>OX451741.1:1441374572-1442574572 GCA_948472305.1 Vicia faba | reverse complement strand
GTTCTCTTTATTATTAACAAAATAAAAACTCTTTAGAAAAACAAAAAGAAAAGTATTTTTTTTTCTAAAGAGAGTAAATTAATTAACAAAGAAGAGGGTATTATTTTGGAAATTAAAAGGAAAGGTGATGGGCCTAGGTACATGTTTTGGCCCAAAGTGGTATAAAAACAAAGGATGCTGAAGGGAAAATGGGGGGTGTAGGCGCTGAAAGCAAATGGGCTTTATGTTGAATTGGGGCGGAGGCCCAACTGAGGCTTGACAAAAAATTTTAGGGTTAGAGTCTTGTTTTAGGAATTAGGGTTTTCAGTTTGTTAACGACGCTCTTCTCCTCTCGTCTTCGTCATTCTCTCTTCATCGTTCTCAAACATGGATAACTGGTTACTCCTTCAACCTTAAGCTGCCAAAGCGCTATCTCCATCCCTCTCCTCTCCACGACGGTACGAGACACTGGTTCGAAAAGGTATTCTTTCATCTTGTTCTGGGTGCGTTTTTTACAGTTTGCATGTTTAATCTTGTACGTTTTGATTTATGGCTTTGATGTTTGATGCGTAGTAAAAAGGTTGAGAGAAAATTTACCTTAGACGTTTTGCTTCTGAAGAGTGAGAGAAGGAGAGGGCTTGGACTGGTGGCTCTCTCAGGTGGCCAAGGCGGAGGGAGGAGCGTGATGATGCTTATCTGGTACTTTGTATCTTTAGCTTCTTTTTGAATCGTTTTGTGATGAGGTTACTCTGAAACCACTTGCTTCTGAGTTCTCTCTTCTTCTTTTGGATACCCTATTTATTTAATGATGAGCATGTATTCTGAAGTATTGCTTGATGATGATTAATTCTGAGACTTGCTTGTTTCGAAACTCTTCCTCTTTGTGGGCTTTGTTGATTCTGATGATGAATTTTATTCTGAAGATTGTTTGTTGTTCTCTTCACTTCTGACTTTTTCCTCTTCTTTGAATGCTGACTTTTGATGAACTTTATTTGTACTGAGAATTGTTGTTTGTTCTTTGGTTTGGTTATTGGCTACTGACTATTGATGATGAACACACGTATTCTGAAACTTATTGTTTGTTGTTCTTCATGGATGTTTGATGATGGTGAAACTGAAAACCATTGCCTCTTTTCCTTCACCTCTGGACCTCTTCTTTTTCTTTGGGGTGTTGACTTTTGATGATGAGTATATGTGCTCTGAAGAAGTTGTTAGTTGATGTTGATTTGGTGTTTGGATATATTCTGCTGATTTATGTTGATGATGAATGTTAATGTGTTTGGAAAGAAGCTTTGAGCTTCTTAAACTTGCAATTTTGCAGATTTAAATAGGTTCTTGAGTTTTTTAGATCTGAGTTTGTAAGTTTTGAGTTTGTAAGGTAGGCCTGGAGGCTCGTGAGTTCTGCTTTTGGTAGGCTATACTGTTGTGAGTTTGATATGCAGGCTTGTTTCAACAGGTTTTAATGGGTTATGCAGGTTACAGGCAGTTTTGCTTGATGCTTGTGTTTACAAGCAGTTTTGCAGGTGGTTGAACTTTGAGGCAGTTTTGAATGGGTTATGCAGGTTATGCAATTTTGCTTGATGCTTGTATTTACAAGCAGCTTTGCAGGTGGTTGAGCTTTGGTGCAGTTTTGAATAGGTTATGTAGGTTATGCAGTTTTGGGTTTTTGACAGCAGGTTACAGGTCTTTTGGGTTTGGAAGCAGACTTGCTTCTGTAGGTTTTCTATTTTGTGAGACCTGTTTCAATGGTTTGTGAAGCAGGTTGTGTCTTGCTATGCTTGTGTTTACAAGCAGCTTGATAACTTGCAGTTGTGTTTTTGTTGTCCAAGTTTGTATGGTTCTGAGGCATTTTTTGCTTCTGGTTTGCTTTCAGTTGCAGTTTGTGGCTCTCCCCCTGAACTGTTAAAAATTGTCCTATTTATTTTCTTTCTCATTGCTTTTGTACAGCCTGCCAAACTGCAAAACCTACTTCACTCTCTCTACCAAAAGCACTTTTAAATTGCTTATTATATCTTTATTCTGAAAAGTTTTGTTGGACAGAACATGATGAGATGTTTTGACAAGCCTGCTTGCTTGTATCTTGGTTCTTCTCCTGCATTCTGTACTTTCTTCCAGATTTCCTGCATTGTTCTTTTTGATAGCTTGTGTTTTGACAGCTTAGTGTACTTGGTTTGGACAGCTTTTTATACTTAGTTTGCTTTTGTGCAACTTGGTTTGCTTTTGGTTGACTAATGTAATTTGTTATTCAGTTTGACATTGTGCATCCTTGTGCCTTCTTCGTGTGCAGCCTTGTGCCTTCTTTGTGTGCATCCTTGTGCCTTGTATCTTTGCACTTAATTGATTGTATGCTTTGCAAATTATTTTACTTTCCTCTTTGTGAACCAAGAAGAGAAATCTTCTTGTGATTTGCAAAGAGGACGAGTAAAACATGATGAAACCAAAAAACAATCTGATTCCAGCCAACAAGCTTTAATGATGACTTTGTATTTATCTGCTTGAAAATGCTTTTCAATTTAACTGCACTGATTTCTTTTTCTTCTGTCCTTTGCAGGTAATTATCAGTTGAATAATGGAAGAAACAATAGAAGATAGAAGATTTCAAGAAACTTAGGCTTTAGATTTATTTTCTTTTCATTTATTGTAATAAATATTATTGTAAACACTGTAAATAAATTTACAATATTCGAATAACATTTGTAACAATATTTGAAATAAGTAAATAAAAGTCTTTGTCAAATAAGAATTATTTACTGTCAAATATTTCCTTCTTTCCTTTGCACTGTCTATTTAATTATTTAAATCTCTTAAATTAAAACAACTGGAAATGCATCCCAATAATTTTAACTCAGATAAAATAAATAATCAACAAACTTTGTAGTCTCGCAACCTTACATTAACCACAATACGCCCGGCATTCCAATTAATCATATGCTTTGTACAGTTAAACAAACAAACATCCATACACTTTTCACTTCACTGATTAAACCAATGCTTCAAAGTTTCAATCAAAAGCCTCAGTTCCTATCCCAGATATTTAGATTTTGAGAAATAACCGGTAATCTGGAACAAGCATAAAAACAATGTAGCAGTCAATTGAAATATTGTGGATTCAATTTCTTCTGGGAAATACGAGTGAAAAACCCTAATTCCAGACTTGTCGTCAAAGAAAATTCTGCTTGATCAATTCTTGAGCCAATTTCAATAAAATCAATGGAAACCCTAATTCTGGATTGACTGACAAAGAAAAGTCTGTTTGACCGATTCTTGGGCCAATCTCAACAAAAATCAGTGGAAACCCTAATTTTGGATTGAATGACAAAGAAAAGTCTGTTTGACTGATCCTTGAGCCAATCTCAACAAAAGGTGGAAAACTCTGAAGTTTTGATTTCTTGTGAAAAAGGGAGGGCAAATTTTGGGGTACAATAGTTGCCCCTGTTCAATCTTCTTGAACTTGAAGAGTTAGATTGGCGAGTTTTCCTTTCGTGACTCAAAGGTAAAAGATGATTGGACACTAGAGTGCCCAAAAATTTGCACTCGTCAAAGCATAATTGAGGGAATGGGCTTAAAGATGCCATTTGGAGATGTGACAAAATCTTGTCAGAGATGGGCTTAAAGATGTCGTCTGGAGATGTGACAGAATCTTGTCGGAGATGGGCTTAAAGATGCCATCCAAGAATGTTTGTTGAACTGTATGTCGTAGGTGAGTGGGTGAATATCAGAAAGGTATCCATGTTTGGAACATCTCTGAGCTGGGGTCTGAATAAGCAATAGATTGACATCCATGTTGGGAAGCATCCGTAAACTGTTTTCAAAACTTTAATCTGAAAAAACGATAGATTAACATCCGCATTTGGAGAATCCGTAAACTGTTTTCAGAAGTCTTGATCTGTATAAGTAGCAGAATGACTTCCGTGTCTGGAGTGTATCTGAAACTGTAACTGGGATCTGAATAAGTGACAGAATGGCAACCGTGTCTGGAGCGTATCTGAACTTGTGGTTGATAGTTGAATCTGAATGAGAGATAGAATGGTCGTCGTGTCTGGAGCGTATCTAGTCTGTATCGGGTTGCTGAAGTCTGAATGAGTATTAGAATGACCTTCGTGTCTGGGGTGTATCTGTACTGTATCTGAATTAACGATAGCCTTTTAATCTTATCCTGAAAAGGGTAAAATGTTAGCTAAAACATAAAGTCATGTTGCATGATATGTATAATGCAGTGAATTGTACTTCATCAATGTTTATGATATGAATGTAATGGATGCGCATGTAAGCTGAGTAGCTGTCTTGCTGAGGAAGATGAATCCTGGATAGTGAAATCTTTGACTGCTGCCAGGGAAAGTAAATCCTTGACTGCTGCAGGGGATTAAAAATCCTTTGATCATTGAAAATGAGAAGTCCTGGGACCACTGTTGGGGAAATCAGGAGTTTGGGTTGTATGCCAATCTACTGGGGATTCCTGTTTTGAGGAGATCTTCACTGGGGAATATCTGAATCCTTTGTGAGGTACTGAGAATGAGAGTCTTCGTTCTGCTTGGGGAACAAGAATTCTGTGGGGAATAGCCATATTGTTGATCAGTAGTTATCCTGTCGGAGAGTAAAACTCAGGATTCTGGAAAAAGCTTATTCCTGTCTGGAAGAAGTTTAGGTTTAGGTGGTATGCCACTTTAAGAATGAGAATCTTTATTCATGTCTTGGGTCAAAAGATTGGGTGTATGCCAATCTACTGGGGAAGCCAAAATGAGAATCTTTATTCAGGTCTTGGGTCAAAAGATTGGGTGTATGCCAATCTCTTGAGGTTTTAAGGATGAGAATCTTCATTCTGTTAAGGGTCATGAGGTTGGGAGTATACCAATCTTCTGAGATTTCAAGGATGAGAATCTTCATTCTGTTAAGGGTCAGGAGGTTGGGAGTATACCAATCTCTGAGGTTTCAAGGATGAGAATCTTCATTCTGTTAAGGGTCAGGAGGTTGGGAGTATACCAATCTTCTGAGGTTTCAAGGATGAGAATCTTCATTCTGTTAAGGGTCAGGAGGTTGGGAGTATACCAATCTCTGAGGTTTCAAGGATGAGAATCTTCATTCTGTTAAGGGTCAGGAGCTTGGGAGTATACCAATCTTCTGAGGTTTCAAGGATGAGAATATTCATTCTGTTAACGGTCAGGAGGTTGGGAGTATACCAATCTCTGAGGTTTCAAGGATGAGAATATTCACTCTGTTAAGGGTCAGGAGGTTGGGAGTATACCAATATCTGAGGTTTCAAGGATGAGAATCTTCATTCTGTTAAGGTTCAGGAGGTTGGGAGTATACCAATCTCTGAGGTTTCAAGGATGAGAATCTTCATTCTTGAGAGAAACAGATTTTTAGGAGCTTTAGTTGTCCGTTATTCTGTTGGTGGCTGTAACTTCAAACAGGTGATGAAGGAAATTTTGATGACGACCGTAATTTCCAGCAGGTGATGAAGGAATTTTTGATAACGACCGTAACTTCCAGCAGGTGATGAAGGAAATTTTTAACGACTGTGAATTCCAACAGGTGATGAAGAAAATTTTGACGACCGTGAATTCCAACAGGTGATGAAGGAATCTTTGATGACGACCGTAACTTCCAGCAGGTGATGAAGGAAATTTTTAACGACCGATCAATTTGAAATGTAATTTTTTTTGGAGAATAAGTCCTCGACAAGTGTTGGGGAAATAAACCTATGACTGCTGGTCTTCTAGAGAGGTGATATCCTTCTCGAGGACGGTTGAACTTATTTTCAGAAAGATTTCGGAGAGGTTCATCACTTCCCCTAGTATCAGATGCTTGTGGCAATGCCAGGAAACTTGGACTATACGTAACCCTTTGATGAGATTGACGTTTAAATGCCCCAAGTGATGGTGAGGGAGACTTTCCCCTAGGTTAACCTGCAATTGAGAGATTTCTTGAAATCTTGACTGGACTGCCCCAGGTTTAATGGTCTTTGAAAGATTTGTTGAAATCTTGACTGGACTGCCCCAGGTTTAATGGTATTTAAAAGATTTGTTGAAATCTTGACTGGACTTCCCTAGATTTGCTGGACAATACCATACCAAGTCCCCCTTTGTTGATGGGAGATTTTTGTAACGGGAGTATCATCCCACTTGAAGTGATTTTATTCACCGAGAGAGTTTTCGTTCCTCCGAACATTCACTGTTGTGAATTTCTTCGCTGTCAAACAAATAAACATGTGCAAACAACGATATTCAAATAATGCAAAGTTTGTGCTTGTCTCGAAGTTTTTAAAAAATGCGTTTTTTAACAGAAAACTTTTTATAAGACAAATTCAACACCAGATTTAGAGTAGAGCCTTACAGGAGTCAGGATACCTTTTGTAACAGTATGCTTTCGAACTAACCCATGCTTCAATTAGGACTTTTGAAGGGTTGTAACGTGGCTTGGTTCACGGTTTAAGAAACAAAGGATGAAGGCTCAAAGTAAATTTGTACCCACCCGCTCTTCGTGATGTTCTTCAATCCTAAACTAAGTTAATTGTGCGTCGAACTCTATTCGAGTTTGGAACGACATTTTGGTGATGGTTCACACCAGTTGAATTTCATGGGAAGGCATTCATTTATGCAACATTTTTCATGTTGTTGAGGATTTGTAATGACCTCTTTCTTTTGATTTGTTATCCCTGATTTTTGCCTGACAGTTCTGATTTTCGAGATTACCGTCAGCGGGATGCCCTAGCTTTCTTAAGCCTCCTTCGTAGGTTTTGGCTCAGTGGGCTTTTCTATTTTGAGAGATTGACTGCCTATGAGATAAGGAACCATCACTGTCTTTTAGTTCCAAAGGAAATGTTTTTGATGTCATTCGTTGTATTACGAACTGAGATTTTGCGACTTCAATGCGCATTCTTTTGAATTAACTGAGAAACTACCCTGCCCCAGGTTTTAATCAAAAGGTTTCAATTTGTGTTTAAAACAGAAAACTCCTACTTCTTTGGCTCAAAGGGGTTGACTAGGGATTATCTTCCTTATAACTCTAGTGTTTAAGATTTGAAAGAAACGCCTATACATCGTCAGCAAGGTCTGTCTAAAAGCATACCGTATGAGATTATGGCATTGTTTCGTCATCCTCCCTCTAAAGGCTTGTAGCTTTTTTGCAAGATTTAAATGTCATAAAGAAAGTAGAAAGCATAGTTTAAGAATAGTGAAAACGAATGGATGAATTCAAGACAAACATATGCAATGCATTAATGAAACAGAGTTTGACATCAACAGATAGTTGTTTGAATAACAAAAGAAATTACAACTTGAAAATTCAAATGGAACAAAAGTCTCTTGGTTCGAACTTTGTCATTTCAGGTGGAGAACCCTTATCGGAAGATTTTCATCTCGCCATCCGGCATGAATTCCAGCACTCCTTCGTCAATCAAGTCTTGGATCTTATTTTTCAAAGCCCAACAGTCGTCGGTGTCATGTCCAGGACTATGGGAGTGGTATACACAAAACGCGTCGGGGTGATAGCTAGGAGTAGAGGTATTTGGTTTCCGAATAGGATCCCTTAAAGCAAGCAGATTGACCTCCAACAGGCGTTTCAGTATTAGGGATGATGGTATGTCAGTCTCAGAGAAATGTCTTCCAGACGTATTTTTCTTACGTCGATTACCCCGCTGATGCTGGCGAGGTTATGGCTGGGCTTGTGACCCTGAAGCAAGTTGGGGAGCCTTTCCCTTGTCTTCTTGTCTCAAAGGAGGTTGAATGATGACTTGATCTTCAACCTAGATGTTTGCCCCACTTGGCTGTCTCGAAGCAGCTTGTTGACAAGAACCCTGAGCTCTTCTTGTCTTTGAGCCAGGTCTTGAATGAGAGCCATCTGGCCCACCAGTTATCCCATCATCTGGATCTTCATTGTTGCCAGCTCAATCTAAAGTTCTTCCAACTGATCATTCCTGACACTGCTTGAATTCCCTAGGACCATGCCCCTTGTGAGGAGAGCTTTCACTTCTTCTTGCCCCTGGGACAGGTTCAAGAACATTTCTTGAAGTTGAGCATTTTGATCTTGGATATCTTTGACAGTCCTCTCTAGAGCCATCTCTACTGAAATAAACAGTAGGAGAATAAGGAAACCTGAAAAGGAAAACCTGTTATGATACAATGCATGATATGTGGATGCATGTTTTCAAGAATCTCTCGGGGTAAACACAAGAAAAATGTTAGAGTTTGAACTTTGGTCAACATCTCTGACTGGAGAACTTTGTATAGGTGGATGTCTTTCCACGAGAATCAAGCTCACCATGTCAAGTGGGTCATAGCCCCTGATTCAAGTTGTTGCACTTGATCTTTGACGGTGTTTATTTAGAGGAAAATGAAACCTCTTGCCCTTTGGTAGATGTCTGGTTCAACGTGACCCTGCATCAAAGGACCTTTGAGATCCTTGAAATGGTTATTGAAAATGCTATGGTATGATATTATGATGTTATGTACATGTATGCAAAAGTAAGCAAGTGTACATACATGTAATCATATTCACACAAAGTAGACAAGTCCTTAGGTTTAGGCTTGCATGGGGTTTGTAGGTAAGTACCCTCTTGAAATTCGTTGGCTCAACCTGTCCTATAAATAGTAACCGGGTTCTAAGGAGCTCAATATCACTGGATTATTTTCTGTGTTCATTGTTTTGGTTTAGCCACTTAACTGGCGACCAAAATATCCCAAGAAAACAATCCTCAATGAGTGTAGTATCGAGTATCTACCAACTTCGGTCTGCACCAAAGCCGGTCATCTCACTACTCCTAAAAAGGCCAAGATGGTCAAGTAAGGTTCTAAGAGTTCGTTAGTGCTTCATGACATCATTCAGCGGCCCCGTATTCTCTTTGATTAACTCAAAGGCTACCGGTACCCACAAATATGTCACACTAACGTAGCTACTGCTTCAACCATGTCGGTATACCCCGCACAGTTCCCTCACAATTTATTGCTACTTACCTAAAAGGTGCCCCCAAATCCGGGTGTAGGATTTAAAACAAACCCAAACAAGGAACCCAAAAAGTAAAGAAGTCAAAGCAATCAAGGTAAACATGTAAATGTGATCTAAAACCCTAAGGTAACCCCACTTTTAAAATGATTCCCCAACAGAGTCTCCAGTTCTGTGATACGGTGGGAGAACTGACTTGGGATTTTGCGTTTGTTTTCGCACTTGTTCGGTTTAGCAAGAGTCGCCACCGACTTTTTATTTTATCCAAAGGAAAGGTCAAAAAGCACAGGAAAGACCTTTGAGATGTTTTCTTGGGTTCGGGGGGTAGATTATGAAAAGGGATGGTGCTAGCACCCTTTTTATCCATGGTTATCCATGGTCTCTTAGTTACTTGTTTTAGATCACTTGCCTTTTCTTTTCAATTGTTTGAAATGGTGTTTTATGTGTGTAGTTTTGAAAATGTTTTGAAAAAGATGCCTTGTCTAGGAAACCTTTATAATGATTCTTGTTTGAATATATACAAAGGTGTGTATCTTTTTGAAAAGATAATTCAATGTTTTGAAAGTTGTGTTGAAATTGTTTTGAAGTTGTGTTGTGAAGTGTGCTTGAAATGGCAAGGATGTTTTGCAAGATTTTTGGTTAAGTAACTAAGAGTTTGTCTACCCTATTTTACTCAAAGATCTTTCTTATGTTTTCGACCCTTTTAACAGTGTTGTTTCACCATTGTATTTGGTGAACACCCTTTGTGTTAGGATGTTTAAACGGGACAGGCGCGGGTCATCGTATACAATCATTAAAGGCAACTTATGAGACGCTCTAGCAATTTTGTAAGGGACGAGATCGTTTTATCGAAGGCAACATCGAGGGTCATCGAGGGACTACGATCTTTGTTTATCGAAGGGACATTTGCTAGAGTGTCTCATACTCGAGGGACATGATTGCATTTTCTGAAGCAGCAAGCGAGATTACCCTAGAGGTGCAAGTGTGAATGGTGTATTGATTTTCATGCATTTATCTTGAATTAGGTTATCTAGCGGTTGATTTTGAATCTTCGCATACAAACCCTAATTACTATACAGTATATGGAAAGCGATAAATTACGGGAATTTAAAGTCTAAGTTATTACAAGTAAGTATCCGGGGATGGGGGTACAAATGTTTACAAATGGGGATGAGTCTTATCAGAATAATAATGTCCAAGTATTATGTTACAACCAAATCGAATTGTCGCATTTTCAATGTAAAAATATAACAAGGTATAAGAATCAAAGAGAATCAAAAGTATTGTGAGATGTATGTGGTTATTTACAAATGATCAAATAAAATATTAACCTAATGAAAATTAAGTGTTTATTATTATTTTTTTGTTTTTGTTAGTTATATTTAAACAAAGGGTTTTAAAGAAAAAGAAAGAATTATTTAAGTTAAAAAATTCTATTATTTATGTATTTTTGTTAATGTTTTTAGAAATTTATATAAAAAGATTAAGTAAACAAAGTATTTAATTAATTATACAAATATTACAGAAAATATATCAAAACAAAATTTATTTTAGTTCTCTTTATTATTAACAAAATAAAAACTTTTTAGAAAAACAAAAAGAAAAGTATTATTTTTTTTTCTAAAGAGAGTAAATTAATTAACAAAGAAAAGGGTATTATTTTGGAAATTAAAAGGAAGGGTGATGGGCCTAGGTACATGTTTTGGCCCAAAGTGGTATAAAAACAAAGGATGCTGAAGGGAAAATGGGGGGTGTAGGCGCTGAAAGCAAATGGGCTTTATGTTGAATTGGGGCAGAGACCCAGCTGAGGCTTGACAAATTTTTTTAGGGTTAGAGTTTTGTTTTAGGAATTAGGGTTTTTAGTTTCTTAACGGCGCTCTTCTCCTCTCGTCTTCGTCATTCTCTCTTCACCGTTCTCAAACATGGATAACTGGTTACTCCTTCAACCTTAAGCTGCCAAAGTGCTATCTCCATCCCTCTCCTCTCCATGACGGTACGAGACAGTGGTTCGCAAAGGTACTCTTTCATGTTGTTCTGGGTGCGTTTTTTACAGTTTGCATGTTTAATCTTGTACGTTTTGATTTATGGATTTGATGTTTGATGCGTAGTAAAAAGGTTGAGAGAAAATTTACCTTAGACGTTTCGCTTCTGAAGAGTGAGAGGAGGAGAGGGCTTCGACTGGTGGCGCTCTCAGGTGGCCAAGGCAGAGGGAGGAGCGTGATGATGCTTATCTGGTACTTTGTATCTTTAGCTTCTTTTTGAATCGTTTTGTGATGAGGTTACTTTGAAAACACTTGCTTCTGAGTTCTCTCTTCTTCTTTTGGATACCCTATTTATTTAATGATGAGCATGTATTCTGAAGTATTGCTTGATGATGATTAATTCTGAGACTTGCTTCTTTCGAAACTCTTCCTCTTTGTGGGCTTTGTTGATTCTAATGATGAATTTTATTCTGAAGATTGTTTGTTGTTCTCTTCACTTCTGACTTTTTCCTCTTCTTTGAATGCTGACTTTTGATGAACTTTATTTGTACTGAGAATTGTTGTTTGTTCTTTGGTTTGGTTATTGGCTACTGACTGTTGATGATGAACACACGTATTATGAAACTTATTTGTTGTTGTTCTTCATGGATTTTTGATGATGGTGAAACTGAAAACCATTGCCTCTTTTCCTTCACTTCTGGACCTCTTCTTTTTCTTTGGGGTGTTGAATTTTGATGATGAGTATATATGCTCTGAAGAATTTGTTTGTTGATGTTGATTTGGTGTTTGGATATATTCTGCTGATTTATGTTGATGATGAATGTCAATGTGTTTGGAAACAAGCTTTGAGCTTCTTAAACTTGCAATTTTGCAGGTTTGAATAGGTTCTTGAGTTTTTTAGATATGAGTTTGTAAGTTTTGAGTTTGTAAGGCAGGCCTGGAGGCTCGTGAGTTCTGCTTTTGGTAGGCTATACTATTGTGAGTTTGATATGCAGGCTTGTTTCTGCAGGTTTTAATGGGTTATGCAGGTTACAGGAAGTTTTGCTTGATGCTTGTGTTTACAAGAAGTTTTGCAGGTGGTTGAGCTTTGAGGCAGTTTTGAATGGGTTATGCAGGTTATGCAGTTTTGCTTGATGCTTGTATTTACAAGCAGCTTTGTAGGTGGTTGAGCTTTGGTGCAGTTTTGAATAGGTTATGCAGGTTATGCAGTTTTGGGTTTTTGACAGCAGGCTACAGGTCTGTTGGGTTTGGAAGAAGACTTTCTTTTGTAGGTTTTCTATTTTGTGAGACCTGTTTCAATGGTTTGTGAAGCAGGTTGTGTCTTGCTATGCTTGTGTTTACAAGCAGTTTGATAACTTGCAGGTTGTGTTTTTGTTGTGCAAGTTTGTATGGTTCTAAGGCAGTTTTTGCTTCTGGTTTGCTTTCAGTTGCAGTTTGTGGCTCTCCCCCTGAACTGTTAAAAACTGTCCTATTTATTTTCTTTCTCATTGCTTTTGTACAGCCTGCCAAACTGCAAAACCTACTTCACTCTCTCTTTCTCTCTACCAAAAGCACTTTTAAATTGCTTATTATATCTTTATTCTGAAAAAGTTTTATTGGCCAGAACATGATGAGATGTTTTGACAAGCATGCTTGCTTGTATCTTGGTTCTTCTCCTGCATTCTGTACTTTCTTCCAGATTTCCTGCATTGTTCTATTTGATAGCTTGTGTTTTGACAGCTTAGTGTACTTGGTTTGGACAACTTTGTGTACTTAGTTTGCTTTTGTGCAACTTGGTTTGCTTTTGGTTGACTAATGCAATTTGTTGTTCAGTTTGACATTGTGCAGCCTTGTGCCTTCTTTGTGTGCAGCCGTGTGCCTTGTATCTTTGCACTTAATTGATTGTATGCTTTGCAAATTATTTTACTTTCCTCTTTGTGAACCAAGAAGGTAAATCTTCTTGTGATTTGCAAAGAGGACGAGTAAAACATGATGAAACCAAAAAAAAATCTGACTCCGGCCAACAAGCTTTAATGATGACTTTGTATTTATCTGCTTGAAAATGCTTTTCAATTTAACTGCACTGATTTCTTTTTCTTCTGTCCTTTGCAGGTAATTATCAGTTGAATAATGGAAGAAACAATAGAAGATAGAAGATTTCAAGAAACTTAGGCTTTAGATTTATTTTCTTTTCATTTATTGTAATAAATATTATTGTAAACACTGTAAATAAATTTACAATATTCGAATAACATTTGTAACAATATTTGAAATAAGTAAATAAAAGTCTTTGTCAAATAAGAATTCTTTACTGTCAAATATTTCCTTCTTTCCTTTGCACTGTCTATTTAATTATTTAAATCTCTTAAATTAAAACAACTGGAAATGCATCCCAATAATTTTAACTCAGATAAAATAAATAATCAACAAACTTTGCAGTCTCGCAACCTTACATTAACCACAATACGCCCGACATTCCAATTAATCATAGGCTTTGTACAGTTAAACAAACAAACATCCATACACTTTTCACTTCACTGATCAAACCAATGCTTCAAAGTTTCAATCAAAAGCCTCAGTTCCTATCCCAAATATTTAGATTTTGAGAAATAACCGGTAATCTGGAACAAGCGTAAAAACAATGTAACAATCAATTGAAATACTGTGGATTCAATTTCTTCTGGGAAATACGAGTGAAAAACCCTAATTCCAGACTTGTCGTCAAAGAAAAGTCTGCTTGATCAATTCTTGAGCCAATTTCAATAAAATCAATGGAAACCCTAATTCTGGATTGACTGACAAAGAAAAGTCTGTTTGACCGATTCTTGGGCCAATCTCAACAAAAATCAGTGGAAACCCTAATTTTGGATTGACTGACAAAGAAAAGTCTGTTTGACCGATTCTTGAGCCAATC
This sequence comes from Vicia faba, assembly GCA_948472305.1. Classification (NCBI taxonomy): domain Eukaryota; kingdom Viridiplantae; phylum Streptophyta; class Magnoliopsida; order Fabales; family Fabaceae; genus Vicia; species Vicia faba. Next base: position 1,442,560,778 of record OX451741.1, on the reverse strand, counting down.
TCAACAAAAGGTGGAAAACTCTGAAGTTGTGATTTCTTGTGAAAAAGGGAGGGTAAATTTTTGGGTACAACATCCACCTTTCATTTTGACCACCTTCGACCAGATTCTCCTTGAAACAACATTATTTTATTTTCACCCTACAAGTGTCTTTCAAATGGGATCTTTTTGTGCATCCTTCGAAGGATCCAAATGTGTGCCCCTTGAATGGGTCACCAAAATATAACTTAAGGTATGTCTTGCAAGTCCTTCGAATGGCCCATCAAATATGTCCTTCGACTAGGACACCCAAACATGTCCTTTGAATGGGTCATGTATGTATCTTTCAAAGGGCCAAATATGTATTCTTCGAATGGACTATGTGCGTGTCCTTCGAAGGGATCAAAAATGCAATTCTTCGAATAGGCTAATAAGGTATATCCCTCGAAAGGGACGCCTATGTATGCCCTTCAAATCCACCAATACATGTCCTATGAAGGGGGGACCAACCATGTAAGTTGATGGTTTTTAAGGGTGGAATTGAAGCAAACTAATTCAAAGGAAAATATTGTCCAGTCGAACCTAGTGTAAACATAGCCAATGCCCTGTCGAAACCTGCATGCAGGAGGTCACTACTTTGTGACTCCAAGCAAGCATACAAGAGGCTGTTGCTCAAACAAAGGTTTGCATGAAGAGTTAATGCCCTGTCGAAGCATGCATGCAGGAGGTCATTTGTTTATGACTCAAGGCAAACATGTAAGGGGCCAATGGTGCAATCGAAGCTTGCGTTCAAGAGGCTTTTCTCTTTGAATCTAAGGAGGCTACATGAGGCTCTTTTCCTTGTGCCTGTTGGCCTGGTGGGAGCCTCTTGTGTGCAAGAAGGAAGCTATAGCTCAATCGAAGGTTGCATGCAGCCAGCCATCACTTTGTGAATCAAAGCAAGCATGGAGGGGATTATTTTTCCAATCAACATAGGCATGCAAGCATCAAACGTCCAATCGAAGTAGGCATGCAGGCCACCATTGCATTGTGAACCATGTGAGGCCAATGGTGCAGTCGAAGCTGCATGCAGGAAGCTCCTTCTTTGTGAATCAAAGCCAACGTGTTAGAGGCCAACGCCCAATAGAAGGATGCAAGCCAAGCTTGCATCGAAAGAGGCCAAAAGGCCAATCGAAGGATGTGAATCGAAGAAGACTTATTTTTCTCCAATTTTGTCAAAATATTATTTTTTATCTATTTTGCCTTTTTTTTAACAATTTCTTCTTTAACTTGATGCTGGAAAATCCAATTGTACTTGTGCAAGCTTGAATTTTGAAAATCCTTGTGAGAAATGCCTTGAGAAATGAGAAGGAAAATTTTGGGGTACAACAGCTGCCCCTGTTCAATCTTCTTAAACTTGAAGAGTTAAGTTGAAGAGTCTGCCATTCGTGACTTGAAAGTGGAAGATGATTGAACACTAGAGTGCCCGGAAATTCGCACTCGATGATGTGGTGGTTAATTGTGTGGGGAATGGGCTTAAAGATTCCATTTGAAGAGATGATGGAGATTTGTCGGAGATGGGCTTATAGATGTCATACAAAGGTGATTGTTGATAGAAATTAGACTAGGTTTAAGCTTGACTTCAACTGGAAAAGAATTAGAATAATTCTTGGGAGGGATTTATCTGAACCAGCAAAGTGTCTATCGGAAAGGAATCAGGATAAACCATTGATTAATTTAAACTGAACCAGCAGAGGTCTTGAATATTCTTTCATTTATGGTGGGCATGTGTAGGGCTAATTTAGGAGACATGTGAGAGGGAAGCCTGGGTAGGGCTGCTTCATGATGAATCCATGTGAAACTTCATCTAGAATTTAAGAGAAGAAACCCGGGTAGAGTTACCTCATGATGAGTCTGTGTGAAACTTCATCTGAAAATGAGAAGGAACCTGAGTAGGGTTTCTTCATGATGAGTTTGTGTTAAACTTCATCTTGGATTTAAGAGAAGGAACCTGGGTAGGGTTGCTTCATGATGAGTCCGTGTAAAACTTCATCTGGAATTTAAGAGAAGGAACCTGGGTAGGGTTGCTTCATGACGAGTCCGTGTAAAACTGCATCTGGAAATGTCTGAGAAGGAACCTGGGTTGGGTTACTTCATGATGAGTCCATGTTAAACTTCATCTGGAATTTAAGAGAAGGAACCTGTGTAGGGTTGCTTCATGATGAGTCTGTATTAAACTTCATCTGGAATTTAAGAGAAGGAACCTGGGTTGGGTTGCTTCAGGACGAGTCCATGTAAAAATGCATCTGGAAATGTCTGAGAAGGAACCTGGGTAAGGCTACTTCATAATGAGTTTGTCTTAAAATTCATTTGGAAATGTCTGAGGATGAACCTTGGTAGGGTTGCTTCATGATGAGTCCGTGTTAAACTTCATCTAGAATTTAAGAGAAGGAACCTAGGTAGGGTTGCTTCATGATGAGTCTGTGTTAAAATTCATCTGAAATTTAAGAGAAAGGAACCTGCGTAGGATTGCTTCAGCTGGTCGTGTAGATAGTTTCCCTGGCTTGTTTCAGGTATTGATCTTTGACCTTATAAAGAAAGATAGTTTTCCTGGCTTGTTACAAATATTAATCTTCAATATGCTCATGTAGATAGCTTTCCTGGCTTGTTTCAAGTATTGATCTATAATCGATCGTCTACAGATAGTTGCCCTATCTTGTTATAGGTATTAATCTAGAACTGTTTAAAAATTGTTGGTGATAGTTATCTGTTGTTTGATCTTTCCTGAAAAGGTAAAGAGTTAGCTGTATGCAATGTCATGATGTATGAAATGCATGGTGTAATGATGTTCTCAAAATAAATGAGATTATGTTGTATTCATGCATGTAAATATGATGCATGAAATGTTGTCGAAATGTAATTTTGTCTTAGAAAATAAGTCCTTGACAAGTGCTGGGGAGTTTTGGGAAGCTGAATCCTGGACAGCCATTGGGGATGAAGAGTATGCACACCTTTCCAGACCTTGTCTTTAGAATGTTTCCGCTGGGGATTCCTGTTTTGTTGTTTGAGGAGAGCTCTATTGGGGAATATTAATTTTGGCTTGAGAAATCTTTGTGGAGAATGTTGATTTCTGCTTGGGGATAGAGTTCAGGAGTTTTAGTTATATGTTGCTCTACTGGAGAGTTATCTCTTGATTGGAGAGAAAGGGAGTTAATTAACTTGTTGGGGATAAAGAAGTTAACTATTATCTGTTTGTCTCCCAGGTTTTGCAGCAGTTCACTGGGGATTGTAGATCATTCTACTGGGGAAGAAGAGTTATGGTCCCTTGATTTGTGATAGTCTGAGAGGCAAATGCAAGCTGGGGAATCATGTCATTTGTTGGGGAAATAAACCATGTTGCCAATCTGTTGGAGAGGTGTTTTCTTTTGGCAGAACTCCTCGAGGATTCCTGAGATCAACTCAGTTGGGGAGAAGCTTTCGGAGATTGAAACTCTGGTTAGGGATCACCTTATGAAAGGGACTTTGTGGGATATTTGTCATTACCCTTAGTAGCAAGTCTTTGTAGTATTTCCAGGAAATGTTTGCCCGACCGTACGTAACCCTTTGTTGGAATTCACGTTCAATGCCCCAAGTGTTTCAGATACAGACCTGCCCCTGGTTATTCAATGTTTCTTGAGAGATTTCTTGGAATCTTTCCTTGACTTCCCCAGACGGGTTAGACAGTGACATGTCATGCCCCTTGCTTATAGTAGATTTGTCATTGGAAGTGTCATCCTATTTGAAGTGGTTCTATTCACTGAGAGAGTTTTTGTTCATTGGAAATTCGTCGCGTGAATTTCTCCGCTGTCAAACAATTAGCCATATATAAACAACTATTTCAAATAATACAAAGTTTATGCCTGTCTTTGAAGTTTTGAGAATGCGTTTTAGAAGGTAAAAGAATTTTGTAAGAATGTGAATTTAACTTAGGATTTAGAGTAAGCCTTACAGAAGTCAGGATACCTTCGGTAACAGTATGCTTTCGAACTAACCCATGCTTCAATTAGGAATTTGAAAGGTTGTATCGTGGTCTAATTCACAGTTTAAGAAACAAAGAATAAGGCTCAAAGTGTATTTGTACCCTCCCGTTCTTCGTCATGTTCTCCAGTCCTAAACTCAATAAACTGTGCGTTTGAACTCCTATTGAATCTGGAATGATGGTTCAACTATTTGGAAGTTTATTTTAGAAGGAAATCATTTTTGAAACACTTTTCATGTTGTCCAGGATTTGTAGTGACCTATTTTTTATTCATTATCCATGACTTTTGCGTGACTGTTCTTGTTTTGAGATTACAGTCAGCGGGATTCCCTAGTTTTTTCTTTGTCTTAAGTCTCCTTCGTAGGTTTTGACTTAGTGGGATTTTCTTTGAGAGATAATGATTGCCTATTTAATAGGGAATCATCACCGTATTTTGATTCAAAAGGATGTTCCTGATGTCATTCGTTGTTTAGGAAGTGAAAGCTTGTGACTGAACGCGCATTTGAATTAACTGAGAGACTACCCTCCCCCAGGTTTTGTTTAAAGGTTTCAATTTGTGTAAAAAAGGAAACTCCTACTTCTTTGGCTCGAAAGGTGTTAACTAGGGATTATCCTCCTTATAACTCCAGTGTTTAGGAATTGAAAGAAACACTTATACATCGTCAGCAAGGTCTGTCCAAAAGCATATTGTATGAGATTATGGCATTGTTTTCGTCATCCTCCCTCTAAAGGATTGTAAATTTTAGCAAGATTTGAATGTCATAAAGAGAGTAAAAAGCTTAGCTTAAATATAGTGAAAACAAATGGATGAATTCAAGACAAACATATGCAATGCATTAATGAAACAAAGTTTAACATTAATAGATAAGTGTTTGAATAACAAAATAAATTACAATTGAAAATTCAAAATGAACTAGAACGCTCAATGATTTTGCATGGGAGCGATGATCACACTCGGAGTATCTGGAGGAACGAACTCGATCTCCTTGGCGTAAATCATGTTTTGAATCTTGTATTTCAGCACCCAACAATCCTTAGTATCATGCCCAGGACTGCTGGAATGATATGCACATATTGCATCAGGATTATAGTTAGGAGAAGAAGTTTTGGGGTTTGGATGAGGTTCTTCAATGTAATCAGGTTCATCTTCAACAAGTGTTGCAGTGCTTGAGACAGTGGCATGTTGATGTTGGTAAACTGTCTTTTGGGCTCGACTGGCGATGCAGGACCGAAGATCGGGACTGACCCCACATGTTGGTTGTGGTTTCTCTTGTTATGACCCATTTGGCTGTACACGACATTGGACTCTTTCTTCCAATTGTATGGCCTTTTTTGAGTATTATAGGATGTATCTCCTTGGATCTTTCTGCTTTTGATTCCATCTTCGACTCTTTCGCCAGTCAGTATTAGCTCGGTGAACCCGACTGAGGAGCTTCTAATTAGGTGATTGAAGAAAGGTCCCATTAAAGTTCCCATAAATATGTCCATCAGCTCCCTATCATTTAAGGGTGGCTGCACCCTGCCAGCCAAGTCTCTCCATTTTTGAAAGTATTCTTTGAAGCCCTCGTTGGAACGCATGGTCATATTCTGCAATTACACATGAGTTGGTGCAAGATCATCATTGTATTGGTACTGCTTGTAGAAAGCAGCAGCTAGATCTTCCCAAGTGTGAATGTGGGAACTCTCCAATTGATAAAACCACTCAAGTTGCGTCCTAGCTAAGCTCTCTTGGAAGAAATGGACCTAGAGCTTCTGATCAGCTGTGTATGGTTGAATCTTGCAGACATAAGATTTCAGATACATCTTAGGACAAGAGACCCCATCATACGCGGCAAAGGTATGGATTTTGAACTTTGGTGGGATGACCACTCCAGAAACAAACCCCATTTCTTCAAAGTCCAGGCTAGGTACTCTCTGGATTTCCATGGTGTTGAGGCGATCCTCCAGCTGTTTATATTTAACATCAACGGGAGGATATTGTTCCTCAGAGTAGTCTACCTCTTCTTCGTTAGACCCCAGACAGTGATCCCTTTCTTTTGTCTGGTTGTCCCCCTCAGTTGATAGAGTTGCAAACCCTAGAGCTTTCTCTGTTGGTCCTTTGAACCTCCTTCCCAAATTCAGGACACCTACTGACTTCTTTGTCTTTTTCTTCTTGTCTTTAAGAATGAGAGTCTTCAGGTCCTCTTGTCCCTTAGCCATAGCCAGGAACATTTGTTGGAATTGAGCATTTCGTGCTTGGATATTGTGATACGGTGGCAAAACCGACTGTTTAATACTGGTTTGCGTTTTGCATTTTTTATTCGCAAAATGTCGCGGTAAGCAAGAGTCGCCACCGACTTTTATTTCATCCAATCAGGAAAAGGAAAAAGAACAGAAAAAACTTTTTCCGAGATGTCTGAGTACGGGGGGTAGATTATAGAAAGGGAAGGTGTTAGCACCCTTTCTATCCATGGTTTTCCATGGACTCTTAGGTACTTGCTCATTTTGAAATTGCTTGTGTGTGCTTGCTTTGAAAAGTTTTGTCTTACTTCATTTTAACCCTTGTTTCTGTCCTCAAGAGTGTTACGAAGTTGTTTTTGAAAACTTTATCTGAAAAGTGTTTGGTGTGAAAAAGTTTGTTTGTTTTGAGCAAGTACCTAACAGTTATCTACCTACTCAAAAAAGTCTGTTTGTTTCCTCCTATCCTTTAGATCGTGTTATCCTACTACTAGTGAGTAGGTAACCCTAGTCGTTGGATGTTTTTTAGGGACATTCGAAGGGACGAAATGGTCATTGAAGGCAACATGTAAGGATACCTTAGCATTTTGAAGGGACCGTCATCATATATTCGTAGGCAACATCGAGGGACAAGATCATTTCTCGTAGGCAACTCGATGGACGTTAAGGGACTATGATCTTTATGTTGCCTTTAACCGAGGGTCTTTGCTAAGGGTATCCCTATGTTCGAGGGACATGACCATTGTTTTCCGAGGCAACCAAGTGAGGAGTATCCTAGGACTGAATATGTGTATATGATTTGTTTCAATTATTTAATCTTTGCACATTAGATGATCTACCGTTTTAATTTTCCAGACATCCTTGCCATACAATCCTATTAGCCATACATCTAGACAGTTAAAGATTGCGGAAATTAAAAGCGAAAAAGTAAATCTAATTATTACAAGGTTTCGGGGAATGGGGATTACATAACCAAAACTTGGGGGGAAATTAAACAGTAAATAAAACCCTAGTTTAAAAGACTATTACAACCTCGGAGCAATTATATAATTAGAAAAAATGAGAGAAAAGATAAATCTACGCTATTACATTGATAATGCGACCTATACAATTTTTCTCTAGAAATTAAAATGTAAAAGAATAAATAAAAAGAAATTATAAAAAAATTAAAACCGAAAATTCTAAGTTAATGTTTTTGGTGTTTTTTTGTAGAAAATAATTTTAAGTTAATTAAAAAACCTATTTCTAACTAATTTTAATAAAAAGAAGTTAATTAACTTAATTTATTAATAAATGAAAAGAAAGTCAAAAATTCAGTTACTAACTAAAACAAAAACCTAATTCTAATTTATTTGAATTAAAAAAAAAGGTTAGTTTTAAAAAAATGGTTAATTAAAAAATCCTAAAACCTAATTAATTTTAATTAATAAAAAAAAGGTTTTAAAAAAAGTTTATGTCTAATGATTAATGAAAAAGATTAAGTTTGCCAAAAAATAGATAGGGGAAGAAACATCAATGAAAAATAGGGTTAGAAAATAAAAATAATGCAAATGTCATGGGTGGTTGTTGAACCAAAAATTAATTTAAAACCTAAAATTAATTATTCAATTTTATTATAAAAAATCAAAGGTTTGTGAAAAATATTAGGTTTTACGAAAAAAGTTTTAAACAGATGGTTCCCTTAACCTCCTTAGGATGTCTGCCTTGCCATACATTGGTGGTTGTTATGATCCGACCTCAGTGTTTTGTAATAAACCTGCATGGGACCATAATAGTCAAACATGTAATGTTGATTCTCATAGCCACATTAAACAAATTAATATATATCATGAAATACATTTAAAACAAATATATGAAATAAATTTAATGTTAAAACCGATATGGCATGTATGAATGATTATACCCTTTTGATCATGGAGATCAAATCAGTCTTACCCTTATTTGAGAAGTAGTGAGATAAATGCTTCTATGTCCTTTTGATCATGGAGATCAAACCAGCCTTACCCTTACTGGAGAAATAGTGAGATGTGGGTTTGTAACAGGGATAAATTGTTTGTAGTGAGATGGAGATTTGTAATAAGGATTTCAAGGTTTTAGGGTTCTTGAAAGAATTTGATATTCTGACAGGGTTGTGGTAAAGGTTTTCTTTTCGTGTTTTTGTTCTTTGTGAAAAGAATGAGATTATATAATGGAAATTAGAGCGAAGATATGGGCTTTGAATGTACAATTAGGCCTCAAATATTCACTTGAGTCCGTTACATTCCAGGATAAATCGCAGGGGCTTAAGTGCAATTTTTGAAGTTGAAATTTGAAAACAAAATGTAGCTGACATTGAGAACTAACTCATGTCCAAAACTGGGCTCAATCGGATAAACTGTGAATTAGTTATGAATTTTTGAAGTTTCAGCTCAGACAAACTTATTTTGGGCTCTAGTGTCGACTCTAACACGTTTTTCAATAAAAAACTGGTATTGATAGGAGCATAATCCGGTCTCGACTTTGGAATAAAAGTTGTAGATCTATAATTCATTGACCTTGTGTAAAAAAATGGGCTCGATCCGATAAAAATTGACTGAGTTACGAATTTTTAGAGTTTCGACCCAGATGAAATAATATTCAGCATTCAGGATTTTCGACGCGTCACACGCACTCTGAGTAAAAACGAAGGCCTTTTGGATACCGTTCGAACTCAATACCTCCTGCGAAAAATTAGCCAACTCAATTTGTGAAATTTTTGCACTGGAACCAGCTCGATACGATGAAAATCGACCAAGTTATGATTTTATGAACATAACGCAAATAACTTTCTGTCACAAATTTTTTGTACGAAAATACTTGATAAATCCGCATTTTTGAAGACCTTCTAATCGAAATTGACTTCCAGCCGTGAGAGATGAAAACATAGATGATGTCAAGAAGGAATTTTGGCCAGCGGAACGGGTTCAAAATGAGCCACGATCTTCAAGTTATGATTTTTTTAGTGCGTAAAAACTGCACTTTCAGCATATTTTTTGACCATATTTCTTCGAGAAAACTCACACATTCAGAGACCTTATTTAAAGAATTGACTCTTGAGCCAAACCTGAATTTGAGAATACATTATCTGAGATATCTTGGTGAAAGAACACCTGAATATGACGCATCGGGTTGGACTTGTGAATCTTTGAAACCCGAATCGTTGTGAAACGGCGAACCGATCTTCAACGCGGAAAATACTCTGAGAATATCCATTGACGAAATAAACGTCACTTGTAACTTGAAGAAGCTTGATAAATATACCTTTATTCCATAACCATAAAACCAATAATATGCGTGTATGAAAAGAGGGTAAATTTTAGGGTACAACAGCTGCCCCTGTTCAATCTTCTTAAATTTGAAGATTTAGATTGGCTCGTTTGCCTTTCGTGATCTGAAGGTGGAAGATGAATAAACACTAGAGTGCCCAGAAATTTGCACTCGTCTGTAATGATGCTTGACTATGTAGGTAGTATCGGGAATGGGCTTACAGATGCCATTTGGAGGAGATGACGAAAGGTCACCGGAGGTGGGCTTAAAGATGCCATCCGGAAGATATGACGGAGAATCGTCGGAGATGGGCTTAAAGATGCCATCTAAAAGATGGTGATTTCCCGAGATTATTCCTTTGATGAGAATTCCTGTTCCTGTCGTTGAGGAGGAATCTGCTGAGGAATGTTGGTATCTGTCTTGTGATAAATAGAATTTTAGGAGCTTCAGTTGTTCGTTAATCTACTGGGGAATCATCTCTTAGTCGAGGAGATGAAAATGAACTGCTATTTGGTCGTGCTCCAGGCCTTATAGTGATTTGTTGAGGATAAAAAGACTGACTGCTCTCTGGTCGTGCTCCAGGTTTTACAGTGACTTACTGGGGAGATGAGATTAAACTTGCTATCTGGTCGTGCTCCAGGCTTTGCAATCTCAAAAACTGTTATCTGGTCGTGCTCCAAGCTTCAGAAGGAATTAAATGGTTATCCGGTCGCATCCGGGTTTCAACTTGAATTTAAGGCATACTAATATCTGGACGATTTCCGGGCTTCATAGTAATTGGTTGTGCTCCAGGTTTCAGTGTCTAGTACTATTATCCGGTTGATTTCCAGGCTTCACAGTAACTTGTTGGGGATTAAGCTATTTTCCGGTCGATTTTCGGGCTTCATAGCTTGAACTTGAGATATACCACTATCTGGTCGATTCCAGGCTTCATAGTATTTTGGTGAAATCAAGATATTATCCGGTCGATTTCCGGGCTTCATAGCTTGATACGGAAAAGAAATCTTAGTATCGATTTGACTGAACCAGGGAAAACTTGTGAGAAATTCAATTGGGAGAGAAATCTTAGTGTCGATTTGACTGATCCCAAGAGAGGTCTCGGATTAACTTTGACTGGCATAGAAATCATGGGAATCTCAGCGGCGATTCGGATGACCCAGATGAAAGTCTTAAAACATCTTCAACTAGAATAGAAACCTTAGTGTCAGTTTGACTGAACCAGAAAAAATGTTGGAATACCTTTAACTGGAATAGAAACCTTGGTATCGGTTTGACTAAACCAGAGAAAACTCGTGAGAACATGGTTACATCCTTCCCTGAAAGGTAAAGGGTTAGTCGTATGCAATGTCATGATGTATGAAATGTATTGAGTAATGTTGTTCTCAAAATAAATGAGATTATGCTGTAGAATATGTATGCGCATGCCATGATGTATGGATATGTAATTCCATTGTGATACTCTCTAGCCGGGGAGAATAAATCCTAGACTGCTGCTAGAGAGTATAAGGAGTTGAGTTCTTCGTTTCCGCTGGGGATAGCGAACGGAGATGATTAGTTGGATATTTACATCCATTCTTCTTGAGAACATTCTATCGGGAGAGACTTTGTCTAAGAACAATCCTGCGAGGTAATGACTCTGTTGGAGAGGAGATACTCTGGTGATAGGTCATGCTGATTTGGAGAAATAAACTCCACCGGGGATGAATTTTCGTTGCTGGCGATAATGAATTCTGTTGAAGATTGAATTTCTGCTTATGAGAGAAATAAACTCTGCTTGGGGAAAAACTCACCGACTCACTCGCGATTGTGAACTTCAGCTGGGGAGAGTTGTGTCCTGTTCGAGAAAGCTAACATCACTGTCTTTGGATACTTTTTACTTTGTGGAGAGTGTAGATGTTACTAGGACGCATGCTGAGGATATTACAATGACTTTGCATCGAGGCTTTTCTGCCCCTGTACCTGCTGAAGAAAGTTCTTGCGGAGGCCTTATGGATTGAGTGTTATCCCAACTTATGAGGTGCTTGGTAACTGCCGATCGGAATGATAAGTCTTCTATTGATAGGCCACTGGCAAGATGATGAGACATAGTCGTACGCTTTAATCTCTAACGTTTTCCTAGACTGTCTTTTCAGATTTTCAGTCCACCAGGATACCCTTTCTAGCCCAAACTGCCTTTTCAGGTTTTCGACTTGCCGGATGTACATATCTTTTTTGTTTTTATCCCTAATTTTTGCCCGAACCCTTTTGGTTCGTCGGGATGCCCTTATTTTTGCCTAGGCCAGTCAACCTAGCGGGTCTTTGTTCATGCGCAGTATTTTCTAACTATGTCCACGCTCTCAGGATGTAGGGAGTTATTATTGTCAGTAGTATTGTGTTGCCACACTACCAGAAGATGTTTGTTTGATCGTACATGATTCGTTGCTGGAATTCATGCCCAATGCCCCTAAGTGATTCAGATGGAGATCTGCCCCTGGCTATTTGGCATCTTTAAGAGATTCTTGAATCTTGACTTGACTGCCCCAGATGATGGACAATGATCATGTCGTGCCCCATGGTTGGAAGTGTTTTTCCACTTAAGGTGATCCTTTTTATTGAAAAGGTTTTTTTTCACTAGATACTCGTCATGCAAATTTCTCTGCTGTTGAAAAAATAGTCATATGCAAACAATGTTATTTTAAGAATGCAAAGCTTATGTCTGTCTTAAAGTTTGAAAATTCATTTTTTAGTAAAACAAGTTTTTTTTTGTAAAAGTGTGATGTCAACTCAGGATTTACAGTAAGTCCTACAGGAGTCAGGATACATTTTGTAACAGTATGCTTTCGAACTAATCCATGCTTCAGCTAGGACTTTTAAGGGTTATAATGTGGCCTAGCTCACTGTTCAAGAAACAAAGCATAAAGGCTCAACATTTATTTGTACCCACCCACTCTTTGTGATGTTCTTCAGTCCTATGCTCACTTAATTGCGCACTTAGAATCCCAGTTGAGTTATGGAATATTGTCTTTGATATTCCAATGATGGTTCGGATACTGAAAGTTTACTTGAAAAAGGCAGTCATTTTGTAATCTCTTTTTTCTCCGAGGATTTGTAGTAACCTCTTTTTTTTGGTTTTACTATCCCTGTCTTTTGCCTGAACTGTTTCTTTTGTGATTACAGTCAGCAGGATGCCCCAATTTTTTTCTTAAGTCTCCTTCATAGGTTTTGACTTAATGGGCTTTTATTTCGAGAGATAATGACTGACTGTCTTGACGATTATAGGGAACCATCACCATCTTTTGTTTTGGAAGGACGTCTTGGATGCCATTCATTGTGCACTTGGATTAACTGAGAAAACTACCCTGCCCCAGGTTGTGATTAAGGGTTTTAATTTGTGTGAAAAGAAAAACTCCTATTCTTTGGCTCAAAGGGGTTGACTAGGGATTATCTTCCTTATAACTCCACTGTTTAGGATTTGAAACAACGCCTATACATCGTCAGTGGGGTCTGTTCAAAAGCATATTGTAGAGATTTTGATATCATTTTCGTCATCATCCCTCTAAAGGCTCAGAGCTTTTGTTCGAGAGTTGAATATCACAAAAAGGAAAGCAATTTAAATATAGAAAATACGAATGAATTGATTCAAAACATACATATGCAATGCATTGATAAAGTAATAGAGTTTGACATGAATAGATGTTCGAACAATCAAAAGAAAATTGCAAATTGAAAATTCTAATGAACAAAAGCCTCTCTTGTCAGAACTTGTCACTTCAAATGGTGAGCCTTGGTGGATTGACAGAAACATTCCAGTTGACAATCTTGTGTGAATTCTAATGCTCCTTTATCAATCAGGTCTTGAATTTTGTTTTTCAACCTCCAACAGTCGTCAGTATCATGCCCCGGACTGTTGGAGTGATATGCACACCTTGCATCAGGGTTGTAGTTAGGGGAAGAAGTCTTGGGATTCGGATGAGGTCCTATCAACGTAATCAGATTCATCCTTAATAGGTGTTGCAAATCTTTAGACAACATGTTGAGTTTGGTAAACTGCCTCTTAGGTGTATCTGGCTTACTCTGATTAACCTGTTGTTTTTGGCGAGGTTGTTGTTGGACCCGTGAGGTAGTAACAACTTGGAAAGGTCCACTCTTCACCAAACCAACCTTTTGTCTTCTTAGAGGTTGATCAATGACTTGGTCCCTAGCCTCGACTGTTTGCTTCATATTGTTGTATCCGTCTTGATAAAGTTGGTTGATGATGGCTTTCATCTCTTCTTGTCTTCGGGCTAGGCCTTGGATAAGAGCCATCTGCCCCAGCATCTGGGTTCTCATTGCATCTACCTCATCTTGCAGTTGTTCCAGCCGTTCGTCCTTATTGTCTTCAGGACTTTTCTTGACCAAGTTCCCAACGAGGAGTGTTTTCAACTCTTCCTGCCCCTTGGATAGGTTTAGGAATATTTCCCTGAACTGGGCTTCTTGAGTTTGAAGATTTTTGTTGTCTTGTTGAGAGCCATTGCTGAAATAAACAACTGGATCATGAGAGACATGTACTAGAAGACCTGTTATGCAATAATATGTATGATATATGTATGCAATGTTTTCAAGGATCTCGCGGGGTAAACAAGAAACCGTTAGAATTTGGTTTCAACTTGATTGAAGAAAATTTGTGTCGTTAAGAGTCCTTCTTCAAGAGTCAAGCTCACCATATTGAGTGGGTCATAGCCACTGACTCAAGTTATCGTGTTTTGATCTCTAGACGGAATTGGCTAGAGGAAAATAAATACCCTTGCCCCTTGATAGACGTCTGATTTACCATAACCTGCATCACAGACCCTTGAGATCCTTGAAATGGTTAAGGAAATGCTAAGGCATGATGTTATGATGTGTATGCTACGCGTTTAAGAAAAAGTGTGAGGTGATGTAAGCAAGTAAACTCGGCAAGAAATCCAAGTTATTGGATAAGGACTGTAAACAAAACCTGCAAGGAACTCATGTTGTCAGATAATAAAAATGTGCAAGTAGTTCAACTTGAAAGCACACAAGTCACACAAACAGCCTTAGGTTTAGGCTTGCATGGGTTTTAAGGTAGTACCCTCTTGAAGTTTAGTTGGTTCAACCTGTACTAGAAAAGTAACCAGGTTCTAGAGGATCTCAATATCACTGACCATCCTCCATCGGTCATGGTTTCAGCTCACGCAATCTTTTCTTGCGGCCGAAACTATCTCGAGAGTATGGTCTCAATGAGTGTAGCATCGAGTATCAAACAGTTCTCAGCTTTACACTGAGGCCGGCTATCTCACTACTTTCTAAAGGCCAAGTTGGTCGATTAAAGGTTCTAAGGTCAGTTAATGCTTAACGACACCACGCAGCGGCCCTGTATTCTCCTCATTTCTCCACAAGGGATACCAGTACCAACCAATGTGCCACATCAACATAGCTACTACTTCAACCGTATCGGTCTACACCGTACAGTTCCCTCACAGTTTATTTCTATTTACCTAAAAGGTGTCCCCAGATCTGGGTTAGGATCTATAGTAACTTCCAAACAAAACCCTTAAAAGTAAAGCAATCAAAGCAATCAAGAGAAGCAATTAAGATGACCTAGATCCTAAGGTATACCCCACTTATAAAATTCCTCAGCAGAGTCTTCAGTTCTGTGATACGGTGGAAGAACCGACTGTTTAATACTAGTTTGCATTTTGCGTTTTTTGTTCGCAAAATGTCGCGGTAAGCAAGAGTCGCCACCGACTTTTATTTCATCCAATCAGGAAAAGGAAAAATAACAGAAAATTTTTTTTTCGAGATGTCTGAGTACGGGGGGTAGATTATAGAAAGGGAAGGTGTTAGCACCATTTCTATCCATGGATTTCCATGGGCTCTTAGGTACTTGCTGATTTCGAAATTGCTTGTGTGTGCTTGCTTTGAAAAGTTTTGTCTTACTTCGTTTTAACCCTTGTTTCTGTCCTCAAGAGTGTTACGAAGTTGTTTTTGAAAACTTTGTCTGAAACGTGTTTGGTGTGAAAAAGTTTGTTTGTTTTGAGAAAGTACCTAACAGTTATCTACCTACTTGAAAAAAAGTCTGTTTGTTTCCTCCTATCCTTTAGACCGTGTTATCCTACTATTAGTGAGTAGGTAACCCTAGTCGTTGGATGTTTTTAAGGGACATTCGAAGGGACGAAATGGTCATTGAAGGTAACATGTAAGGATAACTTAGCATTTCGAAGGGACCGTCATCATATATTCGTAGGCAACATCGAGGGACAAGATCATTTCTCGTAGGCAACTCGATGGACGTTAAGGGACTATGATCTTTATGATGACTTTAACTGAGGGACTTTGTTAAGGGTATCTCTATGTTCGAGGGACATGACCATTGTTTTCCGAGGCAACCAAGTGAGGAGTACCCTAGGAGTGAATATGTGCATATGATTTGTTTCAGTTATTTAATCTTTGCACATTAGGTGATCTACCGTTTTAATTTTCCAGACATTCTTGCCATACAATCCTATTAGCCATACATCTAGACAGTTAACGATTGCGGAAATTAAAAGCGGAAAAGTAAATCTAATTATTACAAGGTTTCGGGGAATAGGGATTACATAACAAAAACTTGGGGGGAAATTAAACAGTAAATAAAACCCTAGTTTAAAAGACTATTACAACCTCGAAGCAATTACATAATTAGAAAAAATGCGAGAAAAGATAAATCTATGTTATTACATTGATAATGCGACCTATACAATTTTTCTCTAGAAATTAAAATATAAAAAAATAAATATAAAAAATTAAAGAAAAAATTAAAACCGAAAATTCTAAGTTAATATTTTTGGTGTTTTTTTGTAGAAAATAATTTTAAGTTAATTAAAAAACCTAATTCTAACTAATTTTAATAAAAAAAAGTTAATTAACTCAATTTATTAATAAAGGGAAAAAAGTCAAAAATTCAGTTACTAACTAAAACAAAAACCTAATCCTAATTTGTTTGAATAAAAAAAAGGTCAGCTTTTAAAAAAATGGTTAATTAAAAAATCCTAAAACCTAATTAATTTTAATTAATAAAAAAAGGTTTTAAAAAAAGTTTATGTCTAATGATTAATAAAAAAGATTAAGTTTGCCAAAAAATAGATAGGGGAAGAAACATCAATGAAAAATAGGGTTAGAAAATAAAAATAATGCAAATGTCATGGGTGGTTGTTGAACCAAAAATTAATTTAAAACCTAAAATTAAATTAAAAAAACCTAAAATTAATTATTTAAGTTTATTATAAAAAATCAAAGGTTTGTGAAAAATATTAGGTTTTACGAAAAAAGTTTTAAACAGATGGTTGTCTTAACCTCCTTAGGATGTCTGCCTTGCCATACATTGGTGGTTCTTCTGATCCGACCTTAGTGTTTTTTAATAAACCTGCATGGGACCATAATAGTCAAACCTGTGGTGTTGAATCTCATAGTCACATTAAACAAATTAGTATATGATCTTACCAGATCAGACTTGGACCGTCAGGACTGGCTCCGAGTGAAAGTTGAACGAGATGGGGGGGTACCTGCAAGGCACTCCGATGCTAAAGTGAGTGACGGTACGAGCAAGCAAAAAGTGTGTGTATGGGTAAAAGAATGAATACCTGACCCTATGGGAACAGAGGGTATTTATAGCCCCCAGCGGTGGGCCAAGGTCCTTTCACTGGGCCGACCAGGACCGGCCCAATAAAGGGACTGCCAGGTTCTACGTGTGTAGTGGGGACCAACACGTGGTCTCCTTCCTGGTGATGCTCTGCGAGAAATGAGGAGAGACGAGGACACGGTCTTTCCGGAGTTCAGGTGATGGGGTAATGGTCATGGTCTTCCCTACGAGGAGGGCGCTCGAGCTGCGCTCGAGCTAGAGTTTACTTGGTCGAGGACACCACGCTCGAGGGTAATGGCGGGCACGGCTGCAGCTTCTGGTCGACGCGCTGGCGGGGATCTTTGGGCGCGCGTTCCTTGAAGAGTTGCTTGGATTGGCCCTTCGTTCTTGCTCTTGGGCCAGGACGGGCCCAGTCCAGAACAGGAGCCCCCTAAGTCGTGGCTCCTGGAGCAGGAGTTATAACTTGATCTCAGCTCGCCTTTGTCACGGGGTCTTATGCCCGACCCAGGATATCTGCTTCTCAGTTATTGCTCGAGGAGTTTCCCATGAGTTGCGTTCGTGGGGCAATCCATTTCGAGGCGTGCTCGGGGGATTCTTGCCGGGCAGTGCTCGTTAGGTATACGAGGCAACCCTTGGGAACCGTGACGCCGCCCTAGCGAAAGTAGAGCCATCATTGCCTAGGGGAGTAAGCGTCGAGGAGGGGAAGCTCGTGGTTCCCCCGGGGTGATGTTTCGTATTCCACGTCATCCTTATAAATAGGATCCTTGGGTCCCATAATCCGTTTTTCCTCTTCGTGCTTCTTCTCCTTCCTCTGCCTTTGCCGCCGCTGTTCTTCCAGAATTTCGTAGGACCACCGTACCTTCCGCCGTTGATTTTCTTCCCTGCCGCCATACATCCTTCCTAACTTCCAAGTAAGCGTCTATCCCTCATATTTTTCTCTGTTGTAGGTAATTTTTTCCGTTATTTGTGAAGGAAAATTGCGATCAAAACGCAGCGGAATATAAAATTTTCCTTTAGAGATCCTTACGAATGAGCATGGTCAGTGATAGAAAGTTTTACCTCTTGTGGCGATTTAGACCTTTGATGTCGTGATCACGAGCGTTGATGAAGAACAACGCCTCTACTCAGTCCACACGAACAGATCGCTTCCGGTCACAGTGCTAGCTGATCACGAACGGAAACCTTGAGTGAGAGAGAGAGTCAAAAACGAAAATGCATCAAGTGAAAAAACTTCATCACAAGTGATCTATTTATAGAATCACTCGTGTGGGCTACAAGCTAAAAGCCCAATCAAGGCTATAAGCTAAAAGCCCAATTAAGCTTATGGACATCATACCTTATGATGTACCATATATCACTTATCCACGTGGTACCTTACCACTTTCCGTATTACACTTAAGTGCACCGTACCTTACGGTGTTCCTTATTTATTCTATCTCTCATCAACCTGTCCTTATGTGTGTGACCCTGTAGGTTTTCGCGACGTTGGCAATTATATTAAATTACACATTTAATATAATAAACAGTGAGCGGTATCTAGCAACACATCACTGTTACCCAAGTCACGAAAATGTCATGTGATCTGACCAAACCTTTTCCGTGATAATATTTGTGTTGTACAATTACCCTTTTGCCCTCATGTCTATATTGAACACAAGGCATACACTGTGTCACCCTTGTCCAGTTCAATATTGGGCCCTTAGACATTTATCCTGTTATGCAGGATGAGCAAATTCCATCTAGGTCACTCATGTCCCTTAGCATGCTTTGTGAAGTACCCATCAACCATCTTTATAGTCATCCAGTTACGGATGACGTTTGATCAGCAATAAAGTACTTGACTCTACATCTAGGGTCCATAGTGGTTTCAGGTCGAAGGGTGGTATACACCATTATCATCATGAGAATAACTTATGACACTTTGCATAACATTCTATGTAGTATTCTCATAACGGGTCAATCCAGTATAAATATTACTCCTAATATTCATACCTATGTCAAGACTTGATAACTCCTTATCTATGATCCATGAGATGTGATCATCAATCTATCTTCATAATAATCTTAATGCTTTAATGTTATCCCACTTCACATTAAAGCTTGACTACGGATACTTTAAGAATAGTTTCTTATGTTTAATGGGATCTCATGATTAAGTCACACTTAACATTTCATTAAACCAATAAACCATTCTAGGGACTTTATTATTTTGGAAAACATAATAAAGAAATGCCTTTTATTATTAATAAATAATTCGATACAAGTACCAAAAGTATTGGCCTCTAGGGCTTACACCAACAATCTCCCACTAGCACTAGAGCCAATCAGGCATACCCCTAATACCCATAGATCTAGTATGTCCATCATGCTTCAGCTGCGCAAGAGGCTTTGTTAATGGGTCAGCAACATTGTCAAGTGTAGGTACTCTGCATATTTTCACATCTCCCCGATCGATTATCTCTCGAATGAGATGATAACGCCTAAGTATGTGTTTGGATCGTTGGTGAGATCTAGGCTCCTTAGCTTGTGCGATAGCACCATTGTTATCACAATAGAGATCAATGGGATCCACAATGCTATGGACTATGCCAAGTTCACTAATGAACTTCTTGATCCAAACAGCTTCCTTTGCTGCAGTTGAGGCAGCAATATACTCAGCCTCGGTTGTAGAATCAGCAACTGTATCTTGCTTTGAACTTTTCCAGCTCACAGCGCCACCATTTAAACAAAACACATAACCAGATTGCGATCTAAAGTCATCCTTATCTGTCTGGAAGCTAGCATCAGTGTATCCAATTACAGCAAGCTCTTCCTGACCTCCATATATCAAGAATGAATCCTTAGTCCTTCTCAAGTACTTAAGGATATTCTTGACAGCTACCCAATGAGCATCACCGGGATTAGACTGGTACCTACTCGTTGCACTTAAAGAATACGAGACATCTGGTCGAGTACATAGCATGGCATACATGATAGATCCTATTGCAGATGCATATGGAATCTTATCCATGCGATCCCTTTCTTCCTTACTTGAAGGGGATTGTGTTTTTGACAGACACATGCCATGTTGCATAGGTATGAATCCTTTCTTGGAATCATGCATATTAAAGCGTCTCAACACTTTTTCTATGTATGTACTCTGACTTAGGCCAAGCAGTTTTTGTGACCTATCTCTATAGATCCTGATTCCTAATATATAGGCTGCTTCACCTAGGTCCTTCATTGAAAAGCATTTCCCTAACCAAGTCTTCACTTGTTGCAAGGTAGGGACATCGTTTCCAATGAGTAATATGTCATCTACATATAATACCAGGAATACGATCATGCTCCCACTAACCTTCTTGTAGACACAAGGCTCATCTTCATTCTTGATGAATCCATATTGTTTTACTGTTTCATCAAAACGAAGATTCCAGCTTCTGGAAGCTTGCTTCAATCCATAAATTGATCGCTGTAACTTACATATCTTTTGGGCTTCCTCTGGTATGCCAAATCCTTCAGGTTGTGTCATGTACACATCCTCAAGAAGATTCCCATTAAGGAAAGCAGTTTTGACATCCATCTGCCATATTTCATAATCATGATATGCAGCGATAGCAAGTAAAATCCGAACAGATTTAAGCATTGCAACTGGTGAAAAGGTTTCATCATAGTCCACCCCATGAATTTGTTTATAGCCTTTTGCAACCAGTCTTGCCTTATAGGTATGTACCTTACCATCCATGTCAGTCTTCTTTTTGAAGACCCACTTGCATCCTATAGGGTTAACTCCTATAGGAGGCTCTACCAAGGTCCAAACCTGGTTTGTGTACATGGAATCCATTTCAGATTTCATGGCTTCTAGCCACTTCTCGGACTCAGGACCAGTTATGGCCTCTTGGTAGGTCACAGGCTCATCTTGATCCATGAGTAATACATCACCCTGATCACTTATGAGATATCCATATCTCTCAGGTTGTTGACGTATCCTGCTTGACCTACGTTGGTCTTGTTCTACTTGAGCAGGTTGCTCTTCCATAACTACTTGTGTTTCCTGCTCTAATTCCTCCATAGGTGTATCAATGCTTTGTGGTTCTTGAATTTCTTCAAGCTCTACTTTCCTCCCACTGATTCTTTTGGAAATAAAATCCTTTTCCAGAAAAACTCCAGTTCGAGCGACAAACACTTTGCCCTCAGAAGGATTATAGAAGTAATACCCTCTTGTTTCTTTAGGATACCCAACAAATAAGCATTTGTCAGATTTGGGCTCAAGCTTAGTTGAAATTTGTCGTTTCACATAAACTTCACAACCCCAAATCTTCATGTAAGACATATGTGGTTTCTTACCACTCCATATCTCATATGGTGTCTTCTCAACCTTTTTGGATGGAACTCGGTTAAGTGTGTAAGCTGCAGTCAATAGTGCATGTCCCCAAAAGGAGTTCGGAAGATCGGCGTGACTCATCATGGATCGAACCATGTCTAACAAGGTCCGATTTCTTCTCTCGGATACACCATTCCATTGTGGTGTTCCGGGAGGAGTAAGTTGGGATAAAATCCCACATTCCTTTAGATGGTCATCAAACTCTAGGCTTAAATATTCACCGCCTCGATCTGATCGAAGAACTTTAATATTCTTACCTAGTTGGTTTTGTACTTCATTCTTGAATTCCTTGAATTTTTCAAAGGTTTCAGATTTGTGTTTCATTAAATACACATAACCATATCTACTGAAATCATCAGTAAATGTAATGAAGTATTGAAAACCTCCTCTGGCTGGTATGTTCAGTGGTCCACATACATCAGTATGTATGAGGGCCAAAAGATCATTAGCCCTTTCACCTTTTCCTGTGAATGGGGACTTTGTCATCTTTCCAATTAAACAAGATCTGCATGTCTCATATGATTCATAATCAAAAGAGTCCAAGAGTCCATCTTTATGGAGTTTGGAAATGCGTTTCTCATTTATGTGGCCTAAGCGACAGTGCCAAAGATAGCTTGGATTTAACTCATTAGGTTTAATCCGTTTAGTATTAATGTTATAAATTGGCATTTCAAGATCAAGGACATATAGTCCATTGTTCATTTGTGCAGAAGCATAGAATATATCATTCAAATAAATAGAGCAACAACTGTTCTTTATTATAAATGAAAAACCAAACTTGTCCAAACAAGAAACGGAAATAATATTCCTACTAATTGCAGGTACATAATAACAGTTCTCTAACTGAATTATTAAACCACTAGGTAAAGTCAAAACATAAGTTCCTACGGCTAAAGCAGCAACCTTTGCTCCATTTCCAACTCGTAGGTCAACTTCACCTTTTGCCAAATCTCTACTCCTTTTTAGCCCCTGCACATTAGTACAAATGTGAGAACCGCATCCAGTATCTAATACCCATGATGCAGAAGTAGATAAATTAATTTCAATAACAAAAATACCTGAATTTGAAGTCCCTACTCCATTGTTCTTATCTTCCAGGTACTTTGGGCAGTTTCTCTTCCAATGTCCGGTCTTACCGCAATGGAAGCAAGTGCCCTCCTTTGCTATGCCTCCACTAGGCTTCAAAGCAGGAACAGTAGGTTTAGGCTTGGCAACTTCCTTGCCTTTCCCTTTACCAAACTGCTTGGTAGGCCTCTTGTTCAGCTTCTTTCCATTACTGACCATCAGAATGGACTTCCCTTTTGTCTTCATATTCTGCTCAGCAGTTTTCAACATGCTTAGCAATTCTGGAAGACTCTTATCCATGTCATTCATGTTGAAATTCATGACAAACTGATTAAAGCTATCTGGCAACGATTGCAAGATAAAATCAGTTGCAAGTTCCTTTCCAAGCGGAAACCCTAACCTTTCAAGGTTCTCCACATACCCAATCATTTTGAGTACATGGGGACCTACAGGGTTTCCCTCAGATAACTTGCTGTTAAAAAGGGCCTTTGAAACCTGAAACCTCTCATTTCTTGCCTGCTCTTGATAGAGCATTTTCAGATGTCCGATCATATCGAACGCTGACATGTTCTCGTGTTGCTTTTGCAACTCCGAGTTCATAGTAGCTAGCATGAGACAAGCGGCTTCATTAGCATCATCGAGATGCTTCTTATAAGCTTCTCTTTCTGCCTTAGGTGCCGAACTAGGCGGTTCCTCTTCAGGAACAGGTGTCTCCAAGACATACAGCTTCTTATCGTGCTTGAGGACAATCCTCAGATTTCGGTGCCAATCCAGGAAATTTGTCCCAGACAATTTTTCCTTATCTAGGATTGATCGCAAAATATGGTTGTTTGTTGTCATGGTAATCTACAAAAAAAATGAAAATATAAGTATCATTAAAACAACATATTTAATTAGGCCTTTAATCAAATATGCTCCCACTATTTTACTCAAACCAAATGACCCTCATCATTTGATTCGGAAAATCCCGTTGGAAGACTTTCTAGTGGGTCGAGATCCATATTTCACTTTGTTCTAAGTCAGCGTTAGGCTGATTACACAAAACTAGGTTATTTAGGTAGGAACTCCTTCCAATTGTATCTCATACAACTCTCGAATATTTTCAGTTGGGTGAATAACTCCTTATTCTAATTCATCATATGAATCATTCCCAACTCTTGCTTCTAAACATGTATAATCTTATTATAATGTGTTTAGTTAAGTTTGACCCATTGTTTTAGCAGTTGGATATTACAATTATCCCATCGCACCTTACTAATATAGAACATGCACCTCGCGTAGGCGAAACCTACATTATTCGATACTAGTCTTGATGAGTGCTAAAACTTGGAAAGCATGAACTTAATATTTAACTTGAGGGATTTTGTTATTAGTTTGATCTCACCGGCTTAACATGCAATTCGTCTCTCTCATGCATCAACATACAAACACATGCATCAATATACATAAAAGGATACAGTTATGGCCCCTAGCGCAATTGTTCTCCCAAGCCAATGAGAGAACCTAAGCTAACCTAATAACGATCTAAACTTCTCCAAGCAAGATCTCCAAGGTTATCCTCCTTTGATATTGTATTCTTCTCTTTCTTCATAACATTACATTACATAAAAGAAACTCGTTTTACATACGAGGGAGTGAGATGAGAAAAGAAGTTACATCAAGAATTTTAGAGAGAGGCACGACACGCAGGCCGTATTTTACAATCACAAAACAAAATAAAGGAAAAAACTAAGGCCATAACTGATCACCACAAGACAATAATAATAAACACACTTTTATTATTAGTTTAAATTTCTGTTAATTAAAAAAAAAGGCAAATTAAATTTCGATGATTGATCACACTACGCAGAGTTAGCCGGGGGTTCCGCTGCCCGGTCAGCGGACGGTGGTTCCGCAAAATTTTAATGAACAATTCATTTGAAATCAGCGTCATTTTCGCACAACTCTTGTGCATTCACAACCCTAATCGCATGACTCTGCAACAACACAACCCTTGTGCCGTCATGAACCCTAATGCAACAGTTTCATGCTGTCAAACACATCTCGATTGATAATTCAATATGATTAATCACATGCCATTGCTTCACCATACTAATGTCGGATTCCGAAGCATATGAACAGTGATCGGTCAAAGGAATAACAATCATCAAGTGTTTGAATGAACGAAACAGAAACAGTATATCACATATACCATCGTTGCATCAGATTTACTTATATCACGATCGATGTATCGCTGCTTCACCATACTAATGTCGGATTCCGAAGCATAGTCAACATCAATCATCCAAATCGAAACAGAAGCAGTATATCACATATACCATCGTTGCATCAGATTTACTTATATCATATATAAGAGTGATCGATCTTATTTGTGTAACCTATGGACGATCGATGTATCGCTGCTTCACCATACTAATGTCGGATTCCGAAGCATAGTCAACATCAATCATCCAAATCGTACACAACAGATGCCAAATTTAATTAATCGTTTATTATTTAATTCATTCTGGTTTTAATCGAATCAAAACAGAAAATATAGAACATAAACAACTATCAGATCCATGGTTTCGTAAGTGGCTCTGATACCACTGAAGGATAATTGCGATCAAAACGCAGCGGAATATAAAATTTTCCTTTAGAGATCCTTACGAATGAGCATGGTCAGTGATAGAAAGTTTTACCTCTTGTGGCGATTTAGACCTTTGATGTCGTGATCACGAGCGTTGATGAAGAACAACGCCTCTACTCAGTCCACACGAACAGATCGCTTCCGGTCACAGTGCTAGCTGATCACGAACGGAAACCTTGAGTGAGAGAGAGAGTCAAAAACGAAAATGCATCAAGTGAAAAAACTTCATCACAAGTGATCTATTTATAGAATCACTCGTGTGGGCTACAAGCTAAAAGCCCAATCAAGGCTATAAGCTAAAAGCCCAATTAAGCTTATGGACATCATACCTTATGATGTACCATATATCACTTATCCACGTGGTACCTTACCACTTTCCGTATTACACTTAAGTGCACCGTACCTTACGGTGTTCCTTATTTATTCTATCTCTCATCAACCTGTCCTTATGTGTGTGACCCTGTAGGTTTTCGCGACGTTGGCAATTATATTAAATTACACATTTAATATAATAAACAGTGAGCGGTATCTAGCAACACATCACTGTTACCCAAGTCACGAAAATGTCATGTGATCTGACCAAACCTTTTCCGTGATAATATTTGTGTTGTACAATTACCCTTTTGCCCTCATGTCTATATTGAACACAAGGCATACACTGTGTCACCCTTGTCCAGTTCAATATTGGGCCCTTAGACATTTA
Source organism: Vicia faba (assembly GCA_948472305.1). Taxonomy (NCBI): domain Eukaryota; kingdom Viridiplantae; phylum Streptophyta; class Magnoliopsida; order Fabales; family Fabaceae; genus Vicia; species Vicia faba. Next base: position 1,442,534,946 of record OX451741.1, on the reverse strand, counting down.
TCCTGTTATGCAGGATGAGCAAATTCCATCTAGGTCACTCATGTCCCTTAGCATGCTTTGTGAAGTACCCATCAACCATCTTTATAGTCATCCAGTTACGGATGACGTTTGATCAGCAATAAAGTACTTGACTCTACATCTAGGGTCCATAGTGGTTTCAGGTCGAAGGGTGGTATACACCATTATCATCATGAGAATAACTTATGACACTTTGCATAACATTCTATGTAGTATTCTCATAACGGGTCAATCCAGTATAAATATTACTCCTAATATTCATACCTATGTCAAGACTTGATAACTCCTTATCTATGATCCATGAGATGTGATCATCAATCTATCTTCATAATAATCTTAATGCTTTAATGTTATCCCACTTCACATTAAAGCTTGACTACGGATACTTTAAGAATAGTTTCTTATGTTTAATGGGATCTCATGATTAAGTCACACTTAACATTTCATTAAACCAATAAACCATTCTAGGGACTTTATTATTTTGGAAAACATAATAAAGAAATGCCTTTTATTATTAATAAATAATTCGATACAAGTACCAAAAGTATTGGCCTCTAGGGCTTACACCAACAATTTGTATGTTAGAAAATCCGCATCTGGGATTAGCGCCCGATGCATTCGTGTTCATGCCCGGAATATTCATGTTTGTGCCCGGTAAATGCATGTTTGTGCCCGGTAAACGCATAGTTTTGGGTATGTGACTCGTGATGCTGCCCGGGATCTTCATGGTTTTGGGCGCATAACCTATGATATTGCCCGGTAAACCCATAACTCTAGGTTTTGGATTCATGATATTTCTCGTCATATTCATAGTTTAGGTCGACGTACTCATGACTGGCCGGGATGTTGGCCCATTTAGGAAGTATGTAGGATGACTCGTTACGACACCTTAGCATCGGGGAGGTGAAACTAGACTCTTGTTCGAGTCCTCAACGTTTTAACACGCGCGGAGCGTGACTTGGCTCGTCGTGCCCTTCTTCCCGTCAGTTATGGCGAGCGTATGACTTTGCTCTCGAATTTCACCAGTTTCATGTGCTTTGTAGGTAAAATGGCTGACGAACCGGAGTCTTCGGGGCACAACGAGGTTGAGGACCAGGGTGCCGAGGAGGATGTAACTCTGGTTGATACCGTTTATGATCCTTTGCTGGATTGGGTGGGCGCCGAGCCCAGAGGGATTGCCTCGGCATATAGTTGGCGCAGTCGGAGTGCCTATACTATCGTCGAGCATGGCGGTAGTTAGCCGAGCTTCCAGAAAAACTTTGTTGTTACAAGACCGTCTTTTGACGCGCGGATCTGCTTGGATTTCTCTGAATATGGTTTTCCCATGTATGAAATCGCGTTCAAGGACCTCGGTCTCAAGCTCTCCTTTAGTGATTTCCAGGTCGGGGTATTCTGTCATCTGGAGTTGGCCCCCTCGTAGCTTCACCCCAACTCGATCGCCTTTCTTCGGGCGTTCGACCTGACGTGTTGCTTTTTAAGGATCGGGGCGACCATCCCTCTCTTCTTCAGAGTTTTTCATTTGCAACGCCAGTCCCGCGGAGGTAGGCATAGTTGGGTTTCCCTGAAACAGTCGAAGAGGCTGTTCAGGATGTACATGGATTCGGTCCGGGGTTTTAAGGTCAAATGGTAGGTCGTGCGACCGATCACCCAGACTGCTCTGGATTCTGTATATGAAGAAGAGACTACAGTGACCGACAAGAACGAGGAGCCCCTTATGGACAACGAGGGTCGCCCAGTGTTGGGGCGCGTAGCTAAGTTTCCGTTGCATTGGTGCTTGCGCCATTATGAGCATGGTACCGGGCATTAGCATACGCTCGTGGGAGGGATGAGTACCGAGGACGAGGAAGCCTACAGTACCCTTTGCAGATATGTTGACAGTTTCTTCCCTGCTCGGTGGGCCACGAGGGAGGGGAAAGACATTCTTGACGAGGACGGTTACCCAACCTTTGAGGCCCGTCCTATAGATACAAAGGCGCTTGTCGAGTGCCAGTCCTATGGGAAGGCCGCGAACCTACTAGGTTACTTTTTGTCTTATAGTTTTGTTCTAGTCTCTTCGTTTGTTATTTGCTCGTAACTAACCCGGGCTTTCTTTTTTGTAGGTCATATGGCCGGACGAAAGGAGAGGCTCTTAAAATTGACACAGGATAAGAAAGTCAACAAAAGATTGGTACGAGCTCCACAGGCGATGAGGATGGGGCCGCCAACAAGCTCGGTGATGTTTCTAGTGGGTCCCCAGACTCATTGGACGTCGAGCAGACCCCCGATCTGATACCGAGGAAGTGAAACCGGGTAGAGAGCCATCCAGAAGTCGGCGACGAGTCTGGCGCGGTGAGGGCCTTTGGCTTGCCCCCCTGCTTTAAAGAGGAAAGCTTCTTCGAGGGGTTTCCCTTGACTGTAAGTGCCGAGGAGGCTGACACCATCAGGCGACTAAATAAAGAAAGTCGGAGAAAGCTTTATGCCTCCAACATGGTCGGGATGGTTAAGATGGCCGAGATGGCCGTTGTCCTCGCTGAGGAGGGGGCAGAATCTGACCGCGTCAAAGAACTGGAGCAGGAGAAAGCTGCCCTTGCTACGGGCTCTCGAAAGTTGAAGGCTGCTCTGGAGCGTTCTGAGGAGATATTCCGCGAGCAAGCCGAGCTGCTGGCCGCGGAGAAGGAGGACTCGGTGAAGGTTTCCGAGGAGAGGGACTATTTCCGACTAGACCGGGAATGCTTGGAGGCTGACAACGAGCGTCTGGTTAAAGAAGTCGAGGATCTGAAGGCAGCCATACTCCCCGCCGAAGATGAGTCAGAGGAGACAGCCCCCCTGCGGAGTTGCTCGGATCTGGTCGCGCGTATTCAGCTCCTTGAAACAGACTGTGTTGGCGCCTTGGCGGATGGTTTTGAGGCCGCGGTTAGCCAGCTCACTTTATTAAATCTTGGTCTGAATACCGAGGGGTGGGTTTTATGTCGCAGATCATCGACGGCCAGGTCGTGCCTCTGCCCGAGTCTCCTGTCGTGGATGCTGGTAGCCCCAGGGAAATCTAACCTGTGGAATTCTGGTCGGGCCTGCGCGCCTGTTTATTGATAGTTGTTTTTGGGGCCTGTGTGCCCGTGCATATTTTTTGGGGCCTTCGTGCCCGTTCCTGTAATTTCTGAACATCGCCGGCCTTCTTGGTCAGTTTATTTTTATTTGTTTTTTGCTTACGAGCCTTTGAATGAATGCTTGTTTCGTCCTTTATTATTTTCCCATGCCTCCATTTTTATATTTTGTGATAAAATATGTCTAAGTTATGTTCCCGAGTCTCGCCTGTGCTCGGCTGTTACTTTGTGGCGAAATTCACCTAAGTGTTTTCCTTGGGGCATGCTTGTGTTCGGCTTGCCATTTTGTGGCAAAATTTGTCTAAGTGTTTTCCTCGAGTGGAGATTCTTTCGACCCATTTGGTCATCCGACGTACTTCGAAATGCGTCGGGCGTGCGGAGTAAAGCCGCTTACTCGGGCGTATGACCCAGATCGGGGTCGCTTGCCCGTGGTGTGAACTGCCCATTGCGAGCTGGGTGTTCTGCCATACGGGTACTTCAATGGTGGAACTCGATTGAGGTGTCCATGTCGGGCACTGTCGTTCGTGCTCGTTTTGGTAGAACGATGTTGTGTCGTTTGGGCGTAGATCGGGCCCGTACCTTGGCCTTTCTACGTGGTCGAGACATGTCTCTCCGTTGACTAGGTGAGGATGTCCGACGATGAGAGTCCTTGGTGTTAAGGGTTTTTAACTATAGTACTGCTTTAGTTTAGCAGCGTTTCAGGGTCGTGGCAGTGGTTCTCCGTCCTGTTGCTCGAGGTAGTACGCCCCGGTACCTGTGGTGCCGTGGACGCGATAAGGCCCTTCCCAATTCGCGGCCAGTTTCCCTTCGCGGGAGTCTTTCTGGTTTCTTCGTAACACCAGGCTGCCAATTTCAAACTCGCGTTTAATGACCTTGTCGTTGTGACGCAGGGCAACTCGTTGTTTTAGGGTGGCCTCGCGCAGGGCCGCCCTCGACCGAATTTCCTCGACTAAGTCGAGTTCGTCCCTCAGTGCCTCGTCGTTCATTTCTTCGTCGAGGGGACTTTCTATCCGCCTGGAGGGTTCCCTGATTTCTACTGGGATGACGGCCTCGGTGCCGTATGTTAGTCGAAAGGGGGTCTCTCCCGTCGTCAAATGGGGTGTGGTGCGGTATGCCCACTGTTGTACCCCAAAATTTTCCCTCCCATATTCCTCAAGAATTGTCAAGAATCATCTTCAAATGATTCAAGATTCCTCAAGGATTGCACAGTTCAAATGCCTCCTAAGCCAGTCAAAATTAGGGTTTTTGTTCTTGCAAGGAATTTGAGGTTTTTAATGGCTCAATCAAGTCTCATAGGCCTATATACATTGTCAAGCATCTACATGTCAAGTCTCAAGATTCACAATGTCAAAATTCACAGTCAAAAGCCCTATTTGGTTCACAATCAACTGCAGGGGCAAAATGATCATTTTACAGTCAAAAGTCAAATATTTTGGTCAACATCTTATTTTTAGCACAAAATCATCATTTGATCAAGTCTTGATCATGATTCCTCAAGCATGGCTCAAAAATCATCAAGATGTCAAAAGTTACTATTTTTCGACAGCAGAAAAGTCAACTGTATCTTGACCAGGGCATAACTTTTTCATGGTTCATCAGAAAAATCCCATCCAATACTCATTTTGAAGGGGATGACATTTCCTACAACTCATCTTCACATTCCAAGTCCAATAAATGCTCTCACAAAGAGTTATCAATTTCTACATTATAGGTCAATTTCAAAAGTCAACAAAAATGCACTTTAAGTCAAATACCATAACTTGAGATTGGTAAATCAAATGACATGGGACCAAAAGCATTGGTTAGAGGACTTCAAGAACTTTCCAAAATGTCCAAGAACATGTTCATAGGATCAAAATTGAGCAAGATATGCATTGGAGAAGTTGGGAAATTTTTGTGAATTTGCAAAAGTCAACTTTGCTCAAAACACCATGTTTTTGCTAATGGGCCTCAAATTCCTTCTTGAAACTTTATCCAACGCTTATGCACGACCCATTGAGATTAAATTGAATTATTTTCTTATTTTTATTAATTAATTGGATTTTTAATTGATTTTTAATTCATTTAATTAATTTAAAATGTAGGAAATTCAAAGATATGATTTATCAATCTTTTGGTGAAGCAAAGATGACCAATATATGTTGGAGATTTCGTTTGCCAATCAAGGATGTCAAAAATTCCGAATTTAGCAACTTTCTTCAATCAAAAAGATTGAAAAATATTTGATTTTCAATCAAATATTGAAACATCAATTCCATGGATTTCTTGGCAAGATTGTAACCTAATTTCCTTCCATTATATATACAGAAGCCAACCCTAGTGCATTGGACGTGAGAATTGCTGCAGAAAGCCATAGCCAATATTGAAAAAAATCAAGAAAAAGCCAAAACTGTTGTACAGGTTCCAACGTGATTCAAAGCATTTTGTGGTTTCTAATACATTGCAGGGATCCCCAGATACGTTTTGCAATCAAAACCACATGCTAAAGCTCTAGAAATCACCTTAAACAGACTCACGGTTTGGCACTTTTGTTCATAATCATAATTCATATTTCATGCACGTTTAACATGATTTATTGACTGTTTTGCATTGCTTGAACCTTTACAAAGCTTTTGGCATAGATTAATTGAGTTATTATGCAGTGAATCGAAAGTTGCCATTGGAGAATTCTAGGGTTCTTGAGTTCTTGAATTAGGGCTTTCCCATACAGGAAAAATTGGGACCTCTAAGACCCATGGTTGAGATCGTCAGGACGAGACGAATGCAAAGCTACCATCGCGCCCTATTTATATAGCCTGTAGGGATATTCGCTATTATTGGTCATCCTATTTTGTGGGGGTTACAAACCCTCGCTATATAACCTTTGTTTTGCAGGTTTAGGGAAGACGGTGATGAGTTGTTGACATGTTATTGGATGATTCAAATATAACGCGCGCTTTTATTTGTTTCCAACATAATTGATCTTTTTTATATATTAAATTCATTGTCCATTATAATAACCAATACAGGCGCATGGCTCAGTGGATAGTGAGGTGGCTGGCAACCATTCGGACCTGGGTTCGATTCCCAGGTCCCCCAAATTCCTTGTTTCTATTTTTTTCAATGTGTTCACATGCAGGCTGCTGAATGTTGTCCACCATATACCTTAAACATCAGCATGACAAGTGTCTTAAAGAAGCAATCCAAAGGCCATGAGAGAGGGAACACCATGCTCCCTAGTCAACCATGCTCTGGGCAATCATCAAGGTCAAATGGGCCAGAATTGCCAAGCAAACCTCCATATTTGGCCCAGCACCCCCCTGGTTTCTCTATTATTTTCTTTTTTTATTTCCATTTAATCTTTTCATTAATTATTAATATTATTATTATTTAATTAACTTAACTATTTTCATAATAAATTCAGACAATAAAAAATGTAAATATTATTTATTTTTATTATTTATTATTATCACCTTTAATTATTATTTTGTAAATAAATACTAACAAAATGATTTAGTTTAATTAGGGTTAATATTGAATATTTTTGCAATAAATAAAATTAGCCTAGAATTAGGGTTTTGATAATTTTAATTTCTTCTTATTTATTTCATTAAAACATAAAAAACACAAAAATACTTTTTCTTTTAATTAATTAATCAATTAGTTCTAGGTTTAATATTTAATTAAATGCAAAAAAAGGACAAAATGTCATTCTTTTCTCAAAAAGGGTCAAAAAACCCTAAGGACGTCCCGATTCAATTTCTTTCGCGCACTATTATTTATTATTTTGATCATATTTATGTATCTTCTCAGAGGATGTAATAGATAATTAGGCTTTTATCGCTTTCTTTTATTTTTCGCATTTATTTTTCAAGGGTTATGTTTTTGGCGATGTAAATACCCGACGCCTTGTAATAGCGTAGATTCACTTTCCGCACTTTATTTTCCGCAATTATTAACTGTTAATTATGCATGCAAGACTTGTCTGAAAAATAAAACCAACTCGTAGCTCACAATGATACATGTGCAAAGATAATATAAACTGAATCCTGACACACATGCACATGCCACTCTTAGGGTACGCCTCACTTGGTTGCCTCGACGTGGTCATCAAGTATAGGGTGTTTTAGAGGTCGCCCTCCTGTCTAAAGATCCAGTTGCCTCGAAATGGTTGCCTCGGATAAAAAGGATCTAGGACATTAGGGTTACCGCTAAGGCGTCCTACTATTGCTTTGGTGACCACACATGTCCCTATAATCGAATTGACCCGAATAACTCCAACGACGGTGCTACCTACTTCTCAATAGTGGGATAGTATTGTCTAAAGGACTCTTACACAGCCTAATTCCTTAGAGTAGGTAGATTTCTCCTGGGTACTTCCTCTTTCAAAAACAAAAACATCTTTTCGCACCTACACTTTCAAAAAGTTTTCAAACAAATACTTCATACACTCTTGAGGACTGATACAAGAGTTACCTAGAAGTTTTCAAACTAAACTTTTTCAAAATCCACATACACAAGAAAAGCAAACAATTTTTGAAAACATAGTGAGCAAGTACCTAAGAGCCCGTGGATAACCACGGATAGAAAGGGTGCTAACACCTTCCCTTTCTATAATCTACCTCCCGAACCGAGAAACATCTCGAAAAGGAATTTGCTGTGCTTTTGTCCTTTCCATGTTGGAGAACATAAAAGACGGTGGCGACTCTTGCTTACCGCGATATTTCGCGAACCAGCATTCCTAACAGTCAGTTCTATTTCCACCGATCACAGAACTGGCGACTCTGCTGGGGACATTATAAGTGAGGTGTACCTTAGGATTAGACCACTGTTGTTTTTAATTACTTGCTTTGTTTGCTTTAATATTGTGGGCTTGTCTTGGAGTTTCATAGATCCTAACCCGGATCTGGGGGATACCTTTTAGGTAGCAACAAACTAAGAGGGAACTGTGCGGGGTATACTGACACGGTTGAAGCAGTTGCTACATTGATGTGGCACTTTGTTGAGTACCGGTAACCCTTGAGTCAAGTCAAGGAGAGTAAGGGGCCGCCGCGTGGTGTCGTGAAGCATCAACTGACCTTAGGAACCTTACTTGACCATCCTGGCCTCTTTAGGGGTAGTGAGATGACCGACTTTGGTGAAGTCCGAAGTTGGTAGATACTCGATACTACACTCATTGAGGGTTGTTTTCTTGGAATATTTTGATCGCTAGTTCAGTGGCTAAATCAAAACAATGAACATAGAAAACAACCCAATGATATTGAGCTCCTTAGAACCCGGTTACTTTTGATAGGAAAGGTTTTGAGCCCACCAACTTCAAAAGGGTAGTACCTAGACCTTATGCTGTCCTAAACTCTAAGGGCTGTCTGGTGTGACTTGTGTGCCTTATCATGTTTGCCTTTTGTGAATACTTGTGGTGTGTTTTTATCATAACATCATAACATCATAAAGCATCATATGCATCTACTAACCACTTCAAGGGTTCGAATCTTCATCTTTGTTCTTGTTTTGTAGGACATGGAGATTATCCGCAGAAAGACAATTCAGATCAACCTTGTAAGGATCCCTCCTCAGCTTAAGGAGCTTACATCCAGGATTCCCGAGAACTCTTCCTTCAGTGAAAGGCATGGTAGACTCATCAGCTTGGTCAACACCAACATTGAAGAGGATATGGTGAAAGTGTTGTTCCAGTTCTTCGACCCCTTGCACCACTGTTTTACTTTCCCGGATTATCAATTGGTGCCTACTTTGGAAGAGTTTTCTCAGCTTCTGAAGGTTCCCATTCTCAGTCAGCTACCCTACAACGGTACGGAAAGGGAACCAAAACTTGAAGAGGTTGCTAAAGCATTACGCCTACAACCATCTGACATCAAGGGGCATTGGGAAATCAGAAGTGGTATCAAAGGATTCTTGGAGAAGTTCCTATTTGAGAAGGCACAAGAATGTTGGAATTCCCTTGACCTACAAGCCTTTGAAGAAGTTGTGGAACTCCTTGTCTATGGGTTGGTGTTGTTCCCGAATCCGGATCAGCTTATAGATATCAATGCTGTCAAGATTTTCATGTCCAAGAATCCTATACCTACGTTGCTTGGGGACATCCTTCACTCATGTTACACTCGAACCATGAGAAAAAGAGGTGTTCTCATGTGCTGCACTCCTCTCCTGGCAAGGTGGTTTATTTCGCACCTTCCACAATCAGTTTTGAAGAACGAGCGGGGTTTGAGATGGTCACAACAATTAATGACTCTTACACATGCTGATATACATTGGTGTTCTCGGTCCAGAGAAAATGTCACTATCATTGATCGTTGCGGAGAATTTCCTAATGTTCCTTTACTTGGAATTAGAAGAGGCATTACTTACAACCCCTGTCTGGCTTTGAGACAGTTTGGATATGCTCGGAGGGATGGCCCTCATGACATGTTAATTCCTGACATAGTTTTTGACTTCGACAACGATACGCAAGGACTTCGCCAGAGGTTTATCAGAGCTTGGAGGATGCCTAACAAGGTGGATAGTAAGACACTGGGGCACAAGAACTCCATCCCCCTTGAGCCTTACCTTAAGTGGGTACGAGCCCGCTCCCAGAAGCTTGTGATGCCATATCCTTATGTTCTCCCCATGATCAAAGAGCCAGTTATGGAAGGAGAGGTTATGTACACCATTCAACATCCTGACATGCCAACGTCTTGGGAAGAAATGCAAAAGAGCTGGATCCAACTCAAGGAAGAGCGGAATTCTCTTGAAACCAGTCTACATGCCAGTGAGAAGAAGGTCTTGGAGCTCACCCGCCTACTACACGAGGAAAAGACTCTCAACACTTACATAGCTCCAAAGAGGATGCGCGGTGTCTTTTGGGATTAAGTATTTTGTAATGTTTCGCCCATGAGGCATTGATGTACTGAACAGATTATTTCTTAATATAACGTGTGTTCCTTTTTGTCTACAACGAATTTGAACTTTCGAACCCTTGAATGCATTGCATAAATAGCATATCATGCATCATGTGCATAACAGGTACTCTTTTTTACAGGTCACTTATCTTCTTCGCTTTTTATTTCAGCAGTCATCATGTCTTCTGAACCTACTACCGAACAAGCTATCAAGGCCCTCCAGGCCCAGAACGCCCAGTTTCAAGAGCTGGTCATGAGCTTAGCCCAGGGTCAACAGTAGTTGAAGACTCTGATTCTGAAGAAGAAGAAGAAGAGCACTGTGTTGTTCAATACTGGATGGAGGTTTGGGAATGCACTGCAAAATGAGGCTGATCTGGCTACTTCCTCTGTAGGGAAAGAAAGTCCCCAAAGGGGAAGGGTTCCTAGTCCCGTGGTCTCCGACAACGAGACAGATTACAATGATGAGCAGTACCCTCCTGCTGAGGACATGTACAAACAGCTAGAGGACCGTTTAAGTGCCATGGAGATTCAACATGTGCCTGGGTTGGACTTTGGAGACCTAGGCTTATCTTCTGGGGTGGTGATCCCTCACAAGTTCAAAGCACCTGCTTTTGCAAAGTACGACGGAGCTTCCTGTCCTAAGCTGCATCTCAGATCATATGTGAGGAAGATCCAACCGTACACTGCTGACAAGAATCTATGGATCCATTTCTTCCAGGATAGTCTTTCAGGGACTCAACTCGAATGGTTCTATCAGCTGGATGGAACCAGTATTCGTAACTGGGAGGATTTGGCTACTGCATTTTACAAGAAGTATCAGTATAATTCCGACCTCTCTCCCACGCTTACCCAACTCCAGGGTATGTCACTAGGGATGGGCGAAGGATTCAAGGAGTATGCGCAAAAGTGGAGAGACCTGGCTGGAAGGGTGCAGCCACCTTTGACTGACCGTGAGCTCGTTGATATGTTCCTGGGGACCCTGTCTGGTCCATTCTTCAACCATCTGATTGGGAATTCTTCTGCTGGGTTCACAGATCTGATCTTAACTGGTGAGAGGATAGAAGCTGGTATCAAGTCGGGGAAGATACAGAAGGGTGCCTCCTCGAGTACTGAAAAGAAACCCTTCAAGAAAGAATCTAGTGCTGTTTATGGTTCGAGGAGACAAAATAAACCGGAACGCCGCCAAGCTGTCAACGCGGTGGTAATTTCAAAGCCTGCTGCTGCTCCTCAGCAATATAACCAACCAAGGGGTGAGAGACCCAAAAGGCAGTACACTCGGCTCAATATGACCCTGTCTCAGATATTGCCGCAACTAATGTCAACCAATCTGGTAACTGTCAAAGAAGCTCCGAAGGTAGTGAACACAACCTCTCCAAAGTACAATCCCAACGCCCGCTGCGCTTATCACACTGACAGCCCGAGGCATTCTACGGACGATTGTAGGGCTCTGAGGAATAAGGTTCAGGACCTTATTGATGCTAAAGAAATACAGTTTGAGGCGCCCGAAAGGCCCAATGTTGTGGCTGCTCCCATGCCCCAGCATGGAGTGAATGGTGTGGAAGAAGACCTGTATGTAGCCTTGGTGGATGATATTGTTACTCTGTTGTTGACTGTCAAGAGGAACCTTTTGCTAGCCGGTTTATTTCTGGGATGTAGTAAAGGTTGCCATCTATGTGTTGTTTCACCTGCTGGTTGTCCTTTGTTGAAGTCAGGCGTCCAAAACCTGATGGATAACAAAGAGATCTTATTCGAGAAGATTGATGTTCCTGCTATCCCTGCTGAAGAAGTGTCCATCGTTACTATTTTCAACAACCCTCCTAAGGCTCCCTCAAAGAAGCCTGTCAAAATCATGTCTATTCAGAAGATTGCTCCTATCATCATCACTGTTCCGGGGCCCCTCCCCTATAAATCTGACAAAGCTGTCATGTGGCACTATGGGGCAGATGTTTATGTGCTTGGGGTTAAACAAGAGTTTGATACTAGTACCGGCGTCAGTAACATCATCGGGCCTGCCAAAGTCACTCGCAGTGGTAGACTGTTCTCACCAGATATTGCGCCACCAGCTATTCAGAGACCTCTTGTCATCACACCTGCCAGTGTGCCTGCTTCCCTTCCTGATCAAGTTCCTGTCTCTACCCCTGCTGCTGAGTCATCTGACGCTCGGGGCAAAGGGATTGCTACTGATATGCCTGCCCAGACAGAGGCACTGAAGACTACCACTGTTGAAGCTTCCAAACAGGAGATGGAAGAGATTCTTAAGATTATCAAGAAGAGTGATTTTAATGTAGTTGAGCGTCTGGGGCACACCCCATCAAAGATCTCTATGCTATCACTGTTGTTGTGTTCAGAGGCCCATGCCAAGGCCTTGATTACCTTCCTGAAGACGGCCCACGTGCCACAAGAGACGTCAGCTGATCAATTTACCGAGTGTGTATCCAACCTAACTGCTGATAATGGTTTGGGTTTCTCTGACGCTGATCTGACTGCTAAGGGGAAGAACCATAACGATGCCCTGCATGTCTCCATTGAATGCATGGGCACTACTCTTGCCCATGTGCTGGTTGACATTGGTTCCTCGTTGAACGTATTGCCCAAGAAAGCTCTAGACAGGCTGGATTGTGAGGGTTTAGAGCTCAAGCCAAGTAACATTGTTGTTCGGGCCTTTGACGGGTCCAAAAGGATGGTACATGGTGAAGTTGATATTCCAATCAGGGTTGGTTCGCAGGTCTTTGATTCAACGTTCTATGTGATGGACATCCGACCTTCCTATTCTTGTTTGTTGGGTCGTCCTTGGATCCACAAGGCTGGAGTTGTGACCTCCACACTACATCAGAAGCTGAAATACCCGGTCAGAGGGAAGATTGTGACAGTTCAGGGGGAGGAAGAATATATGGTCAGCCACCTCAACTAGTTCCGGTATATAGAAATGGATGGGGAATTCATTGAGACTCCATTCCAGCATTTTGAAGAGGTTCCTCAAACACTGGCATCAGCAGAGACTGTGACTGAAGAAGATTCTCCGTTGAAGATGGCTTCCTTAAAGGATGCCCGGGCTGTTATTAAGAAGGGTGAGTGTGCAAACTGGGGCCGACTTCCTGATTTTACTCCGAAGACTGACAAGTTTGGTTTGGGTTTCACTGCAGAAGCTCAGAGGGCTGTTCGTAAGGCAAGGATTGGAAGACCTCCTGTATTCATCACCAACCCGAGAGTAAACGTTATTGAAGATGACGTGGAGGAATCTGAATTCAACAGCTGGATCTACCCAACGACCAACGGTGAACTAAAGAACTGGACTGCCAAAGACTTTGTACCTATTACTTTTTTCACTCAGTAATGAACTCCTTTGTTTTGAATTTGTAACAAACAATAATCTGAAACTTTATGGCCCGGTGTCTTACCCGGGGCACTGTGGCTTCATTTGTGAGGGCTTTTGTGTGTCATTTTCATATATCATTAATAAAAGCATTGGACGTTTTTGCATTTCAAATCTTGCGCTCCTTGTCTTTCTTTATTATATATTGCAAAACAGCTATATTTACACCCACTCACCTATACAGGTTCCAATCCACTCTGGATCTCACTGGTAACGACTCTGCTACTGCCAGTTATGACTTCGAAAATCCGATCAACTTAGCCAAAGACGAAGGTGAAGATGATTGCGAAGTTCTTGGTGAGCTTGCAAGACTGTTACTCCAGGAAGAGAGGGCCATTCAGCCACATGAAGAGCCAGTGGAAACGGTAAATCTGGGTACTGAGACGGACAGAAAGAAAGTCAAGATTGGTGTGAAACAGCGGTTGATTCAGATGTTAAATGACTACATGGAAATCTTTGCTTGGTCTTATGAAGACATGCCTGGGTTGGATACTGACATTGTGGTTCATCATTTGCCTACCAAGGAAGAATGCCCTCCGGTAAAACAGAAGGTCTGCCGTATGCGTCCAGAGATGTCCGAGAAAATCAAAGCTGAGGTTATGAAACAATTTGATGTCGGGTTTCTAGCAGTAATTCTTACCCTCAGTGGGTTGCCAATGTGGTTCCAGTGCCGAAGAAAGATGGTAAGGTCCGAATGTGTGTTGATTACAGGGATTTGAACAGGGCAAGCCCCAAGGATGACTTCCCTCTGCCTCATATCGACGTTTTGGTTGACAACACTGCTCAGCATAAGGTATTCTCCTTCATGGATGGGTTCTCCGGTTATAATCAGATCAAGATGGCTCCTGAAGACATGGAGAAGACCACTTTTGTTACTCAGTGGGGCACCTTCTGTTACAAGGTCATGCCTTTTGGGTTGAAAAATGCTGGGGCAACCTACCAACGTGCCATGGTTGCTTTGTTTCATGACATGATCCATCATGAAATCGAAGTATATGTCGACGATATGATTGCAAGGTCCCAAACTGAGGAGGAACACCTGGACCATCTACAGAAGTTGTTTGACCGTCTGAAGTTGTACAAGCTGAGGTTGAACCCAAACAAGTGCACCTTTGGGGTGAGATCTGGAAAATTGCTAGGCTTCGTCGTGAGCGACAAAGGTATCCAAGTGGACCCTGCCAAAGTGAAAGCCATACAAGAGATGCCAGTTCCCAAGACAGAGAAAGAAGTCAGAGGCTTTCTAGGACGGCTGAACTACATTTCCCGATTCATCTCACACCTGACTGCTACCTGTGAGCCAATCTTCAAGCTACTGAAGAAAGATCAAGTAGTACGTTGGAACGATGAATTTCAGGCTGCTTTCGAAAGAATCAAAGAGTATCTCCAAGAGCCACCCATTCTTATTTCACCGGTTGAAGGGAGACCTCTAATATTATACTTGACAGTACTTGACAGCTCAATGGGATGTGTGCTGGGGCAGCATGACGAGTCTGGCCGAAAAGAGCATGCTATTTATTACCTTAGCAAAAAGTTTACCGACTGTGAGACCCAATAATCACTTCTCGAGAAAACTTGCTGCGCTTTGGTATGGGCTGCTCGCCGGCTGAGACAGTATATGTTGACTCACACTACTCTGTTGATTTCAAAAATGGATCCAATCAAGTACATCTTCGAAAAGCCTGCCTTGTCTGGAAGAATAGCAAGATGGGAGATGGTCTTGACTGAATATGACATCCAGTACATGACTCAGAAAGCAATCAAGGGAAGTGTATTGGCAGACCATTTGGCACACCAGGCAGTGGACGACTACCAATCTATGAACTTTGAATTTCCAGACGAGAATATCATGGTAGTGACTGATTGTGAAGTACCTGGACCGGATGAAGGACCTGAGGAAGGATCCCAATGGTCTATGCACTTTGATGGAGCCTCCAACGCTTTGGGTAACGGCATTGGCGCTGTGATCATATCTCCTAAAGGCTCTCATACTCCACTTACCGCCCGACTATGTTTCAGCTGCACCAACAACATGGCGGAGTATGAAGCTTGCATTATGGGACTTCGAGCTGCAATTAACCTAAGGATCAAGTTTCTGAGTGTCTTCGGAGATTCCGCTCTCGTGATCAGCCAGATCAAAGGCGAGTGGGATACGAAACACCCAAATCTTATTCCCTACAAGGAGTATATGTTGACATTAATTCCCCATTTCGAGGAAATAACCTTTGAACACTTCCCAAGAGAAGAAAATCAGTTGGCGGACGCGTTAGCTACGATGTCTTCTATGTTCAAAGTCAAATGGGACAACGAGGCTCCCGGGATCATTATCTGGAAATTGGATGAACCTGCACATTGTTGTGATCTTGAGGCTGAAGAGGTGACAGAAAAGCCGTGGTATCATGAAGTGAAGAGGTACCTTGAAGCCCAAGAATATCCTGAGGGGGCATCTGTTAATGACAAGAAGTTTCTAAGAAGGTTCGCGGCAAAGTTCTTCCTCAGTAATGGCATTATCTACAAGCGAAACCATGATTCAACCTTACTGCGTTGTGTGGATAAGACTGAAGCGGAAAGGATCATGGCAGAGCTGCATGAAGGTACCTTCAGAATGCATTCCAGTGGACATACCATGGTAAAGAAAATCCTTCGGGCAGGATATTTCTTGTCCACAATGGAAGCCGACTGTTACCAGCACTCTCGGACGTGTCACAAATGCCAGATCTATGCTGATAAGGTGCACATTCCTCCAGTTCCTCTGAACGTCTTGACAGCACCTTGGCCTTTTGCAATGTGGGGCATTGATATGATCGGTGAAATCAGGCCTACGGCATCCAACGGGCATCGCTTCATACTGGTAGCGATTGATTACTTTACAAAGTGGGTTGAAGCAGCTTCCTATGCTACCGTAACCAAGAATGTCGTGGCACGGTTCATTCGGCATAACCTGATCTGTCGATACGGCGTACCAGAGAGGATCATTACGGATAATGGTACCAATCTTAACAACAAGATGATCACTGAGCTCTGCGAGCAATTCAAGATACAGCACCACAACTCTTCTCCTTACCGGCCGAAGATGAATGAGGCTGTAGAAGCGGCGAATAAGAACATCAAGAAGATTGTGCAGAAGATGATAGTGACCTACAAAGATTGGCACGAGATGTTACCGTTTGCTCTTCATGGGTACCGTACCTCAGCACGGACGTCAACAGGGGAAACACCCTTTTCCTTGGTCTATGGCATGGAGGAAGTCTTGCCTATCGAAGTCCAGATACCCTCTCTCCGGATAATGAAGGATGCAGGTTTGAGCAAAGATGACTCGATCCAGACTCGGCTTGATCAATTAAACCTAATTGACGAGAAGAGACTCACTGCTATGTGTCATGGACATACGTACCAAAAACGGATGATCAAGGCATTTAACAAGAAAGTCAGACGACAAGAGTATCAAGTTGGGGACCTGGTAATCAAGCGCATCATTCTACCTCAAGGTGATCCCAGGGGCAAATGGACCCCTACGTACGAAGGGCCATTTCTGGTTAAGAATATCTTCTCAGGAGGAGCGATGATATTAACTACCATGGATGGTGACGACCTTCCTCACCCCGCCAATGCAGACATAGTAAAAAGATACTACGCATGAATTAAAGACCCGCTAGGTTGACACACCTAGGCAAAAATAAGGGCTTCCCGGCGAACCAAAAGGGTTCGGGCAAAAATAAGGGATGAAATGAAAAAAATCTGTACACCCGGCAAGTCGAAAACCTGAAAAGGCGGCTTGGGCAAAAATGGGTATCCCGGTGGACTGAAAACCCGAAAGGGCGGTCCAGGAAAAAGTTAGGGATTAAAGCGTAATACTATGTCTCATTGGATCACCTTGCATCCAGAATTCGGCATCAACTATCAGGCTCAGACGGCACCAATCAATCAGCTTCATCGTCAACTAAGCAGCAAAGTGATGAGACGCTCGAAGACATAAAGGCGATAGCAGAGTTGGAACCCAGTGGGATTTTTCACATAGCTATTTTGTTTTCCTTTTCAAATTGTATAAACTCTATTATGTTCGGTGGCGTTCTCTTACTAGGACGTCAGCCTCTTGTACACAAACGCCTATTTACAGGCAAATTTCA
Organism: Vicia faba; assembly: GCA_948472305.1. Lineage (NCBI taxonomy): Eukaryota > Viridiplantae > Streptophyta > Magnoliopsida > Fabales > Fabaceae > Vicia > Vicia faba. The sequence continues at coordinate 1,442,517,479 of OX451741.1, read as the reverse complement.
AAGTCAATACAAACTCACTTTTCCAGACAAATTGCCAATTGTTTTTCTTTTATCTGTTTTGTTTTGCAAAGAACGTCCAATGTTCATTTTGATATATGCATTTGACATTAATTGCTAACTCATAAATATTTGCATACGAAACAAAGGACTAATTACAGGTGACATCAGAAACAAGGGCAATAATGAGTTGTCTAAGCGATCTAGTTGCTCTGTCCACCAAGGTACCAAGGTAAGATCGGCTGAAGAATGTAACCAAGATACCTTCACTCACCAGAGTAAGACAAGAATCAACAATACTCTCCCCGAGCAGAGTTGGTCTCCCGTCAGCCCTAAAAGGGCACAATATTCCCTATCAAGTCAGTGATACTCTCCCCAAGCCGAGTTAGTCTACTGTCAGCCTTAAGGAAGTTGGATATCCCCAGAAGATCTTATTATTCCCCAGTGGAGTATACAGATGTTCCTAAGCAAGCATCCCCGACAGTCTTAATATTCCTCGACGGAAATATAAGATTGTTCCCCGGCAGAATACCAGACACCCCAGTGGAATCAATCTCCCCAGTACAGTTCAAAAAGTTTCCCCAGGAGAGTTGAATCAATCTCCCCAGTAGATCCTGGAAGCTTGTCTCCTGCAGAGTACAAAGGCATCTCTCTCCCGACCATATTCAGAGGTTATTCCCCACCAGAGTCTAACTGGGTTATCCTCATCAAATTACAACGGAAAGATCGTCCTCGGCGAAGTTCTTCCTATCCCCAACGGAGTGCATCAAATCCCTTAACAAAGCCTATCAATGGAATCCCCAGTGGAGTTATCATCAAATTCTCAGCGAAGTATCTCTTCCCACAGAGTAATTCCCCGCAGAGTAATCTCTGCAACAAGTTTATTCCCCAACGGAGTCATATTCTCCTACCGGTTTATTCTTGCAATCATCATCCCCAGCGGAAACGAAGAACTCTACTCTTCAGCGTCAGCCCAGGATTTAACTTCCCGGCATCCGTCAAGGATTTATTTTCCTAGACAAAAATACATTCATAAACATATCACATCTCATACCTCCTATTCATATACATGATAAAGAGCATATGACACAATCTCCTTTATTCCTGAGAACATCATGGCATCATGCATTTCATACATCATGATATTGCATACAACTAATGTTTGCCTTTTCAGGAAAAGGTCAATCAAAGGATGATTACCATCAACTTTCGCAGTTCCTGATTCGATACCTGTATCTAGCCAGGGCATATCTGTGAGCGACTGATTGTAGATTCGATACCTGTATCTAGCCAGGGCATATCTGCATGAAGAGTTTGAAGATCAACACCTGTAACAGGCCAGGAAATTATCTTTCATTCTCAGAGATCTACACCTGTATCCAACCAGGAAAGCTATCTCGATCAACCTTTTGAAGTTCCAGATTCGATACCTGTATCTAGCCAGGGCATATCTGTGGGCGACTAATTCCAGATTCGATACCTGTGTCTTGCCAGGGCATATCTGTAGACGACTACTTCCAGATTCGATACATGTATCTAGCCAGGGCATATCTGTGAGCGACTGATTAGAGGTTTACGCCTGTATCCAGCCAGGAAAGTTATCTCGATCAACCTTTTGAAGTTCCAGATTCGATACCTGTATCTAGCCAGGGCATATCTGTGGACGACTAATTCCATATTCGATACCTGTATCTAGCCAGGGCATATCTGTAGACGACTACTTCCAGATTCGATACTTGTATCTAGCCAGCGCATATCTGTAGACGAGTAATTCCAGATTTGATACCTGTATCTAGCCAGGGCATATCTGTGAGCAATTGATTGTAGATTCGACACCTGTATCTAGCCAGGGCATATCCGCATGAAGAGTTTGAATATCAACCCCTGTAACAGGCCAGGAAATTATCTTTCTTTCTCAAGTATGCAAGTTCTTGCTAAGGAATCTCTTACGCGATCGACACCCCTGGATGGCATCTTTAAGCCCATCTCCACAACTATCCATTACATCTCCAAATGGCATCTGTAAGCCCATTCCCGACATCATATTGCTGATACCACACTATGCGAGTGCAAATTTCTGGGCACTCTAGTGTTCAATCATCTTCCACCTTCGGATCACGAAAGGCACGCAAGCCAATCTACATCCTCAGGACTAAGAAGATTGAACAGGGGCAACTGTTGTACCCCAAAATTTGCCCTCCCATATTCCTCAAGAATTGTCAAGAATCATCTTCAAATGATTCAAGATTCCTCAAGGATTGCACAGTTCAAATGCCTCCTAAGCCAGTCAAAATTAGGGTTTTGGTTCTTGCAAGGAATTTGAGGTTTTTAATGGCTCAATCAAGTCTCATAGGCCTATATACATTGTCAAGCATCTACATGTCAAGTCTCAAGATTCACAATGTCAAAATTCACAGTCAAAAGCCCTATTTGGTTCACAATCAACTGCAGGAGCAAAATGGTCATTTTACAGTCAAAAGTCAAAAAATTTGGTCAACATCTTATTTTGAGCACACAATCATCATTTTATCAAGTCTTGATCATGATTCCTCAAGCATGGCTCAAAAATCATCAAGATGTCAAAAGTTACTATTTTTGGACAGTAGAAAAGTCAACTGTATCTTGACCAGGGCATAACTTTTTCATGGTTCATCAGAAAAATCCCATCAAATGCTCATTTTGAAGGGGATGACATTTCCTACAACTCATCTTCACATTCCAAGTCCAAGAAATTCTCTCACAAAAAGTTATCAATTTCTACATTATAGGTCAATTTCAAAAGTCAACAAATATGCACTTTAAGTCAAAGAGCATAACTTGAGATTGGTAAATCCAAATGACATGGGACCAAAGGCATTGGTTAGAGGACTTCAAGAACTTTCCAAAATGTCCAAGAACATGTTCATAGGATCAAAATTGAGCAAGATATGCATTGGAGAAGTTGGGAAATTTTTGTGAATTTGCAAAAGTCAACTTTGCTCAAAACACCATGTTTTTGCTAATGGGCCTCAAATTCCTTCTTGAAACTTTATCCAAGGCTTATGCACGACCCATTGAGATTAAATTGAATTATTTTCATATTTTTATTAATTAATTGGATTTTTAATTTATTTTTAATTCATTTAATTAATTTAAAATGTAGGAAATTCAAAGATATGATTTCTCAATCTTTTGGTGAAGCAAAGATGACCAATATATGCTGGAGATTTCGTGTGCCAATCAAGGATGTTAAAAATTCCAAATTTAGCAACTTTCATCAATAAAAAAGATTGGAAAATATTTGATTTTCAATCCAATATTGAAACATCAATTCCATGGATTTCTTGGCAAGATTGTAACCTAATTCCCTTCCATTATATATACAGAAGCCAACCCTAGTGCATTGGACGTGAGAATTGCTGCAAAAAGCCATAGCCAATATTGAAAAAAATCAAGAAAAAGCCAAAACTGTTTTACAGGTTCCAACGTGATTCAAAGCATTTTGTGGTTTCTAATACATTGCAGGGATCCCCAGATAGGTTTTGCAATCAAAACCACGTGCTAAAGCTCCAGAAATCACCTTAAACAGACTCACGGTTTGGCACTTTTGTTCATAATCATAATTCATATTTCATGCACGTTTAACATGATTTATTGACTGTTTTGCAATGCTTGAACCTTTACAAAGCTTTTGGCATAGATTAATTGAGTTATTATGCAGTGAATCGAAAGTTGCCATTGGAGAATTCTAGGGTTCTTGAGTTCTTGAATTAGGGATTTCCCATACAGGAAAAATTGGGACCTCTAAGACCCATGGTTGAAATTCTCAGGACGAGACGAATGCAAAGCTACCATCGCGCCCTATTTATATAGCCTATAGGGCTATTCGCTATTATTGGCCATCCTATTTTGTGGGGGTTAAAAACCCCCGCTATATAACCTTTGTTTTGCAGGTTTAAGGAAGACGATGATGAGTTGTTGACATGTTATTGGACAATTCAAATATAACGCGCGCTTTTATTTGTTTCCAGCATAATTGATCTTTTTTATATATTAAATTCATTGTCCATTATAATAACAAATACAGGCGCATGGCTCAATGGATAGTGAGGTGGCTGGCAATCATTGGGACCTGGGTTTGATTCCCAGGTCCCCCAAATTCCTTGTTTCTATTTTTTTCAATGTGTTCACATGCAGGCTGCTGAATGTTGTCCACCATATACCTTAAATATCAGCATGACAAGTGTCTTAAAGCAGCAATCCAAAGGCCATGAGAGAGGGAACACCATGCTCCCTAGTCAACCATGCTCTGGGCAATCATCAAGGTCAAACGGACTAGCCAACAAATGGGCCAGAATTACCAAGCAAACCTCCATATTTGGCCCAGCACCCCCCTGGTTTCTCTATTATTTTCTTTTTTTTATTTCCATTTAATCTTTTCATTAATTATTAATATTATTATTATTTAATTAACTTAATTATTTTCATAATAAATTCAGACAATAAAAAATGTATATATTATTTATTTTTATTATTTATTATTTTCACCTTTAATTATTATTTTGTAAATAAATACTAACAAATTGATTTAGTTTAATTAGGGTTAATATTGAATATTTTTGCAATAAATAAAATTAGCCTAGAATTAGGGTTTTGATAATTTTAATTTCTTCTTATTTATTTCATTAAAACATAAAAAACACAAAAATACTTTTTCTTTTAATTAATTAATCAATTAGTTCTAGGTTTAATATTTAATTAAATGCAAAAAAAGGACAAAATGCCATTCTTTTCTCAAAAAGGGTCAAAACCCTAAGGACGTCCCGATTCAATTTCTTTCGCGCACTATTATTTATTATTTTGATCATATTTATGTATCTGCTCAGAGGATGTAATAGATAATTAGGCTTTTATCGCTTTCTTTTATTTTTCGCATTTATTTTTCAAGGGTTATGTTTTTGGCGATGTAAATACCCGACGCCTTGTAATAGCGTAGATTCACTTTCCGCACTTTATTTTCCGCAATTATTAACTGTTAATTATGCATGCAAGACTTGTCTGAAAAATAAAACCAACTCGTAGCTCACAATGATACATGTGCAAAGATAATATAAACTGAATCCTGACACACATGCACATGCCACTCTTAGGGTACGCCTCACTTGGTTGCCTCGACGTGGTCATCAAGTATAGGGTGTTTTAGAGGTCGCCCTCTTGTCTAAAGATCCAGTTGCCTCGAAATGGTTGCCTCGGATAAAAAGGATCTAGGACATTAGGGTTACCGCTAAGGCGTCCTACTATTGCTTTGGTGACCACACATGTCCCTATAATCGAATTGACCCGAATAACTCCAACGACGGTGCTACCTACTTCTCAATAGTGGGATAGTACTGTCTAAAGGACTCTTACAAAGCCTAATTCCTTAGAGTAGGAAGATTTCTCCTGGGTACTTGCTCTTTCAAAAATAAAAACATCTTTTCGCACCTACACTTTCAAAAAGTTTTCAAACAAATACTTCATACACTCTTGAGGACTGATACAAGAGTTACCTAGAAGTTTTCAAACTAAACTTTTTCAAAATCCACATACATAAGAAAAGCAAACAATTTTTGAAAACATAGTGAGCAAGTACCTAAGAGCCCGTGGATAACCACGGATAGAAAGGGTACTAACACCTTCCCTTTCTATAATCTACCTCCCGAACCGAGAAACATCTCGAAAAGGAATTTTGCTGTGCTTTTGTCCTTTCCATGTTGGAGAACATAAAAGACGGTGGCGACTCTTGCTTACCGCGACATTTCGCGAACCAACATTCCTAACAGTCAGTTCTATTTCCCCCGATCACACCCACAAGACATTGTGTAGTTCCTCGACCCAGCCCCTTTTAGCTTCACCGAGTCGGTGTTTAAGTCCTCGGAGGATGACTCTGTTAGCGGCCTCGGCTTGCCCGTTGGTTTGAGGGTGCTCGACCGAAGTAAAGTTTTGTTTTGTTCCCAGTTTGGTGACGAAGTCTTGGAATCCGTGGTCGGTGAATTGGATGTCGTTGTCGGTGACCAGTGCTCTCGGGATCCCGAATCTAGCGAGGATGTTTCTTTTGTAGAAACGTAGGATGTTGTGCGAGGTGATCTTCGCGAGAGCCTCGGCCTCTATCCATTTCATGAAGTAATCCACGGCCACAATGAGGAACTTGTTTTGGTAACTTCCTTGCACGAAAGGATCGAGGATATCCATCCCCCACCATGCGAACGACCATGGGGATGACAGTATGCTCATCTCGTGAGGGGGAGCGAGGTGCATGTCGCCGTGCCTCTGGCACTTGTCACACTTCTTAACGTGTTCCTTGGCGTCCTGCTGCATTGTCGGCCAGTAGTACCCCGCTCGGAGGGCTTTCCTCGCCAAGGACTTACCGCCCATGTGTTGGGTGTTAATCCCTTCGTGTATCTCCCGCAGCACTTCGGGGACTGTGGATTCGTCGATGCACTTCAAGAGGGGAATGGAGAATCCCCTGCGGTATAGTTTGTGCTCGAGCACCATGTAGGAGCATGCTCGTCGCTTCGTGATGGTTTCTTCTGACTGGTTCGAAGGGAGTTTGCCCTTCGTCAGGAAATTGTACACCGGGGTAATCCAGGATGAGGCATCTCCTATGGCATGAACCTCAACTGGTGTCGAGGACCTTTCGATGCTCGGGCGTGACAGGGATTCTTGTATAACGGACTTGTTTCCGCCCTTCTTTCTCGTGCTTGCGAGTTTGGACAATATGTCTTCCCTTGTGTTTTGCTCGCGTGAGACGTGTGATATTTCTGCTCGCTCAAACTTTGTCATGTGTTTTTTGACTAAGTTTAAGTATTCGAAGAGGCTGTCGTTTTTGGCTTGGTAGCTACCTTGGACTTGGGAGGCAATGAGTTGCGAGTCCGTGAAGATTTGTATCTCGCAGGCTCCCAGGTCCTCGGCTAGTCTCAGTCCTGCGAGCAGGGCCTCGTACTCTGCTTGGTTATTCGACATCAGGAAGGAGAGGGTTAACGAGTGTTCGATCACTACGCCTTCCTCATTTTCTAGGAGGATCCCCGTGCCACTTTCGGACGAGCTGGAGGCTCCATCGATGGAGATGGTCCATTTGTGTTCCTTACCGGCGGGCGTGTCGTGAGCGGTCATTTCCGCGACGAAGCCGGCCAGGGCTTGTGCTTTCAGAGCTTTCCTGCTCTCGTATTGAATGTCGAATTCAGAGAGCTCTAAGGACCATTTCAACATTCGGACCGCCATGTCAGGTCGACCCAAGAGTTGCTTCACCGGTTGGTTGGTTCGCACGATGACCGTGTGGGCCAAAAAATAGTGTCTGAGTCTCCTCGCCGTGTTGACGAGGGCTAGAACTACCTTTTCTATCCGTTGTTACCTGCTCTCGGGTCCTTGTAGGGCTTTGCTCGTGAAATAAACGGGTTTATGCCCGTCGGTTGTCTCGCGGATGAGAGCCGCACTGACGGCTTCGTTTGAGACGACCAAGTATAGGAATAATGGCTCCCCGTCGACTGGTCGAGATAGCACGGGTGGTTGATATAGACTTTGTTTTAGGTGGCGTAGTCCCCGTTCACATTCCTCGGTCGATTTGAAGGCTGCTTCTTTGCGAAGGAGTCTGAAGAAGGGGAGGGCGTGCTGAGCGGACCTTGCAACGAAGCGGGACAATGACGTGAGCATGTTGTTCATGACTTGTATTGATTTCTTCAATGTCGGGGTCGGGAGGTCGGAGAACGCTCGACACTTGTCGGGGTTGGCTTCAATTCTTCGTTCTGTCAGGTAGAATCCGAGGAATTTCCCCGCCTTGACTCCGAACGTGCATTTTTCGGGGTTGAATCTCATCTTACATTGTCTTGCTTGGGCGAAGACTGCCTTGAGGTGTGCTGCATGATCGGTGTCTGCTCAGGATTTGACGATCATGTCGTTCATGTAGACCTCGAGTATGTCTCCAATCTGCTTGTGGAACACCCTATTCATCATACGTTGGTAAGTTTCCCCGGCGTTTTTTAGTCCAAAGGGCATTACGTTGTAGTAATAATTGCCCGAGCTGGTCATGAAATCCGTGAAATGTTTGCTGCCCATGGCCATTGGGATTTGGTTATATCCCGAGTAGGCATCCATGAACGACATCGTTTTGTAGCCAGCCGAGTTGTCGACCAGCATATTTATGTTTGGTAAAGGGAAAGCATCTTTCGGGCAAGCCCGGTTGAGATCGGTATAGTCAACACACATCCTCCATTTTCCATTATTCTTTTTAACTAGTACAACATTTGACAGCCAGGTTGAATACCGGGCTTCAGAAATAAAATTCGCCTCTAGGAGGTCTTTTACAACTTTTTCAGCAGCCTCCATTTTTTCTGGAGACTGCCTACGCCTACGTTGTACTATGGCCTTAGCGGCGGGATCTATGGCGAGGCGGTGAAAGGCGACCTCAGGGTCGAGTCTGGGCATCTCTGTGGCGCTCCAGGCGAACAGGTCAGCATTCTCGAGCAAGCAGGCTTTGATTTGCTTCCTTACCAGGTCGGGGAGTTCGATACCAATCTTCACTCCTTTGTTTGGGTCCTCGCCGAGGGGGACGAGCTCGAAGTCCCCGTCCGGGATTTGTCGGAGGGGGATTTGCTCGCCGCTGGGAGGTTCGTCCTGGTCGAAACGAGCATCCAGAACTATGGAGTCGACCTTTGGTGGATCTCTTTGGTCTTCCTCTTTGGCGGGCTCTGGCTTGTTGGATTCCTGTCTCGAAGTCGCCGGTCTCTTAGCGGGCCTTGTTCCGATGTCGACAGTGTCGCGTCCTTTGTATGCGGCATTAAAACACCTTCGAGCAGCGGGTAGGTCCCCCTGGATGGTAGCTACCCGTTCCTTCTTAGTGTAAAACTTCTTCTTCAAATGGACGGTGGAGGGTACCGCTGTCAGTTATGCCAGTGTTGGTCTCCCCAGGATGCAGTTGTAGAGGGACGGGCAGTCGATGACGAGGAAGCGTACTTTAACCTGCCTTGTCGCTGTACCCTCGCCGAAGGTAACCATGAGCTCGACATATCCCCAAGGTTTGGGGGTCGAGCCGTTGAAGCCCTGTAGGTCCGAACCTACATATGGCGAGAGATGGGAGTCGTCCAGTTGCAGAGTCCAGAACAATTGACTATACATCACGTCGACGGAACTTCCTTCATCGACGAGGATGCGGTGCACATCAAAGTTAGCCATTCTTGCTCTTATCAGAAGGGGAATGACTGCGTTGGGGGCTCCTCCGGGGAGCTCTTCCAGGTAAAAGGTGATAGGCTCCGACCTACCTTTTACCCTTTCAAAGGTTACTATTTACGGGGGTGCCGCGTCGACCAGTTCGTCTAGCTTTCTTTTATCCGAATTGATATTCAGGTCGTTGAATCCTCCAACGTTGATGACCATGGTGGAGGGAAAGTATTCCCACCTGCTGTGGGTCGTGAGCGGCTCCTGCAGGTGCTCGGGAACGTAGAAGTCCTTGGGTCTGGTGACGGACAAGGCGGTCTGGACGGGGACTGACTCGTCAGATGGTCGGGCGTCTTCCTCCGGTTCTCTTGCTTCTCGGGCATCACGACGAGGAGCGTCGTTTCGCCAGTATAGGGCGAGCCTCCCTCCCTTGATGAGGGTTTTGATGGCGTCCTTGAGGTGGACGCAATCTTCAGTCAGATGACCATGGCTCCTATGGTACTGACAATACTTGCTCTTGTCTGCTCTGGGCTTGGCGGGAGCAGGTCGGGGGCGTTTGACGCCACCGTCTTTAAAGTCCGTGCTGGGACACTCCGCCAAAATGCGCTCGCGGGAAGCTGTGAGCGGAGTGTATTCAATAAAATGCCCCGAGGGTCCTCTTTGCTCTCGGACTTCTCGGGGTCTGTCCTCCTTTCTTTTCTCCCCGGTTCATCAGGGAGGAGCAGCTTCCTGGCGCAGGTTGCTGCTGGATCCGCGAGTCCTGGGGTCACGGGCTCTGTTGGCCGCCTCCCTCTCCTCGTAATCCATGTGCGCCCGGGCCTTCTCGAGGAGGGCATCGAATGTTCTAGGTGGCTCGATGCCCACTGCCTTTCTGAATTCTATGCCGGGGAGGAGCCCCCTCTCCAGCAAATATCTTTTCATGTGGTCCGCGTAGGGGACCTGTATGGCTTCGTGGTTGAAGCAATTGATAGACTCTCTCAAGGTTTCAACCTGTCTCTGGATGATGGCCTCGAGAGCCGCCTCGGTCTTTGGGTGTCGCTGAGACGCAGTGAACGAACTTATGAATTGGTTCTTTAGGTTTCGCCATGAGGTGATTGATCCCGAAGCGAGGCCTTTATACCAGTACATTGCTGCCTTTCTGAGGGTCGTGGGGAACAACCAACATTTGATGGGTCCCCCGACATTGTGGTAGTGCAACATAACCTTGAACCCGTCTATGTGGTCGACCGGGTCTGCGACTCTGTCGTATTCCTTCAGATGTGGAGGCTTCTCCATGCCCGCGGGAATGGGCGCCTCCATGATGGCCTGTGACAGGGGACCGCGGGGGTCGTCCTCGTCACTTCGCTCCGGGGACAGGGATGGAGACCTGTAATATTGTCGAGCCCGACGGTCCTGGTCGTGCTGAGCATCTCTCGAGCGTGGTGCTCGTTGGTTGATTCTTCAATGCCCGTCTCCAGAGTGTCTTCTTTCTTTTCGAGGGGGGGCGTGGCCGTGTCCCCCAACTTCAATGATGGGTTGCCTTTCCAAAGGGGGCCGTCTCCCCGAGGGTCGGGGTGACGGGCTTCGGGAGGTGTCTTTGTAGTGTCTCCACGGGGGAGACGGGAGATGTACCTCTGTTACTCGAGGAGGTGGAGTTTGGGGCCTCCTGTGTCTCCCCGCATGTCTTCGATCGTCTTCTAGTGCCCTCAATCTTCCCCCTGGACTAAGATGAGGTAATTCGTCTGATTGATCGCCGCAAATAATACGCGGGTTATGGCATCTGCCCCGGCGGGGACAGGGACTTCCAGGAATTAGGCAGCACGATGGCTTGTGGGAGCTGCGTTGTCTTCTTCGAGCGGCGGAGGGACTGAAGAGGATGACGCAGTAATGAGGAGGGACGAGGAAGCGGTCTTTCTAGAGTTCAGGTGATGGGGTAACCGTCATGGTCTGCCCTACGAGGAGGGCGCTCGAGCTGCGCTCGAGCTAGAGTTTACGTGGCCGAGGACACCACGCTCAAGGGTAATGGCGGGCACGACTGCAGCTTTTGGTTGACGCGCTGGCGAGGATCTTCGGGCGCGTGTTCCTTGAAGAGTTGCTTGGATTGGGCCTTCGTTCTTGCTCTTGGGCCAGGATGGGCCCAATCCAGAATAGTATATATATCATGAAATACAAATAAAACAAATATATGAAAAAAAAATTAATGTTAAAACCGATATGGCATGTATGAATGATTATACCCTTTTGATCATAGAGATCAAATCAGCCTTACCCTTACTGGAGAAGTAGTGAGATTAATGCTTTTATGCCCTTTTGATCATGGAGATCAAACCAGCCTTACCCTTACTGGAGAAGTAGTGAGATGTGGGTTTGTAACAGGGATGACTTGTTTGTAGTGAGATGAGGATTTGTAATAAGGATTTCAAGGTTTTAGGGTTCTTGAAAGAATTTGATATTCTGACAGGGTTGTGACAAAGGTTTTTTTTCCGTGTTTTTGTTCTTTGTGAAAAGAATGAGATATATAATGGAAATTAGAGCAAAGATATGGGCTTTTAATGTACAATTGGGCCTCCAATGTTCACTTGAGTCTGTCATGTTCCAGGCTAAATCGCAGGGGCTTAAGTGCAATTTTTGAAGTTGAAATGTGAAAACAAAATGTAGCCGACATCGAGAACTAACTCCTATCCAAAAATGGGCTCAATCGGATAAACTGTGAATTAATTATGAATTTTTGAAGTTTCAGCTCAGACAAACTTATTTTGGGCTCTAGTGTCGACTCTGACACGTTCTTCAATTAAAAACTGGTATTGATCGGAGCATAATATGGTCTCGACTTTGGAATAAAAGTTGTAGATCTCTGAGTCAGTGACCTTGTGTAAAAAAATGGGCTTGATCCGATAAAAATTGACCGAGTTATGAATTTTTGAAGTTTCGACCAGATGAAATAATATTCAGCATTCAGGATTTTCGACGCGTCACACGCACTCTGAGCAAAAAAGAAGGCCTTTTGGATACCGTTCGAACTCAATAACTCCTGTGAAAACTTATTCAACTCAATTTTTGAAATTTTGGCACCGGAACCAGCTCGATACGATGAAAATTGACCAAGTTATGATTTTCTGAACATGACGCAAATAGACTTCTGTCACAAATTTTTTGTACGAAAATACTTGATAAATCCGCATTTTTGAAGACCTTCTAATCGAAATTGGCTTCCAGCCACGAGAGATGAAAACGTAGATGATGTCAAGAAGGAATTTTGGCCACTGGAACGGGTTCAAAACAAGCCACGATCTTCAAGTTATGAATTTTTTAGTGCGTAAAAACTGCACTTTCAGCTTACTTTTTCATCATATTTCTTCGAGAAAAGTCGCACATTCGGAGACCTTCTTTAAAGAATTAACTCTTGAGCCGAACCTGAATTTGAGAATACATTATCTGATATATCTTGGGGAAACAACACCTGAATATGATGCGTCAGGTTGGAATTGTGAATCTTTGAACCCCAAATCATTGCGAAACGGCGAACGGATCTTCAGCATGGAAAATACTCTGAGAATATCCATTGAAGAAATAAAGTCACTTGTAACCTGAAGAAGCTTGATAAATATACCTTTATTCCATAACCATAAAACCAATAATATGCGTGTATGAAAAGAGGGTAAATTTTGGGGTACAACAGATATCCTTCATCGTCTGTTTCATATCCATCTTACTGAAATAAACAGTAGGAAGATAAGGAGATCTATATGGGAGAAACCTGTCATGATATTATGCATGGTATGTGGATGCATGTTTTCAAGGATCTTGTGGGGTAAACACAAGAAGATGTTAGAGGTTGAATTTTGAACAACAACTTTGATTGGAGAACTTTGTATCAGTGAATGTCCTTCCACGAGAATCAAGTTCACCATGTCAAGTGGGTCATAGACCTTGACTCAAGTTAACATGCTTTGGTCTTGACGAAGTTTGATTTTAGAATGAATCCTTTTGCCCCTTGATATGCGTATGGTTCAACATGACCCTGCATCATAGGCCCTTGAGATCCTTGAAATGGTTATTGAAAATGCTATGGTATGATGTCATTATGTTATATACAAGTATGCACAACAAGCAAGTTATTATATACAAATAGTCATATACACACAAAGCAGACAAGTCCTTAGGTTTAGGCTTGCATGGGGGTTTGTAGGTAAGTACCCTCTTGAAGTTTAGTTGGCTCAACCTGTCCTAGTAATAGTAACTGGGTTCTAGGGGATCTCAAAATCACTGATCTTTCTTCATCGGACATTATTTCAGCGCAAGCCTCTTTAATGGCGACCGAAATATCACGAAAGTCCAATCTCAATGAGCGTAGCATCGACTATCAACCAACTCCAGACTGCACCAAAGCCGACTCTCTCATAACTTCCTAATGGCCAAGTTGTTAAACTAAGGTTCTAAGGTCAGTTAGTGCTTCATGACACCACCCAGCGGCCCCATATTCTCCTTGAATACTCAAGGGCTACCTGTTGTACCCCAAAATTTGCCCTCTCAATTATCAAGGATTTTCACAAGATCTCCTTTGGATCATGACTGCATTAGGGTTTGACCTGCTCAAGACACCTCCACATGCACTAATGACCAAAATTAGTGTTTGAGTTTGCACAAGGATTTTTGGACCATCAATGCTTCATATGACTATCAAGGATCATTATGGACCCCTAAGATTACTCATGTCAAGTTTCAAGCCTTGAATCACATTTTTTATCAGTCAATTGGACAGTTGACCTAAAAATCAACTACATTGGGGAAAAAGTCAACCATGGCCAATTTACAGTCAAACTTCATAATTTTTTATCCACATCAACATCTTAGACTCATATGTATCATTTGATCAAGTTTGGACCATAATTCCTCAAGAAATTTGATCAAATCATCAAAAGGGCAAAATGGTCAAAATTAGGGTTTTGACTGAGAAAGGGCAATTTATGATTTTTGACCTAGCAAAGGATCAATTAGTTTGAAGTATGATTTCAAGAGTTAAATTGCATCATCTTGACCCAAAAACATGATTCAAAACATTACAAATTCATTGGATGGACAGATGAATTTTTCAGTCAACTGATCAAAAGTCAATTCTATACTGAAAAGTCAAACTTTGACTTTTTAGTCAAAATAAAATGCCAAGGATCACAATTCATCAAAACATGTCAAAATGTGAAACTTTTTCATTAAGAAACCAAGGATTTAAGATTTGGATTTGGAAAGTTGAAAAATTTTAACTTAGAAATTTTTCTAAGTATAGAAAATTTCTTATTTTTTCTCAACTTTGAGCCAAATTTTCACCATGATGCAAGTTGATTCAACAGGAAACTTCCAACAAGAAAGTTATTGATCTCCATGAAATCTACAACTTTTCTTCACACAATTTATCCTAAAAATGCTTGGATCTCAAGATATAATTTTGTGAATACATGCTCATGAACCAAAATAACTTAGTGAAATTTTGCCTTAATTAGGCAGATTTTTGACCTAACTTCATGACATTTTTTCACATAGTTCCAAAGGTAATTTCCAAAATCATTTAAAAGATGGGTGTTAGAGCACATTGCAATCTTTCCAAAATGTCAAAGAACTCCTTGAGATCATTGTTGAGTAGGGAGAATCAAAGAGATGAAGTTGGTGATTTATCACTTTGATTTCAAGCCATTTCATGAAGAACAAAATTCAAATCCTCAAGCATGCTGAACAAATCTTACTTTGCAGGCTCCTAACTTGACTTTCACTCCATAATTTAATGTTCTCACAGTTGTTGGAAGCTTTTAGCCAAGCATTGAATTCATTGTACAAGAACAATTCCATTTTTGGCACAAAAGTGTCATTTCCATTTTGATAAAGCACAACTTTTGAAATTTTCCACTCCTTGAGCCTTGCACTTGTTTTCTCTGCACACAAGCAAAGCCAAAACCAAAAGCAACTTTCCTGAAACCTCTACCAAACCATACCATGCTTGTACAAACTTAGGGACTTGTCTCCTCACTTTTCTTCAAAAGCAAGTAATAGAGCCAAAAGGCTATAACTCAGAAATCTTGAGAAAGCTTGAGGTCTAACCTCTTCCATACTAATACACAAGTGTATTGGAACCTAAGACATGAAGGCTAAGACTCAGAAACACTCCCAAACACTTTTCCATTGAAAATTTGCCATAGCTTGACAGTTTTGCATTTTACACAGCCAACTCCAAAACCACTTGTGCGTTTTGAGTTCTAACCACTTGAACACTTAGTATACATCATACCTAAGTGATCCAGACCCCTGTTCCCTTATTGTAACTCCTCCTCCTCTATCCACCATTTTTAAATATTAAGCTTGCAGGTTGACTTGAGTAGGGAGATTCAGAGGCTTTCAAGACAAGATAAGGATTGGAGTACACTCAGGAAGGTCCAGGCAAGCTAAACATATCCTCAGGCCTTCTCAAAACTTGCTCAAACTCCATTCACGATCTCAACTGAAAGAGGTAAAAACTCAAACTACTATCTCTTCATACAAGCATCCTTTGGTCCTGATTTGTGAAATAAAAATGTAGATATCCTTGCCCTAAAGCCAAACATGTTCATAATTTTCATTTATCTTAATTGTGTATAGAGAATTTTTTATTTGAAATTTCTGTAAAAATTAGGTTTCAAATTAGGGCAAGTAAAATTAGTTTTGATCTTTGATTGTTAGTTTACATAAGTTATATGGTTGAACTCGTGGGAAGAAACACCATAATTTTCATGTTTGGACTTTCTATTTTCATGGAGAAATGAGAGAGATACAGGTGGTCCGACCATGGCTCAAGATTGAAGATGAAGTTTCCTTCAGGAGGCGTTTTCTAATATATACTTATCTTTGTGTTTCTATAAACGGATGTACAGCCACCCCAGTGGTAAGGCAGCAGGCAAAAATTCCATAGGTCATGGGTTCGAGCCATGGCGCCTTCCTTTTGCATTTTATTCTCACATTTTTGCCATTTTTTGTCACTTTGCAGCGCTGGGCATTTTGTTTCTTTGGGCCTTGTGATTTTTTCTAACATGCTACCTCCTGTTTACTTGCAGCACCCCTGACCCATATAATTTTATTTATTTATTTTGTTTTCATTTTATTTTCTTAAATATATTTTTCTTAATGTTAAAAATCATTAAAAAAATATAAAAATGATAGATTTATATCTTAGCTTATTTTATTTTATTTTTTCTCACAAAAAAATTATTTTATTTAGTTATATATTACCTATTTTATTAAATAAACCTTGTAAATTAAATTAGGACTAGTTTAATATTTATTTTATTTATACTTATTAAATATTTATTTTACTATAAAAAAGAGACCAAAATATCTCATAGGGCCATATTTTATTTTCAAGACAAAAATATAAAATAAATACTTACTTTTTCTTAAAGAAATTTATTCTCTTTTAATCAAATAGAATTAGGGTTTATTCAAAAATCATTTTTTTCTTCTAAAAAATATTTTCTTTTCTTAATTGATTTAAGATTGATCTTGATTTATTTATTAGGTTTAGGTTAAAACCTTTTTCACATAAAAAAACCAAACAAAATCTTATTTGCATTTACATACCTTTGCATATTTAATTCATTTTTGTATATTATTTATTCTAATATTTGTACATATTCAATTTGGTTGTAATAGATTAATTAGGTTTATATTATTGAAAATCCCAATTCATTAATGGTATACCCCCTCCCACAAATGTTGTAATAGTGTAGGACATTTAAATTTCGCAATTTATCGCTTTTATATAACATGCTAGTAATTAGGGTTTGTATGGCAAGATAAAATCAACCAAATAGAAAACCCTAATCCAAGACAAAATCAAGCATGAAAATGACACACTTGCACACAAAACACCCCTAGGGTTATCCCACTTGGTTGCCTTATACAAAATGGCCATATTACACATGTAAAGTGTCTTAGCAAAAACAAAAAATACAAGATCATAGACCCTCGATGACGCTATTCAAAGTTGCCTTACAAAAATGATCTTAGTCTCTCAAAAATGCTAAGATACGTTACAATATTGTTAATCATGGCTATACTATGATCCACGCCCGTCCCGTTTACATCCAAAGATAGGGTTGCTTACCAAATCAATGGTAATACAACAATATCAAAAGAAAAGAAAATGAACAAGATAGACATTTGAGTAGGTAGATTACTTTTAGTTACTTGCTCCATTTCAAAACAAATATCCTTGCAATTTTCAAAATAAACAGACACATTTCCAAACATATTACAAAATTGAAAACATTTTCAAAAGATCAAACACTTTGTATACATTCTTACAAACGAGAATCATTACAAAGTTTGCCTAAACAATGGCTTCTTTACAAAGTACTTTCAAAAACCACACAAAACACAATTTCAAACAAAAGCAAGTGATCTAGCAAGTAACTAAGAGCCCAAGGAAAACCATGGATGAAAAGGGTGCTAATATCGTCCATTTTCATAATCTACCCCCCAAACTCAAGAAACAATCTCAAAGGTCTTTCCTGTGCTTTTTCACATTTCCTTTTGGATAAAAGAAAAGTCGGTGGCGACTCTTGCTAAACCGCATCATTTACGATTAAACATAAAATAATCAAGTCAGTTCTCCCACCGCATCACACTACTGATACCAACAAATTTGTCACACTAATGTAGCCATTGCTTCAACCATGTCAGTATACCCCGCACAGTTTCCACAATCTATTGCTACTTACCTAAAAGGTTCCCCAGATCTGGATAGAAGATCCAAACAAGCCCAAACAAGGAACCATAATGTAAATAAAGAAATTCAACCAATGAAAGCAAGTAAAGGTGACCTAGCCCTAAGGTAACCCCACTTTTAAGTTTTATTCCCCAGCAAAGTCACCATTTTTGTAACTCGGTGGGAGAACTGACTTGGGTGTTTTGCGTTTGTTTGCAATTATTGCGGATAGCAAGAGTCGCCACCGACTTTTCTTTTATCCAATAAGGAAAGGCTGAAAAGAACATGAAAGACATTTCGAGATTATTTCTTGAGTTCGGGGGGTAGGTTATGAAAAGGGAAGGTATTAACACCCTTTTAATCAGTAGTTATCTATAGGCTCTTAGTTGCTTTTTAGATCACTTTCTTTTGTTTGAAAATGTGCTTGTGGTGTGGATTTTCAAAGTATTTTGAAAACGTCTTTGTAATGGTTCCCGTTTATATAAGAACACGTACAAAGTGTTTGGTTTTGAAAATAGTTCAAATAGGTGTTTGTGGAATGTGTTTTTGAAAGTGATTTTGAAAAGTGTCTTTGTAATGATTCTTGTTTCTATAATAATGCGTACAAAGAGCTTTGTCTTTTGAAAATGTTTCAAATGAAAGTGTTGGTGTATAAAATGTTTTTGTTGTGAGCAAGCGAGCAAATATGAGCGTCCTACCTACTCAAAAGGTCTAACGTTCTTTTCCTCCTCCTTTAGATGTTGTTGTCTTACCATTTATTTAGTAAGAAGCCCCATCGTTGGATGTGAAGGGACGGGCGTGAGACGTTTGTATAGTCATAGAAGGCAACCTATGAAGAATGAGATGTAGCCTGCCTTTCTGCTCCTTCGATTGGGGCCTGGAAGTCAGTATGGCCATCCTTCTGGCTGCCTCTTTCGGTTGAGGCTTGGCAGTCAGTATGGGCATTCAACTGGCTGCTTCTTTCGACTGGGTCGGGGAATCAGTGTAAACACCTTTTGTTTCTCCCTTCTTGCTTCTTCATTTGGACTGCGTAGCAGTAAGGGGGTGAAGTCTAAGGCTTCATTTCACACAAATACTCCTACTTTTATTTGGGGCCTATACTGGTTAGTTCTACCATATATTTGATAAGAAAACAAACGAAAAGAGCTAAAACAAAAAGTAAATAAATGTCATGTACATGCCTGAAACGAAAGGAATTACTATTCACATGTTATGTCAAAAATGAAAAGTTCAAGGTTAAGAGAAACTTACCTTGCTTGAAGCTGGAACGTGTGTGCTGGAACTTAAGTGGTTGCATATGTGCTCCTGGATTCGAAGGAATGAAACAGGTGTGGTGTTTCTTTGACTGGATTTGAAGGAAGGAACCAAGCTTTGGATTGCTTCAGATTCGAAATAGAGAAAGAAACAAGTGTTGTGTTTCTTCTGGATTTGAAGGGCCAAGGAAATAGGTGTGGTGTTTCTTCTGGATTCGAAGGGTAGAAACAAGTCTCTGGATGTGTTTTCCAACCCCTTAGACATGTTATGGAGTCTCTTATTTATAGGTGAAGTTGGCTGATGTTTAGGAGGGAAAACAAAACAATTTGAACAAAATGGGTAAACTGTTTTTGTAACTTTCGAGGGGTAGTGTTCATATGCCATTTTGGTGCAAGAATGGGACAGTGTTTCAGGACTGTTGTGCAGTAGTTTTGGAGCGTTATGGCCAGTGTATCAGGTCTGAACTTGGCAGCAAGCATCTTTTGATATCCCCATTGTGATATGGTGGAAGAACTGACTGTTAATACTGATTTGCGTTTTTTTTTGTTCGCAAATGTCACGGTAAGCAAGAGTCGCCACCAACTTTTATTTTATCCAATCAGGAAAAGGAAAAAGAACAGAAAAAACCTTTTTCGAGAATGTTTCTGAGTACGGGGGATAGATTATAGAAAGGGAAGGTGTTAGCACCCTTTCTATCCATGGTTTTCCATGGGCTCTTAGGTACTTGCTCATTTTGAAATTGCTTGTGTGTGCTTGTTTTGAAAAGTTTTGTTTTACTTCGTTTAACCCCTGTTTCTATCCTCAAGAGTGTTACGAAGTTGTTTTTGAAAACATTGTTTGAAAAGTGTTTGTGTGAAAAAAGTTTGTTTGTTTGAGCAAGTACCTAGGAACTAATCTATCTACTCGAAAAAGACTGTTCCTTTTCCTTTAGAAAGTGTTATCCTATTATTAAGAAATAGGTAGCACCGTCATTGGAGTTTTAAAGGGACGTTCGAAGGGACGAAATGGTCTCTGAAGGCAACAACTAAGGATACCTTAGCATTTCGAAGGGACTATCGTCATAAGATAAATTCGTAGGCAACTCGAGGGACAAGTAGGGACTGTGATCTTTATGACGACTTTGAATCACGGGTCATTGCTAAGGTATCCCTACGTTTTATGGACACAACCATTATTTCTGTGGCAACCAAGTGAGGCAATACCCTAGGGGTGCAAGTGTGCAAAAGTGTTCGATTTCAGTTATATTCTTCTTTGCAGTTTAGTGATCTAAGATTGATTCATTAGTCATACACGCCTAAGTTGCTAGCAAATATATATAAGCATCCAAAATATAAAAGCGAGAAGGCAAAGGTCCTACGCTATTACAGGGCTTTTGCAGATACATAATCGTCTTGGACTGAAAATAAAAATGCGGAATATAAACCCTAATTACTATTACAACCTCGAAACAGTTACAATAAAAGGAAATTAAAAAAATGCGCGCGGCAAATTTAAATGCGAGAATTAAAGAACCCTAAAAAATTTAATTGAAAAATATTTAGGTTATTATTATTTTTTGAGAAAAAAATTAATTGGGTTATGTACAAATTAAAAAAAACCTAATTTCTAATTAATTTAAATTATGTAGAAAAACAATTAAATTGCCCTAAATAATTAAACTAATTAATTAAAGAAAAAAAACATATTTTTTATGAAAAAAATGATTTTTGTTATTTTGTAAAGAAAAAAAAATTAAATAAACAATAAAATATAAGAAATAAAAAAAAAAGATTAGAGATGGGCCTTTTTGTGAAGCGGAAAAGGGGGTGTAAATCTGAACTTTTGGGCCCATTAGTGGCTAAGCCCAGTCAACGCATTGGATTCCATGCTGCCTCTTCCCGCCGGTGCACTGTGGTCCTCTCTTGCATGGGCGTTGGATTAGATTGATCAGGAATCCATTGGCTGGATGATGAAAGCGCATGGTATGCTCCTATGATGCGTATGCATAGGATCTATATTTACAAAGTTAGAAAATAAGAAAATGCTGGGACCTGGGATCGAACCCAGGTCCTCCCACTCATTCCACGCGCTCTTCACCAACTGGGTTGTAATGCTTAGTTGTTAATATAACACAAACAATGCATATTATATGAAAACAAAGTGGATGATTGGAAAATAAAATAAAAAACGTGCGCCAGCATTTGAATGGACCAACGATGATTAGCCACGTATCTTTTTCTTCCCCTGTCCGTCGTTTTAGGTCCGTAACTTATTGCTACGGACAGTCTTCCATGGATGTAGCCCTGCATCTTTCGAAAATTACAAGCAAGCATGATAAATTACTAGTGAATACATAGATCAACTCGTTTTGATCTCACGAGCATCATGGTGCTCTTTTCTTGGCCCAATCTAACCTATAGAACAAAGTCCTAAAACGCAAGAACAGACCCTAATAATGGCAATTACATATACATGCGTCAAAATGCAAAATTGTTTGAACCAAAATGTTCCAAATGGTGATACAAACATAATGTTATGCTTAAAATTAATTAATCATGCATAAATTGCAAATTCAAATTCAAGATTGTATGAGCAAACCGTGGGTCTGTAGCTTGCGATTCTGACCGTGTGGAAGCTTGCAAATGATCGAAACACGTTCTGGAGATGTCCAGGAATCTATTGGTAGCCTTAGAATGCTTTGAATTGGCCTCTAAGCTTGAAATCGATCCACCACTTTTTGACAATTTTTTTTAGTTTTGCTTTTGCTCTCACCACCTCTAATCCTCGTTTTTCTAGCTTGGTTGTGTCCTATATATGTATTGGAATTGATTATGTCAACAAAATTGTATGGTATCTTGGGGAATTAAGGAGATTTGATTTGATTTTGTTTTTGTATGATATCTTTCCAAAACAACCAAAATCATGCTATTTTTATTCAATCAACCCTTGCACGACTTGGATATGATTTGCTAGCTCGATTGGATTTGATTCCTACAAAAAATCAGATCAAAAATCAATCTTTTGTATTTTTTGCAATTATTTGATATAATTTGAATTTTAAATAATAAAAAATCAAAATAAAATAAATAATGAAGCAAATAAAGTGTAGATGCTGATTTGGGTCGTGGACCATGTCACAAGCAAGATTCAATCATGAAAAACTAGGCCCATTTGACAAAAAAATGTATTTTTAAGCACATTTGACTTTTGGCAATTTTGCAAAAATGGTCAACTTTGACAAGGCATATCTCCTCCAATTTTAACCCTAGAGAGGTGTTATTGGACTTTTTAGAAATCTTAGGATGTCCCCTAAACAAACCTTTTGGTCTCATCTCAATTTGGTCTTCCATGTTCATGTAAGAAGCTTTGACCCAAAAGGTGTTTTTGTTGACTTTCAAAAGGACCTATAATGTAGAAATT
Source organism: Vicia faba (assembly GCA_948472305.1). Lineage (NCBI taxonomy): Eukaryota > Viridiplantae > Streptophyta > Magnoliopsida > Fabales > Fabaceae > Vicia > Vicia faba. The sequence goes on along the minus strand of OX451741.1, from coordinate 1,442,494,954 downwards.
CATAATTTTTTATGAGTGCATATTTTGAACTTGAGGGCTGAAGATGCATTGTAGGGAATTGCATCCTCTTCAAAATTAGACTTGGATGGAAACATTTTGATAAAGTATGAAGAAGTTATGCTTGGTCAAAGTTTGGTTGACTTTTCCTGAGAAACCCTAATTTAGCAACTTTTGGGTTTTGATGAATTTGGAGCACTCCTTGAGTAATCATGATCAACCCTTGATAAAATGATGGATATTACTTCAAAATGTTGATTTGGACCAAAAATCTTGAAGTTTGACAGTATGTGGGCGACAATTGACTTTTGACCTAGTATAGTTGATTTTCAGGCATCTGAGCAGTTGACTGAGCAAACTTCTTGTGCAAGGCATAAAACTTGACATGGATGATTTTGAGAACATATTAGGACCATGGAAAGCCTTTGGGACCTTTTGACTTCAACCATCCTGATGAAAATGAAAAATCCTAATTTAAGGTACATTGCCTTAGGAGATAGCCTGTATGGTTAACTCTTGGGCATCCTTGAGCAAGTTGGGGGCCTTAATGGGCATTTGTTGAGTAAAATGAGAGGGAAAAGTTTGGGGTACAACAGCTTCCCCTATTCAATCTTCTTAAACCTGAGGATGTAGATTGGTTGTCTGTCTTTCGTAATCTGAAGGTGGAAGATGATTGAACACTGAGTGCCAGAAATTTGCACTTGTCTGGGATGGTGCTGAGCTGTATAGGTAGTATCGGGAATGGGCTTACAAATTCCATTTGGAAAATATGATGGAGAATCGTTGGAGATGGGCTTAAAGATGCCATCTAGAGGATGTCAATTTCCCGAGATATTCCTTTGATGAGAATTCCTGTTCCTGCCATTGAGGAGGAACTTGTTGAGGAATGCTGGTCTTTGTTTTGGGAGAAATAGAATTTTAGAAGCTTCAGTTATCGGTTACTCTACTAGGGAATCATCTCTTAGTCGAGGAGGTGAAAGTGAACTGCTATCTGGTCGTACTCCAGGATTTATAGTGATTTGTTGAGGATAATAAGATTAACTGCTATCTGGTCATGCTCCAGGTTTCACATTGACCTACCGGGGAGATGAGATTAAACTTTCTATCTGGCCGATCTCCAGGCTTTGTAATTCCTCAATTCTTATCTGGTCGTGTTCCAGGCTTTAGAAGGAAATTAAGTGGTTATCCGGTCGTATCCGGTTTTCAACTTGAATTTAAGGCATACTAATATCTGGTCGATTTCCAGGCTTCATAGTAATTGGCCGAGTAAACTGCTATTTGGTCGAATTCCAAGCTTTGCAGTATCAAATATTGTTATCTAGTCATGCTCCAGGTTTCAGTGTCTCTTGCCACTATCTGGTCGTGCTCCAGTCTTCACAGCGTCTTATACCATTATCTGGTCGTGCGTCAGGCTCACGGTGTCTTATACCACTATCTGGTCGATTCCAGGCTTCATAGTATCTTGTACTATTATCCGGTCAATTTCCAGGCTTCACAGTAACTTGCTGGGGATTAAGCTATTTTCCGGTCGATTTCTGGGTTTCATAACTTGAATTTAAGATATACCATTATCTGGTCGATTCCAGACTTCATAGTATTTTGGAGAAATCAAGATATTATCCGGTCGATTTCTGGGTTTCATAGCTTGATTTGGAATAGAAATCTTAGTATCGATTTGACTGAACCAGGGAAAACTTGTGAGAACTTCAATTGGGAGAGAAACCTCAGTATCGATTTGACTGATCCCGAGAGAGGCCTCGGATTAACTTTGATTGGCATAGAAATCAGGGGAATCTTAGCGGCGATTCGGCTGACCCAGACGAAAGTCTTAGAATATCTTCTACTAGAATAGAAACCTTAGTGTCGGTTTGACTGAACCAGGAAAAATGTTGGAATATCTGCAACTGGAATAAAAACCTTGGTATCGGTTCGACTAAACCAGAGAGAACTCGTGGGAACTTGATTGCATCTTTCCCTGAAAGGTAAAGAGTTAGTCGTATGTAATGTCATGATGTATGAAATGTATTGAGTAATGATATTCTCAAAATAAATGAGATTGTGTTGTATGATATGTGTGCGCATGCCATGATGTTTGGATATGCAATACTATTGTGATGTTCTCTAGCTAGGGGAAATAAATCCTGACTGCTGCTGGAGAGTATAAGGAGTTGAGTTCTTCGTTTCTGCTGGGGATGGTGAACGAAGATGATTAGTTGGAGATTTACATCCATTATGCTTTAGAATATTTTGCCGGGAGAGACTCTGTCTGAGAACAATCTTATGGGGGAATGACTCTGTCGGTAAGAGAGATACTCTGTTGGAAGACCTGCAGATTTGGAGAAAAAAACTCAGTTGAGGATGAACTTCCATTGTCGGAGAGAAGAGCTCTGTTGGAGATAGAGCTTCCATTGTCAGAGAAATAAACTCTGCTTGGGAGATGGCTTTATAAACTGCTCATGGTTATAAAACTTAACTGGGGAATACAGACATCAGCTTTCTGAATGAACCCGCTGGGGAAGTGATTCCTGCTTGGGGACCTGGAGATCAGACTTTGGTTTTCTCGTCTCCATGGGGAATGTAGGTATCACTGGCTAGTATGTGATAGTGACTTTGCTTCTGTGATACGGTGGGAAGAACTGGCTATTTTTTGGAATGCTGGTTTGCGTTTTGCGTTTGTTTTCGCAAAATGTCGCGGTAAGCAAGAGTCGCCACCGACTTTTATTTTATCCAACAAGGAAAGGAAAAAAGCACAGAAAAATTCCTTTTTTGAGATATTTCTCGGGTTCGGGGGGTAGATTATAGAAAGGGAAGGTGTTAGCACCCTTTATATCCGTGGTTATCCACGGGCTCTTAGGTACTTGCTCAATTGTTTTCAAATATTGCTTTCTTTGTGCTTGCGGGTTTGAAAAAGTTTTTGTTTTAAAACTTCGATTTAACTCTTGCTTCTGTCCTCAAGAGTGTAATGAAGTGTTTTTGAAAACTTTGTTTGAAAAGGAGTGTAAGTGTGAAAATTTTGTTTTGTTTTGAAAGAGCAAGTATCTAAGAACCATCTACCTACTCGAAAAAGGAATCGTTCTATGCTAATTTCCTTTAGACAATGCTATCCCACTATTAATGAGTAGGTAGCACCGTCGTTGGAGTTTGAGGGTCAATTCGAATGAGGGACATAAGGTCACTAAAGCAATGTTAGGACGCCTTAGCGGTAACCCTAATGTCTTAGATCATTTATTTGAGGCAACAATATCTGAGGCAACTATGATCTTTTAGACAAGAGGACGACCTCTACAATGACCTATACTTAATGTCCATGTACAAAGGCAACCAAGTGAGGTGTATCCTAAGAGTGCGCATGTGCGAGTGTGTCGTTTTCAGTTATTTTTATCTTTGTACATGTTAAGGGTGATCTAATTTGATTTTAAGATTAACATTCAGTCTTGTCATGCAAACCCTATTATCAAACATCTAACAGTTATAATTTGCGGAAATAAAATGCGGAATTTAAATTACAAGGCGTCGGGTATTTACATCGCCAAAGACAAACCCTTTGAAAAATAAAATAAAGCAATAAAAATAATTAAAAGTCCTATTTAACTATTACAATCCGGAAACAAGTACATTATTGGATAAAAATAAGTAAATCGCGGTGCAAAATTAAATCGGACGCATGATTAGGGTTTTGACCCTTTTGGTTAAAGAAAAAATCTTTTTTAGGTTTTTGTTATTTTTATTTAAGGAAAAGAAATTAAACCTAAATTAAATTCCTAAATTAAGTTAACAAATTAATTAAATGAAAAATAAATTATTTTTGGAGTTTTTGATTATTTAGGAAAGAAATAATAATAATTAAATTAATGGTTAAAAAACTAATTAAGTCTAATTAATTTTAGTTATTTTACAAAAGGAATTAAAGTTTTCTAATTAAAACCTAATTAATTAATAAATTTATTAAGAAAAATAAAAGTTTAAAATTTGATTTGAAATAAAAAAAAAACTTTTTTTTTGATTTTATTTAATAAAAAGACTGAATTTTGATTGGTTAGAAAAATTAAATAAAAATAAATAAAACAATTAATAAAACAAACAAAATAAATAAAGAGAGGAGTTTGGGCCTGATTATGTGGTGCTAGTAGCAATTTCGTGGCCCAATATTGCTGGCCTTTGTTTGACTTTCTCTGATCAGGTACATGTGTATTGACCAACGCTTCTATGGACCTTCAGACCCTGGCCACCAGATCTGGCCAATGGCCATCTGGCTATTGGATGCATGAGGGAGTATGATGGGCATATAGGCACTTGTATGGGAATATCTGAAAAGCAAAATTATTGAGAAAGTGGAGGACCTGGGATTCGAACCCAGGTCTTGAAGGAGATTGCACTAACACGCTTGCCACCATGCTACATTGCTTCATTTGTTATATTAATACAAAACAATAATAATATAATAAAACAAAAATTATTGGTCAGAACAAAATATAAAACACACCAAATTTGAAAGAACCAATGGACGGGGGACACATCATCGTCCCTGTCCTTAAACCTGTAACAAAAATACCTGCGGATATGAATCTACAGCTAAAAGCGCAGGCCTATGCTAAAATACTCTTCATGCCATATAAATCCATTCCAAGAACATGGTTTGATTCATCATGGTCTCCTGATCAAGGCCATGTTCTTCTTGAGTCTCAATTGTGGCTGAAACAAGAAACCCTAAAAACAAAACGAAGAACCCTAGCTATGGTGTTCTCCATTCAGGCCAGATAAACACAATTGAATAATACCAATCGCTTGCAAATGTTTTGTAGATTCAAAATATGGTATTAGTTCATGAAAAAGATGCTTAATTTCATAATTGCGAAATCAAGAACAGGGGTGGCTATCGCGCGACTTACAGTGCGTTTGGACGTCTGAAAATGCTTGCTTTGGATCCAGGTAGCTTGTGTGAATGGTCGGGAAGCGATTGAGACCACTCTCGTGTCCTGAAACAGCCTCTAGCTTGGACTTTGATCTCCCACTTTTTTGTGAATTTTTGCACTTTTGTTCTGCCTCTCTCCACAGCTTCCAACCCTGATTTCGTATACTTTTTCTTGCTTATGTAATGTGCTTTGCATTAGGGTAAAAATCATGGACCAAATCCCACCATATCAATGCACATGAATATGATTTGATCGCCATTGAAAACCTTCCAAATTTGATTTGATTTGGATCTTTTTGCACATGATTTGGCTTGATACGAATTTGATGGTGATGCTAGCTGTGAACAAAGCCTAAAACAATCAGAAAATCATGAGTTATTAATTCTTTGGATTTTCTATGATTTTATTTGATTTAAAATGAATAAATTTAATTAAAAATCAAATTAAATAATAAAAATGAAATATGGGCTCATGGATGAAGCTAGGACACGTGGGAAACTATGCAAGCTCAAATCAAGTAGAAAAGAATGGGCCCATTTGACAAAATTTGAAGTTTTGGGGATAGTTGACTTTTGACAATTTTGCAAAAAAGTCCAATTTCAACAATGCATAACTTCTTCAATTTTTAACTTTTGGAAGTGTTCTTGGACTTTTTATAAAGCTTGAGATGTCCTCTAATCAAACCTTTTGGTATCATCGCAATTTTATATTTCATGCTCAAGTTATAAGTTTGGCAAAAAAGGTGTTTTTGTTGACTTTCAAAAATGACATATAATGTCCAAATTCATATCTTCTTGTGAGTGCATGTTTTGATCTTGGGGTATGAATATGGATTGTAGGGAATTGCATCCTCTTCAACATGAGCTTTTGATGGGTCATTTCTCATAAAGTATGAGAAAGTTATGTTTGGTCAAAGTTGAGTTGACTTTTCCTACAAAACCCTAATTTAGCAACTTTTGAGTCTTGATGAATTTTGAGCAATCCTTGATGAATCATGATCAACCCTTGATAAAATGATGAAATATCCTTCAAAATGAGAATGTTGACAAAAAATCTTGAAGTTTGACTATATATAGGTCACAGTTGACTTTTGCCCTAGCATAGTCGATTTTTGGACCCTTGAGCAATTGATTGAGCAAACTTCCTCTGCAAGGCTTGAAACTTAACATGGATGATATTGAGAACATATTAGGACATTGGTGAGAATTTGAGGTCATTTGGACTCAAGGATCTTGATGCAACACAAAACCCTAATTTGGGGTTGACTGCCTTAGGAGATAGCTTGTCTGACCAACTCTTGAGCAACCTTGAACAACTTGGAGATTTTTCTTACAATGTCTTGAGAAATATGAGAGGGAAAATTTTGGGGTACAGCAGGTTCCAATTGTCTCTTCCCCCTTGTACCATGATGGACGGGGTAACGATCGATACTTAGGTTTTGTACCATTTTCTTTGAGTTCTTAGTAACCGTCTTTTCGTTTTATGTGCAGATATTTGTGAACAATCATCATATTCAAATGCATATGTCAAGAATAAAACATTGGACGTTTTTGCAAAATAAAACAGAAAACGTAAAAACAAACCCAGAGTTTTGTACTTAAAAGACGCTTTGTATTGATTTGAAATTTTCTTATAACAGGCATTTTTTACAAGGAAGCTTACGCTCTAGTAAGAGAACGCTTCCTTAAAAATGGATATTATTACAGAAATTGTGTACAAAATAAAACAGCTATGTGTAGTGATCCCATTGGGTTTCAATTCTGCTATTGCCCCTATGTCTTTGAGCATCTCATCACTTTGCTACTTGTCTAAAGCTGACTGGATTGATCGGTATTGTTTGAGCTTGATATCCGATTACTGAAGTATGATCACAAGGTGATCCAATGGGACATAGTGATACACTTTAATCCCTAACTTTTTCCTGGACCTCCCTTTCGGGTTTTCAGTCCACCGGGATACCCTTTTTTGCCCAAGCCGCCCTTTCGGGTTTTCGACTTGCCGGGTGTACAAAATTTTTCATTTTTTATCCCTGATTTTTTCCTGAACCCTTTTGGTTCGCTGGGATGCCCTTATTTTTGCCTAGGTATGTCAACCTAGCGGGTCTTTATTATGCGTAGTATTTTTTCACTATGTTCGCATTGACAGGGTGTGGAAGGTCGTCACCATCCATGGTGGTCAGAATCATGGCTCCACCGGAAAATATGTTCTTGACTATAAATGGTCCCTCATAGGTGGGAGTCCATTTTCCCCAGCGATCACCTTGCGGCAGTATAATGCACTTTACTACCAGATCCCCTACTTGATACACTTGTTGTCTGACTTTCTTGTTGAAGGCCTTGATCATCTTTTTTTGATACATTTGACCATGGCAGACAACAGTAAGTCTTTTCTCGTCTATTAAGTTCAATTGATCAAGTCGAGTCTGGATCTAATCATCTTTGCTCAAACCTGCATCCTTCATAATCCGTGGAGAAGGGATCTGGACCTCTATGGGTAGGACAGCCTCCATGCCATATAACAGAGCATAGGGTGTTGCCCCTGTCGACGTACGTGCTGAAGTACGGTACCTATCAAGAGAAAACGGTAACATCTCGTGCCAGTCTTTGTATGCCACCGTCATCTTTTGTATGATCTTTTTGATATTCTTGTTAGCAGCTTCAAGAACCCCATTAATCTTTGGCCGGTAAGGAGAAGAGTTGTGATGCTGAATCTTGAACTGTTTACTGAGTTTAGTGATCATCGAGTTGTTGAGATTGGTATTGTTTTCCTTGATGATTCTCTCAGGGATACCATAACGACAAACCAAGTTATGCTTGATGAACCGTGCCACCACATTCTTAGTAACCGTCGCAAAGGAGGCAGCCTCAACCCACTTCATAAAGTAATCAATGGCCACTAGGATGAAGCGATGTCCGTTGGACGCGGTAGGTCTGATCTCGCTGATCATGTCAATGCCCCACATTACAAAGAGCCAGGGAGCTGTCAAATCATTCAAGGGAACTGGAGGTATATGCACCTTATCAGCATAGATTTGGCACTTGTGACAGGTTCGAGAATGCTGATAGCAGTCGGCTTCCATAGTGGATTAGTAGTATCCTGCCCATAAGATCTTCTTCGCCATGGTATGTCCACTGGAATGAGTTCCAAAGGTACCTTCGTGTAGGTCGTCCATGATCCTCTCTGCTTCGCTCTTATCTATGCACCGCAGTAAGGTAGAGTCATGATTGCGCTTATAGAGGAAGAACTTTGCAGCAAACCTTCTCAGGAATTTCTTGTCATTGACAGATGCTCCCTCGGAGTATTCTTGAGCCTCGAGATACCTTTTCACCTCATGAAACCAAGGTTTGTCGGCTACCTCCTCAATATCGATCTCACAATAGTATGTCAGTTCATCCAACCTCTCAATAGTGATTAGGGGAGCTTCATTGTCCCACCTGACCTTGAACATTGACGACATAGTAGCTAGCGCGTCCGCTAACTGATTCTCTTCTCGTGGGATATGTTAAAAGGTGATCTCTTCAAAATGCGGCAACAGTGTCAGTACATACTCTCTGTAAGGGATAAGGTTCAGGTGTTTCGTATCCCACTCACCTTTGATCTAACTTATCACCAAAGCGGAATCCCCGAATACACTCAAGAACTTGATCCTTAGGTCAATGGCAGCTTTAAGACCCATGATACATGCTTTATACTCCGCCATGTTGTTGGTATAGTTGAAACATAATCGGGTAGTGAACGGAGTATGACAGCCCTCGGGAGATATGATTACAGCGCCAATGTCGTTACCCAGTGCTTTTGAGGCTCCATCAAAAAACATAGACCATCAGGATCCTTCCTCAGGTCCTTCATCCGGTCCAGGTTCTTCACAGTCGGTTACTAACATGATATTCTCATCTGGGAACTCGAAATTCATGGACTGGTAGTCATCCACGGCCTGATGCGCCAAATGATCAGCTAACACACTTCCCTTGATTTCCTTTTAGGTTGTGTATTAGATCTCGTACTCAGTAAAGATAATTTGCCACCTTGCTATCCTTCCGGAAAGAGCGGGCTTCTCGAAAATGTACTTGATTGGGTCCATCTTGGATATTAACAAAGTAGTGTGGGTTAACATATACTATCTTAGTCGGCGAGCAGCCCATGCCAAAGTGAAGCAAGTTCTCTCGAGCAGTCAGTATCGTGTTTCACAGTCGGTAAACTTTTTGCTAAGGTAGTATATTGCGTGCTCTTTTCGACCGGACTCGTCATGCTTCCCCAGTATACACCCCATTGAATTATCTAGCACTGTTAAGTAAATTATCAAAGGTCTTCCTTCAGTCATAGGCATCATAATAGGAGGATCTTGGAGATATTGTTTGATTCTGTCAAAGGCTACCTGGAATTTGTCATTCCACTTTACCACTTGATCTTTCTTCAGAAGCTTGAAGATTAGCTCACAAGTAGCAGTCATATGTGAAATGAATCGGGCAATGTAATTTAGGCGTCCCAAGTAACCTCTAACTTCCTTCTCAGTACGGGGATCCAACATCTCTTGTATGGCTTTCACCTTTGCAGGGTCTACTTGAATACCTTTGTCACTGACAATGAATCCCAGAAGCTTACCAGACCTTACCCCGAAGGTGCACTTGTTCGGATTTAACCTCAGCTTGTACGTCTTCAACCCATCAAACAGCTTTTATAGGTGATCAAGGTGCTCTTCCTCAGTTTGAGACCTGGCTATCATGTCATCCACATAGACTTCGATCTCATGGTGAATCATGTCATGGAACAGAGCTACCATAGCTCGCTGATAAGTTGCCCCGACATTCTCAACCCAAACGGCATTACCTTGTAGCAGAATGTGCCCTACTGTGTAACAAAGGTTGTCTTATCCATGTCTTCAGGTGCCATCTTGATCTGATTGTAGCCAAAGAAACGGTCCATGAAGGAAAAGACTTTGTGTTATGCAGTGTTTTTAACCAGAACATCGATGTGGGGAAGCAGGAAGTCATCCTTGGGGCTTGCCCTATTCAGGTCTCTGTAATCCACACACATTCGTACTTTACCATCTTTCTTAGGTACTGGAACCACATTAGAAACCAACTGCGGATAGGAGGTGACAACTAAGAACCCGGTGTTGAACTGTTTCATAACCTCTGCTTTAATCTTTTATGACATCTTAGTGCGCACACGGTGGACCTTTTGCTTTACCGGAGGGCAGTCTTCTTTAGTCGGCAGACGATGAACCACTATATCTGTGTCTAGTCCCGGCATTTCTTCATATGACCAGGAAAATATTTCAACATACTCATGCAACATATGTACCAATCGCTGTTTGACATTAAGCTCCAGATTTGAACCTATATTAACCTCTTTTCTGTCTTCCTCTGTACCCAAGTTCACTGTCTCAATCGGCTCTTCATGAGGCTGTATGGCCCTTTCTTCCTACTGTAATAGTCTAGCAAGTTCTCTGGGTACCTCACAATCTTCCTCACCTTCGTCCTCGCCTTGGTTGATCGGATTTTCAAAGTCATAATGAGCAGTAGAAGAACTGTTATCAATGGGATCCAGAGTGGATATGGATCTGCATTTGGATACGGGAGTGTGTGTAAGAGCATAGCTGTATAGACAGAATAAAAGAAAAGAAAGACAAAGAGCACAAAATTTGTATGCAAACGTCCAATGCTTTATTAATGTCATATAAAAATGAAACATGATAACCCTCACAAAATAGAACCATTGTGCCCCGGTAATACACCTGGCTATAGAGTTTATATTGTTTTTTTAAATTACATATCTGAAAAAATCAAAACAACAATTACTCCTTAATAAAAGTAATTGGTACAAAGTCCTTGGCAGTCCAGTTACTAAGTCCACCATTGGTAGTTGAGAAGATCCAGCTGTCAATGTCAGAATCACCATTGTTGTACCCCAAAATTTGCCCTCCCATATTTCTCAATACATTTCAAGTAAGGTCCTCAAATTTCTCAAGGAAGTCCAAGGGTTGACAAGATAAACCCTCTCCTAAGGCAGTCTACCTCAAATTAGGGTTTTAGTTTGCATCAAGATGTTTGAGTCCAAAGGGTCCCAAATGCTCACCATTTCCCTAATATGTTCTCAAGATCATCCATGTCAAGTTTCAAGCCCTACAGAGAAAGTTTGCTCAGTCAATTGCTCAAAGGCCTGAAAATCAACTGTGTTAGGGCAAAAGTCAACAGTGGCCCACATACAGTCAAACTTCAAGATTTTTAGTAAACATACTCATTTTGAAGTAGTATTCATCATTTGATCAAGTTTTTATCATGATTCCTCAAGGATTGCTCACAATTCATCAAAACCCAAAAGTTGCTAAATTAGGGTTTTGCAGCAAAAGTCAACTCAACTTTGATCAAGCATAACTTTCTCATACTTTATCAAGAATGTCCCATCCAAAGATCATTTTGAAGAGGATGCAATGCCCTACAATTCATCTTCAGCTCCCAAGTTCAAAGCTTCATTTTGAAAAGTAAACAAAAACACCTTTTTTGTCAAAGCTTCATACATGAACATGGAAGACTCAGTTGAGATGAGACCAAAAGGGTTGCTTAGAGGATATCTCAAGATTTCAAAAAAGTCCAAGAACACATCTCTAGGGTAAAAATTGAAGGAGTTATGCATGAGTGAAGTTGACCCTTTTTGCAAAATTGCCAAAAGTCAAATGTGCCCAAAATTGCATTTTTTGTCAAATGGGCCCAACTTTTTGTGCTTGCATTGAGTTGGTAACATGATCCACGACCCATGATCCTTCCCACTTGTCTTTATATTATTTTTGTCATTTATTTTGATTTTTATTTCAATTAAATCAAATTAAATAAAAATAAAATCATGGAAATATCAAAACTAATCAAAGCTTGAGATTTTGTGCATGTTTATGTCTCTTATATAGCTGGGAAGAGAATCAAATCGTGCAAGGCATGTTTGAACATAAAAAGATTGAATTTTTATTGTTTTGGAAATATTTGAGGCAAGGGTGAATCAATGATCAAATCTTCATAATTGCAAGGATTTGATGCAAACTTGTAACCCTAATGCACTCTATGATATATATTGAATAAATCCAAAGCAAAAAGACAAGGTTTGGAGGCGTTCAAAGGTGGAAACAAATCTCAAAATTTCAAAGGAAAAGTGGTAATCTGATCTCATAGTTTCAAGCTTCCTCAAGCCATTCCAAGCACGCCATTCATTTTCTGGACATCCAGGGACCTCATTCCAATCACTAGCAAGCCTCATACCATCCTAAAACGCACTGTAAGCATCTCACGGCATTGATACATTCTTGAAATTAAATATCACAATTCTGGAATTTGTAGCATGATTTATTTACATATTCTTGATCACCGAATCATTTGCAAGCTATTGGTTATGTTCAATTGCATTTTATTGATTGTAGAGCAAGATGCCATCGTTAGGGTTCTTGGCTCGTTTTTGGGGTTTTTTTGTTACAAGAACAATTAGCCATGAAGAGTGGTACCAGGATGCTCGTGAGGCTGCCACGAGTTGATTGGTACCACTGGAATTGATTTATCATGCGTGCAATGAGTTTTGGATGTTCACAGGGTTGTACATACGCCCAGAGAACCGTAGGTAAAAGTGTCCAAACTTTTAGCAACCGAAGGAGGTAGAAGATGATGGCATGGCATGGTGTGATTTTTCCATTCAAACTTCGCGCGTTTTATAATTCATTATCTCATTTTACATTATAATAATTATTGCTTGTTTCAGATATAAAAGAACCAGCCAGCCCAGCTGGCAAGCACGCTATGGCCAGATGCTAAAGGGCCTGGGTTCGATCCCCAGGTCCCCTTGTTTCTTCAATATTATTTTGCTATGTGTATTTCCATGCGCAGACTTCTCATAAATCCACCATGAGTCATCCTCTTTCAACCATTGGATCTATAGCAAACCAAATCCAACGCCTGACACATGAAGGTCTACCATAGGCCTAGTCAAACTTGCAACATGCAATCTGAAGAGTCAACGTGGGCCAAGGGATTTTGGGCTCAGAAAATGCTATGGACACCCCCTCTATTGCTAGCATAACCAGGCCCATTCCAATTTCTTTTCTTTTCTATTCTTTAATTTATTTTGTTTAAATTTATTTTCTAAATCACAAATTTAATTCTTTTTTACAAAAAAACTCATAAAATCAATTTTCATCAAATTAGAATTTAGCTTTTTTTTATTTATTTTGTCAAAATTAATTTAGTATTAGTTTAATTAAATTTAGGGTAATTTTAACTTTTTTTTTGTAAATAATTTAAAATCAATTAAAAATTAGGTTTTGTTCTTGATTATATTTTTATTTCTTTTCAAAAATAATCAAAAACAACAAAAAATAATTTTTCTTTCAATTAGGTTTAGACGGGGTCAAAACCCTAATTTTTTCCTCGTTCTCGATTCATTGCGCGCATTTATTATTTTTTTACGATATGAATGTAACTGCTCATGGGATGTAATAGTTTAATTAGGACTTTTCTTTTATTTATCATTTTACGGGTTTTTGGCTATGTAATTAATCCCCCTCCCCGAAGCCTTGTAATAGCGTAGTTTTATTTCTCGCATTTTAATTTTTGCAAATAATAACTGTTAGATGTATGATAATAGGAATACATGACAAGACCGTATGTTAATTTTAAAATGGTTAGCAAACCCTAAATGTGCAAAGATAATAACTAAAATTAAATCACTCGCACATGCGCACTCCTAGGGTATACTCTCACTTTGGTTGCCTTCGGTAAACGATCATTAAGTATAGGGAATTTTAGTGGTTGCTCTCTTGTCTAAACAAAGATCAAATGTCCCGTTCGGAAATGTTGCCTCGGAAAGGTTTCCTCAGAAATGTTGCCTCGAATATGATCTTAAGACATTATGGTTATTACTAAGACGTCCTAACATTGCTTTAGTGATCGTACGTCCCCTTCGAATTGACCCTTACAACTCCAACGACGGTGCTACCTACTCACTAATAGTAGGATAGCGCTGTCTAAAGGAAACAAGAACAGAAACATTCTTTTTTCGAGTAGGTAGATGCTAGTAGGTACTTGCTCAAAATCAAACTTTTCCACACTTACGCTCTTTTCAAACAAAGTTTTCAAAAAACACTTCGTAACACTCTTGAAGACAGAAGCAAGGGTTAAAACGAAGTAAAACAAAAAGTTTTCAAAAACACACAAACATGGAAGCAATTTTTAAATGATGAGCAAGTACCTAAGAGCCCGTGGAAAACCACGGATAGAAAGGGTGATAATACCTTCCCTTTCTATAATCTACCTCCCGTACTCAAAATCTAAAAAAAGGAATTCTTCTGTGCTTTTTTCCTTTCCAGTTGGATAAAATAAAAGTCGGTGGCGACTCTTGCTTACCGCGACATTTTGCAAACAAAAAAACGCAAAACGCAAACCAGTATTAAACAGTCGGTTCTGCCACTGTATCACAACCATCACTGTCTTCAAGTGCATTGACCCTAGGATTGTTGATGCGTAGGGGAGGTCCTCCAGCCCGAGCATGACGAACAGCCCTTTGAGCACCTGTATTAAAGCCCAAACCAGATTTGTCAGACTTGTAATGAATAACTGGGAGCTGACCCCAAATGGTAGACCCACCTTCTTTAACCATTGCTCGTGCATCCTTGAGAGAAGCCATCTTCAAGGGAGGTTTGGTAACCTTCGGAGGATTGTTGGTAGTTTCTGCTGTAGCCATAATCTGAGGTACCTCTTCAAATTTATGGCAAGGAGTCTCAATGAACTCTCCATCCATCTTTACGTACCTGAAGGAGTTAAAGTGACTGATCATGTACTCCTCTTCACCATCCACAGTGACAATCTTTCCTCTTACTGGGTACTTCAACATTTGGTGGAGGTTGCAAGTAACAGCCCCAACCCCAAGTATCCAAGGGCGTCCCAACAAGCAAGAATATGATGGTTTGATATCCATTACATAGAAAGTGGATTCGAAGGTCTTGGAACCAACTTTGATAGGGGCATCCACTTCCCCGTGCACCGTCCTCTTCGAACCATCGAAAGCCCTCATTATTATATTTCTAGGCTTCAAGGTTAAGCCTTCGCAGTCCAATTTGTCTAGATATTTTTTAGGTAGCACATTCAACGAGGAGCCAGTATCTACCAAAACATGGGCCAGAGTCGTGCCCCTGCATTCAACGGAAACATGAAGAGCATCATTATATTTCCTCCTCTTCGGTGTCAGATCCGTGTCAAAAAAACCCAAACTGTTATCAGCAGTCAGACTAGCCACACAATCTTCAAACTGATCAGCAGACGTCTCTTGTGGCACATGAGACATCTTCAAAAACTTAACCAAAGCCTTTGCATAGGCCTCGGAACATAACAACAAAGCTAGCATAGAAATTTTGGATGGGGTCTGCCCCAGCTGCTCGACCATATTATAGTGGCTCTTATTTATTATATTTAAAATTTCTTCCATTTCTTTCTTGGAAGCTTCTGGTATGGTTACTGAATTAGCCCTCGTCAGGACAGGCCCAATCAGTATGTCTTTGCCTCGAGTCTCGGTCGACTCGATGATGGGAGGGTCAACAGGAGTGATTACTGGAATTGCAGTAGTAGTCTCGGGTGGAACCACATCAAGAATGATCACAGGTCCGATAGTAGTCTTCGGGGGAGAAATTTCAGGGGAGAACACCCTTCCACTTGTTATTTTACTGGTTCTGGAAATATTGGCAATGTCAGAATCAACATTTTCATCAATCTTGTCTTCAATGGCTAGCATATCCTACTTTACAGCGTAATAATAAACGTCGGCCCCATAGTTGCAAGGAACAACTTTGTCCGAGGAGTATGGGATTGGTCCAGGCATGGTTATGATCAACGGAGTCATCTTCGGAACTAATGTAATCCTGACGGGTCTCTTAGAGGAGGCCCTGGGAGGATTGGCGGAAATGGTTATGATAGCAATGTCTTCACAGGCAATAGTCGGAACAGGAGTCTTCTCAAATAGAATCTCTTTGTCATCCATCAGGCGCTGAACACCTGCCTTCAACAAAGGGCAATCAGTCAGTAGGAATGAACAAAAGTGGCAACCTTCACCACAGCCCGGAAATAAATCGGCCTTCAACAAACTCTCTTTGATAGTCATAAGTGGGGTCACCAATTCTTCCACAGAAGTCACAAACACATCTTCTTCAACGTTATTAACACCCCGACCATGTTTCGGCATAGGAGTAGTGATAACATTAGGAGTCTTCGGGGGATCAAATTCAATCTCCTTGGCATCTATCAGATCCTGTACTTTGTTCTTCAAATCCCAGCAGTCATTGGTGTCATGGCCTGGACTTTCCGAATGGTAAGCACAACGAGCATTCGGTTTATAGTAGGGAGAGGTGGTGTTCATATTTTTCAGAGCTTCCCTCAGAGTAACTATATTGGTCTTCAGCAACTGAGGTAAAATCTGAGACAGCATCATGTTGATTCGAGTGAACTGTCTAGCTGGCCTTTCTGCTCTCGGCTGATTATTTCTTTGCTGAGCAGGTGCAGGGTTGGGAATCATAACAGCCCCTACCGTCGGACGGTGCTCGGTTCGATTTTGATTCTTTTGGTTGTAAACAGCACTGACTTCTTTTTTACCTGCAAATAGCTTCTTTGCAGCACTCGAAGAGGCATCCTTCTGAATTTTTACACTTCGGATTCCAGCTTCCACTCTTCCCCTATTAAGATCAGTTCAGTAAAGCCCACCGATGAACATCCAATCATATGGTTGAAGAACAGTCCAGTCAAAGTTCCCAGAAACATATCCACGAGCTCCCTAGCAACCAAGGGAGGTTGAACTCTTCCATCCAAATCTCTCCACTTCTGAGCATACTCCTTGAAACCCTCGTTCGAACCCATAGACAGATTTTGGAGTTGTGTACGGGTGGGAGCGAGGTCTGTATTATACTGATATTGCTTATAAAATGCAGCAGCAAGGTCTTCCCAGTTATGAATATTGGCTCTTTCCAGCTGATAGAACCAATCCAGTTGTGTTACAGACAGACTGTCTTGGAAGAAGTGAACCCACAGGTCTTTGTCAGCAGTATGAGGCTGTATCTTCCTCACATAAGAACGGAGATGCATTTTAGTACAAGATACCCCATCATACTTAGCAAATACCGGTGCCTTGAACTTTGGGGGGTGACAACCCCGGAGACCATACCCAACTCCTTAAAATCTAACCCAGGAACCTTCTGGATTTCCATAGCGCTCAAACACTCTTCTAACTGCCTATACCTTTCTTCAGCCGGAGGGTACTGCTCCTCATTTTAATCAGTTTCATTGTCAGACTCTTTAGGACTAGGGTCCTCTTCTCTGGCTTCAACCTCTTGGTTCTCTCCCTCTTTAGATGAAGAAGCTAACTGAACAGCCCATCTTGACGGCCCTCTGAACCTTCTGCTCATATATGCCACATCGGATGTCTTTTTGGTCTTCTTGTTCTTCTTAACAATCAAAGCCTTCATCTCTTCCTGTCATTTGTCCAGAGCCACAATCATCTGTTGGAACTAGGTGTTCTGAGTCTAAAGATCTTTCATAGTTTGTTCAAGAGCCATTGCTGAAATAAACAGCGGAGGTGATGAGAAACCTGTTATGAATCCTGTTATGCAATGATATGTATGATATGTATGCAATGTTTTCAAATACTTTGGGAAATTTAACTTTGCGAACCAAAATGAAACAAAGCTTTTATTAGTAGAATTCAAAGTTCAAGTGCCTTTTAGGCGTTACAATTAAGAGCAAATCTAAAAACTAGAAAATATCAAAATTCCCATGGATGCTTCCTCTTTGTGCCGAGATAGCCATTAAGTCTTCTTTCCTCCTGGAGCTTCTTTGTGAGCTCTAAAACCTTCCTCTTCTAGGCATAAAACTGATCCCTATAAGTATCCCGCTATTTCTTCAACTGAATCCAAGACCTCTGTAATTCTCCAAGATCAATGGGCATATCAGGATAGAGAATCGTGTAAGGAATACCCCCTTTAGTAGTGGGTTCCATAATCACTGGTAGAACGGTCATATAGGTCATCATAAGTTTATGGATGCAAGCTCGTACCCATTGGAGATAGGGTTCCATAGGAATGGAAGCCTTTGGCCCCAAAGCCTTGGCGCCAGATTTGTTTACAATGCCTCAAGCTTGTATGAACCTCCGGCGATACTCTTGAACATCATCCTCATAGTTGAATACAATGCCCTTGATAAGTAACTCATGGGGACCATCCCTTCGAGCGTAACCAAATTGTCGCAGAGCTAAATAAGGATTGTAAGTTATACCCCCTCTGATGCCAAGTAACGGGACATTAGGGTACTCCCCGCAGCGGTCAATAATTGTAGTGTTTTCCATAGCTCGGGAACACCAGAGAATATTCGTGTGAGCGAGTGACATTATCCTTTATGACCAACCTAAATCTTCTTTGTTCTTCAATACAGACTTAGAGAGGTGAGAAATAAACCACCTCGACAGCAATGGCATGCAGCACATAAGAACCCCTCTTCTCTTCATGGTACGAGTATGGAGAGCATGCAAAATATCTCTGAGCAAGGTAGGCACGGGGTTGCGAGAGAGAAAGATCTTGATAGCATTCACATATATGAATGAGTCTGGATTAGGGAATAGTACTAACCCATAAATTAGAAGGGCCAGGGCCTCCTCAAAAGCCTGAAAATCCATATCATCCCAAAACAATTGGGCCTTGTCCATCAGGAACTTGGCTAGAAAACCCTGGACTCCGCTTCTTGTTTCCCAATTGGATACCATGTCGGCCCGTTTCAGATGCAAGGCTGAGGCAATGACTTATGGCTTAGGAACTTCTTCTAGACCTGTGAAAGGCAGATGTTCAAGAATGGGTATATCCAACAGCTTAGAGAATTCTTCCATTGTAGGCACCAACTGATAGTCTGGAAAGGTGAAGCCGTGGTGCTTGGGATCAAAGAACTAAAAGAGTACACTCATCATCTTTTCATCAATGTTTGAAGTAGCCAGGTTGAGAAGTCTACCATGTCTCTTAGTGAACGCAGAAGTTTCAGAAACCTTTGATACTGGCTCCTTGAGTTGGGAAGGTACTTTCACAAAGCTGATTTGGATAGTGTTTCTACAGGCGGAAGCCATGATCTGAAAAACAGAACAAAGATAAATTCCCTTGGTCCTTGAAATGGTTAGTTCAATAAGAATGGATTATATGTTATGATGCGTGATGTCATGATAAATCGCACGTATAGAAAACACAGACAAATCACACCAAGTCCCTAGGTTTAAAGGCTTGCATGAGGTTAAAGGTAAGTACCCTCTTGAAGTTTAGTTGGTTTCAACTTGTCTTAGAAAAGTAACCGGGTTCTAAAGATTCTCAATATCACTGACCATCCTTTATCGGGCATTGTTCCATCTCAAGCAATCTTTTCTTGCGGCCGAAATATCCTGAAAGTCTTATCTCAATGAGTGTAGCATCGAGTATCAACCAATCCTCAGCTTTATACTGAGGCCGACTATCTCACTACTTTCTAATGGCTAAGTTTGTTCAACTAAGGTTCTAAGGTTCGTTAGTGCTTCACGACACCACGTGGCAGCCCCGTATTCTCCTCGTTTTCACACGAAGGATACCGGTACCAACCAAAGTGTCACACCAACACAGCCATCGCTTAAACCATATCAGTCTACGCTGTACAGTCTCCATGATCTATTGCTATTTACCTAAAAGTGTCCCCAGATCCAGGTGTAGGATCTTTAATAATACCCAAACAAAACCCTTTAAGAATAAAGTATACAAAACAAACAAGAAGGCAATTAAAAAAATGACCTATATCCTAAGGTATACCCCACTTATTTATCTCCCCAGCAGAGTCGCCAGTTCTGTGAGACGGTGGCAGAACTGACTGTTAATAATGGTTTATGTTTTTTTTGTTTACAAATATCGCGGTAAGCAAGAGTCGCCATCGACTTTTATTTTATCCAATCAGGAAAAGGAAAAAGAACAAAAAAAACCTTTTTCGAGAATGTTTCTGAGTACAGGGGGTAGATTATAGAAAGGGAAGGTGTTAGCACCCTTTCTATCCATGGTTTTCCATGGGCTATTAGGTACTTGCTCATTTTAAAATTGCTTGTGTGTGCTTGTTTTGAAAAGTTTTGTTTTACTTTGTTTTAACCCTTGTTTCTGTCCTCAAGAGTGTTACAAAGTTGTTTTTGAAAACTTTGTTTGAAAAGTGTTTGTGTGAAAAAAGTTTGTTTGTTTAAGCAAGTACCTAGGAACTAATCTACCTACTCGAAAAAGACTGTTCGTTTTCCTTTAGACAGCGCTATCCTATTATTAAGGAATATGTAGCACCGTCATTGGAGTTTTAAAGGGACATTTGAAGGGATGAAATGGTCTCTGAAGGCAAGAAGTAAGGATACCTTAGCATTTCGAAGGTGTGAAATCAAGCTTTCCTAGTGTTTTGATGAAGACAAGCTAGCATGCAAAAATGAATGGATCAAGCTCGAAGATTTATCTCAAGCAAATATTCATTGATCAAGATCAACTTTTCAAGACTTATGGCTTAAGGTATATGAAATTTTTGATCTTATGCTCTTAGTGCTCAAAACTATTTTTAATCATGCATTTACTTTATTAAAATAATATTTTGAGTATATACTATGTATGATTGAAGAAGGATGTTTTAAATTGCTTAAAATCTTTGAAAATAATGATTTTTCAATTTTTGTACACAAGCAATCGATTGTCGTCAAACGACAATCAGTTGCATCCAAAAAACATTTGTTTCTGTTTGAAAACAATCGATTGTCATCTAGCAGCAATCGATTGTCATGTGTTTTATTTACAAATTTTTTGAACGTTCGCCTATGAGCAATCGATTGCTCCTCAATGACAATCGATTGTCATAGTTATATTTTTCAAATTTTTTAAAACGTTGATGTGGTGCAATCTATTGTTGCTTTAGTGCAATCGGTTGTTGTGCCTTAAAATTTGAAAAAATTTATTTTTTCAACAACTTTTTGTAACACCTTTTCATGGCAATCTTTGTATCTTTTCAAATACATTGTTTTAGTAAAAATGGTTTAAACATTGCTATGATTCATTGAAGAGGTATTACTACACTATAAATTATTTTTTGTTTAGAATTTTAAAAACAACAAAAATAAAACAACAATCACTAACAACTATTACTTTCTATTCTTTTGATCATACTCTTTATACTCAAGATTTTTGTTCATCATTTTCATATGCATACTGAAAATTGTTCTTGAGCACTTAGAAGAGTATTCCATCTTAAATTTCATATTGAATAGAAAAGATCAATCAAGTGATTGACATTGCTCTTTCATCTTATTCAAACTCTTATACAAAATCAAACAAACTATTGTATACTTGTTTTCAGGATTGTTGGAAACAAGAAAGACACTTAGGGAGGATTGTTCTCTTTGTGGTCTTAGTGAAAATACAAGAGGATTGTTCTTGGTCCAAGAGGATTGTTCTTGGTTGTTAGGTAGTCTTTGTACAAATTACCAACTATAAGGAAATCTCTTTCATGTTGAAAGGGGACTGGAGTACTCTCGGACTGTGAGGGGAACCAGGATACATCTCTGTGTTCTTTACTTTCCGCATTTACTGCTTTCATCACTTATCAGAAAAAGAAAGAAAAGAAACTCGTGCAAAAATATTCATACAATTCAGAAAAAGTTTTTAAGAACCTAATTCACCCCCCCTCCCCCCCCCCCCTCTTAGGCGCATCTGAACTTACAATTGGCATCAAAGCAGATTATAGGTAACTTGTTCCTACTAGATCCAGAATGGCTTCCGCAAACAACAATTTTGTGTTCAGAGACGGTGGCAGTAGCAACATGCCTCCTCTATTCCGTGGTGAATATTTTGATTTCTGGAAGATACGTATATAGGCTCATATAGAAGCACAAGGAGAAGAAATATGGGATGATGTCCAAAATGGCCCTTTTATTTCGGTAACTGTAGTAAACGGTGTTGGTTCATCAAAGCCTAAAACTATATGGGATGATGATGATAAGAAAAAAGTCTTGTATGACAAAAAGGCAATAAACCTTCTTCAAAGCGCACTTAGTATGGATGAATTCTTCCGTGTCTCAGCATGTACAAAGGCAAAAGAAATTTGGGATACACTGGTTGAAACACATGAAGGAACAACTGAAGTAAACAGATCGAGACTTAATACGTTAAGTCAAGAATATGAATTATTCCGCATGCAACCCGAAGAATCCATTCTTGATTTACAAAAGAGATTTGTGCATCTAACAAATCATCTAAGGGCACTTGGAAAAACATTGACCAATGATGAGTTGAACCTAAAAGTGCTTAGATCCTTGACTAGAGAATGGCAACCAAAAGTAACGGCAATCTCAGAAAAGAAGAGTCTTGCTACTATGACATCCGCAACTTTGTTCGGGAAACTTTAAGAATACGAGACAGAACTTGGTAGATTGGTAAAGTGTGAAAATCAAGGAAAGAAGTCTAAGAACATTTCCTTGAAGATTGACTCCAAGGAAGACGAAAAGAAAGATAATCCTAATGAAGATGAAAACTTCATGCTTCTCGTTAGAAGACTTGGAAAATTCTTTGGTAAAAATGAAAAAGCCTTCTCGCACTCAAAGAAGAAGAAACACTTCAAGAAGAAGGAAGGATCCTCATCAACACAAGAAGTTACTTGTTATGAATGTGGTAAACAAGGTCACATCAAACCGGACTGTCCAAAACTTTCAAAGAAAAGTGGCTACAAAGGCAAGAAGGAATCAAAAGATAAGAAAGCATATGTTGCATGGGAAGATGTTGAACTAAGTTCGTCATCCGACTCCGATAGCGACGAAAGTGCCAATCTTGCGTTAATGGCATCACACCATTCTGAAAGCGAAGATGATGAGGTTAGTGTCGTATTCTCTCTTTTTGATAGTGATGCACAAGGTGCTATAAATGAATTGTTAAATGAATACAAAATTCTTTACAAAACTATCTCATCACAAAAGAAACAAATTTCATCGTTAGAAGAAAAATGTGGATCTATTGAAAAAGATCTCAAATATGAAAAGCAAAAAGTTAGTGATGAAAAACAGAATTTTGTATGCACAAAGTGTGAATCTCTCTATTTCCAAATTGTCCAATTAAAAAGGGTTATTGAAAGGAATGAAAAAGGAAAAATTTGATTGGAAGGTGTTCTTAGCCAACAAAGATACTCAAATGACAAAAGTGGTCTTGGATACTCAAAATTTTCAAAACCAAGTACCAACAAAACCATCTTTGTCAAGGCTAGCGACCAACCAACCAAAGAGAAAGAAATCACTCCCAAAATAGTTCATCACTATCCTAAAAAGAAAATACCCTCTAAGAATAAATCTTATCCTTCTAGATATAGAAGTAAGTTTGAACCTACTTGTTTTTATTGTGGTATTCGAGGACACACACCTAATGCTTGTTATGTTAGAAACTTTGGCATGGCAAATGGGCATTATGTGTGGGTTAAGAAAGGAACTAATTATAAAGGACCCAAAGCAACTTGGGTACCTAACAAAACCTAATCTTGTTTTGTAGGTAAGCTTGACGACCACTTCAAATCTATGGTATCTCGATAGTGGTTGTTCCAAGCATATGACGGGAGATATCGACAAATTTTCACATCTAACGCTTAAGGCCAAGGGTTATGTGACGTATGGAGATAACAACAAAGGAAAGATTCTTGGCATAGGCAAAGTTGGTGGTCCACCTTTCACATCAATTGAAGATGTTCTTTATGTCGAAGGACTAAAGCACAATCTTCTAAGTATTAGCCAACTATGTGACAAAGGCTTCAAGATCAAGTTCACTAAAGATGAATGTTTGATAGAAGATGAAGTAACACATGAGGCTAAACTTAAAGGTAAAAGAGTAAATAATATTTTTATGATTTCCCTTAACGATTTGTCTTTGAAGGTTAAATGTCTCATGGCAAACAACAACGACTCATGGCTATGGCACAAAAGAATCGCTCATATTCATATGGAGCACTTAAACAAATTGATTAAGCATGACCTTGTTGTTGTAATGCCTAAGATAAAAGTTCATCAAAGATAGACTTTGCGATGCATGTCAAAAGGGAAAGCAAACAAAATCAAATTTCAAATCCAAGAATGTGGTATCCACTACTAGGCCACTACAACTGCTTCATATGGACTTGTTTGGCCCTTCTAGAACGAGGAGCTTCGGAGGTAATGTATACGCTCTAGTTATTGTTGATGACTTTTCTAGATATACTTGGACACTCTTTTTAGTGCAGAAAAATGATGCATTCAAGGCGTTCAAGAAATATGCAAAGCAAATTCAAAATGAGAAGTCACTATCTATTACCTCCATAAGAAGCGACCATGGTGGAGAATTCCAGAATTCCTCCTTTGAATATTTCTGTGAAGAACATGGAATATCACATAATTTCTCAGCACCAAGGACTCCTCAACAGAATGGGGTTGTAGAAAGGAAGAATATGTCTCTTATTGAACTTGCAAGGACAATGCTTAGTGATTCAAACCTTCCAAAATACTTTTGGGCGGATGCTATAAGCACGACATGCTTTGTGAGCAATAGAGTTAATATTCGACCTATCTTGAAGAAGACTCCGTATGAACTCTTTCGAGGAAGGAAACCAAATATCTCATTCTTTCATGTCTTTGGCTGCAAATGTTTTGTCCTTAACAACGACAAAGACAACCTTGGTAAGTTTGATGAAAAATCAGATGAAGGTATTTTTCTTGGATACTCCTTATCTAGTAAAGCTTATCGTATATAAAATAAAAGAACTTTAATTATTGAGGAATATATGCATGTATCATTTGATGAATCTAACCCCTCCGAGGAGGATACTATTGTTTTAAATAATGATGATGAGACTTTAGATATTCCTCAAGAAGATGGCTCCAAGACCAACAATGAGAATCAATTGGAACAACAAGAAGGACAAATTCCGGATGAATCAAATGTCAATGATCTACCTAAGGAATGGATAACCCATAGAGATCACCCTATTGATAAAATTATCGGTGACATCAGTCAAGGCGTTTCAACAAGATTGAATCTCAAAGATGCTTGCTTGAACATGGCGTCCTTTTCTCAAATCGAACCTTCCAAAGTCGACGACGCATTAGGAGATGACCAATGGATGATTGCTATGCAAGAATAATTAAATCAGTTCGAGAGAAATCAAGTTTGGGAACTTGTTCCTAGACCAAGTAACAAACACATCATAGGTACAAGATGGATGTTCAAAAACAAACTTGATGAGAATGGTATAATTGTCTGAAACAAAGCAATATTGGTAGCCCAAGGATACAACCAAGAAGAGGGAATTGACTTTGAAGGAACTTTCACTCCGGTTGCAAGGTTAGAAGCTATCCGTGTTTTACTTGCTTACGCTTGTTCATTGAATTTTCAGCTTTACCAAATGGACTTCAAAAGCGCATTCTTAAATGGCTACATCAATGAAGAAGTCGATGTCAAACAACCCCCGGGCTTTAAAGACTTCAAGAATCCTTCACATGTCTTTAAGTTGAGAAAAGCTCTTTATGGCTTAAAACAAGCACCTAGAGCATGGTATGACAGACTCAATACATTCTTATGCGAAAAAGGTTTCGAGAAAGGTAAAGTGGATAAGACCTTGTTCATAAAGAAGATCAAAGGTAACACTTTATTAGTACAAGTCTATGTCGATGATATTATATTTGGTTCAACTAACCAAGATTTAGGTGAATAATTCTCGTTGATGATGCAAGGAGAATTTGAGATGTCTACGATGGGCAAGATGGAATATTTCCTTGGATTGCAAATTAAGCAACTGAAAGATGGTATCTTCATCAATCAATCAAAATATTGCAAGGAACTTTTGAAAAAGTTTGATATGGATAATTGCAAATCAGTGCACACGCCAATGGGCTCCGGTACTTATGTTGATCAAGATGAATCCGGTATTTCCATTGATATTACTAAATATTGAGGCATGATTGGATCACTGTTATACTTGACGGCAAGTCGTCTTGACATCATGTTCAGTGTATGTCTGTGTGCACGATTTCAAGAAAAACCGAAGGAATCTCACCTTATGGCGGTAAAAAGAATCATGAAATATCTCAAAGGAACAACCAATGTCAGCCTATGGTACCCAAAAGGTAATATATGCAATTAAATTGGTTATTCTGACGCTGATTATGCAGGATGTAAAACAGATAGAAAAAGCACAAGTGGCACTTGTCACATTTTGGGAAATGCATTAGTCTCTTGGGCATGCAAGAAACAAGCTTGTGTGGCTCTTAGTACGACCGAGGCGGAATATATTACAGCGGGTAGTTGTTGTGCGCAAATTCTATGGCTCAAGCAACAACTCCGTGACTACGGACTCGACCTTGGATGCATTCCACTCCGATGTGACAACACAAGTGCAATCAACATTACAAAGAATCCTGTGATGCATTCTAGAACAAAGCATATCGACATTCGACATCACTTTCTTCGTGATCATGTACTTCAAGGAGATATCGAAGTCACCTTCATGGATACGCATAATCAACTAGCAGATATCTTCACTAGACCGTTGGCAAGAGAACCATTCTTCAAGATCCGAAGAGAGCTAGGTATCTTGGACGAAAATGACATTATCTAATTAAGGTACATGGTTATGATCTTAATCTTATCTTTATGGTAATATATCATGATCCATGTTTTTATTACTAAACTTTCGATATATGACCATGAAATCCCCAAAAATTAAGTATTTTTCACTTTTTCACTAATGACAATCGGTTGTCATAGAGTGACAATTGGTTGTATCTAAAAAAATTTAGATTTTGTCTTTACAACAATCGGTTGTCACTCCACGACAACCGGTTGCTTTCTCATTATTTTCGCCCCTGTTTGCATTTTTCAAAGGATGCAATCGGTTGTCATCAAACGACAATCGATTGCACAGTTCAAACTTTTGAATTTTTTTTATTTTTTTTAGTTACACTCTCTTTTATTCTTCCTCTTCCATTGCCATTACTATTATTTATTTTATACAAGATTCTTATTCTCTTTTTGAATGTTTTAAGTGTTTAGTCAACAATTTTTTTAAATGCCTAGTCCTTTCCTATGACACAAGTTTTTGGATACTTACACACTCAAGAATCTCTATGCTACAAGGCTTTATTGTTTTGACTAAATCATTGAATGCCTTACCTAACCATTGAATGCCTATCTATCTATAAAATCTCAACCAAAACCAAAACTTCATATATCCTCTTTTGTCTCAAGAAACCTACAAACACCAAATACCCTTTTCCCCTTCCAATTCTCTCATCCCTCACCATGTCAACATCAAAGAAAGGCAAGGGAAAAGCTTCTTCCTCATCTCAAGGTGATGATCTCTCAAAACTCATTCCATCAAGAAGCCATTGGGAAACATTTGTGTCTCACTTTCAGAAGATGACGGTTCTTCTACCAAGGTTCGGTAATCTTGACAACTTTTATTCCGAATGCTTTAGTTTTCCAGCATTATTTAGATCTCAAGGGATATACAAGTTGATTGGTGTTAATGGACCCATTTACCCCACTTTGGTTAGAATTTTCTATAGCAATCTAACCATTAGTAGAGGATGCATGATTTCAAATGTCAAAGGGGTTCCTATAGAACTCACAGTGCAGAATTTTGGTGAAGCTTTGGGTATTCTAAATGATGGTGCTTGCATTAAACTTCTCTCAAATGCAAATCTGCCCGGCTACAACAAAATAGACTTCCACTATGGAATTGCAAGAATTCCCGGGCGTGATTTTATTCAGAAAAGGCAAAGACTTATTGGTGGAACTCCGGAGAGGAACTCTTGGTCTATAGGAATTCTCACTATTGATGATCGTTTGATCCACTACTTTTTGGGGTATGTGGTTATGCCAAAGTTCTCAAATATTTCCAATGTCAATGATTGTGAGATGCAGATTCTGTATGCGATAAAGAATGGGATTCAAATCAACTGGTCTTATGTGATTCTACATCATATGGCACTACATAATGAAAATGCTTCTGCTTTGCCCTATGGCTCCTGGCTTACCCTTGTTTTTGAGAAGTTCAATGTTCCCTTGTCTGGTGAACACATGGTGCCTATGACTAACCCCAAACATGAAATCACTCCGAAGAAAGTATGTAATACCAAAACCGGCGTCAAATTTGATCTGATTAACATAACCATCACATACATTCATACTCCTCCATAGAACCAACCTCCACAAGAACAACCACTTCAGAATGAACCTCCACAACCAATGGAAAACTCTTACAATCAAGTTTTTGACTATCTTCAATACATGAACAACAACATGAACAATAAATTTGCTCATCTCTATGCCCATACCAATGTCCCTCCTTATGAAGCTCAACCTTATCATTACCCTTTCATTCAACCTCAAACCAATGAAGGAAATGATGGTGAAGATTAAGATGATGAAGACTTTGTTGAAGGCATGGATGATTAGTTTTTAAGTTATTATTTCTTAGTACTTTATGTTCTTATGTTTTATGTCGTTTTTCTAGTTTCGTTTAAGGCACTTCATGTATTATGATCCTTTTCGTTTTGTGCACTTTATTTCTATTATATCTATGTATGCAAACTTTATTTATGCTATGTTGTTTCTATGTGCAAAAACTTTATGATCTTCTTTCCCATTCCTTTTTGCTAATGACAAAGGGGGAGAAGACTTTGTAGTTTCTTTTGTGTTTCTCTAACCCAAATTGCAGCAATCAAGCAATCTTCAAAACTCTTATGCAATAGATCAAGGGGGGGTCTTTGACTTAGGGGGAGTTTTTTAAACAACTTGATTAGAGAAAACCAAGATGCACTCCAAACTTCAAGCAATGGTTGTCATCATCAAAAAGGGGGAGACTGTGAAATCAAGCTTTCCAAGTGTTTTGATGAAGACAAGCTAGCATGCAAAAATGAATGGATCAAGATAGAAGATTTAACTCAAGCAAAGATTCATTGATCAAGATCAACTTTTTAAGACTTATGGCTTAAGGTATATGAAATTTTTGATCTTATGCTCTTAGTGCTCAAAACTATTTTTAATCATGCATTTACTTTATTAAAATAATATTTTGAGTATATATTATGTATGATTGAAGAAGGATGTTTTAAATTGCTTAAAATCTTTGAAAATAATGATTTTTCAATTTTTGTACACAAGCAATCGATTGTCATCAAACGACAATCGGTTGCATCCAAAAAACATTTGTTTCTGTTTGAAAACAATCAATTGTCATCTAGCAGCAATCGATTGTCATGTGTTTTATTTTCAAATTTTTTGAATGTTGGCCTATGAGTAATCAATTTCTCCTCAATGACAATCGGTTGTCATAGTTATATTTTTAAAAAATTTTAAAGCATTGTTGTGGTGCAATCGGTTGTTGCTTTAGTGGAATCGGTTGTTGTGCCTTAAATTTTGAAAAAATTTATTTTTCCAGCAACTTTTTGTAACACCTTTTCATGGCAATCTTTGTATCTTTTCAAATACATTGTTTTAGTAAAAATGGTTTAAACATTGCTATGATTCATTGAAGAGGTATTACTACACTATAAATTATTTTTTGTTTAGAATTTTAAAAACAACAAAAATAAAACAACAATCACTAACAACTATTACTTTCTATTCTTTTGATCATACTCTTTATACTCAAGATTTTTGTTCATCATTTTCATATGCATACTGAAAATTGTTCTTGAGCACTTAGAAGAGTATTCCATCTTAAATTTCATATTGAATAGAAAAGATCAATCAAATGATTGACATTGCTCTTTCATCTTATTCAAACTCTTATACAAAATCCAACAAACTATTGTATACTTGTTTTCAGGATTGTTGGAAACAAGAAAGACACTTAGGGAGGATTGTTCTCTTTGTGGTCTTAGTGAAAATACAAGAGGATTGTTCTTGGTCCAAGAGGATTTTTCTTGGTTGTTAGGTAGTCTTTGTACAAATTACCAACTATAAGGAAATCTCTTTCATGTTGAAAGGGGACTGGAGTACTCTCGGACTGTGAGGGGAACCAGGATACATCTCTGTGTTCTTTACTTTCCGCATTTACTGCTTTCATCACTTATCAGAAAAAGAAATAAAAGAAACTCGTGCAAAAATATTCATACAATTCAGAAAAAGTTTTTAAGAACCTAATTCCCCCCCCCCCCCCCCCTCTTAGGCACATCTGAACTTATAGAAGGGACTATCGTCATAAGATTAATTTGTAGGAAATTCGAGGGACAAGTAGGGACTGTGATCTTTATGACGAATTTGAATCGCGGGTCATTGCTAAGGCATCCCTAGGTTCGAGGGACACGACCATTATTTCTGAGGCAACCAAGTGAGGCAATACCCTAGGGGTGCAAATGTGAAAAAGTGTTCGATTTCAGTTATATTTATCTTTGCAGTTTAGTGATCTAAGATTGATTCATTATTCATACACGCCTAAGTTGCTAGCAATTATATATAAGCATCCAAAATATAAAAGCGAGAAGGTATAGGTCCTACGCTATTACAGGGCTTTTGCAGATACATAATCGTCTTGGACTGAAAATAAAAATGCGGAATATAAACCCTAATTACTATTACAACCTCGAAACAGTTACAATAAAAGGAAATTAATAAAATGCGCGCGGCAAATTTAAATGGGAGAATTAAAGAACCCTAAAAAATTTAATTGAAAAATATTTAGGTTATTATTAGTTTTTGAGAAAAAAATTAATTGGGTTATGTACAAATTATAAAAAAAAACCTAATTTCTAATTAATTTAAATTATGTAGAAAAACAATTAAATTGCCCTAAATAATTAAACTAATTAATTAAAGAAAAAAACATATTTTTTATGAAAAAAATGATTTTTGCTATTTTGTAAAGAAAAAAAATTAAATAAACAAAAAAATATAAGAAATAAAATTAAAAAAAAAGATTAGAGATGGGCCTTTTGGGAAGTTTAAAAGGGGGTGAAAATCTGAACTTTTGGGCCCATTAGTGGCTAAGCCCAGTCAACGCATTGGATTCCATGCTGCCTCTTCCTGCTGGTGCACTGTGGTCCTCTCATGCATGAGAGTTGGATTAGATTGATAAGGAATCCATTGGCTGGATAATGAAAGCGCATGGTATGCTCCTGGGACACGTATGCATAGGATATGTAGTTACAAAGTTAGAAAATAAGAAAATGCTGGGACCTGGGATTGAACCCAGGTCCTCCCACTCATTCCACGCGCTCTTCACCAACTGGGCTGTAATGCTTAGTTGTTAATATAATATAAACAATGCATATTATATGAAAGCAAAGTGGATGACTGAAAAATAAATAAAAAACGTGTGTCAGCATTTGAATGGACCAACGATGATTAGCCACGTATCTTCTTCTTCCCCTGTCCGTCGTTTTAGGTCTGTAACTTATACCTACAAACAGTCTGCCATGGATGTAGCCCTGCATCTTTCAAAAATCACAAGCAAGCATGATAAATTACTAGTGAATACATAGATTAACTCGTTTTGATCTCACGAGCATCATGGTGCTCTTTTCTTGGCCCAATTTAACCTGTAGAACAAAGCCCTAAAATGCAAGAACAAACCCTAATAATGGCAATTACGTATACAGGCGTCAAAATGAAAAATTGTTTGAACCAAAACGTTCCAAATGGTGATACAAACACAATGTTATGCTTAAAAGTAATTAATCATGCATAAATTGCAAAATCAAATTCAAGATTGTATGAGCAAACCGTGGGTCTGTAGCTTGCGATTCTGACCATGTGGAAGCTTGCAAATGATCGTAACACGTTCTAGAGATGTCCAGGAATCTATTGGTAGCCTTAGAATGCTTCGAATTGGCCTCTAAGCTTGAAATCGATCCACCACTTTTTGACAATTTTTTTTAGTTTTGCTTTTGCTCTCACCACCTCTAATCCTCATTTTTCTGGCCTGGGTGTGTCCTATATATGTATTGGAATTGATTAGGTCAACAAAACTGTATGGTATCTTGGGGAATTAAGGAGATTTGATTTGATTTTGTTTTTGTATGATATCTTTCCAAAATAACCAAAATCATGCTATTTTGATTCAATCAACCCTTGCACGACTTGGATATGATATGCTAGTTCGATTGTGTTTGATTCCTACAAAAAATCAGATCAAAAATCAATCTTTTGTATTTTTTGCAATTATTTGATTTAATTTGAATTTTAAATAACAAAAAATCAAAATAAAATAAATAATGAAGCAAATAAAGTGTAGATGCTGATTTGGGTCGTGGACCATGTCACAAGCAAGATTCAATCATGAAAAACTAGGCCCATTTGACAAAAAATGTATTTTTAAACACGTTTAACTTTTGGCAATTTTGGAAAAATGGTCAACTTTGACAAGGCATATCTTATCCAATTTTAAGCCTAGAGAGGTGTTCTTGGACTTTTTGAAAGCTTAGGATGTCCCCTAAACAACCCTTTTGGTCTCATCTCAATTGGGTCTTCCATGTTCATGTAAGAATCTTTGACCCAAAAGGTGTTTTTGTTGACTTTCAAAAGGACCTATAATGTAGAAATTTCTATCTTTTGATGAGTGAATATTTTGAACTTAATGGATGAATATGAGTTGTAGGGAATAGCATCCTCTTCAAAATGAGCCTTGGATGGAAATTTTCTGATAAAGTATGAAGAAGTTATGCTTGGTCAAAGTTTGGTTGACTTTTCTTAAGAAACCCTAATTTAGCAACTTTTGGGTTTTGATGAATTTGGGGCACTCCTTGAGTAATCATGATCAACCCTGGATCAAATGATGGATATAACTTCAAAATGTTGATGTTGACCAAAAATCTTGAAGTTTGACTGTATGTGGGCCAGAGTTGACTTTTGACCTAGTATAGTTGACTTTTAGGCATCTGAGCAAACTTCTTGTGCAAGGCATGAAACTTTTTAGGACCATGGAAAGCATTTGGGACCTTTTGACTTCAACCATCCTGATGAAAATGGAAACCCTAATTTGAGGTACATTTCCTTAAGAGAGAGCCTATCTGGTTAACTCTTGGGCATCCTGGAATAAGTTGGGGGCCTTAATGGGCATGTGTTGAGTAAAATGAGAGGGAAAATTTTGGGGTACAACATCCACCTTTCGTTTTGACCACCTTCGAAAACAAACTACCTTCCATAATGACAAGGCTACCATTCATCGGAGTAAAAAATCTCAACAACAAACTACATTCCATAATTACAAGGTTACCATTCATTGGAGTAACAAATCTCAACAACAAACTACCTTCCATAATGACAAGGCTACCATTCATTGGAGTAACAAAATTTGAATCTTCTCTAGGAACTGACAGATTTACTGGGGAAGTACAGATTGCTCAAATAAAGAGTCATGCCACTTACTATTACGAGAGAAAATTGCAATAATGATTTCCTGGGGAAAGAAACATGGCTTCCTGGGGAAAGAAATAAGGCTTCATGGGGAAAGAAACATTGGTTCCTGGGGAAATGCCAATATATTCCTGCTGAGGAGATAAAGTCTTCATGTGCAAAATAAATGCACATTCTCACACTAGGCTCAAAGCTTGCTGAAATCAAAATAATAATACTATTGGGGACCACACATTCAAACCAGAAATAAACCGGAGTGAAACAATCAACCAAAATAAATCCTCATGAGAAATAAACTCAAGAAGGAAACATGTTTTATCTAGACAAAGAGCTGAATTGGAAGGCTAAAGCAGAATTCTTCCATGAGATCCAAACTCAATGGGGAAACTGAAATAATATACACTTTCTGCTTAAGGTTGACACTCTATTGGAGAGAGGATAGCACAACTTTGCAAAATGGGGTAATATGTCAACAAGATATTAATGAATGTAAATGAGCGGTGATTTTCTAAATTCAGATAGGCATGATGTATGTATGAATGCCTAAGTGTTATTATGTATATGCTGACAAAATAGACATATAACACTGGGGACAAACGAGCAAAAACAAGTAGGTACAATCAATACTCGGCTAAATCACATCCAAGATGGAATTTCCATAAGAAAGTAAGCACCAACCGAGGAAATAAATTCCTATTTCACAAATTAACTTTATTGGGAAGGAAAAAATCGTAATAGTAAATCAACACGAACATAATGATATAACATCTTCCTCCAGGCTCCATCGGAGAATAGCACACAGACTTCAATGGGGAAAACAAAAGTTTCAACGTCTATATTTCTGTTGGGGATTACGATACTAATTTCACTAGGAAAAATAATTCCATATTGTCGAGACATCAGTTGGGGATACTGTATTATCTTCATCAGGGTGGGAGAAACCACATCATCGAGAGGAACCCAAGATACATTCTTCAATACTAAGAGTGAGGATTGCACCAACTTCTCTGGGGAGAAATTATGAAACTTTATGGGGATGATAATTTTTAGAAAAAACATGTTATCTTGGTCTTACTTACGGATTTAAGAAAGTCAAAAATTACAACAAGAAATAAAACTTATGGGGATTTTAAATCAAACCCGACACTGTGTGGGAGAAAACCTAAAAAAGTTGACAATTGTTTCAACACTTCTTAGGAAAGATATTTCCCTTGCCTGGTTGCCTGGAAAACAAACAACAATAATAATTCTGATACTGCAAAGGGCGGTGTTTTGCAAAAGATTCCATTTCAACACACAAAGGGGAAGAGACTTTTCATCATGTGAGTGAAGACCTTATTGGGGGAATTTGGGATAAAGACTTCATATTAGGAAAACCCGAGATCACAATGTACCAAAACTTGACTTGTGAAGATGGGATTGCAAACCCAAAATCACAGTATACACCAATTGGTCCTTCTTCAACTAACTGGGAAAAACATGAAGATCATACTCATTCCAACAGAGGTGCCTTGGGAGAATTTTCTTGGGGAAATTAGACTTTCAAAAAATTCTGAATTTGCCAGTCACTGGAGTCACTATTTTTTGTTCTCCTTGAGTCACAAAACATAAAGCAATAAGTAATTTGTAAATTTTTTTCAAAAAATAATTTTGTTATTTAATTTGTTTGCTTTGATCATTACTATCAATAATAAATAATTTTTTTGTAACTGGAGTAAAATTAGAATTGTAAGGCATTGGATAAAGGCTTAAACTTTATTAATAGGATGGTAGTTTACAAATGGCTAGACTCCATAGATGATTACAAAGTTTATAAAATGGTAATATATATTGGAAAAGATACATTGAAATACAATGACCACTATTCTCCCTAACAACTTTGAATTCCTGAGCAGCGACTTCAACTGAAGAGTGGTGAGGATCCAAGAAGATTGTTGCTTCAATGATCAAGTCTTGTCTGATATAGTTACTTGCCAAGAAATACCTAACTTTTTCCTAGGTTTCCCTTGCAGGTTTTCAACCTACCGGGAAAATTTTATTCAGTTTTATGTCTCTAATTTTTTCTTAGACCGCCCTTTCGGGTTTTCGGCCTATTGGGACGTCCTTTTTTCCTAAGGCGTTCTTTCGGGTTTTCATCTTAGCGGGATTTTATTTTATTTCTTTAGGTGAATTATTTCTTGACTACAACAACATTCACAGGACGTGGGAACTCCTCGCCATCCATTGTTTCAAGAATCAATGCATCGCCAGAGAAGGCTTTCTTGATAACATATGGGCCTTCAAAATTAGGAGTCCATTTGCCCCTAGAATCATCGTTAAAGAACATGATCTTCCTGAGTACGAGGTCGCCTTCTCTGAATACTCGAGGTTTGACCTTCTTATCAAAATCTTTCTTCATTCTTTTTTGGTATAACTAACCATGACACAAGGCCGTCATTCTTTTCTCTTCAATTAGATTCAGCTGGTAAAACCTGTTATGGACCCATTCAGCATCTAACAACTTGGCTTCCATTGTCACGTGCAAAGAGGGAATCTCAATCCCAATGGGGAGCACTGCTTCCATTCCATACACAAGAGAGAACATGGTTGCCCCTGTTAAAGTGCGTACATATGTTCGATACCCATGAAAAGCGAAAGGGATCATCTCATGCCAGTCTTTGTAAGTGACGACCATTTTATGGATGATCTTCTTGATATTCTTATTAGTGGCTTCAACAGCCCCATTCATCTTTGGCTTGTAGGGATATGGATTGTGGTGGATAATCTTGAATTTTTCGCAAAGTTTCATTATCATCTTGCTATTCAAGTTTGAGCCGTTGTCGATGATAATCCTACTGGGCACACCATACCGGCAAATTAAATTATTCTTGATAAAGCGCACTACCACTTCCTTAGTAACATTACCATATGAAGCCGCTTCCACCCATTTGGTGAAGTAGTCCATTGCTACCAAAATAAAATTATGTCCATTTGACGCATTTGGTTCAATCATTCCAATCATGTGAATACCCCACATAGAGAAAGGCCATGGGGAAGAAATAACATTGAGAATTGTAGGAGGCACATAAATTTTGTTGGCATAAATCTAGCACTTATAGGACTTCTTTGAAAATTTGTAACAATCAGATTCCATTGTCAGCCAATAATAACCTGCCCTAAGCATCTTCGTTGTCATCGAATGTCCACTGGCATGAGTACCGAAGGAACCTTCATGGACTTCATGCATCAACATGTCTGCTTCATGTCTATCCACGCATCTGAGTAAGACCATGTCATAATTTCTTTTATACAACACATATACATTGAGGAAAAAGCTTCTTGCCAACCTTCTCAATGTATTTCTATCTTTATTTGATGTGCCAGCAGGGTATTCTTAAGTCTGGAGAAAGTGCTTGATATCATAATACCAAGGCTTTTCATTTGTTTTTTCCTCTTCCGCAAACACATGATCCGGTCTATCCAAACATCACACTATGATATGAGGCACATCGTTCCAAGTATTCACTTGATACATAGAAGCGAGAGTCGCCAAAGCATCTGCCATCTGATTTTCATCTCTGGGAATATGATGGAATTCAACTTTGTTAAAGAAGGGTAACAATCTTCTAGCATAATCTTTGTAAGGGATCAAGCCAGGGTGACGAGTGTCCCATTCTCCTTTAATTTGATTCACTACCAAAGCTGAATCACCATAAACATCTAGAACTTTGATTCTGAGATCAATGGCTTCCTCGAGCCCCATGATACAAGCCTCACACTCTGCCATATTATTAGTATAATCAAACGTCAGCCTTGCGGTAAAAGGAATATGTGATCCATGAGGAGTGATAATCATAGCACCAATTCCTTTTTCGTAAGCATTCATATCTCCATCGAATACCATACCCCACTAGGATTCAGGATTAGAACCTTCCTCAGGCAAAGGTTCATCGAAATCTTTCACTTTCAAGAACATCACATCCTCATCACGGAAATCAAACTTGACAGATTGACAATCATCTACTGGATGGTAAGTAAGATAATCCGCCAGAACACTGCTTTTTTATGGCCTTTTGAGTGTTGTACTCAATATCGTATTCCAATAATAACATCTTCCAATGGGCAATTCCCCCAGTAAGAGCAGGATTTTCAAAAATATACTTAATTGGATCCATTTTGGAAATCAACCAAGTGGTATGATTCAACATATATTGCCGCAACCGCTTTGCCGCCCAGGCCAGAGCAGAACATGTCTTTTCCAACATAGTATACCGCGAATCATAGTCAGTAAATTTCTTACTGAGATAATAGATGGCATATTCTTTCTTTCTTGTTTCATCCTGCTGTCCCAAAATACAGCCCATAAAACTATCCAACACTGTTAGATACATGATCAATGGTCTTCCTTCAACGGGAGGGAGAAAGATGGGAGGTTCAAGCAGATATTCTTTGATACTTTCAAATGCCTTTTGGAAATCATCTACCCACACACAACTCTTATCTTTCTTTAAAAACTTAAAGATCGGTTCACACGTTGCAATCATGTGGGAAATGAATCTATAAATGTAATTCAACCGTCCAAGGAAGCCTTTAACTTGCTTTTCGGTTCTTGGTGCAGGAATTTCTTAAATTGCTTTGACTTTATTGGGGTTAACTTCAATTCCTTTTTGGCTGACAATGAAACCTAACAACTTCCCTGATCGGAAACCGAAGGTGCACTTATTTGGATTCAAGCGGAGACGATACTTCCTCAAATGCTTAAACAACTTCAACAAATCTTCTACGTGCCCTTCTTTGGTCTGTGATTTGGCAATCATATCATCAGCATATACCTCAATTTCTTTGTGCATCAGATCATGGAATAGGGTTGTCATAGCCCTATGGTACGTTGAACCGGTGTTCTTCAACCCGAAGGGCATCACTCTGTAACAGAATGTTCCCCAGGGTATGATAAACGTTGTTTTTTCCATGTCCTCAAGAGCCATTCTGATTTTATTATATCCAGAAAATCGATCTATGAACGAGAATACTTTGAATTTTGTTGTACTATCAACCAACATATCAATATGCGGCAATGGAAAATCATCTTTTGGACTAGGTTTATTTAGATCTATGTAATATACGCACATGCAAATGTTTCCATCTTTCTTTGGTATAGGGACAATATTGGCAACCACTGAGGATACACTGATGTCACAAGAAAACTGTAATTAATCTTCTTTAAAAATTCTTCTTAATTTTCACTTCCATATCAAGGTGAGTTCCTCTCAACTTCTGTTTGACCAGCGGGCATTCTGGCTTCAAAGGCAAATGATGCTCCACAATATCGGTATCTAGACCAGGCATATCTTGGTACAACCAAGCAAATATGTCCACATACTCTTTCAATAGTTTAGTAAAACTTCTCTTCACACCAAGATGCAACAATGCTCCAATTTTGACTTCCTTTGGCTCCTCCTCTGAACCCAATTTGATGGTCTCCAACGGAATCTTTATACAGTTGAATGGCATTTTCCTCGCACTCGAGAAACCTTGAAACCTCTTATGGAATCTCATCATATTATTCTTCTTCCGTCCCAAACACAAGGTATTCAAAGTTGGGAAAAGGTGCAGGGTCATTGTATTCAACAAGTTTATTAATTAATCTGCACATGTGATTTATGATTGCTTTTTAGAAAGTGACACATATATCATGCATATTTATTTACAGTTATTATTTATTCCAAAAAAGGGTTTTTTCTGATTTCCATTTTCCAAGAAAAAGTAGAAAAATAAAACACAATTTGAGAATCAAAGACATCTTTTATTAATGATTTTAATGAGCAAAGCAAACAGATAAGCCCATACAATATTAACTTTCACCTTTGGCAGAGTGAAAGATTTTTGCAAAGATAAACAAAATCAAATTACCTTGAGACATGGATGCAAGAGGGAACATCATGAGTGACCCAGTTCTATATTTTAACTCCAGGCGTCACATAATTCGGCATCTCCTGTTCTTCCTCATCCTCTACAATGGCATTAACTTCAGAAGCAGTTGGATGGAGGTAGCCTCCGCTGCGGAAAATTTCCTGATAGCTGCTTTCAGTAGAATTTTACTTCAAACACTCAACTTTATCATTCTTTATAGATAATCCCAAACCAACCATGTTCATCTTTACCGAAGCATCAACAATCTGCCCCATACTTTACTTGGACCATTTCACACAACTTGTTGAGCATCTTTGAGTGAATCCATATAATTCTCATTCTCTCTTACGTTATCAACGGACAGAGCTTGGAATTACATCCCTACAACAGCTTCATCTGCCGCTACAACACTGAAAGGCGATAGATGAGATATCAACCATGCTTTCTCTCCATTTATAATAACCACTTTGCTTTCGTGCACGAACTTCGACTTTAGGTGTAAAGTGGAAGTGACAGCCTCTGCTTCATGAATCCATGGCCTTCCCAGTAGAAAACTGTATGCGGGCACAATATCCATGACTTGGAAAGTGATCTGGAACAAGTGCGGGCCTATGTGAATAGGAAGATCGACTTCCCCAATATCTAACTTCGTTGATCCATCGAAAGCTTTGACAATAATACCACTTGGGCACATGGGAGCCCCTTGATATTTCAACTTCATCAACGTACTCCTCGGTATAACATTTAAGGTGGACCCATTATCAATCAACACATTTGATAATGAATCATTTTTACAGTTCATGGATATGTGGAGAGTTAAGTTGTGATTCATCCCTTCGTCAGGAAATTCATCATCGCAAAAGCTTAGGTTATTACAAGATGTAGTATTACCTACCACACTGCTGAATTGGTCTAACGGCATATCACACTCCCGAAGGCTTGATCCAACACCCTTATTAAAGATTCTCTATGGGCAGTAGAATTCATCAACAATGCTAGGATAGATATCTTTGAAGGAGTCTGCAATAACTGATCTACAATCCTGTAGTCTCTCATCTTGATAATCTTGAAAATATCATCCATTTCTTTTTCCAGGGCAGCACCACTGGACTCTCCTACAACTTTCTTATTCTTAACACCTTTTGTAATTTTCTTCTCAACATTGACATTTCCCGTAATAACTGGTGCAAATACACGACCAGTGCGGGTCGCCCTACTAGTTTCAGAAATATTCTCAATACTAGACAAAGGCTGGATGGGAACTTCCATACCATCCTTTAAAACAGTAGCATTGTACTTATACGGTATGACTTTATCTGACTTGTAAGGAACAGGCCCTGGCAAGCAAATCACCACAGGGGCAACAACTGGCTTACTACAATATTCAATTTCAACAGGGGAAGAATCATTGAAACAGGGAACAATTACATTTACACCTTCTTCCGGAAATTTGGACATCAAAGAATCACCTCTGGAGAACATATCCTCATCCGAGGAAAAGAATTCATCTGCGGAAGCATATTCATTATTCGATTCATCCTCAGCCAAGCAAACCTCGATCATATTAACCTCATTGTAATCATCTCTTTGGCCTGACACCTTGATTTTTCCATTATCCAATAACAACTGAATACATGTTCTTACAATGGAACATCCTCGGGAATCCCTGCAGAAAACCTGGCAAGATCCATAGTGGTGCTCTACCTGACTAGCCATGTAGCAGAAGGTAGCATGCAATTGCACCAGATCACCATTCATATGGTCCACATCAAAGATCTTGAACTCTCCAAGACACCTAAAGACCATGTTCACTTCCTCCTCATATTCTTCCTTAGGCCTGATTATATGGATGAGGCCCTCATTCATCATCTCCTGCAAATCAACCTTTATCTTATCACAACCTTATATATTAGTACTACAGATACCACAACCAGCATGGTCATAAGTATAGTAACTAAACTCGCAAAGGTATGCATGCATCTTTACCAAGTCTCCTCTGACAAAATTAATATCATAAATGCAGAAGTCCCCTGGACAACCAGCAACCATGTTGACAGCATTCGTTCCTCTATGCTTTGGCAGAGGATTATCTGTTACATTAGGACTGACATCTTTGAAGGACAAAAGGGCATATCTAACCATTCTCTATACCTTATATTTCAGAGGGTAACCGTTTTCCACATTATACCCTGGTGCACCCTGATGGAAAGCGCATGTATGATCTGTCTTATAGTACCAAGGCAAAGGGGATGGTATAGCAGGGGGTGGCCTACTCTGGACCAACTTTTTCTGGATCAATGCTAGGAGTAGCTCTGCATAA
Source organism: Vicia faba (assembly GCA_948472305.1). Classification (NCBI taxonomy): domain Eukaryota; kingdom Viridiplantae; phylum Streptophyta; class Magnoliopsida; order Fabales; family Fabaceae; genus Vicia; species Vicia faba. Next base: position 1,442,453,445 of record OX451741.1, on the reverse strand, counting down.
CTCATAGGGATAGCGTCAAAAGGCTCTCATCTCTGATTCTTCCCTTGACTTCCTTGAGGCGATGGTCTTTGATAATCGATTGTAGTTGGAGCAACATTTACAACCAGAGTTACCGAGGCAACCTGTTGATGGCACTGATGATTTCTTCTAGGAGGATTAACCCTTCTTTCTTGAATAACAGTGTTTGTTTCTCCTTCTTTCTTCTTAACAAATCCAAATGATATTTTTTTCGTATTGTCGGAATTTTAACTCTTTGTCAGACGACCTTCTCTTACAGCTTCTTCTAAACGGACGCCCATTCCCACCATTTCGATAAAATCACTGGGTGCACTCGCCACCATTCCTTCATAATAGAATGCACCTAGTGTATTTAGAAAAATCTTTGTCATCTCTTTTTCTTCCATTGAAGGAATCACTTGGGCGGCTACTTCACGCCATCTCTGTGCATATTCTTTAAATGACTCCTTGTCCTTATGGACCATGACCCTGAGTTAATCACGGTCAGGCACCATGTCGATATTGTATTTGTATTGTCTGATAAATGCTTCACCTAAGTCATTGAAAGAATGAATATTGGCACTGTCCAGGCTCATGTACCATTTCAACACTGCACCGGTCAAACTATCTTGAAAGAAATGAATTAACAGGCGGTGATCATCTGTATGGGTAAACATTCTCCTTACATACATTACTAAGTGAGCACGAGGGCAAGTGTTGCCCTTGTACTTTTCGAACTCCGGAAATTTGAACTTTGAAAGTATCTTCACATTTGGCACCAAACACAAATCATTCAAATTCTGCCCAAACAACTCTTTTCCTCTGAGGGCCTTCAACTCTTTATGCGTCTTATCAAACTAGTTATGAAAATCGTCCATTCGATCATAGAAACTCAGGCTTTCACTTGGTGGAGGAATAAGGCGATACACTTTATCATTAGAAAACGGGACCATATTCACCGAGGGAGGTGCAGCATAGTGAGTCTCATTTCTAGTAACAGGGGCGATATGTACCACAGGAGGTGCGAGAACAGCAGCAGTCTGAGCAAGTGGAGCAACTTGAGCATCCTGATTATAACCTTCTAGCATAAAGTTCTCTGGCATTCCCCAAGGGTGTCTCAGAGGCATATGATTCTGAATAACAGCAGGTGGAGTAGTAGAAACAGGAACATTCGGAACTTCAGTAGCAACCATTGTTTGTTGAGGATGAGCAATTGGTTGTTGATTCTAAGCAGCCACCAAATATTCCATTAGAGCAATGAGATTGTCCATACCGGCCTTCAGAGCAGAAACTTCTTCGTGCAACTCATGATTCTCTTGTTCTGGACTATCCATCTTCCTTCTAAATTTGGCCTGAGTGTTGTACTGGTGAGACAGCTTGCTGAACGAAGTAAAGAAGCTCAGTAAGACACCTGGATATGTACAAAAAATGCAAGAAGTATGTGCAATATGATGTATGATATGTAATGCACATGATTTATTTTATTATTTAACATTTCAAAGGACTCAAAGATTTATGGAAAATTTCCAAATATCAAAGTAATATCATATTTGAAATACTAAAAAATCTCATTATAATAATCTCAAAACGGATTACACTTTTTAGTACAAGTTTCCATAATTCCAAGTACAAGATGAAAGTATAAGACCCTAAAAAAAACAAAGTTAATGGATATCACTCTACACGGTGACGCTTCCCTATGAGTCTGGCAACCTGAGCCTTCAACCTCTGGGTTTCTTCTGCATACCTGGTGGAAACCTCCTTCCAATCATCAGAGTCAAGAAGTGAACAACTAGGTCCTGATTGTGGCTTAGAGAAAAATAAATCCTCTTACCTTTCCATCGCCTCTACAACACGGCTCTCAAGAATCTCAATTAAGTCGTATCTCTCTTTTAGGTCTACTTGGTAGGATACCTCTAATGTCTGGCACTTATTCTTCCAAGCTTCCTTTTCTTGTTGCATCCTTACCAGAGCAAGTTGAAGCTCTTCCACATCATCCAAAAGGGGAGGAGTGGTCTTCACAAACATAAAAGGCATAGGCACTTCACGGGAATATGGCATCTTCAACTTAATATCTCTTGCTTATACCCACTGAAGATAAGGCTCAAAGAAACATCCCCTCTAGGTCCCAAGTCCTTTTTTCCCTTCATGTGAATATGACGACAAGCTTTTGCAATGTCCTATTTAGATTCTTTATGATTTTCTCCCTCTTTAATGAAAAAAACACTCAAATGAATACTATTTGGCTTATCCCTCATCAGATGTCCCAGCTGTCTTCGTGTGAGAATAGGATTGTAGTTAATTCCTCCCTTTGTACCAAGAAGAGGTACATTGGGGAAATCACCACAACGGTCGATAATCTCTACATCATAGTATGTCTAATAATACCAAACAATATCTGAATGAGTGAGGGCCATAATCTTTAGAGCCTAACGAGGTTCCTTCCTGACATCCCAGAAAGCATCAAACCTAGGTAAGTGAAAAATAAACCACTGATACAACAAAGGAGTGCAGCAAATGATCATCCCTCCATAGTAAGAATCCCGAAGATGAATATAATAATAAGCATCAAGCAATAATGTAGGGTCTGGGTTTCCAATCATAAATATCCTGATGGCATTGATATCAAAAAAATTCTACATTGGGAAATAAGAACAATCCATAAGCAAGTAAAGCAAAAATGGCCTCAAAACCAACTGTACTCTTCATCCTAGCAAAGTAGAGAGCTTTCTCCAATAATAATTTAGCTGGTAATCCACTAGTCCCTCCTTTGGTAGTCATGTGGGCTTCAACCTTAGACTTTCCCAGATGGATCAAAGCAACAATCACATGATATTTTTGCTCCCCCTCCAAACCGGTAAAAGGAACATGATCGATAATAGGTAAACCTAATAGATAAGAATAGTCTTCTAATGTAGTCATCAACTGATAATCAAGGAAAGTAAAGCATCGATACATCAAATCATAGAACTGGACCAAAGTCGAGAGAAGACCTTCCTTCATCATGAGCTTCATAAGAATAAATGATGGACCCATACTTTCTCTGAAAATCTGTAGAACTCTCGATCTCAGGATCTTTGAAATTGTACTTATTAGTCTTTCTTTTCCATAATCCATGGAAAAAAGTACCAGAGATATTCATAAAAAGCCAGCTTTACATACCTTGAAAAAGGATGTTTTAATAGATGCTCATGGATGCATGAATGCATGATGCAACAATCACACACAAGATCACAAACATAGGGTTCATAGGTTCAACATCACGAGCATGAGGTCAAAGGTACTACCCACAAGGTATGATCTAAAATTTTATCACCTGCAGACAAGGTTCTAAGAAGTTCCCAGAGTCTACATCCTTCCTTCGGATATTACCAACATCCAGATTGACTCGGTAATTAGCAATATTCTCAGGAAAAACTCGTCCGAGCATAGTATCGCGTGACAACCATTTCCGGGTTACTCCATCATAGTTTCCTAATTACACCTAAAAGGCCAAAATGGGTTAAAGGTTCTACGTTCCTCAGTTTCAACAGGCTCCCAGGTCTAAAGCAGTACATCTTCTCGATTACTCGGTAAACGACGCTACAGTCAAAGGGCCTCCACTGAGTGGGGGATCTCATATATCCTTTTTTTGGATTACTCCCTCAAAATTAACATGTCTATACCGCCTGTCCTATCTTAAGTTTTCCCAAGTCCGGGTATAGGACTTATGAGAAATCACTAAGCACCCTGAAATCTAGGAAAATCCAGACAAACATATATACAACACATAAGATATGACACATAATAGCACATATACAGATATAAACAAAGATAAGCTCAACCCACTTAGGGATGGACCAGAAAGAGGTCAACATTTCCCAAATGAAGTCACCATTTTTCTGTGGCGGTAGAAATATTGAGACAAAGCCGTTGGGTTGACTTCACTTGCACATATAAAAATTTAAAAAAAAATCGCCACCGTGCTTTATTGTTTCCAAAGGAATGGGAAAAGAGCGAGTAACCCAAAAAAGAGGGGGGGAGAATCTAGGTAAGGGGGTTGGTTATGCAAAGGGAAGGTACTAGAACCCTAAACATCTACGGTACTCCGCAGGAACCTCTTTGAAAGTCTGTATATTTTGGCTATAAAATGTTTTATACAAAAATAGTTTGTGGGGATGAGAAAAGAAATATTTTTATAATTTTTGCACCTGCCGCGGTTGCGAACCTTTAGTGTTTACGTACCACCTTTCGTACAATAGGGGATCAGAGTACTCGGAGTTCATCTTTTAAAAATTTTAAAACACAAGTGTGTTGGTTAATTTTAAGAGACGAGAAATCATCATCATTGTGCGAGTGGAAAACATACTTACTACCCACAATTATGAGAAAGAAGAATTTTGCGTCATCTCAAAGTGGAGGACATGGCTTGGATTTTTAAAATCAACAAAGGCCTCACTCAATACCCAAGTGGAAAATATCTCACTTCACTACATATCATAGAAGTATAGTTGTTTGCATCACTACAAAGATTGACAAAAGTCCAATATTTTTGAGAAAATTTTTTAAGATAAAAGTCAAAATGGCAAAATAGTTTGAATGAGATTGATTGACTTTAAGTATTCTCACAAAAATGTCCAGGTATTATTAAATTGACTAAAGTTTGATTACGAAAATATTTTTGAAAATGCATGGAACTAAATCCAAGTTTATTATGAAACTGGTTCGATATTTAAAACAAGAATAATTTTCAAAAGCAGGGAGAAGATTTTGAAATTAAAGAAAATGGGAGGAGATGAAGAGACTACCCTAAAGCATAAGGTAAAATCTAGAGAAAAGAACCGTCTAACCAACAAGAAGCCAACAGTTAACATAATGAGTCAATGTAGAATTATCATCCTTTGGATTTGAAACCAAACAAACAAAGATAATAAACCTCTTAAGAGAACCAAACTTTAATTGCATTAAGTCTTCACAAAAATTGGGCAGAGTAACAACTGTATATAGATGGATTTCAGATCACAGACAAAGCATGTAACTATAATAACCTGCACACAAAATAAACAACCAACCCAATGTCTTGGGGTAAACCCCAAGAACTCCAGACAAAATAATAATTGAGGTCACAAAGTCCCAGCATAGGTCAAGGCTTCTAATCCTAAGTCCAAGAGGTTCATGTCTCCAAAATGCCAAAGATAGTAACCAAGTATTCCAAGTAACATTAAAGTTTTTTAGGGTTCAAGTTTATTATTAAGTATCTTCAAAAAGAAATGAAAAGCTCAAGTGAGCAAAATAGAAAGACATAAAAGATAAATTCTCAAATGATCAAAGATGAAAATAGCATGAAATGTAAGTGCTAAAGTAAATGGTTCATAAAGTAAAAAGCATAAGGTAAAATACATAAAATAAAGTCAATTGTTAGAAATTAGTGGTTAGTTAAATGACCATTTTGAAACTTACATTTGGAACTCATTAGAGGATTGGTAGAACCAAAGCCTCTCAACAACAAGTTTCATTTGCTTTTTGTCAAGTATATAATACATTTAAGAATTCTCAAGGCATCATTAAATGATCAATGATGTTTAAGTGATCCACTTTGACCAAAGTTGATGAAAATTCATTAGAGGATTGGTAGACCAAAGCCTCCTAACAATGAATCTCAATGTTATTGGATCAAAGGGTTCAAATTAACATACTTGGGCTTACAAACATGGGTTTGGGCCACGAATAATCATTTTCTCAAATCGGGACAAAATTTAGCGCTATGTTAATCAATCGTATATGGACTTATATAGATGTCGCACCTATTTTGAGGTCGGTCAATAGCAATCTATGTACCATATATTATGAGACATGATATAGGAATCATGCTTCAATAAAATTTAGTACAATAAGAATAGGATAAGATCGAGAGGGATGGGGTGAGAAATAAACCACATTTGAACTAAAAATTTAATCAAACTATTATTAAAATCATTCATCCACTTTTATAGAGTGAGACTCAACAACATGAATCCAATGATGGTAATAAAGTTTATGATCCAAATTTCATAATCCTAGATCAGCCAGAATATATATATATATATATATATATATATATATATATATATATATATATATATATATATATATATATATATATATATATATATATATATATATATATATATATATATATATATATATATATATATATATATATATATATATATATATATATATATATATATATATATATATATATATATATATATATATATATATATATATATATATAATAAAATTGTATTTAAAATACGAAAATAAAATTTCAAAAAAAAATGATTTAAAAATGAAATAAAGAGGAAAAATAGTAATCATATTCAAAATAAACAAGAAAAATTAAACAAGACCATAGAAAAATAAAAAATGAGCTCAAATATTTATATAACATTTTTGGTAATCTTTTAAAGTCAGAAACTATTTTTTAAAATAAAAAGAAATAGACAAAATGAACCAAAAATGAAGAAAAATAGTAAAGTCAAAATTAAAAAATAAATGAGGTCAGCAATATTTTTCAAAAGATCATTGGATCCTTCCCTAATTTTTCCAGAATTAAAAAATGAAGAAAAGTATTTTTTTTTTAACAATTAAAACAATTCAAATAAAGTGAAAAATTATAAAAAATATCAAAACACAAAATAAAAATGTAAAAAAATAAAAATTAGAAAGAGAAAAATCAAAAGTATTTATCATAATATTTTCAGATTTTTTAAAGTTGAAATGGATTTTTTATGATTTTTTGAAGTTTAAAAAAATTTAAATATAAAAATTATAAAATAAAATAAAGTAAAAAAATTTGGACCAATGGATGAGAGTCAAAAAGCGTTAGTAAGCTAATCCAATGGATCAGACCCGCTGTGCATATCATGGTTATTATTGAATAAAACACTGAATCAAATATTAAATCAGATTTTTAAAAATCCCAAATGGCACGCTTTCATTGGTTGAAGGATGACACGTTGGTTATCTTCAACCTCCAGCCAGTCTCAAAACCAGGTTCCTCAAACTGTAAAACTAGAGCTTGAGATCGGTACCATTCGCTTCGTCTCATCAAGACGAAGACAACCACACCTTCGCGAAAAACTTATATAAATTATAGCTCAGTCGTTTTGGAGAAGTTTTGAAAAGGGATTTGAAATTTCATGGTCAAAACGTGCTATGAGTTGAAAACAAATGTTGCGACTAGAATCAGGATTATGAGAGCTTCACAATAGTATCAAAGTTTGAGAGAATTGGTGAAGGAACCTACCTATTAAAGTTAAGTTGCAGACCTCTAAAACTGGACTTGGCTAGCACGATTCAGAGAGTTTTAGAGCTTAATTCTTCTTCTATTAGCTTCAGTGAGGATCAAGAAAGGTCAATTGACAAAGAAAAATTATTGAGAAAGGCTGTAAGAGCAAATTTGAAGTTGCAGAAAATTGTGTTCAAGAGAGAGTTTGTCAGGGTGATTCTGGCTTTCAAAGCTTGAGAAAATGAATGAGGGATGATCTTCTATTTATAGGGAAGTGAATGGAATATTCAAGCGTTTGAAATAATGAAGTTTGGAGGGAAATTGTGTGAAGTTGCAAACAAGAAAAGTGTGACTTGTAATTTGATCAAAACTCATCCAATCCTTGCATTTTATCATGCTAATCACTTCTAGAGGTTCACTAAATGTGATTAGAAGCAAAAATGCGCAGCAATTTTGTATTTAGAAACCAAAACAAGGATTTTAAATTCTTACTTTTGGAGAAACTTCAGTTTCAAGTTACCAAATTCAAATCAATGGTATTCTCAACTCAAGGGGTCTTAAGACATGATTTTTGAAGATTTAGAAAGATGAGGTTACGAGATTTATAATGTGCAAAGAATGGGATCAAATGGATGTTTGAGCTAAAAGTTGCAATGAGTCAAAGTTGAGAAAAAGAGGTTAACTTTCTATACTTAGAAAATTTCTAAGTTTTTCTTAAAAAATGACTTATAATCACTTGCATCCAAACATGGCCTTCCACTTTAAATTTACTGTTTACCAAAAAATATGGCGTGAAATAGATATTTTGAATGACATTTGGAGATTTGAACCATTGAAAATCTCCAAAAATTGAGAATGTAATGACTTGTTGAAGTTGGCAAAAATTCATTAAATGACCTATAATCTTTTGCATCCTTAGGACATCTTCCATCCATTTTCACACGTTTCACTTAAAAGATAGGTTAAATTTAATATATTTAAGATCATTGTGGAAAAATAATGGGCTCAAGGTAATAAAAGTTGACCAAATTATGATCATTTGAAATCCCCTAATGGAATTTGAGGGTTCATCTGGAGGACTTGTAATCTTTCTTCATCATCAAGTTTCTTTCACACAAAATTTCCTTGAAATTTTAGAAGTGCTTTGTTAATAACCCTTTGAAGAGAAGCATGTCTTTGGAATCACTCAAAAAATCAAAAGATGAGTAAGATATGCCCTTTTGAAGTTCAAAACCCTAGATCCTAGAGCAAGAAAATGCCTTGGGAAACTTTGCAATTTCGACCTACATCTTTAGACAAATACTTTTGTAATGTGAATATGAGTTGTTGAGGATTATAAGGAGAAACCATAGCAACCAAAAACACTTTCAAATATTGTAAATTGAAGGAGATGTGCATTTGTGATCAATGAATCAAGGATTTTCCCAATTGAGTCAAAATTCTTCACTCAATCCTTGTACCTTTGAACCATATTTGACAACTTGAGTATGATGAATCATAATAGAATTTGTCATGATATTGCTTCAAAGTATCTTCAATGTTGAGGCTTGAGTCTCAATGAAGCTTTGTTGAGGAAGGCATATAAATGAACTCGTGAATCTATAGATAAATCTTGATGAAATATGTTGTGCTTTCTCCTACAACCATCATCAATTGGGGCAAACACTTATTGTATTCATTAGTTAAAGGATAATTAAAACATGGATGATGACAAAAGACATGTCAAAGTGCTTGGTGATTCCCCATAGAGCAAAGTTAAAGTTAGGGAGAAGAAATAAACCCTAGTGTGTGATCTTGTTGTAATTAAGTTGATATGATGTGATAGAGGGATCTTAGGGTCAAAAATTGGGGTACAACACCTAACAAACGCTTCACCAAGGTGTCGTAACCGGAAAAAATAACGAGTCGTAACCACTAATTTTTGTCCTAACGACGGGTGAATAATGGAATAACCCTAAGTGTACAGAGATTTTAAGCTTGTGCTTCGTTTTAGACGAAGGGAATGTGTTAGGCACCCTTCATCTACCTTGTCCTCGAGGATGTTCCAAATTTAGGTTTAAGGGTAAGATAGGGTTTCGGAGATAATTTGTGAAAAGGGATTTAATCTTTTAATTAAGGGAAAAGAATTTTAGTATTTTAATTAGGGGGAAAGAGTTTTAGTCTTTTAATTAGGGGACTCGCCTTGGTTTTTAAGCCATGTGCCTACATATATTCTTATGAAGAATCAGAGTCTCATTTCGTAGTTCGTAGTGTTTGGTTAAATTTTTTTATGGATTGTGGAAATATTTTGAATTAATCCTTGAACCAAGTCTGGGTTTAAAAATAGAGAAATTGTAGATGTGGTTCGTAGTTAATAAAAGAGGTCTCCACAATCATTTTTGAAAATATATTGATTTTTTAGGTTAGTAGAAAAATGTTAGTTTTTGATTGGTTATCTATTTTAAATATGTATGCAACATGAGAAAATAAATTTGAATGAACAAAAAGTTTAGTGCAATTAAAAATAGATTTAATGTTTTAAAAATAGTTTGATTAATAAATAACGATTTTATAATTTATTAAAAAATATGTTAAATATTTTTAATAAAAAAATCTAATAATTATTTAATAATTATGCAAAAATTATTTAATGCAAAAACACAAAAAAATGTATATGATATTTAAATAAAAGTAAGAAAATAAGATCAATTAAAACAAGAAAATACAATTAAACAAATTAAATCATTAATTTAATTAAAGGGTGTGCAAGACTAAAATCTGAGAATGTACTAAAAAAATATTTGGATCCAAAGAAATTTTGAGCCTAAATGGCTAGGGGTGCATTTTATAACTAAGAAGTAATTTACATGGGGTGTGAAAAGTAAGGATCCAAGTTCAGAAATTGAACTCGACCCAATTTACATAGGAGGGGTGTATATTGTTTGGGGTAGTAATTTTTGGGGTCTGAGTAGCAATGGGTATAAGGTAAGTAATTAAATAAATATAATTAAGTTTCAAAATAATTATCTAAAAAGAACAAACAAAAACTAAAATTGAAAATAACTTATAAAGTGAGAGGAAACAACTTACTACACGAATGTCTGAAAGAAGCCGATCTTTCAGTTATCTATCTGGAGAGACAATTGAAAAAAAAGAACTCGTGGGTGTTTGTTCTTAGGCTATTGTTTATTCAAGACAATGACCCAAATATTGTTAATAATTGTTGCTTCTCCAAATGATTGTTGATTCTCCAAATGAATGTTGATAGAAAAATTTTAGGTGTTATGTTTAAAACCTTAAAATAAACCAAAAAAAATTGTGTAGAAAGAATCTTTATGAGAGAGAGAGAGAGAGAGAGAGAGATAGAAAATTGTTGATGACAAATTATAGTGAAGAGATCCCTATTTATAGAATTAGAATTTAGGTTAAAAACACCAAAAAGGAAATTATCCAACATAAAAAAACCTAAATTTTGTAGATTCTATGTTGGTCAACAAGTCTACAAACTCTGGCCAATGAGAAATCAGTTTTGTCAACATGTATCCAATCAGAAAGTGACAAATCATGTGATTTTATTGTTTTTATATTTTATATGATTTTTTGGTTATTTTTTAATTAAAAATTGAAAGAAAAAAAGTGAAAAAATAACTTTTTTTGAAAATTTATTAATTAAAAATACGAAAATAATTATTTAATAATAAAAAAAGTGATTTTTTGGGAAGATTTATACCAATTGAGACTTGATTGAAACTTGGAGGACAAAATTATGAACCTAGACACTTTTTTAATTTTTTTTCAATATTGTGATTGTTTTGGTGATTAATACAAATTGATTTTGAAAGAGTTCAATTATTTTTAATATCTTGACTATTGAGTATATAAAATCAAAGATTTAAAAATAAAAAAAAATTAAAATACCCTTAAAATAAAAAATAAAAATAATAATAAAATAGTTGAAAAAAGACTTTTTTGTCCTTTTTATTAAAAAACACAAGGACTAGAACTCAAGACATTTCACTTGCAAGCCTTACTCTTTTATCAATTGTGCAATGTCATTCTATTCGAGACAAAAAGGCACATAGAAGCATATGATGGTGGGGAAATATTTTGCTACTTTAAAAATACAAATAATTTAAAGTAAATTATTATATATTTTAAATAAGCAAAAATAAATTATTGTTAAACCAAATATGAGTAATACCAAAAAATTTATGAAACAAAGTTTAAAAATAATTTGAATATTTTAAAAATGGGGCGGACAAATTTGAGATATGACAGTTGCCCCTTTTTAATTACTCTTCGATTGAAGAGTGCGAGAATACGAAGGTCTCGCACATTCAGATCAAAGGGTTATTAAATGATGGAGAACCTCAAATTATACCCAAGAGAAAAAAATACGGATAAACTGTAAATTATACCCAAAAGTACGGAAAAATAGGCAGGGATGATCTCGTCATCCCACCAAGACTAGAGTAAAGAGTATGGTTGACCTAGATATGATGATGTGAATAACTCGCCAATATCTAGAAAAGTATTCGTATATTTTTGCATATTTACCATAACCTAAGAGGTAAACACAAGTTTTAAAATTGACTTACTAATGCTTCGAGACTAACATAGTAAGCTATAACGCGATTTCATATATTTTTCACAACCTAGGGGATGAATAAAACAAAGTTTGATAATCCATTGCCGCATGGAGACTAACACAGTGAATTATATCACAGAGGGAAAGATAACTTATTGCTGCTTCGAGACTAACGCAATGAGTTATATCGCAGATTACGTACATCTACTACAACCTAGGGAGTAAATGATACAGGTTGAAAATATCTTACTAACGCATAGAGACTAATATAGTAAGACATTGCTAGTGTACTTATCACGACCTAGAGGATAAATATCACAAAGTTTGATAACATGTTGACACTTCGAGACTAACACAACAGATTACATTGCAATTATTGCATATTCACCATAACCTAGGGGGAAATTACACAATTTCGATAATTCATTGATGCTTCGAGACTAACACAATGAACTATATCACAGATTTTCACATACCTACCACTATCTAGGGGGTAGATAACACGAGTATAGGCTTGTGTATTTATCATGACATAGAGGATAAATAACACAAACTTGATAATTCATTGTTGCTTCGAGACTGACACAGTAAATTATATCCCAGATTTTCGCATACCTACCACAGCCTAGGGATAAATAACAAGAGTATAAGTTTGTGTATTTATCACGACCTAGAGAATAAATAACACAAACTTGATAATTTATTATTGCTTTGAGACTGACACAATAAATTATATCATATATTTCTGCATACCTACTACAACCTAGGGGATAGATAACACGAGTATAAGTTTGTGTATTTATCACGACCTAGAGGATAAATAACACAAACTTAATAACTCATTTTTGCTTCGAGACTGACACAATAAATTATATCACATATTTTCACATACCTACAACAACCTAGCGAGTAGATAACACGAGTCTTGTAAAAGAACATACTAACATCTTGAGACTAACATATAAAGCTATCGCAGATTTGCATATCTACCGCAACTAGGGGGTAGACAATGGGACTTTCAAATTCGAACTTGAAATCGACAGTTTTTATATCTAAAAGATTTGTATTTGAAATAGTAATATTTGAAACATTTGACCAAAAATGTTTGAATTTGATAATCGCAGAGTTTGAACTTGACTGAAAAAAGTTGAGTTTGACCACTCGAAAAATTTGAATTTGAATTTAGACTTGACCTCTGAAAAATTTGAACTCGAAAGTTTGAAAAAATTAGAATCTGAAAAATTGAATTAGCCAACTTCGAAATTTGAATTCGAAAAATTTGATTTTGACAATTTTGAAAGAAAAGTTTGAAAATCCTTGAAGTCGTAGGTATACCACCTTAGGTAACCTTTTTGTAACACCACCAATTGTTATGTTTGCTCATAACCAAGGTTTCTATTTGTATTATTGTGAGAGCTAAGATTTGAATTTGTAATTTACGTAGGTGACTTAGCTTATCTTAGTAAATAGGCCCAGAGATTATATCAAAGTATCCCTGGGTCCATGTCACGATTAAAATGATTAATGAAAATGTTATGAATATGCAAATGCACCAAGTGTTATAAATGTTTTTTTCTTTCGTAACGCGTGTTTTCACTTGCTTCGAAGTTAGTTGTCTTGAGGTTGTTCTTTTGAAACTTTTGAAATTGACTCAAATTCTTTTTGACTGGTGCCCCTATGATAGGTTGTAGATGGTTAAGGCGTAGAGAAGTTGCTCATGTAAAAAGGTTGCTTGTCACATGGTGGTAGGGTGTTATGCTGACATGATTTCCCAATACTCGTTTTAAACTTGCAGATTATTGATGTAGCAGAAGGATCCACTAGGGATTTTGAAAGTACGTAGAGAGCTTTCCCCTTTGTGGAATATCTTGCCCCAATTTGCTTGTAGGGTCTTTGAAAATACACTCCTTGATATGATTTCTAAAATAGTTTGATCATAGTATGAATGGCCCCCAATATCTTAAATTATGCTCCTGATTAATGGACTCTTGAAGATATTCGCCCTTGATGAACCATTTTGAATCAAATCCTTTTGATCGAGCCTTGTAGTGATCTGCCCCCATATTCAAGTTTTTGAAAGGTATCCCCCCCCCCCCAATCTCTAGGATCTGGAGGAAGTACCCTTAGAAAGAACTTGGATCTCACCATGATGTGATATAAATTTGATATAGATTTCCCTAACTATTCGAATCTGGAAGAGTTTGTCCTTTAAGTGGTTTAAGAGAGAACTTGGACCTTCGGTGTTGTAAGATAAACTTTGTATAAACTTCCCTCAACATTTGAATCTTGGAAGGTTTTAAAGAATGGAAAAACACAAGAAGGGGGTTGAATTGAGATTAAAACTTGAAATTAAAGACACGTTGGTTATCCTGGTTCATTTGAACTCAAACTACTCGAGTCCACCCGCCAAGGTGGTTTTTCCTCTTTCAAACGAGGTCTTAATCCACTAATCAAACTTGATTACACAAATACAATGACAATTGTCAATGTCTTCTTGAGTCTAAACCACAACCCGGATTTCTCAAGGAATTACAAAGTAATATTGAAAGACATGTACAAATAAGTTTTCTAACAAAAACAATATCACAAAAGTGATGTATTACACAATATAGGAGCACAAGGTAGAACTGGATAATTATGTTTTTTCTTTTTCGTGCGCAGTAGTTATATTTGATATCTTCTTCATGTCTTCTTTATACAGGAAATTCATGAGAGATATAAGAAGAAGCTTTTGGAAGGTTGATCAATAGTAGTAAATGTACTTTCCAAACATAGATATTCTAGTCTTCTTTCAACCGTTACTATTGAGTAGCCATTAATAAAATGTAACGCTTCAGAACATGCTCACATCAGAAGATGAATGTTACTGTTGAGACTCCTTTGCTTTCCAGAACTTTACATATAAGAATATCAGAGTTCTTGTTTCACAGCATTGGTGCATTCAGAATTTATAACATAGAACTTCTTCATTTAGCGTTTTACATAGATTTGCTTTTAAGTATGTTGTGTCTGAACAGGTCTTTAAAATGAAACTCTCTTATCTTCTTATATCAGAACTTCCTGGGATGTAGAACAAAACTATGTTCTAGACGATCTTTTCTCATCTTATATGCTTCTTACATCAGAACTTCTCTGCATATTAAAATAATTTATTAGAGAGCATATATGTTATTTATATATATCATGTGTTTGTTATCATCAAAACTCTTACAGGCATGTAGAACCAAACTATGTTCTAACAGGTTTCCCCTGATCATCAGGGCCTTGAGAAGTTTCGGAAAGAGGGACCCGAGTCCTACCATGTTCTGATATGAACTTGATTAAAGAATTCTCCTTTTAAAGGTATACCCGTAATTAAATGGCGCTTTGAAATGTGATCCAAGTTGATTGGATCTCGGAGTGACCATCCCTTGTTAATAGGATGCCCCTACGATCACTAGTCTTGCCTCGGATCATAGGGATCCTCTTAGATGTTTTGCCCCTAGTGAATATAATCTTCATGTGATATACCCCTACAATCATTAGTCTTGCTTATGATTATAGGGTTCTTCTTTAGACTCTTTGCCCCTAGTTAGGAGTTTCTTGGAAAGGATATTTTTTACTAAACCAAATCTTTTTGAGAACTCCTTGATGCTAAATATTGATCCGCATATAAAATTGTACATTTTGATAAGTAGTTCTTAGTGATGCACATGCAAGTTTTGAAATCGAAGTTTGTTATGGAATGGATGATTAGAGATGAAGATTCAAAGAATTAAAGTGGTTAGCAATAATTTTAACAAACATAGGAGTCAATTTAATACAACTTTGTTGAGTATGCTTTCATAATTAACCTTGCTTCAATTAGGACTTTTGAATGTTGTAACATGGACATGGTTCGTGGTTTAAGAAATAAAAGGATCAAAAATTTATTTAGCCCACCTCATTCTTCTTGATGTTCTCCAATCCTAAGTTCAATTAATCCAACGAATGCATTCAGTCTGCAAGAGAATTTTCGTAGTTGTAGTGATGGTGATAATCATTGACAAGGTTCAAGCACTTGATGATATGATTTTTGAGGTGGCAGTCACCTGCTTTCGTTTACAAGTGTGTTTCCATTTTTGCTTTGTCCCTTATTTTTGCATGGACCAATTCTTTTTGAATTTTCCAGCCCATCAGGATGCCCTAACTTTTGCCTAAGTCAACTTTTATTATGATTTTTTTCTTTTTGACTTAGAGGGCTCTTTTTTGGAATAATTCTTGAGATTTTATGACTATCATTTTGACTTTGGTAAACTTCATATTTATTACTTTCTCGATCATGGATGATGTATGTGAGGAAGAAGATCTTGAGAGTCTTATCTTTATTGCTTCCTCGATCTTGAATGATGAATGCAAGGAAGAGGATGTGTTTGAACCTCTTGCTTAGATAGACTGATTCTCTTGAGATTAGAATCCATAATTGAATTAATTGAAGTCTACCCAGCCCCTGGTTATGATTAAGGGTTTTTTTTAAAATAGAGAGAACTCCAACTTCTAGCTCGAGGGGGTTGTCTACAGATTAATTCCTTATTTCTCCATTGTTTAGAAAGTGAAACAATGTCTTACATTGTCAACTAAGTCTTACTATTAAAAAGCATACGTCAGCATAAATTGGTTAATTTTGTTTGCATCATTCTCCCACAAAGTTTGTTAAAGGGGAAAATGGAAATGGAAAGTGATGGTAAATAAAAGCGTGAAACGAATGGATTGATTTCGAAAACATGCATGCTCATTTTATTTGAATTACTAATCAAAAAGTACAAAGTTTACAACAAATGAAATTTAGCAACTAAGAAATTACAAATTAAAATGATAAAGGCCTAATGATCTAGGGATAAGCTTCCTTGTTGATCCACTTCCTTTAGGAGATTCTTCTTAGTTCTTGGATTTGTCAAAGCAAGGGGTGATCGTTCACCAATGGGTTTCCTTCTTCAAAAGTAAATTGCTTATTGTCGATCAAATCTTCACCTTGTGTTTGAAAACCCAACAGTCTTCAAGGGTATGTCATGGGGAATCAGCATGATATTTGCATCTTTGTCTTGCATCATATTTTGTAGGAGTGTCCCAATTGGAGGAAATACTGGCATGAGCTCTATCAGGCATGCTCTAAGTAGATGGTGTTATAGCTGACAATTAGGCATAGGAAGTGAGTCAAACCTCTTTGGTGGTGGATTTTTTCGTCTCTTCTGTTTGAAATTCTGGCTGCAGATACTCAATGTCACGTTCAATGTTATGACACCGTATCTGACTTTCTATAAGACAGTAAATACAAAAACAGTAAAGAACACAGTCAATTGTTTACCCAGTTCAGTGTGCAACAACACCTACTCTGGGGGCTACCAAGCCAGGGAGGAAATCCACTATAAGAGATATTAATTCAGGAATAAACCAACCAGTTTATCTCCTTCACTTAAGACCTACCCAATGCAACTTCAATCTAAGTACAACTTAAACCTGAGTTCCTACTCACTCCCCCTCAATCACAGCAGTGATACTTAAAACAATTGACTAATGATTTAATGAAGACACTCTTCAAAACATACACTTGATTATGCTTCACAGCTTTTTAATCAAGCACCACAAACACTCTTGCTTCACAGCTTTGAGTGATAGATAAACCTAACTTGACTTTGCTTCAAAGCTTTAGTCAAGAGACACAAAACACTCTTGCTTCAAAGCTTTGAGTGATACAAAACCCTTACAATTAAAACCTATTCCAAGTCACTTATCACAATGTACTTGCTTGGATTACAGTAGTTAAAACTATACAGCTCCTAAATGATCTTCTTTCAAAAAGGATGATTTCCAAACAGCAGCCCTGTTGAATATATAGCAGTTGCTTCTTCAGTTAGGGTTTCCACAAAAAGCTAGGGTTAATTAGGTTTAACCTTAAGACTTGGTCACAAGACTTTATCAACCAGATTAGGATTGAGCTAGGTTAACCCAAAGACCACGCAGGATTCTGTTCTGGAAGGAATGACTCAACTTCCTGAAAAAACTCAGAATTAACAAAACTGCAAAACTGTTATATCAGTACAGGATGTCTTAACATTTGTTATGACATCTGAATTCCTGTTTACTAATTTTGGTAAATGTGATCATTTTGCAAAATGCTCAGATACACATTCATAAACAGTAGTACCTGTATGCCACTATTTTTCTGCAAAGGTACCTAATAAACCAGTACCTAATAAATCAGAATGTTATGACATTAGTCATGACATTCACACACCTGGTTTTACCAAAAATGCATG
The DNA here is from genome assembly GCA_948472305.1 of Vicia faba. Classification (NCBI taxonomy): domain Eukaryota; kingdom Viridiplantae; phylum Streptophyta; class Magnoliopsida; order Fabales; family Fabaceae; genus Vicia; species Vicia faba. The sequence goes on along the minus strand of OX451741.1, from coordinate 1,442,435,354 downwards.
CCAATAACTAAACACCTACAAACTCCCCCTTTGGCAGATTTTTGGCTAAAGCCCCTAAGCAATCAGAGAATAGATAGCAGCAGAATAAATATGACTGCAGAAAAATAGAATGTCTATCAAGTAAATAACCACAGAAAATCTCCCCCTCTTTAGCCACAAATGGGCCAAAGATACATGTTCTTAAAAGTTATACAGTCATCCCAAAAGTAGAAAAAAACAACAACTAAAATCTGAACACACTTGCAAACTCCACCAGGAACCAGCATCAACTCCACCAAACTTTAAGCATTGTCATCAGACTCAGAAGGTTCGGGCTTCTTCCTTTTCTTGTGAGCAATATCAGCATTCTTCTCTTTGTCTGATGTCTCAACATCCTTAGAGACATCTGGATTTGTTTCAGCATTTGAACTTTCTTGATTTAAAGGAACAGAAATGTCAGGAACTAAGTGGTTCTCATTCAGAATTCTTGTAACAATTTTAGCTATTGCTTGACGAACATAGGCTGACCCTTCCCTATTTGCAATTTCAGAGGGAACAGAAGAAGAAGGATGAGAGGGATTACCAGAGGAAGTAGCTTGGGACCTTCCTGCATGCCTTGTTCTCAGCTCTTTGACCTTGGTGGGGTTAGTTTCCACTTCTCTAAGAGGAGCAATCTCCAGGACTTCAGAATCCAGGCAAGATGAGATTGCCCTAGAATCTTGATCAGAGGAAGAGGATGAAATAGTCGTATTGGATGATGATGGTGTTTGAGACATTTTGATAGTCTTAGAAGACCAATAGCAACTGGAGAGAAAATTCTGATTGAGAGACTGGGTTTTGATGCGGAGACGAGAGGGGAAGGAGGAAAAAGAGTGTCTATTCAACTTCTTAAAAAATTGAAGGAAATGGGAAAATATAAGTTTAACCCAATCAGAACAGACTTAACAAGCATTACTCCTTCAACCCTTGTTTTAAGCAAAATTAATTGCTACAATTCCTCATGTTGGCAAATACCCAACTTACCCCTCAAGTTTTCAAATTGATTTGCATCAAGTGCCTTGGTAAAAATGTCAGCCAGCTGTAGCTCAGTGGCAACATGTTCCAGTTTAATTGTCTTCTCTTCTACAAGGTCTCTGATAAAGTGATGTCTTATGTCAATATGTTTGGTCCTACTATGCTGAATGGGATTCTTGGAAATGTTGATTGTACTCAGATTGTCACAGTACAATGTCATAACATCTTGTGTGACATTATACTCAGTAAGCATTTGTTTCATCCAGATCATTTGAGAACAGCTACTACCAGCTGCAATGTATTCAGCTTCAGCAGTAGAGAGAGACACACAATTCTGTTTCTTGCTGAACCAGGAAACCAGATTATTTCCCAAGAAGAAACATCCTCCACAGGTGCTTTTTCTATCATCAGCACTACCAGCCCAATCAGCATCACAATAACCAGTCATAGTTGGTTCACAACCATGAGAATATAGCAAACCATAGTTGTAAGTTCCACTCACATACTTCAAAATTCTCTTCACTTGGTTGATATGACTGACTTTAGGATCAGCTTGGTATCTTGCACAAACTCCAACTGCAAAAGCAATGTCAGGTCTGCTGGCTGTTAAGTACAACAAGCTTCCTATCATGCTTCTGTACAGACTTTGATCCACCTTAACCCCACTTGAATCTTTGGAAAGCTTTAAATGAGTAGGAGCATGAGTCCTTTTGTGACTGGCATTCTCCATACCAAACTTCTTTACAATGTTCTTTGCATACTTGCTTTGAGATAAGATTGAGTCCTCCATCTGTGAGACTTGCAGTCCAAGAAAATAAGTCAGTTCTCCCATGAGACTCATTTCGAATTCAGCCTGCATCTGGTCAGGAAAATCTTTAACCATAGGTTCTGACATTCCTCCAAACACTGTGTCATCAACATATATTTGGGCTACCATCAACTTCCCTCCTTCAGTTTTGACAAAGAGGGTTTTGTCCAAGCCTCCTTTTCTGTATCCTTTGTCTGAGAGAAATTTTGTTAACCTGTCATACCATGCTCTAGGAGCTTGTTTCAGGCCATATAGAGCCTTTCTCAATTTGTAGACATGATCAGGGTGGTTTGGATCCACAAAGCCTTTAGGTTGTTCCACATAAGCTTCCTCATTCAAGTACCCATTTAGAAAGGCACTTTTCACATCCATCTGAAATAACTTGAACTTCATAAGACAAGCAATTGACAATAGGAGTTTGATTGATTCCAGCCTGGCTACAGGTGCAAAGGTTTCATCAAAATCAACCCCTTCAACCTGAGTGTATCCTTGAGCAACAAGTCGTGCCTTATTTCTGGTGACAACTCCTTCAGCATCTGATTTGTTCTTGAAAATCCATTTTGTGCCAATGATGTTAGTTCCTTCAGGTCTAGGAACTAGTTCCCAAACTTCATGTTGCTTGAATTGGTTCAATTCATCTTGCATTGCTCCAATCTAGTATTCATCAGTTAAAGCTTCCTTGACATTTCTTGGTTCAATTTTAGACACAAAACAAGAGTTTGAGATGATTTCTCTAGATCTTGTAATGACTTCACTGTTGGGATCTCCTATGATGAGCACTTTTGGATGATCCTTCTGAATTCTGATGGAAGGGATCTTGCTAGCTTCCTTTGATTCAGATTCTTCTACGGTGGTGTTGGGTAGATCATTCTGTTGAGTTGAAGTCTCAAAGAATGTCTCAACATTACAAGGGACATCTGTTTCCTCATGATAATCATCAATTATGACATTTATTGATTCCATCATGGCTTTGGTCCTGGAATTGAATACCCTATAAGCTCTGTTGTTTGAGGAGTATCCTAGAAATATGCCTTCATCACTTTTAGGGTCCAGTTTTCTTCTTTGTTCACGATCTACCAGAATATAGCATTTGCTACCAAACACATGGAAGTACTTCACAGTTGGTTTTCTTCCTTTCTAGAGTTCATATATGGTAGATGAGGTTCCCTTTCTCAAGGTGACCCTGTTATGGACATAGCAGGATGTATTCATAGCTTCAGCCTAAAAATACATAGGAAGTCTTTTGGCATGTATCATTGCTCTGGCAGATTCCTGTATGGTCCTGTTTTTTCTTTCCACAACTCCATTTTGCTGAGGAGTTATAGGAGAAGAAAATTCATGACTAATTCCTTCTGAGGAACAAAATTCATCAAACTTGCTATTTTCAAATTCCTTGCCATGATCACTTCTGATTATGACAATACACCATTCTTTTTCTCTTTGAATTCTTTTGCACAATTCTTTAAACACTTCAAATACATCAGATTTTTCCCTAATGAAGTTAATCCAGGTGAATCTGGAAAAATCATCCACAACAACATAGGCATATCTTTTTCCACCAAGACTCTCCACCTGCATTGGTCCCATCATATCCATATGAAGAAGTTCTAGAACCTTAGAGGTTTCCAGATGTCTTGACTTTGGATGTGACATCCTAGTCTGCTTACCAACCTGACATTCACCATAAACTCTCCCTTCATCAATTTGCAGTCTTCGAATCCCTCTGACTGCCTCCATGGAGATAATCCTTTTCATTCCTCTTAGATGAAGATGGCCAAGTTTCTGGTGCCACAGTTTCACCTCTTTTTCTCCTTTGACAATGGAACACACAGTGGAGAGATTAGTGTTCTCAGGCTCCCACAAGTAACAGTTGTCTTTAGATCTGACTCCTTTCATTACAACTTCTTGTTTTTCATTAATTACAAGACATTCAGATTTTGAGAAATTGACCTTGAATCCTAGATCACACAATTGACTGATACTAATGAGATTAGCAGTCAGGCCTTTTACCAATATTACTTCATTCAGGTTTGGAACTCCAGGGCAGTCCAAATTACCAACTCCTTTGATTTCACCTTTAGCACCATCTCCAAAGGTCACAAAACTAGTGGTGTGAGGTTTAACATTATTGAGGAGGTTCTTGATTCCAGTCATGTGCCTAGAACACCCACTGTCAAAGTACCAGTCTTCCTTTGTAGAGACCCTCAGGGAAGTGTGGGCTATCAGGGCAGTAGCCTTTTTCTTCCATTTAGGAGTATGTGGTACCTTTTTAGACTTAGGTTTGACACCTGAGTTCTGATTAGGGTATCCATGCAATCTGAAGCAGAAAGGCTTTATGTGGCCATACCTCCCACAATGATGACATCTCCATCTTTGGTACCTTTTCTTCATATGTCTCTGTTCCTGATGTTGAGAGTTATGTTGAGACATCTGCTTTGACATTTGTTTATTAGACCTGATCTTCTTCTCTGCACCTGATTTCTTTGCTGCCACAAATCCTAGACCAGACTTGTTTCCCACAGTTTGTCCAACCTGAAGGATTTCTTCCAATTTGTCTATTCCATTTGTCAGCATCTTGACAGATTTGGTCATCTGGTTTAGTTTTGAGTTCAACATTTGAACTCCCCCTTCTAGATGACTTATAGTTTCAAGGTCTGCCCTTTTTTCAGCCTCCAGCTTTATGATGAGTTTTGATTGTTTCTCATTTTGCACACAGACTTCAGTACTTCTGATACACAATTTCTTGTAAGTATCAGCCAGTTCTTCAAATGTTACTTCCTCATCACTAGTGTCACTTTCAGAGGTACAAACACCAGTTAGTGCAGTAACTAGTTTGGCAGATTCTTCTTCAGAATTACTTTCTGAATCACAGTCAGACCAGGTAACAGTCATTCCTTTCTTTTGCTTCTTAAGAAAGGTAGGACATTCAGCTCGAATATGCCCATATCCTTCACAACTATGGCATTGAATTCCTCTGCCTTGATTTCCCTTCTCTTCTGACCTTGGTCTTCTGCTGGAACTGTCAAAGTCAGATGGGATGTTATGAACATTAGACCTTGAATTTGGATCTATTCTTTTGATGAGTTTTTTGAATTGTCTTCCAAGCATGGCTATAGCTTCTGAAATATTTTCTTCTTCATCCTCCTTGTTTTCATCTTCAGTGTTGGATACAAGTGCTATGCTCTTGTTCTTTTTGTCAACATTTTCAGTGATCCCCATCTCAAAAGTCTGAAGAGACCTTATGAGTTCATCCACTTTCAACTTTCTGATATCCTAGGCTTCCTCTATAGCAGTTACCTTCATTGCAAATCTTTTAGGCAAGGATCTGAGAATCTTTCTCACCAGTTTTTCTTTTGACATCTTTTCTCCCAATGCTCCTGAGGTGTTGGCAATCTCCAAGATGTTCATGTGAAACTCATGAATGGTTTCATCTTCCATCATTTTTAGATTCTCAAACTTGGTAGTCAACATCTGAAGCCTTGACATTTTTACTTTGGAAGTGCCCTCATGGGTAGTTTTGAGAGTGTCCCAAACTTCCTGGGCCAGTTCATATTGATGTACTAGTCTGAATATGTTTCTATCAATTCCATTGAACAAGGCATTTAAAGCTTTGGAATTACCCAGGGCTAACTCATCTTCTTCTTTACTCCATTCTTCATCAGGCTTCAGACTGATTGTCCCATCTTTCTCAGTTATGGTGGGATGGTTCCATCCTTTGTCAGCAGCTCTCCAGGCCTTTTTGTCCAGAGATTTTAAGAAGGCAATCATACGAGGTTTCCAGTAGTCATAATTTGATCCATCCAGAATGGGTGGTCTGTTTCCAAAAACTCCTTCTTTGTCCATAGTGCCAGAAAGTGATATCCCTAGATCTCACCCAGTAATACAGGCAGGGTGCCTGCTCTGATGCCAATTGAAATTCTGGCTGCAGATACTCAATGTCACGTTCAATGTTATGACACCGTATCTGACTTTCTATAAGACAGTAAATACAAAAACAGTAAAGAACACAGTCATTTGTTTACCCAGTTTAGTGTGCAATAACACCTACTCTGGGGGCTACCAAGCCAGGGAGGAAATCCACTATAAGAGATATTAATTCAGGAATAAACCAACCAGTTTATCTCCTTCACTTAAGACCTACCCAATGCAACTTCAATCTAAGTACAACTTAAACCTGAGTTCCTACTCACTCCCCCTCAATCACAGCAGTGATACTTAAAACAATTGACTAATGATTTAATAAAGACACTCTTCAAAACATACACTTGATTATGCTTCACATCTTTTTAATCAAGCACCACAAACACTCTTGCTTCACAGCTTTGAGTGATACATAAACCTAACTTGACTTTGCTTCAAAGCTTTAGTCAAGAGACACAAAACACTCTTGCTTCAAAGCTTTGAGTGATACAAAACCCTTACAATTAAAACCTATTCCAAGTCACTTATCACAATGATACTTGCTTGGATTACAGTAGTTAAAACTATACAGCTCCTAAATGATCTTCTTTCAAAAAGGATGATTTCCAAACAGCAGCCCTGTTGAATATATAGCAGCTTCTTCTTCAGTTAGGGTTTCCACAAAAAGCTAGGGTTAATTAGGTTTAACCTTAAGACTTGGTCACAAGACTTTATCAACCAGATTAGGGTTGAGCTAGGTTAACCCAAAGACCACGCAGGATTCTGTTCTGGAAGGAATGACTCAACTTCCTGAAAAAACTCAGAATTAACGAAACTGCAAAACTGTTATATCAGTACAGGATGTCTTAACATTTGTTATGACATCTGAATTCCTGTTTACTGATTTTGGTAAATGTGATCATTTTGCAAAATGCTCAGATACACATTCATAAACAGCAGTACCTGTATGCCACTATTTTTCTGCAAAGGTACCTAATAAACCAGTACCTAATAAATCAGAATGTTATGACATTAGTCATGACATTCACACACCTGGTTTTACCAAAAATGCATGCCAATAACTAAACACCTACACTGTTAGGCATACCCATTCTATTGATAGGGTTGCTTTTGTTGTTGTTGTTGTTGAGGTGGGGAAACCACCCATGGTTGTGGTATCTGTGGCGCTGAGTATGCATGTGGATGGTATGGTGAAAGGTTACCTTCTCTCCTCAACGGTTCTTGTGCTCTCTTGAGGTCCTCCATGGCTTCTCGAGTCATGCTTTGACTTCACTTGTGAGTATCGAGAAACTCGTTAGCTGGATTATAGTTGGATAAGGGTGGAAGTGTAAATTATATTAATTTTATGCAAATATATGTATGAGATGTATGAAAATGTATGGGTATGTAAAACTATTTTTTATTTTTAAGGGCATGCTAAAAATTTCATGGAGACGTAATGACATGCAGGCGTATAATAAGAATATACCTAAGCACCCCCTATACGAGTTTAGGGATAGAAAACCCTATAAGCTATGGACTATGACACGAACGGAAGCCATAGGGTGACAGTTAAAATAAAACCCCTACATGCTAGGGATTATGACTTACAGAGAGATACCCTACTGGTTAGAGTTTATGATATACAGAAGAAAAACCCTACATGCAAAGGATTATAACAGATAGAAGTTAACCCTTGCGTGTTTAGGGATAGTGACAAGATATCCTTAGTAGGTAGGTTCCTAGTTTCGTCCTACAAATATTCTACCCTCTCCATAAGGTGGCTTCCTTAAGGGTATCATGGATAACACCAAAGGGAAAAGGCACAAGAGCCTCCCTTAGGAGGAGCCTCGTTGTAGACTGAAACTTTTGTCTATTAGGTCATACAAGGTCTCACCATGAGATTTTGTTTTAGGGTTATATAAAGAGTCATAAGCTTCATTCCAAAGTCCTATCCCCCAAAAGGCTAGCTCTTGAGACATATTTCTTTTTCAGAATTCCACCGGCTCTAAGAAAAGTCGTCACAAAAACTCATAGGAATGATGTATCCCTTGGCCAATAGACGATCCTTCTTTCTAAGGTTTTGAATTTTTTTCGAGTTTAATATCCCACCAACAATGATAATAAAGATAATATAAACAAATAATATAACAAATGAATAAACCAAAAATAACAGATATAGAAACAAAAGCATACCAAAAATAAAAAAGAAACCCTAGAAAAACTCTAAACCTAAAAAGAGATAAGTTTCTAAACCTTAGGGTTGTATCCCCAACAGAGTTGCCAGCTTTCGTAATCGGAAAAAAATAACGAGTCGCCACCACTACTTTTTATCCTAACGAAGGGTAAATAATGGAATAATCCTAAGTGTATAGTGATTCTAAGCTCGTGCTTCATTTTAGACGAAGGAAAGGTGTTAGGCATCCTTCATTTACCTTGTCCTCAAGGAAGTCCCAAATTTAGGTTTAAGGGTAAGATAGGGGTTCGGAGATAATTTGTGAAAAGGGTTTTAATGTTTTAAGCAAAAGAGTTTTAGTCTTTTAACTAGGGGAAAAAGGTTTTAGTCTTTTAATTAGGGGACTCTCCTTGGTTTTTAAGTTGCGTGCCTACATATATTCTTATGAAGAATCGGAGTCTCATTTCGTAGTTTGTGGTGTTAAGTAGTATTTTTTATGGATTGTGGAAATATTTTGAATTAATCCTTGAACCAAGTCTGTGTTTGAAAATAACGGAATCGTAGATGCAGTTCACAACTAATAAAAGAGGTCTCCACAATCCTTTTTGAAAATATATTGATTTTTCAGGTTAATAGAAAAATGGTAGTGTTTGATTGGTTAGCTATTTTAAATGTGTATGCAACATGAGAAAATAAATTTGAATGAACAAAAGTTTAGTGCAACTAAAAATAGGGTTAGTGTTTTAAAAATAGTTTGACTAATAAATAACTATTTTATAATTTATCAAAAAATATGTTAAATATTTTTAATAAAATAAACTAATAATTATGCAAATACTATTTAATGCAAAAATGCAAAAAAGATATTATGTTTAAATGAAAATAAGAAAATGAGATCAATTAAAATAAGAAAAATAATTAAACAAATTAATTAATTAATTTAATTAAAGGGTGTGCAAGACTAAAATCTGAGGGTGTACTAAAAAAATATTTGGACCCAAAGAAATTTTGAGCCCAAATGGCTGGGGGTGCGTTTCATAACTAGGGAGTAATTTACAGGGGTGTGAAAAGTAAGGACCCAAGTTCAGAAATTAAACTCGATCCAATTTGTGCAGGAGGACGTGTATATTGCTTAGGGTAGTAATTTCAGGGGTCTGAGTAACAATGGGTTTGAGGTCTAATTTATTTCTAAATGAATCTAATTAACTTCTATAAAATAAGTAATTAAATAAATATAATTATGTTCCATAATAATAATCGAAAAAGAACAAAAGAAACTAAAATTGAAAATAACTTATAAAGTAAGGGAAAACCACTTACTACACGAATGTCTGAAAGAAGCTGATCTTTCAGTTATCTATCTGGAGAGACAATTGAAAAAAAGAGCTTGTGGATGTTTGTTCCTAGGCCATTGTCTGTTCAATACAATGACCCAAATATTGTTGACAATTGTTGATTCTCTAAATGATTGTTGATTCTCCAAATGATTGTTGATAGAAAAATTTTAGGTGTTCTATTCAAAACTCTAAAATAAACTAAAAAATTTGCATAGAAAGAATGTTTGTGTGAGAGAGATAGAAAATTATTGATGTAATTGTTGATGACAAATTATGATGAAGAAATCCCTATTTATAGAATTATAAATTAGGTTAAAAACACTAAAAAGGAAATTATCCAACATAAAAAGCCCAAATTTTGTAGATTCTATCTTTGTCAGCAAGTCTACAAACTCTGACCAATGAGAAATCAGTTTTGTCAACATGTGACCAATCAGAAAGTGACAAATCATGTGATTTTGTTATTTTTATATTTTATATGATTTCTTGGTTGTTTTTTTAAATTGAAAAATAAAAAATATATATTTTTTAAAATTTATTAATAAAAAATATGAAAATAATATTTTAATAATAAAAAAGTGATTTTTTGGGAAGATTTATACCAATTGAGACTTGATTGAAACTAGGTGGACAAGATTATGAACCTAGACACTTTTATGATTTTTTTCTCAATATTGTGATTGATTTGCTGATTAATAAAAATTGATTTTGAAAGATTTCACTTATTTTTAACATCTTGACTATTAAGTGTATAAAATCAAAGATTTAAAAAAATAAAAATAAAATTTTTTTAAAATACCCTTAAAATAGAAAACAAAAATAATAATAAAATAATTGAAAAATGACTTTTTTATCCTTTTTATTAAAAACACACAAAAGAATATAAATATCAAAAAGTAGTGTAATGGGACTTGAACTCGTGACCTTCCATTTACAAGCCTTACTCTCTTACCAACTATGTTATGTCATTTTATTCGGGACAAAAAGACAACATAGAAGCATATGAAGTGGGAAAATATTTTGGTATTTTAAAAATACAAATAATTTAAAGTAAATTATTATATATTTTAAATAAGCAAAAATAAATTATTGTTAAACCAAATGTGAGTAATACCTAAAAAAATTATGAAACTAAGTTTAAAAATAATTTGAATATTTTAAAAATGGGACGGGAAAATTTGGGGTATGACACAAGGTCATTAAAAGTGTGGATGTTGGTACTGTCCAAGCCCATATACAATTTCAATGCAGCTACAGTTAAACTATCTTAGAAATAATGAATCAACAGACGATGATCGTCAGTATGACTTGACATCTTCCTGACATACATCATAAGGTGAGCATGTGGACAAGAGTTTCCCTTGTATTCGTCTAATTCAGGAACTTTGAATTTAGATGGAACCTTGACATTAAGGACAAGGCAAAGATGACTGACATTTTTACCAAATAGCTCTTTGCTCTGAGAGATTTCATTTCCTACTACAATTCCTGGAACTAGTCCTGGAAACCATCCATTTGGTCATAAATACCCAAGCTTTCACTTGGTTCAACAAAAACATGGTAAATCTGATCATCAACAATAGGACTAGTATACACAACAAGAGGTGTAGTAACCATTATGGGTTAAACAAGATTGGGAACTTCAACGGCTGGAGTATATCCTTCGAGAACGAAATTCTCAAGCATACCCCAAGGAAATCCACGAGGCATCTGATATTGTATAGCAGTTCTGACAGGAAAAACATGAACTGGGGTGGAAACAACCTCTGAAATAACAGCAACTTGAGGTTGGGAAGCATTCTGAGTCTGAGATGATGGTGGTGGTGGAGGAGCTTCATTATGAGTTTGGGCAGAAATCAAAGATTCAACCAGAGCAGTCAGATGGGTCATACCAGTTCTCAAAGTGGTGACTTCTTCCCTTAATTCCCTGTTTTCTTGCTCGATGTTCTCCATCATTCTCTTGTGATTAGAACGAGTATTATATGGATGTTATAAATTAATTGAACGAATACCAAGAGAAATAAATAAGACTCTTGGAAAACTTGCAGAATGCAAAAAACCAAGTCGGAATGATGCATGATATGCAATGCAAATGATTTATTTTGGTTATTCAGTTTTTAAGGAACTTAAGGAGTTCTAACAGTTTTGCAAACATCAAAAGGAATAACACATTTTGAAATACTGGAAGTCTCATTTTATTAATAACTTTTAAAGGTTACAATTTGAAGTACAGAAGCTTCAAAGAATCCTAAATGCGAAAAGAGAAAACTATAATTTAAGGGTCCTAAGGAACCAAATCTGCAAACGGTCCTACTCCATGCTGATACTTCCTCTTGAGCCTTTTAATTTGACTCTCATAAGAAGTCTTCAACTAAGTATTCTCCATCACAAGCTTATCAACAACTCTTTTCCAAGCACCAGAGGTAGGGAGAATATGAGAATAATCTTGGACACTAGGAATAGGATGAATGCTAGAGGAAAATAAATCATCTTGCTCCTCTTATCTCTCCATAACATAGTGCTCAAGAACCTCAATCAGATCATCATTTTCCCTCAACTTCTTCTGAAGCTCTGAATTCTCCATATTAATAACCTGATACTTGTTCCTCCAAGCATCCCTTTCTTGTTGCATTTTGGTCAAAGCAATCTGAAATTCTTCAACATCAACCAAAGGAATAGGAGTAGGCTTAATAGAATATAATATCATAGGTTCTTGACAAGGATAATGCATCTTAAAATGAATTTCCCTAACTTGTACCCATTGAAGATAAGGTTCTAAAGAGACCCAATCTTTCTTTCCCAATACTCCTCTTACTTTTGTGTGGATGTGCTGCCAAGCATGGCTAATACTCTACTTGGATGCTTTGTTATCTTCACCCTCTTTAAGAAAGAAACCACTCAATAGGATGTTGTTTGGTTTGTCCTTCATAGGATATCCAAGTTGACGATGCACCAAAATCGGATTGTAGTTAATGCCTTCCTTTGTGCCAAGAAGAGGTACATTGGGAAACTCACTGCAACTATCAATGATCGTGACTCCATCATAAACTAGATTATACCATACAATATCAGAATTAGTAAGGGACATGATCTTCTAAGACCATCTCAATCCATCCTTAAGATCCTAAAAGGCAGCAGACTGAGGCAAGTGAGAAATAAACCACTTGTATAGCAATGGTGCATATTAGAAAATCATCCCTTCCTTATAAAAATACCTGAGGTGAATGGAATAATAAGCGTCTTCAAGCAAAGTGGGAACTATATTTCCAATCAGGAATATCTTGATAGCATTAATATTAACAAAGTTGTCGACATTAGGGAATAAGAATAACCCATAAATGAGTAAGGCAATAATAGCCTCAAAAGCATCCATACTCTTCATGCTAGCAAAGGAATAAGCTTTCGCCACCAAGAATTTGGCAGGAGACCTAAGAATACCAATCTTAGAAATCATATGAGCCTCAATCTCATACTTCTTCAGATAAATAGCTGATGCAATATCTTGAGGCTTTGGATCTTCCTCCAAACCAGTGAGCGGAACCTAATTAGAAATAGTTAGACCAAGCAGATAAGAATACTCCTTTAAATTAGGTGCAAGCTGATAATTTGGGAATGTGAAACATTGATACAACATGTCATAAAATTGAACCAAAGTAGTGAGAATTAATTCTTTCATGTTGGTACCCAAAAGAGACAAGAGCCTTCCATACTTATCCTTTAAAACCTCGGGACTAGCAACCAAAAATACCAACTTTCTTAATTCTTCTAACTTAGGACTTTTGAAACTATACTTCTGAGTCTTTCTCCTTCCAAAGTCCATGATCAAAGATATATGTGATATTTGAAAATAGAATTCTTAAGTTCCTTGAAAACTTGGTCAAAGAATGCTCATGGATGCATGAATGCATGATTATGTAACAATCACACACAAGATCTCAAACAAAGTAGGTTCATAGGTTCGACGTCACGAGCATGAAGTTAAAGGTACTACCGATAAGGTGTGTATTTGGATAAAAAGAGTTGTTTGCAAAAAGTCTATGGAGATGAGAAAGAAATGGTGCTTACAATTTTGATCCAGCAAAACTTCAATGAGTCATGTGCCTACCTACCACCAATGTGCAATGGTGAAATCAAAACCACGTACTTCTTCTTGCAATGTTAGATCTTACCACAATGATTATAATTTTCTAAGAAAGCATTAAGTTGGAAACTTGGATCAAAAGTTATGGCTTATCGAACTTGGAAAAAACTACTTACTTTCATACTTAGAAAAATTTCTAAGTTAAAAGCGTTAAAATGACCTGTAATCTTTTGATGAATTTCATGGCTTTCCAAGCAAAACTAAAACTTGATCACTGAAGAGAACTTGTAGAGTGCACCATGAAGAGTATTATGCAAAAATAATTTGATTCATATGATAATAATTGAGCAAGTTATGATTCTTGAAAATTGGAGAGAAACCACTTGAAAATAGGTCAAAATTTCACTAAGTCCATAAATGACCTATAATGTCTTCAAACTTTTGATGAAATTCTTCACATAATTAGCTCTTGACTTGTAAACAGAAGTTGGAGAGGATGTCAAGGAGAGTCATATGCAAGAAGAACCATCAAAATTTTTTGAATAATTAAGGAGTTGTGATCTTGTGAATATTTGACTTGAAAAGTTTCCAAATTAGGTCAAACCACTTTGCATAACTTTGATATCTTTGATCTTTTCTTGCAATTCAGGGCATAATGAAGCTCACATGAACTTAGAATGATGAAGTATTCATTGATATTTGATTAAACATGTCCATAGTTTGGGTTAATTTATGATGAAGGCATGGAAATAAACACATGAACCTTTGACATGTCTTGAGGAATAATCAACCACACTTAACTAATCCTTGATCAATTGATAATTGAATAATGCTTGAAGATTATATGACCTAATATTATAAGTAAATCCCTAATGCAAAATCCCTTGAGAATCAATATTGACCATACTTTGACTTTGATCAGATGAAAATCCTAGTTGAGGGACTTAGTTTAATCCACTTGATTCACACTTGTCCTTGCAAAATAAACAAAAGGAAACAAAGCATATCTTTTTGTAGTTGGATTAGATGTTAGTAGAGAGAGAGAGAGAGAGAGAGAGAGAGAGAGAGAGAGAGAAGGTTGCTTGCTGATCCCTCAAAGGAAAGCTTAAAGATAAAAGAGAGAGAGAAAAGGTTAAGAGGAAACTCAAGGATGTGATCTTGATGTATTCCAAAGGTGTAAAATGATGAGGGATCTTAAGGGTAAAAGTCAGGTATAACAGTTGCCCTTATTTAAGTGTCTTCTATCCGAAGATATGAAAGTTAAAATATTTGTCTTGACATGATTGAAGAAACTTAAATACAAAAACAAAACCAATTTTTGGCCCTAAGATACAATGCAACGTTTATGATTATGGATGTAAAAGTAAAACCCTGCAGGGGAATAAAAGTCACCATTGGGGAAAAAGAGAATGTTTGAAACTATAAATAAAATTAACAGAGCAGAAAGGGTTCAGCTAGGAGAATAAATCACTGGGAAAATGACATAACTTTGAGGATGACTGTGTAATGGGGAAAACCGAAATCACAAACAAAATAACAAATAAAACATGATTCCATTTGGGAAAGACTCAACTTTATAGGTACCAACCCAAGGAGGAAGGAATGAAGATACAAACCCTGAATGGGTAGCAAATACCAAAGGAAGTGAATATCATCTATCAACCACATGATAGTTTAACACAGGTAAACAACTGAAGAAACAATGAATACCATCTATCAAAGATATGATAGTTTAACATAGGTAAACACAAAGATGGAATAAGTGAATACCATCTATCGAAGATATGATAGTTTAACATAGGTAAACACAAAGATGGAATAAATGAATACCATCCATAAAAGATTTGATAGTTTAACATAGGTAAACACGGAGATGGAATAAGTGAATTCCATCTATCAAAGATATGATAGTTTAACACAGGTAAATATAAAAATGGTATAAGTGAATACCATCTATCAAAGATATGATAGTTTAACACTTGTAAAAACAAAAATGGAATAAAATAATACCATGTATCAAAGATATGATAGTTTAACACAGGTAAATACAAAAATGGAATAAGTGAATACCATCTATCAAATATATGATAGTTTAACATAGGTAAACACAAAGATGGAATAAAAGAATACCGTCTATCAAAGATGTGATAGTTTAACACTAGTAAACACAAAAAAGATTATTCATACACTTTTAAGAACTCATAAGTTTCAAGTTTCATATTTAACTTAGCAAAAAGTGCATTTTTCGTTGAAGTAATTGATTGTCATATGGAAGCAATCGATTGCTCAAAATCTATGCCAAGCCAAAATTTGGAAAATATGAGCATTAAAACCGATTGTCCTCTTGAAGCAATCAATTGTCACTCTGTATTTTTCAAAAAAAATGTAATGTTATAGAATAAGAAATCGATTATCATGATACAACAATCGATTTTCTTCTGTAATTTTCGAAAAAATGTTGAACTATTACCATAACTCTTCATCTCAAATGGTCATGAAACCTTTCCACATCATTGCATGATTTCATGATTAATTTTCAACCATTGTTTATTTTTTCAAGAGGTATTTGGTGCATTATAAATAGATTTTTTTTTCAAATTCCAAACCACCTTTTTCATGGTTAATTTTCTGTTTTTCAAGTACTTGTAATATTTAACATAAAAAATTTTCATGCATAATTTTCATTCATATGTGAATTTTTTAGAGAAAACACTTGAGCACTTACATGTTTATATCCTCTTAATTTCTTAATTAAAGGAGAAGATTAAATTTTAATTTATCAGAAAAGTAGCAAAATCTCAATTTGATCAAGTCTACTACAAAGTCTCTCTGCATAATATTTCATCTATTTGTTGTATTTTCACCAAGTGTGTGGTGATTTTTGTTTGTTAGAAATTGGTTGTACTTTCTATAGGTATTTTCAAATAACAAGGGTTGTATTTCTATTTTTTGGAAAAGCCCTTTGAATAAGGGTGATTTAAAGTCCTCCATAGTTGTTGGTGTTGTTGGAAATCAAGGAAGTGGTTTGCTTCTTTATTGTTGTTATTGTTAGAAGATTGTAGGAGAAGTCTTGATGTGATGTGTGATCGGTGGATCTGGAACTGACTGTTTAACGCTGGTTCGCGAAATGTCGCGGAAGCAAGAGTCGCCACCGTCTTTTATTTTCTCCAAATGGAAAGGACAAAAGCACAGAAAAATTCCTTATAGAGATTGCTCTCGGTTCGGGAGGTAGGTTATAGAAAGGGAAGGTGTTAGCACCCTTTCTATCCATGGTTATCCATGGGCTCTTAGATACGTGCTCACTGTGTTTTCAAAAATGGTTTGTTTGCTTTTCAACTGTGGGTTTTAAAAAGTTTCTTCGAAAATTCCAGTTCGACTCTTGTATCGGTCCTCAAGAGTGTTTGAAAAATTGCTTTCGAAAGCTTTTTGAAAATGTGTCGGTGTGAAAAGTAGTTTTTGATTTGTTTTGTTTTGAATTAGAGCAAGTATCCACGAGTCGTCTACCTACCCTAAGGAATTCGTCTGTGTAAATGTCCTTTAAAGTAGTGCCATCCCACCATTGAGAGGTAGGTAGCACCACCGTTGGAGGTGTTCGGGTCAATTCGAGGTTTGGGACATGGTGATCACCGGAGCAATGGGAAGACACCTTAGAAGCTACACTCATGCCAGGTTCCCGGATCATGAGGACTTACTAAGACATCCTCTACTCGACGATCACCTTTCGAGGCAAGGCAACAGTGAGGCGTACCCTAGGGGTGGTGTGTGATTTGTGTGTCGTTTTCATTTGTATTTATCTTGTCATGTTATTGGTGATCTAGCGTTTGTTTTTATTTTTGTCCATACATTCTTTCATGCCTTGATTAACAGTTAAAAAAAAATTGCGGAAAGTAAAAGATTCTAAGCTATTACAAAAGGCGCGGGTCCACATCGCCAAAATTTCTTGAACCCGATTTGACAGAAAAATAAAGAAAGTAAAGAAAATAAAGAATTAAAAGTGCGAGAAAATTAATTACACGGCTTTGGGAGAGATACATAAATATTAAGCGAAAAAGAAATAAGCACGCGAATTAAATAAGAATTAAACGAGGGCGTTGGACCCTTTTTGCAAAATTAAATTAAATTATTAAATTAATTAATTAAAAAGAAAAGGAATTGTTTTTTTGGTATTTTGTGGTATTTTATGATTTTAATGAAAAAGAATTAATTAAAATAAAGGCTAACCCTAATTCTATTTGTTTTTTAGTTTATTAAGAAAAGATTAAATTTTGACCTAAAATTAACCCTAATTAATTTACATGCAATTTTAATTACAAAAATAAATATTTAATTATTTAATTATTATGAAAGAAAAATAAAAAGGAATAAAAAATTATCATAAACCCTAGTTCTACAAATTTTAAATCAATTATGAAAACATTACTATTAAACCTAATTTAATAACTAAATTTAATTAATGTAATTTATTTATAAAAATACTAAAATAAAATATTTATTACATTTTTTCTCTTTTTCTGATTTTTTATGGTGTTTTTTATATTTATGAAAATAATGAATTAATTAAGAAAACAATAATTTAAAAGAAAATAGAAATAATAAAAAAACAAAGAAAGTAAAAAAGTTTAGCAAACCATAGGGGGGTTGCAGTCCCCAAAGTGGAGGTTTTCTTTTAGAAATCTGGCCCATTTACCCTTGGCCCGTTGGACTTTTCAGGACGCGTGTACACGCGTTGACTAGGGTCCACTATACTCTCCAGTTCATGGCCTTTGATTTGATGCTCTGGGACGCGTGGACGCATGATTTTGTGGGTGCACGGTGTGCTTTGATATTGAATCTGCATAGGATAATGCTTGAAAAAACAATATTGGAAAGGGGTGGGGACCTGGGACTCGAACCCGGGTCCTGAGGCTTAGGAGCGTTCTTCTCAACCAACTGAGCTGCATGCATATTCATTAATATAAAAGGAAAACAAATTATATAATAAAAAACTGGAGTTAGTGGTGATCTAGCGCGCAAATTCAAAAGAACCAATCATTAATGGCCACCACATCATCTTCTTCATTGATTTTTGTTTTCCTGAAACACAAACATAATAGGAAACGGTTTTTCAAGTGTTCTTTTAGGCCACTTTCTGGAAAATAGCGAATAGCCCAGGAACGCTCATAAATTGAGCGCGAGGGTAGATTCATGATCGTCTAAACGCACTGAATTGAATGGTGGTATTCAGGTGTCTTAATTTTTCCATATCACGAAACGCCCAATTTCAAGCTTCACAAACCCTAAGAGACAACAATGGTGAAATCGTATATAGCATACAAAAACTCAATCAAGGTAGATGGTTAGCTTCAGAACATGTCAATTAGTATGAATGCATCAAAAAAACGCAATGAAAATGCCTAAATATGGAAACACGATTATGTATATTATTTGAAACAATTTGAACCCCTTGTACCAATTCTGGGCGTGTAAAGGTTGGAAAGTTATCCAGTTAGCTTCAGTGAGATACGAGGAAGCTTTTGCAATTGGTCTTGTGCTCTGAATCGACCTCTAACCCTGTTTTCAGTTTTGAGTTCTTAAGCAAAATTTTCAAGTTTGTGTCTTGGTCTCTAGCGCAGCTTCTTGTCAATGAGCATGAGGGTTGTGATCAGGCTTATGTATGGAATGATTAGGTCAAATAATATTAGTCCAAAATCCATGAATTGATGAATGTAATATTTGATTTTTAAGCCATGATATTTTCAAATCTTTTCATGCAAATTGATACCAAATCATATCCAATCCTTCCCTAATTGGTCATGCACGAATTTGAGTGTCCAATGAGGATATTTTCTGCACAAAAAGATTTTATTTCATTAGTTTTGTATTTTTCATGTATTTTATTTAATTAAATGAATTATAAATGATAAAAAATCCAAATAAATAAATAAAAATGGAGAAAAACTTCCCTTTGGGCCTAATGGTCGTGCACATGCCTTGGATAATGAATTGTGGAAGAAAAAGAGGCCCATTAGCAATTTTAGGTCATTTGAATCAATGTTGACTTTTCAAAATATCCAAAAATTTCCCAACTTCCACAAGGCATAACTTGCTCAATTTTTAAGCTTTGCTCATGTTCGTGGACATTTTAGAAAGGTCTTTGAGTCCTCTAACCAATGCCTTTGGTCCCATGTCATTTTGATTTACCAATCTCAAGTTATGGCCTTTGACTTAAAGTCCCTTTTTGTTGACTTTTGAAAATGACCTATAATGTTGAAATTGATAACTTCTTGTGAGAGCATTTCTTGGACTTTAAGTATGAATATGAGTTGTAGGAAATGTCTTTCTCTTCAAAATGAGCTTTGGATGGAATTTTTCTGATAATCCATGTGAAAGTTATGCCCTGGTCAATTTACAGTTGACTTTTTCAGCTGTCCAAATAAGGAAACTTTTGCATCTTGATGATTTTTGAGCCAAGCTTTGAGAATCATGATCAAGCATTTATCAAATGATTTTTGTGGCTTCAAAATGATATGTTGACCAAAAATTTGAACTTTTGACTGTCAAATGACCATTTTGCCCCTACAGTTGACTGTAGTGCAATTAGGGTTTTTTACTGTGCAATCTTGTGCTGAAAGTCTTGAAACTTTGTATGAGGATGCTTGACCATATTTATAGGCATGTGGGACTTGATTGGACCCTTGGGAACTTCATTTTCTTGATCAGAATCAAAACCCTAATTTTGACTGTTCAGGAGGCTTTTACACTGTGCAACCCTTGGAGAATTTTAAAGCTTGTCTTGGCATTTCTTTTAAGAATATGGGAGGGAAAATTTTGGGGTACAACAGTTGCCCCTGTTCAATCTTCTTAGACCTGAGGATGCAGATTGGCTGACGTGCCTTTCGTAATCCGAGGGTAGAAGATGATTGAACACTAGAGTGCCCAGAAATTTGCGCTCACATAGTAGCAGTGTGATGGAAATGGGCTTATAGATGCCATTTAGAGATTGGTGAATAGGATGATGGGCTTATAGATTCCATCTGGGTGTTGATCGCATAAGAGATTCCTTAGCGAGAACTTGCGTACCTGCAAAAGAAAAAATGAGTACCTGACATGTTGCAGGAGTTAGTTTTCAGATGCTTTGTATAGATGTGTCCTGACTGGTTACAGGAGCTGAGTCTGGAGCTTCAAAAGATGATGAATAAACCAGGGGTGGTTGCTACCTCAGCATGAGCGGTGAGAGAACCTTGGATAACTTCAGCTTCAACAGCAATCGTTAAGCGAAAATCTTGGTGGGAATTACCATCTCCGCAGCATCGGGGAGAGAACCATAGGCAATTATAATCTCAAAAGCGGACGTTTGAGAAAAACCTGGAATGGAATTATCATCTCCGCAACATTGGGGAGAGAACCATAGGAAATTATAATCTCAAAAGCGGACGTTTGAGAAAAACCTGGGATGGAATTATCATCTCCGCAACATTGGGGAGAGAACCATAGGAAATTATAATCTCAAAAGCGGACGTTTGAGAAAAACTTGGGCTGGAATTATCATCTCCGCAACATTGGGGAGAGAACCATAGGAAATTATAATCTCAAAAGCGGACGTTTGAGAAAAACCTGGGCTGGAATTATCATCTCCGCAACATTGGGGAGAGAACCATAGGAAATTATAATCTCAAAAGCGGACGTTTGAGAAAAACCTGGGATGGAATTATCATCTCCGCAACATTGGGGAGAGAACCATAGGAAATTATAATCTCAAAAGCGGACGTTTGAGAAAAACCTGGGATGGAATTATCATCTCCGCAACATTGGGGAGAGAACCATAGGAAATTATAATCTCAAAAGCGGACGTTTGAGAAAAACCTGGGATGGAATTATCATCTCCGCAACATTGGGGAGAGAACCATAGGAAATTATAATCTCAAAAGCGGACGTTTGAGAAAAACCTGGGATGGAATTATCATCTCCGCAACATTGGGGAGAGAACCATAGGAAATTATAATCTCAAAAGCGGACGTTTGAGAAAAACCTGGGCTGGAATTATCATCTCCGCAACATTGGGGAGAGAACCATAGGAAATTATAATCTCAAAAGCGGACGTTTAAGAAAAACCTGGGCTGGAATTATCATCTCCGCAACATTGGGGAGAGAACCATAGGAAATTATAATCTCAAAAGCGGACGTTTGAGAAAAACCTGGGATGGAATTATCATCTCCGCAACATTGGGGAGAGAACCATAGGAAATTATAATCTCAAAAGCGGACGTTTGAGAAAAACCTTTGATAACTTCTACTGAGTCTTCATCAGAAAAATCTGTTTGGGGTCGATTTAGCTGGACTAGAGAAGGCCTTGGACTGGATAAGAAATCTTTGGAGTCGATTAACTGAACCGGTCTAGGTCTTGAAATATGATTGAGAATTTAACTGAATCTTTCCTGAAAGGTAAAGGTCAGTCATATGCAATGCATGATATGGACCAAGCAATGATGTTCTCAACATAAATGAGATTTGTATGATGCGTCTATGCATGCTATAATGATGTATGGAAGTGCTATGTTTATGAATGCATTTTCTCGTCTAGGAAAGTAAATCCTTGACGGGTGCCGGGACGTCACTCCTGGGCTGATGTTTGAAGAATAGATTTGCCTCCGCTGGGGATGATAGTTGCAAGAATACCGGTAGGAGAAGATAACTCCGTTGGGGAATAAACTTGGCGAATGGAATAAATCTGCGGGGAGGAAAGTACTCTACCAATCTTGCTGGGGAGCAATACTCGGTGGGGAGAGAGGTACTTTGTTGAGTTGCTGATAATAACTTGCTAGGGATATCATTGTTGTATTGGAAGTGCTAATAGACTTCGCTGGGGATAAGAAAGAACCGTGTTGACGACGACCTTTCCGTGGCTTTTGGCTGAGGATAACCCAGTTATATCCTGGTAAGGAAATAACTCTTTGAATAAGGCCGGGCGACGCGTTCGTGCTTTTGTGGGGATGAGCTTCCAGAATCTACTGGGGATAAGCTTACTGCTTAGGGAGGTGAATTCCAACTTTCCTGGGGAAGCTGGATTGGACTCTCTTGGGGAAGTTTTGAACTGCGGGGGAAGTGATTCCTTTGAATGTTGGTATGCCGCCGGGGAACAATCTTTAGACCAAGACTGTCGGGGATGCTTGTTAAGGATATATATGCTGCTGGGGAATGTTGAGATCTACTGGAGGATACCCAACTTCCTTAAGATTTGATAACTTTGCTCGAGGAGAGTGTACTGACTTGCTGACTTACTCCCTGGGGATTTAAGGTGTCTGGTTATGTTCTTCAGCTGAACCTACCTTGGCACCTTGGAGGACAGAGCAATTAGATCGTTTGGACAACTCCTCATTGCCCCTGTTTCTAACGTGGGAGAGGAAGACCTGTGAGATGCTGATAGTTGTTGATGGACAAACCTTCTTCTGGTAGGCAGGTGACAAGATGACGGGACGTAGTCGTACGCTTCGATCCCTAACTTTTGCCTGGACCGCCCTTTCGGGTTTTCAGTCCCCCGGGATACCCATTTTTGCCCAAGCCGCCTTTTCAGGTTTTCGACTTGTCGGGTGTATGGATTTTTTCATTTCATCCCTTATTTTTACCCGAACCCTTTTGGTTCGCCGGGAAACCCTTATTTTTTCCTAGGTATGTCAACCTAGCGGGTCTTTGATTTTGCGTAGTATCTTTTCGACTATATCCATGCTCTCAGAATACAAGGAGTTGCCCCTGTTATAAGTGTTTTGTCAGGCCACCAGAAGGTGTTTGATCAGGCAAGATTCGTTGTTGGCATGCCCTTAGTGACTCAGGCGGAGATTTGCCCCAGGCTATTTGGCCCTGGAGAGATTCTCCGAATCTTGATTGGACTGCCCCAGATGATGGACAATAGTCATGCCATGCCCCTTGATTGGAGGTACTTCTGTTCATTAGGCATTCGTCGTGCGAACTTCTGCTGTTCAAACAAAAAGTCATATGCAAACAATGTTATATCAAAAATGCAAAGCTTATGTCTGTCTTGAAGATTTTGAAAATGCATCTTTTTTCATGAAACAAGTGAATGTTTGTAAAACGTGATGTCAACTCTGTATTTACCGTAAGCCTTAAGGAGTCAGGATACCTTTCGTAACAGTATGCTTTCGAACTAACCCATGCTTCAGCTAGGAATTTTAAGGGTTATAACGTGGTCTGGTTCACGGTTTAAGAAACAAAGGATAAAGGCTCAAATTATTTGTACCCACCCACTCTTCGTGATGTCCTCCAAACCTAAACTCAGTTGATCATACGTTAGACCTTGTTGAGTCTTTGCTTTGATGTTCCAGTGATGGTTCGGATGTTGATAACTTATTTTGAATAGGCATTCATTCCTTTTTGTTGAGGGTTTATAAGACCTCTTTCTTTTTGATTTTGTTATCCCTGTTTTTTTTTTGCCTGAGCTGTTTCCTTTTTGGAATTACAGTCAGCGGGATGCCCCAGTTTCGTAAGTCCCCTTTATAGGTTTTGACTTTTTGGTTTTTTTGATTTTGGTAATGACTGCCTTTCTTTATTGATTATTCGGAACCATCACTGTCTTTCTTCGTTTTGTAAGGATCTCTTTGGTGCCATTCGTTATGCACTTGGATCAACTGGGAGACTACCCTGCCCCAGGTTATGATTAAGGGTTTTAAATTTCGAAAAGAAAAACTCCTACTTCTTTGGCTCAGAGGGGTTGACGAGGGATTATCATCCTTATAACTCCAGTGTTTAGGGATTGAAACAATGCCTGTACCTCATCAGCGGGGTTTGTTCAAAAGCATACTGTAAAGACCGTGGTATCGTTTTCGTCATCCTCCCTCAAGAGGCTTAGAGTTTTAGATCAAGAGTTGACATCAGAAAAAATATGAAAATAATTTGCATTTAGTGAATACGAATATATTGTTTCAGAACAGACATATGCGATGCATTAATGAAATAATAATGTTTAACATGAGTAAATGTTTGAACAAAAGAGAATTGCAACTTGAACATTCGAATGAACAAAAATTTCTCAATCCTAGCCATGTTTTGGCAAGGGAGCAGTGATCACGTGGGGAGTCTTGGGTACTTTAAACTGAATCTCTCCAGCGTCGATCATGTCTTGGATCTTATTTTTCAAGCTCCAACAATCATCTGTAGTATGCCCCGGGCTGTCAGAGTGATAAGCGCAGCGGGCGTTGGGGTTATACCTCGGTGACGTTGTATTTTGGCTCTTCGGAGCTTCTTTTGGAGTTACCAGCTTGGTCTCCAGCAACTGTGGTAATATCTGGGATAAGGTCATGCTGAGCCGAGTGAACTGCCTTCTCTCGCTCTTTTGTTGGTTGTGATGTTGAATTTGTGACACTGGAGCCATTTGAGGAGCTCTCCCCTTACCTCCTTGTCTCAAAGGTGGTTGAACGATGACTGGCTTCTTACCCTTAGACTTTTGCCCCAGTTGGTTACCCCGAAGCAGTTGGTTGACGAGAAACCAGAGCTCATCTTGTCTTTGAGCTAACCCTTGAATGGCAGTCACCTGCCCCAGCATCTGGACCTTCAATGCATCCACCTCAGCTTGTAGGTGTTTCAGTCTTTCATCCTCAGCACTGTTCCTGACAAAGGTCTCCATGAGAAGTGTCCTTAGCTCCTCCTGCCCTTTGGATAGATTCAGGAGGATTTCCCCGAACCGAGTTTCTTGAGCAAGAAGGTCCTGGTTATCTTGTTGGGAAGCCATTGCTGAAATAAACAGCGAGAAAGGTAAGTGACCTGCAACAAAGATACCTGCAATGCAATAATATGTATGATATGCGTGCAATGTTTTCAAGGACCTCTCGGGATAAACAAAAAAAAATTGTTAGAATTTGGGTCCGGTAGCTTGATTGAAGGAACTTCCTGTTTGCTGAGAGTCCTTCTTCAAGGGTCAAAGGCTCACCATATCCAGTGGGTCATAGCCCCTGACTTAAGTCATCAACCTTATTTTGCTTTCCATACATCCTTGGCTAGGGGAACCTTCTTCAGGAGTCAAAGCTCACCATATCAAGTGGGTCATAGCCTCTGACAACTTTGGCTAGAGGAAAATAAATCCTCTTTGCCCCTTGCTAGATGTTTGATTCATCATGACCTGCATCACAAGCCCTTGAGATCCTTGAAATGGGTTAGGATGTATGCAATGGTATGATGTCATGATGCATGGGGTAATGTAAGTAACCCTGTTATGAGTCCCAATTAAGGACTGTTAAACCTGAACCTGCAAAAACTCAAGTAAAACCTATCATGAGTCCCGATTAGGGACTAAACAAAACCTGCAAGAAATTTAGTAAGCCCTGTTATGAGTCCTAATTAAAGACTACAAACCAAAACTTGTAAGAAACTTAGTATACCCTGTTATGAGTCCCTATTAAAGGACTATGAACAACACCTGCAAGAAACTTAGTAAGCCCTGTCATGGGTCCCAATTAAGGACTAAAACAAAACCTGCAAGAAACTTAGTAGGCCCTGTCATGGGTCCCAATTAAGGACTAAAACAAAACCTGCAAGTAGTTCATGTGTCAGATAACAAGCATGCAAGTAGTCAAGTACGAAGGCACACAAGTCACACAAGAGAAGCCCTTAAAGTTTAGGCCAGCATGGGGTCTGGGTAGTACCCTCTTGAAGTTGGTGGGCTCAACCTGTCCTATCAAAGTAACCGGGTTCTTAGAGGACCCCAATATCATTGACTACCCTCAATCGGTCATAACTCCAGCATCGCAATCTTTTCTTGCGGCCAGAACCATCACGAGAGTTTAGCCTCAATGGGCGTAGCATACTGCTACTGTTCTAATGGCCAAGTTGTGTCATTTAAGGTTCTAAGGTCTGTTGATGCTTAATGACTCCTCAGAAGACCCATATTCTCCCCGTTTCAACACGAGGGATATCGGTACAGACCAAGGCGCCACACCAACGTAGCCACTGCTTCACCCATATCGGTATACGCCGGACAGGTCCCTCACAGCTTATGCTACCTAAACAGGGTATCCCCCAGATCCGGGTTAGGATCTATGTAACTCCCATGCAACCCACAAATTTAAAGCAGACAAGTCAATACAATTGAAAACACAGTTATGAACTAACCCTAAGGTACACCTCACTTTAAGAAGATATCCCCAGCAGAGTCGCCAGTTCTGTGATCGGTGGATCTGGAACTGACTGTTTAACGCTGGTTCGCGAAATGTCGCGGAAGCAAGAGTCGCCACCGTCTTTTATTTTCTCCAAATGGAAAGGACAAAAGCACAGAAAAATTCCTTATAGAGATTGCTCTCGGTTCGGGAGGTAGGTTATAGAAAGGGAAGGTGTTAGCACCCTTTCTATCCATGGTTATCCATGGGCTCTTAGATACGTGCTCACTGTGTTTTCAAAAATGGTTTGTTTTCTTTTCAACTGTGGGTTTTAAAAAGTTTCTTCGAAAATTCCAGTTCGACTCTTGTATCGGTCCTCAAGAGTGTTTGAAAAATTGCTTTCGAAAGCTTTTTGAAAATGTGTCGGTGTGAAAAGTAGTTTTTGATTTGTTTTGTTTTGAATTAGAGCAAGTATCCACGAGTCGTCTACCTACCCTAAGGAATTCGTCTGTGTAAATGTCCTTTAAAGTAGTGTCATCCCACCATTGAGAGGTAGGTAGCACCACCGTTGGAGGTGTTCGGGTCAATTCGAGGTTCGGGACATGGTGATCACCGGAGCAATGGGAAGACACCTTAGAAGCTACCCTCATGCCAGGTTCCCGGATCATGAGGACTTACTAAGACATCCTCTACTCGACGATCACCTTTCGAGGCAAGGCAACAGTGAGGCGTACCCTAGGGGTGGTGTGTGATTTGTGTGTCATTTTCATTTGTATTTATCTTGTCATGTTATTGGTGATCTAGCGTTTGTTTTTATTTTTGTCCATACATTCTTTCATGCCTTGATTAACAGTTAAAAAAAAATTGCGGAAAGTACAAGATTCTAAGCTATTACAAAAGGCGCGGGTCCACATCGCCAAAATTTCTTGAACCCGATTTGACAGAAAAATAAAGAAAGTAAAGAAAATAAAGAATTAAAAGTGCGAGAAAATTAATTACACGGCTTTGGGAGAGATACATAAATATTAAGCGAAAAAGAAATAAGCACGCGAATTAAATAAGAATTAAACGAGGGCGTTGGACCCTTTTTGCAAAATTAAATTAAATTATTAAATTAATTAATTAAAAAGAAAAGGAATTGTTTTTTTGGTATTTTGTGGTATTTTATGATTTTAATGAAAAAGAATTAATTAAAATAAAGGCTAACCCTAATTCTATTTGTTTTTTAGTTTATTAAGAAAAGATTAAATTTTGACCTAAAATTAACCCTAATTAATTTACATGCAATTTTAATTACAAAAATAAATATTTAATTATTTAATTATTATGAAAGAAAAATAAAAAGGAATAAAAATTATCATAAACCCTAGTTCTACAAATTTTAAATCAATTATGAAAACATTACTATTAAACCTAATTTAATAACTAAATTTAATTAATGTAATTTATTTATAAAAATACTAAAATAAAATATTTATTACATTTTTTCTCTTTTTCTGATTTTTTATGGTGTTTTTTATATTTATGAAAATAATGAATTAATTAAGAAAACAATAATTTAAAAGAAAATAGAAATAATAAAAAAACAAAGAAAGTAAAAAAGTTTAGCAAACCATAGGGGGGTTGCAGTCCCCAAAGTGGAGGTTTTCTTTTAGAAATCTGGCCCATTTACCCTTGGCCCGTTGGACTTTTCAGGACGCGTGTACACGCGTTGACTAGGGTCCACTATACTCTCCAGTTCATGGCCTTTGATTTGATGCTCTGGGACGCGTGGACGCATGATTTTGTGGGTGCACGGTGTGCTTTGATATTGAATCTGCATAGGATAATGCTTGAAAAAACAATATTGGAAAGGGGTGGGGACCTGGGACTCGAACCCGGGTCCTGAGGCTTAGGAGCGTTCTTCTCAACCAACTGAGCTGCATGCATATTCATTAATATAAAAGGAAAACAAATTATATAATAAAAAACTGGAGTTAGTGGTGATCTAGCGCGCAAATTCAAAAGAACCAATCATTACTGGCCACCACATCATCTTCTTCATTGATTTTTGTTTTCCTGAAACACAAACATAATAGGAAACGGTTTTTCAAGTGTTCTTTTAGGCCACTTTCTGTAAAATAGCGAATAGCCCAGGAACGCTCATAAATTGAGCGCGAGGGTAGATTCATGATCGTCTAAACGCACTGAATTGAATGGTGGTATTCAGGTGTCTTAATTTTTCCATATCACGAAACGCCCAATTTCAAGCTTCACAAACCCTAAGAGACAACAATGGTGAAATCGTATATAGCATACAAAAACTCAATCAAGGTAGATGGTTAGCTTCAGAACATGTCAATTAGTATGAATGCATCAAAAAAACGCAATGAAAATGCCTAAATATGGAAACGCGATTATGTATATTATTTGAAACAGTTTGAACCCCTTGTACCAATTCTGGGCGTGTAAAGGTTGCAAAGTTATCCAGTTAGCTTCAGTGAGACACGAGGAAGCTTTTGCAATTGGTCTTGTGCTCTGAATCGACCTCTAACCCTGTTTTCAGTTTTGAGTTCTTAAGCAAAATTTTCAAGTTTGTGTCTTGGTCTCTAGCGCAGCTTCTTGTTAATGAGCATGAGGGTTGTGATCAGGCTTATGTATGGAATGATTAGGTCAAATAATATTAGTCCAAAATCCATGAATTGATGAATGTAACATTTGATTTTTAAGCCATGATATTTTCAAATCTTTTCATGCAAATTGATACCAAATCATATACAATCCTTCCCTAATTGGTCATGCACGAATTTGAGTGTCCAATGATATTTTCTGCACAAAAAGATTTTATTTCATTAGTTTTGTATTTTTCATGTATTTTATTTAATTAAATGAATTATAAATGATAAAAAATCCAAATAAATAAATAAAATTGGAGAAAAACTTCCCTTTGGGCCTAATGGTCGTGCACATGCCTTGGATAATGAATTGTGGAAGAAAAAGAGGCCCATTAGCAATTTTAGGTCATTTGAATCAATGTTGACTTTTCAAAATATCCAAAAATTTCCCAACTTCCACAAGGCATAACTTGCTCAATTTTTAAGCTTTGCTCATGTTCTTGGACATTTTAGAAAGGTCTTTGAGTCCTCTAACCAATGCATTTGGTCCCATGTCATTTTGATTTACCAATCTCAAGTTATGGCCTTTGACTTAAAGTCCCTTTTTGTTGACTTTTGAAAATGACCTATAATGTTGAAATTGATAACTTTTTGTGAGAGCATTTCTTGGACTTGAAGTATGAAGATGAGTTGTAGGAAATGTCTTTCTCTTCAAAATGAGATTTGGATGGAATTTTTCTGATAATCCATGTGAAAGTTATGCCCTGGTCAATTTACAGTTGACTTTTTCAGCTGTCCAAATAAGGAAACTTTTGCATCTTGATGATTTTTGAGCCAAGCTTTGAGAATCATGATCAAGCATTGATCAAATGATGTTTGTGGCTTCAAAATGATATGTTGACCAAAAATTTGAACTTTTGACTGTCAAATGACCATTTTGCCCCTACAGTTGACTGTAGTGCAATTAGGGTTTTTGACTGTGCAATCTTGTGCTGAAAGTCTTGAAACTTTGTATGAGGATGCTTGACCATATTTGTAGGCATGTGGGACTTGATTGGACCCTTGGGAACTTCATTTTCTTGATCAGAATCAAAACCCTAATTTTGACTATTCAGGAGGCTTTTACACTGTGCAACCCTTGGAGAATTTTAAAGCTTGTCTTGGCATTTCTTTTAAGAATATGGGAGGGCAAATTTTGGGGTACAACATGATGCTTGTACAAATATATAACAATAGTGAAAATCTCTAATGAGGTGTGAGGGGACTAAATGTACCCTTGGTTGATAAGGAAGACTAATATACATCATTGTGTTATTTTCTTTCTGCATTTTACTTCTCCATTTCATTGAAAGATTTCCGAAAAAATAAGAACATTCAAACCTCACTTAAAAACTCTAAAATCCAAAAAAATATAATTCACCCCCTCTTAGACCGAACTCTAAACTTACACCCATAAAAATGACTCATGACTCCAAATAATACAATTCATGACAAAATTTTTACTTTACCTAACAAAACACTGAGGTATAATACCTTAACGCGCCAAGTTTTTTCTTTTTAAAATGAACAAACTAATATGTCGATTTGGGGAGAAAATAAAGGGGTAAACTAATAAATGTAATGCAACATCCTAAACCCCATAATACAATTAGTGCAAAATTTTGATTATAAATATACAACCCCTAGGGTGTCACACATTCATAAAACACACAACCTACCTCGTAACACAGGTTTCAACATAAAAGTTCGATAAACACATTTGAAATAGGGATGTTTACTTGACATCCAACACATCTTATTCATACCTGTCATCGCACGTCATCCAATTATTTACGGCATCATCACGGCAGAATCATTAACAAAACAATTAACAAAAACATTGCAACTCATGACATTTAGTCTCATAAAATTTAACTTCATAGCATAAGCAAAAGAGTTGTAACAATTAACTCAAACAACTTGGAAATCTTCACAACATAAATGGTCTTAAAATTTAACATAAATGACATAAGAATAAATTCAAGCGCTTATCCCCAACATGATGTTAGATTATTAGAGCAAGGAACAACTAGTAAAAGCGATAAACTAAGGAAGTAACTCCAAGGCTATCTTCCACTTACTTCAAAAATGATACTCCTGAGTATCTACGCGATACCCGTGTAAAGGAAACATTCAAAAAAAGGGTGGGAATATAACTCAATAATTAGCGGTGATAATAATCGGAAGTAGATTAATCAACAACAATACACGTCAATTACAACGACATGAACATATCAAATATTCTCATCCACAATCATAACACCAAAATAATCATCAAATGTAACACAAATGAAAATAAACTCGACAACTAATTTAACATGCATGTGCTACCAAAACATGAACACTCAGGTTCATTTCACTCCATGATCTCCACTATAGGATTGATTCCCTCTTGGAACTGGAGTACACTAAATCTCTACCATCACCATAGGTAACACTTCAATAATCCTCATAATAGGAATTAGCTACTCGCACCTGATCCACCACCATAGGATTGAAGCTCATAAAAAAGAACTGAAGTTCAGACAACAGAATGCATGGACTCTCAACATGAAACATCAACACATACACATTATCCCCTCTTCTGATCATGTTTGCCACCAACAACATAGTCACCACAATATATCATATTTATGCATAAAATAAAGGAACATCCTTCATAAGAACACTAAGAAAACTAGTCACTCTTAATCAATCCATATCGACAACATATAAGAAATATCTATCATAACACAACAATCTCAGTTAACAACCTCATCAATATCATCATGAAAATCATAAAATTTGTTAAGAAAGTCATTTTCCACATGGAATTAACTAATTATACAAAATATAAGTCAAATACTGACATTATTCAATAGTTCTATGCGTTAACTTTCTAACGCTTCGAACAAAATACTCAATTTAGACTTACAGAGCCAAAGTTACGTCTATTTTGTCGTCACTCACTACATGTTCGCTAACTCTCCCCTAGCGAACACTTGTTTCCTGCTCGCTAACCCCCGCCCAGCATACACGCTCAGGACATCAAAAAACCAGAAAACACGATTTACACAATTGGAGGCTTTCCGAACCTTCGATTTCGATTCTGTAAAGACCCAGCACTCAGAAAATCACAACTTATGGAATACTCTAATTATCTCAAGAAAATTCATAATTTTAACCCCATTAAATCATTCAATCATTAATTTAAGGTTATGCCTCAAACCTTCGAAATTGCAACAATGGTAAATATGGGTTCAATCATCAAAATAGAAAATTACACACATATAAGGTACACGAAACGCATCATATAATCAGCATACAACAACATCAACAATCCCAAGTTCGACATCAACAATTAACATATACAATCATACTCTACCCTTTCATCACACACCTACTATTGAACCAATTATCGCCCTTACCTTGTAACTCTGGAAAAATTCAGCGAAGATGATGATCAAAGATCTCTTCTCTGAAGCCCTAGCACACCTTACCCCAAAGTCTTGTTCTCTCTATTCTCTTTGTTTCACGTACTGGTAGAATGAGACTCTTTTTTTCCTAATTCTTAGAATATATATGTCATTCTAATTTCTATTGATTAATTAGGTTTTCCTTATACTACCCTTAACTTAACCTTGTAATTACCACTTTGTCCTTAAAATCTCTACACATTAACTTTTTCTTATTATTTTATTATTAAATCTAGTAATTCAATATTCGACCAACATTATTATTTAAATTAAATAAATCTAATAAAATTACAATTATTTAATTATTTAAAATTATAAATAAATTCTAAGTAATCGTAATCGACTCTAACTCTTTATACCCCCCACCTCAAGCATACATGCCCCCATAACTACACAACAATTAATTAAATCATATAAGTTTATAATAATTCAATTAAAATCACAGATAAATCGATTAAAATAAATTAATCAAAAATGGGGTGTTACAGGTAATTCCAACAAATTTAGTTTTTGCTTCAAATTAGTTTACCCATCAATTTTTAGAGAAAACTGAGGGGTAAGGTGATTCAGGGTACATACTTCGTGTTGTAACTGGATTTTAAATTGAGTCGCCACTACTAGTTTTTATCCTAAGGAAAGGAATAGAATAGGAAACCCTAATTTTGTATACAGATATTCTAGGTTCTTACTTCTTTTAGACGAAGGGGATGTGTTAGGAACCCCTCATCTACTTTGTTCATAAGAATACCAGGGCTTAGATTTTCAAGGTTTAGGGTAAGGGTTTTAATTTTTTTAATAGGGAAACTCGCCACGATTTTAATTGTATGCCTACGTATACTCTTATGAGGAATCAGAGTCCCAATTCGTAGTTCGTATGTGTTTGTGTTTTTTTATGGGTTACGAAGATATTTTAATTCCCCTTGTACTTTGTCCGAGTGTGTGAATAGCGGAGATTTTGGACAAAGTACGCAGTTAATTAAAATATATTCATAATCCTTTTCGAAAATTAATTGTTGAGTTTATTTTATTATGAAAATGACTTAGTGTTGGTTAAATGTTTTTTAGTGTATTAATTATAAAATTATCTTGTTAAATGCATGATTAAAAATAGTTATTTTAATGAAATATATAAATAAATATTTTTGATGAGTTGGAAAAAATATATTTGATTTTATAATAATAATGGTAATAAAAAATAGATTAAAATATCACTATAAATAAAAATAAAATAATTAAAAATACAGGGGGTGCAAATTGTGTTAGGCTAGGAAGAGTAGGGGGTGTGAGCAGTAGGGCCTTGAATTCAGATATTAAATTCAGGACCAAGAGACAGGGGGTGTATTTTTGAAGTATATAGAAAAATGGGGGGTGTGTAAGAGTAAGGGTCCAAGTCCAGATATTGGACTTGGCCCCTCAGGCCTAGGTTGGTGTAGATTTAGGCGTGTTAGTAAAAAAAAGGGGGTGTTTAGTTATGGGCCTGGCCCAACGCAGGGTTTGATTCTGTTTGGACCACATATGGTTACATGTAGGGAGTTATCATGGGTGTGCATGTTCTGGGATGCTGGATTGAGATCATGTGGACTTGATGGAGGGAATACGGTAACTGTTATGGGCAACACGCATATGATTATTAGGCATAATATAATTTTGTTTTACAAAGCACTCTTTCCATTTTCGTTCAACTCTCTTCTTTATTCTCTCTCCGTGTCTCTGTTTCCTCTCTACCCAAATAACCCGAACCTATCTTAAGCGGCAGCGGCGCCCGATCCCTTCTCTTCCTCTCCAATACCACTACAAACCCCCAAACCCTAAAAACGATTTCAAAGCACCAAAAACAGTTACAAAGATTCATAATAAATCTATGTGCTTACCTTGGATCATCTGAGTTTGAACTCCACGTTTGTTTGAACTTTTTTTGGTCGTCCTTCTTTCGTCTTTGACAGGTACAACGACGGTGGTTTGACGAAGGCGTGGTGGAGATTGAAGCAGCTGCGGCTCAGCTAGGGTTTCAGATTCTGAAACCTTAAGTGGCAGTGAACAAGAGTTGGCGAGTCTCTCTCTGTTCTTCTTCTCTACTTCTTATGTTAATTTTCTCTGTTAATTCTTTTTTCTTTTTGTAAATTTATTTCCTCCTCGCCTCTGTTTTTGATGTTAGGATTTTATAGTGTTTTTTGATTAGGAATTTTAGAAAACAATTATGAGTTTGTCTTTACTCTTTAGAAGATTAGGGATTTCTAGTTTGTAATTTGATTTTGTATAGCAATTTTGATTCTGTTATGATTGTAATTGATACAAATTTGTACGAATTTGATACAATTTAATTAGTTCTACTTTATTTTTAATTTTGTTTGCAAATTTGATTTTGTATTTGTATTTGTACTCTTGATTGGTAATAAAGATTTCAGGATTATATTATGTTTGATTTAAACAATGATTATTTCAAGCCTTAATCACGTGTTTCTTTTCTTTAATTGGTACAGTGCACATTTGTTTGATTTGGTTTTGGGCCAAGCATTTACTTTTGATCTGGGACTGTTGCACTTTTAAGGGCCTCTTTGTTACCGTTTTAAAAAAAAATTAAAACAAATATCATTTTTTTAATTAAGTTATAAAATAATGATCTATGAAATAATCAGTAATGATAATAATTGATAAAAGTAATCATAAAATAATAGTAATGTTAATACTAATCAGTAATAATTATGTATAATATAAATATATCTCTTGGAACCAAAACCTGAAATGGGCCATCTCTTTTTATCATTGGGCCTTAACAAAAATGATTTTCTCTATGGACCCCCCTGATTTAATTAAATTGGGCTTTAAATAAGATGAATGACTTATACACTCTCAAACTTATCTAAAACCAAAATGGGCCATTCTGATTTAGAAATGACCCAAGATTTTCTCAATAGCATGAACCCCCCTTTCAATATTTGAAATGGACTAAAAAAATTACATGGGCCCTTTCTAATTTAGAAAGGCCTGTGATATTTCAAAATAGTATACCCCCATTATCAAAATGCACCCTCTCTCAAAAGATGAATGAAACCTTAATGGGCCATCAGATACTAATGGTCCATTTTAGATCAATACATCTATGTTTCCTGTTTTAAACCCCCTTAGAAATAAAACCTACACAATATTATTTATTTAGAAACTTAAATACAATATAACTTTTGTAATGATAGAGCAATTTTGGGGTATGACAGCTGCCCCTATTTAATCATCTTTCGATTGAATAGTGTGAGAATACGCAGGTCTCACACATTTTGATCGGAAGTTTATTAAATATTGGAAGACCCCAAAATTTGTCTGATAGATTATAAGGATATGTCGTACAGCGTTCCTGTGGGTATGAAGACTATGCATATATGATGATGTATCATCTTACGAGCGTTTGAACCAAAGTTTGTTTTAACTCAGACACAACAACACGAGTAACTCATTTGTATCTAAGGAAGATTGTAGATTTCTTGCACATTTACCATGACCTAGGAGGTAAAATGATACAGTTTTGCAAAGCTGACTTACTAATGCTTGGTGACTAATATTGTAAGTTTATGACGCATATTTTGTATATTCATCGTAACCCAGGGGATGAATAACGTAGAGCCTGATGATACATTGCAGCATGGAGACTAATGAATTATGTTGTTGAGAAGGATATCTTATTGCTGCCTTGAGACTAATGCAATGAGCTAAAGATTTCGTATACCTACCATATATTAGAGGATAGATAATACGAGCTTGAAACCAGATGTTTGGAACATGGAAAAATGATGCTGGTTGTGTCAGCCCTCAACCAAGACTCGAATACCTAAGTTAAATATGCTAGGTTTGAAGCGATGAACCCTAAAATTCCCTGATGATGTTGGTTATGTCGTCCTCAACCATGAATATCAACATGAAGAAAATAAACCCCAAATTCATTGAAGATGTCGGTTGTTTCATCCTCAACCATGACTAAAAACATGAAGAAAATAAACCCCAAATTCATCTATGATTTTGATTGTGTCGTCCTCAACCATGACTATCAACATGAAGAAAATAAACCCAAAATTCATCGATGACTTCGATTGTGTCGTCCTCAACCATGACTATCAACATGAAGAAAATAAACCCCAAATTCATCGATGATGTAGGTTGTGTCGTCCTCAATCATGACTATCAACATGAAGAAAATAAACCCCAAACTCATCGATGATGTTGGTTGTGTCGTCCTCAACCATGACTATCAACATAAAGAAAAATAAAACCCAAATTTTATCGATGATTTCGGTTGTGTCGTCCTCAACCATGACTATAAATATGAAGAAATAAACCCCAAACTCATCGTTGATGTCGGTTGTATGGTCCTCAACCATGACTATCAACATGAAGAAAATAAACCCTAAACTCATCGATGATATCGGTTGTGTCGTCCCCAACCATGACTATCAACATAAAGAAAAATAAAACCCAAACTTCATTGATGATGTCGGTTGTGTCGTCCTCAACCATGACTATCAATATGAAGAAATAAACCCCAAAATTAATCGATGATGTCGAATGTTTCATCCTCAACCATGACTATCAACATGAAGAAAATAAACCCCAAACTCATCGATGATGTCGGTTGTGTCATCCTCAACCATGACTATCAACATAAAGAAAAATAAAACCCAAATTTCATCGATGATGTCGATTGGGTCGTCCTCAACCATGACTATCAATAAGAAGAAATAAACCCTAAAACTAATTGATGATGTCAGTTGTGTCATCCTCAACCATGACTATCAACATGAAGAAAATAAACCCCAAATTGCTTAAAGGTTGAACTATTTAGTTCACACTGATAATCTTGCTAATGATGGACCCTAAAAAAAATTGTGTATTAACCAAAGTAGCTTCGAAAAATGCCATGCATGATGCATATGCATAATGCGCTAAATTGATGTGTTACCAAAGTGTGATATATGCCCCAAATGTTTTAAATGCTCATGTACCAAAATTCTTATGTGTGTATATGCCCCAAAGATATACATATGTACCAAATGTGTATATGCCCCAAGTGTTTCGTATGGTTATGCCCCAAGTATTTTGCAAATGCTTTTGATAGTTCTTCTTTGTTAAACTGTCGGGTTCTTGTAGTCACTAACTTCCCGAGGTTGTTTGATGCTTTATTGTATCTCCAAGTTGA
This sequence comes from Vicia faba, assembly GCA_948472305.1. NCBI lineage: Eukaryota > Viridiplantae > Streptophyta > Magnoliopsida > Fabales > Fabaceae > Vicia > Vicia faba. The sequence continues at coordinate 1,442,397,710 of OX451741.1, read as the reverse complement.
TTTTAATTTTGATAAAGCGTGGCAAACAGTGACAACGTGTCATAGCTAATTGTATTACAGGCGCAGGCGTAGGGTAGACATAGACGTGGATCTTATTTCGATGTTTTTCTAAAGAAAATGCTTTTTGATGCTTTTAATCAAATGCTTTTATTTTTATGTTAATTCCACAAAATTATTTTAATGCAATATTCATAAGAAATAATCGTAGTATGCTGCAAACAAGAATGAAAAGGAAAAACACAATTTTGAAAGATGGAAAAGGTAAATGTTTTATTGATATACCTCTGAATAGGCGAGACTACAAGATGTAATTCCTTGAAAGAGGTAATTACAGAAATTTAAAACTAAAAATGGCAATGAAAATGATAATTGCTACTGCTGTTTCCCCAATGTCCTTCTAATAGCTCTAATCTCCTTTACTTCCGAGTCAAATGATTTGGACCTATCTCTCTTCTTTGTGGTCGTAGTCGTAGCTCTTAGATCCCAGTCTTTTTGTTCTTTATTCATTTAAATAGGGTCCCTAATTTTTGCCCAGATTGCCCTTTCGGGTTTTCAATCCACTGGGATAATCTTTTGTGCATGTCCCTAATTTTTTCCTGGGTCGCCCTTTAGGGTTTTGAATCCACTAGGACAATCCTTTTTTCCTAAGTTTCCCATTTAGGTTCGAACTTAGCGAGCTTTCTTATATATAGTATTTTTTGACTACGTCTAAATTTGTCGGATGTGGTAGTCCTTCCCCGTCCATTGTTGTGAGGATGAGACCACTATGGAAGAATGTTGTTTTAACATATATGGACCTTCGTATTTGAGTATCCAGTTACCACGTGAATTGAGATGAGGTAGAAGAATCTTCTTGAGTACCAAATCTCCTTCTTTGAACACTCGAGGGCGGACTTTCTTGTTGAAGGCTTTCTTCATCCACTTCTGGTATAATTGACCATGGCACAAAGTTGTTAAGTGTTTCTCTTCAATGAGGTTGAGCTGATCAAGTCACGTCTGAACCCACTATGCTTCTTCAAGCTTTATTTCCATTAGAACTCGAAGTAATGGAATTTCTATTTTGACCGAGATTACCGCCTCCATACCATATATTAGAGAGAAAGGAGTTGCACCTGTTGATATGCGCACAAAAGTACGATAGCCATGTAGAGCGAAGGGAAGCATTTCATGCCAATATTTGTATGTCTTCACCATTTTCTGAATGATTTTCTTGATGTTCGTATTGGCGGCTTCGTCGGCCCCATTCATCTTGGGTCGATATGGTAAGGAATTATGATGCTCGATTTTGAAATTATCGTATAACTCCTTCATCATTTTGTTGTTCAAGTTAGACCCGTTATCCGTAATGATTATTCTTGGAACCCCATATCTGCATATGAGATTTTGTTTGATGAATCAAGTAACCACTTGACACATCACATTCGCGTAGGATGTCGCTTCTACCCACTTGGTGAAGTAATCAATGGCAACTAGTACAAATCGGTGTCCTCTTCATGTTTCTCCACACATCTGAGTAACACCACATCATACTTCCTTTTGTATAACACATCATCACTCAGGAAGAATTTTAAGGCTAGCTTTCGCAGAGTTCGCATGTATATAATAGAGGCGTTTTATGGATATTCTTGTCTCTCAAGATACCTCTTGATGTCATAGAACCAAGGTTTATTATCTGGACCCTCTGCATTAGAAAGGCAGTGCGCTGGCTCTTTGAAATGTCTTATTGTAATGTGCGGTTCATGATTTGGCCAAGTTACTTTGAACATGGCTGATATAGTTTCCAAGGCGTCTTCCATCTAATCTTCTTCTCGTGGGATATGACTGAAGGTGATTTCAGTAAATTCTGCAGCTAGCTTTAAAACGTGATCCCGATATGGAATCAATTTGGGATACTTAGTGTCCCATTCATTGTTGACTTGGTATATGAAGAGCGCAGAATCTCCAAATACTTCGAGGTGTTTGATTCTTAGATTGATGGAAGCCTCTAGACCTAGGATCCAAGCTTCATATTCGACGATATTATCGGTGCAGTCAAAACATAACCTCACGGTATATGGTTTGTGATAATTTTCGGAGAAGTTAAAACTGCCCCAATGTCATGCCCCAATGCATTTGAAGCTCTGTCGAACATGAGCGTCCAACGTGCCCCTGGTTCAGGTCCTTCATCGGGCCCAGGTATTTCGTAGTCACCTATAACCATGACATTTCGTCTGGAAAGTCGAACTTTATTAGTTGATATTATGGTAATGGTTGGTGAGCTAGGCGGTACTCTAGTAAACTACACTTGATGGCCTTTTGAGTAACGTATTGGATGTCGTATTCTGATAGTAACATCTGCCATCGGGCAGTCCTTCCTGTAAGAGCCGATTTTTTAAACGCATACTTTAAAGGATCCATTATTGCTATTAACCACATGGTATGAGTTAATATATATTGCCTCAATCTTTTAGTAGCCCAACCCAATGCATAACAAGTTTTCTCGATAAGTGAGTACTTGGTTTCATAGTCAGTGAATGTCTTGTTTTGGTAGTAGATTGAATGCTCTTTTCTACCTGTTTTGTCATGTTGTCCCAATACACATCCCATTTCTACTTCAAGTATTGTTAGATACATGATAAGTGATCTTCCGGGGATTGGTGGTATTAAGATCGGTGACTCTTGTAAATATTTCTTTATTGTCTCGAAGGCTATTTGACAATTATCATTCCATACCACCATCTGATCTTTTCGCAGTAATTTGAATATAGGCTCACATGTAGCAGTTAGGTGCGATATGAAACTTGGAATATAGTTCAATCATCCTAAGAAACCACAATCCTATTTCTCTGTCCTTGGAGCTTGAATTTCTTGTATGGCTTTTACCTTGTCGGGGTCCACTTCAATACCACACTGACTTACAATGAAACCTAGTAATTTGCCTAATCTGACACCAAATGTACACTTGTTTGGATTCAACCTTAGTTTATACCTTCGAAGACGATCGAATAACTTTTGTAAATGTATGATGTGATCCTCCTTTGTATGGGATTTGGCAATCATCTACGTACACCTCAACCTCCTTATGAATCATATCATGGAATAGTGTGACCATAGCCCATTGATAGGTTTCCTCTGCATTCTTCAAATCGAATGGAATTAATTTGTAACAGAAAGTGCCCTAAGGTGTAAAAAATTAGTCTTTTCCATATCTTTGGGTGCCATTTTGATTTGATTGTATCCTGAGAAGCCGTCCATGAATTAGAATACCGAAGCTTGAGTTGTATTATCCATCAAAACGTCTATGTGAGGTAACGGGAAATCGTCTTTGGGACTTGCTTTGTTTAAATCTCGATAATCCACACACATGCACACTTTACCATCCTTCTTGGGTACTGGAATGACATTATCTATCCAAGGTGGATAATATACCACTGCTAAGAACCCGACGTCAAATTGTTTAAGGACCTCTTCTCAAATTTTGTTGGATATGTCTGGACGAGTTCTTCTGAGCTTCTTCCTAATCAAAGAGAAACCTTCTTTGAGAGGTAATCTGTGCACCATATGTATGTACCCAATCCTGGAATATCTTTGTAATACCAGGCGAATATATTTACATACTCATGTAACAACTTGATCAGCCTTTCTTTGACGATTTTCTCCAATGTTTCCCCTAGCTTGATCTCTTTCGGATCTTCTTTTGTGCCAAGATTAACAGTCTCAATGGGTTCTTGGTACGCTTGTATACTGTTAGTTTTCACTCTATTTCTCTCGCCAATTCTTTGGAAAGTTCAATATCTTTATCATCTTCTTCTTCAGCTTGGTTGATGGGTGCATCAAAATTATATCAGATAGCAGCAGTAACATTATCGGTGGTTTGGGGCATGGATATATATATTTATCATGTTTTGGTGCAGCTTTTAGTATGTGAATTTGGAAAATGCATATGAAAAAATTATCGACATTTTTTAAATGTAAGAGAAAAACATGGACTTAATTGAATGTGAAATATAACTTTTATTAATCATGAATACTGTCTGAAATAAAATGGGGACCCTTACAAGCAACCCCTATGCCTCGGGCTTGACATAGGTTCTTTCAAAAACAAGAAAAATTACTTTGGAAAGAAAACTGTGATATGGTGGGAGAACTGACTTGAGGTTTTGCGTTTGTGTTTGCAAATGTTTCGGTTTAGCAAGAGTCGCCACCGACTTTTTATTTTATCCAAAGGAAAGGTCAAAAAGCACAGGAAAGACCTTTGAGATGTTTTCTTGGGTTCGGGGGGTAGATTATGAAAAGGGAAGGTGCTAGCACCCTTTTCATCCATGGTTTTCCATGGGCTCTTAGTTACTTGTTTAGATCACTTGCTTTTGCTTTTCAATTGTTTGAAATGGTGCTTTGTGTGTGGTTTTGAAAATGCTTTGAAAAGAGGCCTTTGTTTAGGAAACCTTTGTAACAATTCTTGTTTGAATGTTTTACAAAGGTGTTTGTCTTTTGAAAAGATGTTTCAATGTTTGAAATTTTGCTTTGGGAATTGTTTTGAAATTGTGGTGTGTTTTGAAAATGCTTTGAAAACAGGCCTTTGTTTAGGCAACCTTTGTAACAATTCTTGTTTGAATCTTTTACAAAGGTGTTTGTCTTTTGAAAAGATGTTTCAATGTTTGAAAGTTTGTTTTGGGAATTGTTTTGAAATTGTGGTGTGTTTTGAAAATAGCAAGGATGTTTGCAAGTTTGATCAAGTAACTAGGAGTTGTCTACCCTACTCAAAGATATTTCCTACACATTTTTAACCCTTTGACATTGTTGTTTTACCATTGTATTTGGTAAACAACCTTGTATTTGGATGTTAAACGAGACAGGCGTGGGTCATCGTATGACCATGATAGCAATGTTGCCAAGTATCTTAGCAAATTTTTGAGGGACTAGATCATTTTTGTATAGGCAACCAAGATAGCATCATCGAGGGACTATGGTCTTTTGTTTTGTTTTTTTTTTGTTTTTGTTTTGCCAAGACACCTAGCATGGATCCCATGGCCATTTTTAAGGCAACAAGTGGATGAAACCCTAGGGGTGCTTGTGTGCATTGTGTTGTCATTTTCATACATTTTTGTCTTGTTTTAGGTCTAGCTATTTGTTTTATTTTAGATTTTTGCATACAAACCCTAATCTTTCTATCATGCATATTTGAAAGCTATAAAGTGCGTAAAAATAAATCTACAATTATTACAACATGATTATGGGGAGAGGGGTACAAGTTTGAATAGGGGGATATTTGCAAGAAAATAAAACCCTAAGATTATTACAACCATATTGAATTCTTTGTACAAATAAATAAATAGACAATATTTAAATATCCAAATAAATATAAATATGCAAAATGTTTTTGTATTTATTTTTATGTATGTAAAAATCAACTATTTAATGTATCAAAAATAAGAAAATAAAAAGCTTATTTTTATTAAGGGTGGAAACCCTAATTTGTTTTAAGAAAATATATATTATAATTATTTATTTATGTACAATAAAATAAATAAAAATATATACAAATGTTAAAAAAATAAAAATATGTGAGAAAATATTATTTAAGTGTATAAATAATAAAAATAAAAATATATAATATTTTTTATAATATTTACAAGTTTTTATTTAAGAAAATAAAAGTATATTATTTAAGAAAATATTTTTATGCTAGAAAAAATAATAAAAATAATAAAATAAAATATGAAAATATTTTTAGTAATTTTTAATATTTAGAAAAATAAAATAAAGTCAGAAATGTAAATAGAAATAGAAAAAAACAAAAAATAATGAAATGGGCCAAGAGGGGTGTAAACAGCAAGCCTAGGGGTGCAAAAAGCATGAACAAGCCAAGCCCAGCCCAGATTCCATCATCCCTGTCCTCCAGAAACACCAAACACGCGCGCTTCTTGTTCAAATTGCTAACTCCTGCCTTTGTGCTTAAAAACAAAAACTTGCAACATGAAAGTTATAGAGCATGATCACACGATTCTAACCATGTAAAAAACTTAATCTAACTCTCAAAGACCAGAGAGAATTTCTCTGGCCCTAATTTCTAACCTAGCTTTTTCAGAAAGTTCATCATTCAAATTCTCCCAGCTCAGTTAACTTAAATGAAATCTATGCATATGTACAGCTCAAGGGCAATGAGTACTACATTTTTTATTCACAAACCTAAGCCTAATGTTTCCTAAATAGAGAGATAGAAGTTTGAAATTTACCTGTTTCATTCGAGCTTGAGTATGGCAATGTCGGGGTTTTCAGTGAGGCCTGAGATGCTTGTGAGCTTGCTTGAAGTTCCTTTGAGCTTTCCCAATGCTTAGCTAGCTTTGAACTTGCTTGAATCTCTCTATAGAACTCAACCTTCAAAGCTTCCAAACAAAAATGGTGAAGTGGGTAAATGGGGTTACAGTGACTTGGGAATGGTTGGGATAGTTCAGGTAGGTTGTACAGAGTGTGTTGGAACAGGTTTGGGGCAAAACGCACGAGGCAATTGGAAGATGGAAGTGAAACTGCAGAACTTGCCCTGTTTTGCAAGAAAATGTGATTTTGGTGTTTTGGAAGGTTTGAGGACTTGCTAGCTCGTGCTTCTGGCTTAGTGTGAGATGCAAAACTTGTTTGAAATGTTTACAAGAGTAGGTTTTAACAGATACAAGAGTTGTTGACCTTTTGCAAGGTTTCTTGGTTTTGAAGCAAGAGTGAGAAGTGACCATGCTATGGCCTGTACAGGCCTCCTTCTTAGCTGCACAAAGTTGTTGTACCATTGCCTAAGTTTATGGAGTTGGTTTGCTGCAAAGGGATGGGTTTAAGGCTCAAGGGAAACAAAAATGCATAAAGTGAACTTTATCAAAATGGCATTGTTAACTTTTTGCCATTTTTAGATTAATCCTTTGTGTAATCTTCCATTGATCAGAACAATGACTTAATACATTGTGTTTGCATTCAAATTTTGAGTGTGGAAGGGTTTAAGGACCTGCAAACAAGTACAAGCATGGCTGGACAGAAATTGCAACTTGTAGCAACATGAAAAATGTCATGGATCAAAGTGACATTTTGCCAAATTCAAACCTTCAATTCTCCCTAACCACAAATGATCTTGGAGAGTTCTTGGACATTTTGGAAAGCTTGTAACATTCTTTACGATCCATATTTGAAATGCATTTGGAAATTACAATGGGAACTAGGTGAAACATTTCCATGACGATAGGTCAAAATCCTGCCTAAACTAGAACAAAATTTCACTAAGTTAGAAAGTTTTTGGACCCTTGTTCATAAAATCATAACTTGAGATCCAAGCATCTTTTGGGAAAACTTTGTGAATAAAAGTTATAGATTTTGTGGAGGACTACAACTTTAATGTTGTAAGTTTTGTTTGAATCCAATTGCATCATGGTGAAAATATTGGGCAAAGTTGGGAAAAAATGAGAAAATTTCATAACTTAGAAAATTTCTAAGTTATGAAATTTTTCAATCTTAAACCCTAATTTCCAAAATTAGGTTTCTTGATGAATAAGTTTCATGTTTTGACACATCTTGATGAAAAATTACCCTTGGCATTTGATTTTGACCCAAAAGTCAAAGTTTGACTTTTCAGTGTACAGTTGATTTTTGATCAGTTGACTGGAAAATTCATCTGTTAATCCAATGCTTTTGAGATCTTTTGAACCTTGTGATTAGGTAAAGATGATTCCATTGAGTCCTTGAATCCATACTTGAACCCAATTTTCCATTGGCTAGGTGGAAAATCAGAAATTGCCCTTCTGCAGTCAAAACCCTAAAAATGACCATTTTGCCCTTTTGATGATCTGATCAAATTCCTTGAAGAGTTGTGGTCCAAACTTTATGAAATGGTTCATATGAGTCTATAATGTTGATGTGGATCAAAAATTATGATGTTTGACTGTAAATTGGCCACAGTTGACTTTTTCCCTAATACAGATGATTTTTAGGTCAACTGTCCAATTGACTGGGCAAAAATTTGATTCAAGGCTTGAAAATTGGTATGAGCAATCTTAGAGGTCCAACATGAAGCATGAAAGTCACACTGAGCAATGAAAGTCCAAAAATCCTTGTGCAAACTCAAACCCTAATTTCAGGTCAATAGTGCAAGGAGATGTCTTGAGCAGAGCAAACCCTAGCTTGGTCTGGAATTCAAAGAGTCTTGTGAGGGGAAATCTTGATAAAATGAGAGGGAAAATCTTGGAGTACAATAGCTTCCCCTGTTCAATCTTCTTGAACCTAAAGAGTTAGATTGGCGAGTTTGCCTTTCGTGACTAGAAGGTAAAAGAGGATTAGACACTAGAGTGCCCGTAAATTTGCACTCATCAAAATATAGTTGAGGAAATGGGCTTAAAGATGCCATTTGGAGATGTGAATCTTGTTGGAGATGGGCTTAAAGATGCCATCCAAGAATGTTTGTTGAAAATCAGGAGAATGAGCGCCAGAATGTTATCCGTGTCTGGAGCATCTCTGAGTTGGGGATCTGAATAAGCAAAAGAATAGCATCTGTGTCTGGAGCGTCTCTGAGCTGTTTTCTGAATCTTGTATTTGAATAAGCGATAGAAAAGCATTCGTGTCTGGAGCGTTTCTAAGTTGTTTTCTTTGATCTTTGAATTTGAATAAGCGATAGAGAAGCATCCGTGTCTGGAGCATTTCTAAGTTGTTTTCTTTGAGCTTTGAATTTGAATAAGCGATAGAAAAGCATCCATGCCTGGGGCGTCTCTAAGATGTTTTCTGAACTTTACATCTGAATAAGAAATAGAATTGCATCCGTGTCTGGAGCGTCTCTAAGTTGTTTTCTAAAATCTTTGAATAAGCAATAGAATAGCATCCGTGTCTGGAGCATCTATAAACTATTTTCTGAGATTTGAATCTGAATAAGCAATAGAAAAGCATCTGTTTCTGGAGCGTCTCTAAACTGTTTTCCGAACTTTGAATCTGAATAAGCAAATAGAGTAGCATCCATGTCTGGAGCATCTATAAACTTTTTTCCGAACTTTGAATCTGAATAAGCAATAGAATAGCATCCATGTCTGGAGCATCTCTAAACTTTTTTCCGAACTTTGAATTTGAATAAGAAAATAGAATAGCATCCATGTCTGGAGCATCTATAAACTATTTTCCGAACTTTGAATCTGAATAAGCAAATAGAATATCATCCATATCTGGAGCATCTATAAACTGTTTTCCGAACTTTGAATCTGAATAAGCAATAGAATAGCATCCACGTCTGGAGCATCTATAAACTGTTTTCTGAGCTTTAAATTTGAATAAGCGATAGAAAAGCATCAGTGTCTGTAGCATCTGTAAACTGTTTTCTGAGCTTTAAATTTGAATAAGCGATAGAAAAGCATCCGTGTCTGGAGCATCTATAAACTGTTTTCTGAGCTTTAAATTTGAATAAGCAATAGAAAAGCATCCGTGTCTGGAGCATCTCTAAGCTATTTTCTGAGCTTTGAATCTGAATAAGCAATAGAATTTCATCTGTGTCTGGAGCGTCTCTAAGCTGTTTTCTGAACTTTACATCTGAATAAGCAATAGAATTGCATCCGTGTCTGGAGCGCCTCTAAGCTGTTTTCATGATTGTATATTGGTAACTTGTTAATCTTATCCTGAAAAGGGTAAAATGTAAGCTGAAACACAAAGTTATGTTGCATGAAATGTATGATGCAATATATGCGTTTTATCCATGTTTATGGTATATGAATGTGATGTATGTGCATGTAAGCTGATTTGTTGTCTTGCTGAGGAAAATAAATCCTTGATAGCTGGAGATAATAAAATCTTCGACTGCTGTCGGGGAAAATAAATCCATGACTGCTGCTGGAGATTCAAGATTTTTGACAACTCGCAGGGATTATCAAAACTTTGACAACTTCTATGGGTAATTGAGAATGAGAATCTTCATTCTGTTAGGGGATGAAAAGCTCTGTGGGGAGTAGCTATACTGCTGGAGAGTAAGCTATCCTGCTGGAGAGTAAGTTCAGGACTCTGGGGAAAAGCTTATTCCTGTTTGGAAGAAGTTCAGGAGTTTAGGTTGTATGCCACTTTAAGAATGAGAATCTTCATTCTGTTGGAGATATCAGGAGCTTGGATGTATGCCAATCTACTGGGGTTTCAAGAATGAGAATCTTCATTCTATTAAGGATATCAGGAGTTTGGGTGTATGCCAATCTTCTGGGGTTTTAAGAATGAGAATCTTCATTCTGTTAAGGATATCAGGAGTTTGGGTGTACGCCAAACTTCTGGGGTTTCAAGAATGAGAATCTTCATTCTGTTAAGGATATCAGGAGTTTGGGTGTAGGCCAATATTCTGGGGTTTCAAGAATGAGAATCTTCATTCTGTTAAGAATATCAGGAGTTTAGGTGTATGTCAATCTACTAAGGAATTATCCTTGGTTGGGGATAAAACAAAAGTTAACTGTTATCTGGTTGATTTCCAGGCTTTAAGATAACTTACTGGGGAATTGGAGAAACCGGATGATTTCCGTTGTGGGGTTGATAGTTTCAACTTCGCTGGGGATTGGTAGTTGGTAGTCTCATCTCCGCTGGGGATCTTAATGACGTGTTGTAGAGATTGTGTATGGAAATGGGCTTAAAGATACCATTTGGAGAAACAGAGGAGAATCGCCGGAGATGGGCTTATAGATGCCATCCAAAGGTGATAGTTGACGGAAAGTTTGAACTGGATCTGAAACAGCAAAATCTGGAAGTGAATCAGAATAAACCGTTGAGAGATTTATCTGAAACAGTAAAATCTGGAATATCTTCAACTGGAATAAGAATCAGGGAGATATTACTGTCGATCTGACTGAGCCAGAGAATGTCTTGAATTACTTTGACTGGATAAGAATCACAAAAATCTTAGAATCGATTTAACTGAGCCAGACGAAAGTCTTGGAATATCTTCAACTGGAATAAGAATATGGGAGATCTTAGTGTCGATCTGACTGAGCCAAAGATGGTCTTGAATTACTTTGACTGGATAAGAATCAGAAAAATATTAGAATCGATTTAACTGAGCCAGACGAAAGTCTTGGAATATCTTCAACTGGAATAAGAATCAGGGAGATCTTAGTGTCGATCTGAATGAGCCAGAGAAGGTCTTGAATTACTTTGACTGGATAAGAATCAGAAAAATCTTAGAATCGATTTAACTGAGCCAGACGAAAGTCTTGGAATATCTTCAACTGGAATAAGAATTGGGGAGATCTTAGTGTCGATCTGACTGAGCCAGAGAAGGTCTTGAATTAATTTGACTGGATAAGAATCAGAAAAATCTTAGAATCAATTTAACTGAGCCAGATGAAAGTCTTGGAATATCTTCAACTGGAATAAGAATCAGGGAGATCTTGTTGTCGATCTGACTGAGCTAGAGAAGGTCTTGAATTACTTTGACTGGATAAGAATCAGAAAAATCTTAGAATCAATTTAACTGAGCCAGACGAAAGTCTTAGAATATCTTCAACTGGAATAAGAATCAGAGAGATCTTAGTGTCGATCTGACTGATCCAGAGAAGGTCTTGAATTACTTTGACTGGATAAGAATCAGAAAAATCTTAGAATCGATTTAACTGAGCCAGACGAAAGTCTTGGAATATCTTCAACAGATGTCGGGGAAAATAAATCCTGGACTGCTGTTGAAGGGGAAAGTTGAATGAACTACTATCTGGTCGCGGTCCAGGCTTCATAGCTTGAATTTTGTGAGAATTTGATTGCATCTTTCCTGAAAGGTAAAGGTTAGTTGCCTGACATATATCAAAAAATGATGTTCTCAAAATAAATGAGATTGTGTTGTATGATGTCCTGATGTCCGGATATGTAATGTTTTCAAGATGATCTCTCACTGGGGAAAGTAAATCCCGAGTTGGTGCTGGAGAAAAGAGTTGAATTCTTTGTTTCCGATAGTGAAAAATCTGGCGACTTCAATGGGAAAAATTCTCAGGAATTCTTGAGGTCGACTTAGCTGGGAAGAGTTCATCAAAGATTGAAACTCTGGCTGGGAGTCCTCTTATGAGAAGGATTTTAGAGAGATTTGTCAATGCCCCATGTAGTGAGTGTTTATGATTCTGCCAGAAAATGTTTGACTGTATGCAACCCTTTGTTGGGATTGACGTTCAATGCCTCAAGTGACAGGGACAGAGACTTGCCCCTGGTTACTCTGCACTTTGAGAGATTTCTTGAAATCTTGAATGGACTTCCCCAGGTGTACTGGACAATGACATGTCGTGTCCCTCTGTTGATAGGAGATTTTTGCAACGGAAGTGCCATCCCACTTGAAGTGATTTTTTTCACTGAGAGAGCTTTCGTTCATCGGATATTCACTGTGTGAATTTCTTCACTGTCAAACAAATAGCCATATGCAAACAACGATATTCAAATAATGAAAAGTTTATGCTTGTCTTGAAATTTTGAAAATGCGTTTTTTAGCAGAAAACTTTTGTAAGAAAAATTCAACTCAGGATTTAGAGCAAAGCCTTACAGGAGTCAGGATACCTTTTGTAACAGTATGCTTTCGAAATAACCCATGCTTCAATTAGGACTTTTGAAAGGTTGTAACGTGGCTTGGTTCACGGTTTTAAGAAACAAAGGATAAAGGCTCAAAGTATATTTGTACCCACCCGCTCTTCGTGATGTTCTTCAGTCCTAAACTCAGTTAATTGTGCGTTGAACTCCAAATGAGTTTGGAACGATATTTTGGTGATGATTCACACAAGTTGAATTTGTTGGAAGGCAGTCATTTTTGCAACATTTTTCATGTTTTTGAGGATTTGTAGTGACCTCTTTATTTCGATTTATTATCCTTAATTTTTTCCTAATGTTCCTGTTTTTGAGATTACAGTCAGCGGGATGCCCCAGTTTTCTTTAAGTCTCCTTTGTAGGTTTCGACACAGTGGTCTTTTTCTTTTTGCGAGATAATGACTGCCAAGATAATGGGGAACTATCACCATCTTTTGATTCCAAAGGAAAATTTTTGATGTCATTCGTCGTATTACGAAATGAAAGTTTGCGGCTAAATGTGCATTTGAATTAACTGAGATACTACCCTGCCCCAGGTTCGATTAAAGGTTTCAATTTGTGCTAAAACAGAAAACTTCTACTTCTTTGGCTCGAAGGGGTTGACTAGGGATTATCTTCCTTATAACTCCAATGTTTAGGATTTGAAAGAAACGCCTGTACATCATCAGCAAGGTCTGTCCAAAAGAATACTGTATGAGATTATGGAATTGTTTTCGTCATCCTCCCACTAAAGGTTTGTAACTTTTAGCAAGAGTTAAATGTCATAAAGAAAGTAGAAAGCATAGTTTAAGTATAGTGAAAACGAATGGATGAATTCAAGACAAACATATGCAATGCATTAATGAAACAAAGTTTGACATTAATAGATAATTGTTTAAATAACAAAAGAAATTACAACTTGAAAATTCAAATGAAACAAAAGCCTCTTTGTCCAAACTTGTCATTTTAGGTGGAGAGCCTTCAGCGGAAGATTTTCATCTGGCCATCTTGTGTGAACTCCAGCACTCCTCTGTCAATCAAGTCTTGGGTCTTATTTTTCAAAGCCCAACAGTCATTCGTATCATGCCCAGGATTATTGGAGTGGTATGCACATAATGCATTAGGATGATAGCTAGGAGCAGATGTATTGGGATTCCGAGGAGGATCCCTTAATACAATCAGCTTGACTTCCAACAAGCATTGCAGCACTTGGGATAATGGCATGTTAATCTCAGGGAAGTGCTTTCCAGATGTATTTTATCTACGCCGATTACCTTTTTGACGTTGGTGAGGTTGCTGTTGGGCTTGTGACCCTGAAGCAAACTGGGAAGCTTTCCCTCGACTTCTTGTCTCAAGGGAGACTGAATGATGACTTGATCTTCAACCTTAGTCATTTGCCCTATTTGGTTACGTTCACCTAGATGAAGCTTGTTGATGAGGACCTTTAGCTCCTCTTGTCCTTGAGCCAGGTTTTGAATAAGAGCCATCTGGCCCACCAGTTGTCCCATCATCTGAATTTTCATTGTTGCCATCTCAATATGTAGCCCTTCCAACTGATCATTCCTGATGCCCCCCGGATTCCCTATGACCATGCCCCTTGTGAGGAGAGCTTTCACTTCTTCTTGTCCCTTGGATAGGTTCAAGAACAACTCTTGAAGTTGAGCGTTTTGAGCATGGATGTCTTTGATAGTCTTCTCTAGAGCCATCTCTACTGAAATAAACAGTAGGAAGATAAGGAGACCTGAAAGGGGGAAACCTATCATGATACGATGCAAGATAAGTGGGTGTATGTTTTCAAGGATCTCGCGGGGTAAACACGAGAAAATGTTAGAAATTGAATATCTTTGATTGGAGAACTTTATATCGGTGGATGTCTTTCCACGAGAATCAAGCTCACCATGTCAAGTGGGTCATAGCCCTTGACTCAAGTTGTTGTACTTGATCTTTGACGGCGTTTGTTTAGAGGAAAATGAATCCTCTTTCCCTTTGGTAGACGTCTGGTTCAACGTGACCCTGCATCAAAGACCCTCGAGATCCTTGAAATAGTTATTGAAAATGCTATGGTATGACGTTATGATGTTATGTACATATATGTGAAGTTTATATACAAATAATCATATTCACACAAAGCAGACGAGTCCTTAGGTTTAGGCTTGCATGGAGCTCGTAGGTAAGTACCCTCTTGAAGTCTATTTGGCTCAACTTGTCCTATAAATAGTAATCGGGTTCTAAGGAGCTCAATATCACTGGATGGTTTCCTTGTTCATTGTTTTAATTCAGCCTCTTACCGGTGACCGAAATATTCCAAGGAAACAACCCTCAATGAGTGTAGTATCGAGTATCTACCAACTTCGTATTGCACCAAAGCCGGTCATATCACTACATCCTAAAAGGCCAAGTTGGTCAAGTAAGGTTCTAAGGTCAGTTGATGTTTCATGACACCAAGCGGCGGCCCCGTACTCTCCTTGATTCAACTCAAGGGTTACCGGTACCAACCAAAGTGCCACATCAACGTAGCTACTGCTTCAACCATGTCGGTATACCCCGCACAGTTCCCTCACAGTTTATTGCTACTTACCTAAAAGGTGCCCCCAAATCCGGGTGTAGGATTTAAAACAAACCCAAACAAGGAACCAAAAAAGTAAAGCATACAAGTCAAATAAGATAAGCATGTAAAGGTGATCTAAAATCCTAAGGTAACCCCACTTTTAGTTAATTCCCCAACAGATTCGCCAGTTCTGTGATACGGTGGGAGAACTGACTTGAGGTTTTGCGTTTGTGTTCATAAATGTTTCGGTTTAGCAAGAGTCGCCACCGACTTTTTATTTTATCCAAAGGAAAGGTCAAAAAGCACAGGAAAGACCTTTGAGATGTTTTCTTGGGTTCGGGGGGTATATTATGAAAAGGGAAGGTGCTAGCACCCTTTTCATCCATGGTTTTCCATGGGCTCTTAGTTACTTGTTTAGATCACTTGCTTTTTTTTTTCAATTGTTTGAAATGGTGCTTTGTGTGTGGTTTTGAAAATGCTTTGAAAAGAGGCCTTTGTTTAGGCAACATTTGTAACAATTCTTGTTTGAATGTTTTACAAAGGTGTTTGTCTTTTAAAAAGATGTTTCAATGTTTGAAAGTTTGTTTTGGGAATTGTTTTGAAATTGTGGTGTGTTTTGAAAATGATTTGAAAGCAGGCCTTTGTTTAGGCAACCTTTGTAACAATTCTTGTTTGAATGTTTTACAAAGGTGTTTGTCTTTTGAAAAGATGTTTCAATGTTTGAAAGTTTGTTTTGGGAATTATTTTGAAATTGTGGTGTGTTTTGAAAATAGCAAGGATGTTTGCAAGTTTGATCAAGTAACTAGGAGTTTTCTACCCTACTCAAAGATCTTTCCTACACATTTTTAACCCTTTGACATTATTGTTTTACCATTGTATTTGGTAAACAACCTTGTGTTTGGATGTTAAACGAGACAGGCGTGGGTCATCGTATGACCATGATAGCAATGTTGCCAAGTATCTTAGCAAATTTTTGAGGGACTAGATCATTTTTGTATAGGCAACCAAGATAGCTTCATCGAGGGACTATGATCTTTTGTTTTGTTTTTGTTTTGTTTTTGTTTTGCCAAGACGCCTAGCATGCATACCATGGCCATTTTTAAGGCAACAAGTGAAACCCTAGGGGTGCTTGTGTGCATTGTATTGTCATTTTCATGCATTTTTGTCTTGTTTTAGGTCTAGCTATTTGTTTGATTTTAGATTTTTGCATACAAACCCTAATCTTTCTATCATGCATATTTGAAAGCTATAAAGTGCGTAAAAATAAATCTACAATTATTACAACATGATTATGGGGAGAGGGGTACAAGTTTGAATAGGGGGATATTTGCAAGAAAATAAAACCCTAAGATTATTACAACCAAATTGAATTCTTTGTACAAATAAATAAATAGACAATATTTAAATATGCAAATAAATATAAATATGCAAAAAAAATTTGTATTTATTTTTATGTATGTAAAAATCAACTATTTAATGTATCAAAAATAAGAAAATAAAATGCTTATTTTTATTAAGGGTGGAAACCCTAATTTGTTTTAAGAAAATATATATTATAATTATTTATTTATGTACAATAAAATAAATAAAAATATATACAAATGTTAAAAAATAAAAATATGTGAGAAAATATTATTTAAGTGTATAAATAATAAAAATAAAAATATATAATATTTTTATAATATTTATAAGTTTTTATTTAAGAAAATAAAAGTATATTATTTAAGAAAATATTTTTATGCTAGAAAAAATAATAAAAATAATAAAATAAAATATGAAAATTTATGAAAATATTTTTAGTAATTTTTAATATTTAGAAAAATAAAATAAAGTCAGAAATGTAAATAGAAATAAAAAAAAACAAAAAAATAATAATGAAATGGGCCAAGAGGGGTGTAAACAGCAAGCCTAGGGGTGCAAAAAGCATGAACAAGCCAAGCCAAGCCCAGATTCCATCATCCGTGTCCTCCAGAAACACCAAACACGCGCGCTTCTTGTTCAAATTGTTAACTCCTGCATTTGTGCTTAAAAACGAAAACTTGCAACATGAAAGTTATAGAGCATGATCACACGATTCTAACCATGTAAAAAACTTAATCTAACTCTCAAAGACCAGAGAGAATTTCTCTGGCCCTAATTTATAACCTAGCTTTTTCAGAAAGTTCATCATTCAAATTCTCCCAACTCAGTTAACTTAAATGAAATCTATGCATATGTACAGCTCAAGGGAAACGAGTACTACATTTTTTATTCACAAACCTAAGCCTAATGTTTCATAAATAGAGAGATAGAAGTTTGAACTTTACCTGTTTCAGTCAAGCTCGAGTATGGCAATGTAGTGGTTTTCAGTGAGGCCTGAGATGCTTGTGAGCTTGCTTGAAGTTCCTTTGAGCTTTCCCAATGCTTAGCTAGCTTTGAACTTGCTTGAATCTCTCTATAGAACTCAACCTGTAAAGCTTCCAAACAAAAATGGTGAAGTGGGTAAATGGGGTTACAGTGACTTGGGAATGGTTGGGATAGTTCAGGTAGGTTGTACATAGTGTGTTGGAGCAGGTTTGGGGCAAAACGCACGAGGCAATTGGAAGATGGAAGTGAAACTGCAGAACTTGCCCTGTTTTGCAAGAAATGTGATTTTGGTGTTTTGGAATGTTTGAGGACTTGCTAGCTGATGCTTCTGGCTTAGTGTGAGTTCCAAAACTTGTTTGAAATGTTTACAAGAGTTTGTTTTAACAGATACATGAGTTGTTGACCTTTTGCAAGGTTTCTTGGTTTTGAAGCAAGAGTGAGAAGTGACCATGCTATGGCCTGTACAAGCCTCCTTCTTAGATGCAAAAAGTTGTTGTACCTTTGCCTAAGTTTATGGAGTTGGTTTGCTGCAAAGGGATGGGTTCAAGGCTCAAGGGAAACAAAAATGCATAAAGTGAACTTTATCAAAATGGCATTGTTAACTTTTTGCCATTTTTAGATTAATCCTTTGTGTAATCTTCCATTGATCAGAACAATGCCTTAATCCATTGTGTTTGCATTCAATTTTTGAGTGTGAAAGGGTTTAAGGACCTACAAACAAGTACAGGCATGGCTGGACAGAAATTGCAACTTGTAGCAACATGAAAAATGCCATGGATCAAAGTGACATTTTTCCAAATTCAAACCTTCGATTCTCCATAACCACAAATGATCTTGGAGAGTTCTTTGACATTTTGGAAAACTTGTAACATGATATACAATCCATATTTGAAATGAATTTTGAAATTCCAATGGGAACTAGGTGAAAAATTGTCATGAAGATAGGTCAAAATTCTGCCTAAACTAGGGCAAAATTTCACTAAGTTAGAAAGTTTTTGGACCCTTGTTCATAAAATCATAACTTGAGATCCAAGCATCTTTTGGGAAAACTTTGTGAATGAAAGTTGTAGATTTTGTGGAGGAATAAAACTTTCATGTTGGAAGTTTTGTTTGAATCCAATTTCATCATGGTGAAAATGTTG
The DNA here is from genome assembly GCA_948472305.1 of Vicia faba. Lineage (NCBI taxonomy): Eukaryota > Viridiplantae > Streptophyta > Magnoliopsida > Fabales > Fabaceae > Vicia > Vicia faba. Next base: position 1,442,379,182 of record OX451741.1, on the reverse strand, counting down.
GGCAAAGTTGGGGAAAATGAGAAAATTTCATAACTTAGAAAATTTCTAAGTTATGAAATTTTTCAATCTTAAACCCTAATTTCCAAAATTAGGTTTCTTGATGAATAAGTTTCATGTTTTGATACATATTGATGAAAAATTACCCTTGGCATTTGATTTTGACCAAAAAGTCAAAGTTTGACTTTTCAGTGTACAGTTGATTTTTGATCAGTTGACTGGAAAATTCATATGTCAATCCAATGCTTTTGAGATCTTTTAAACCTTGTGATTAGGTCAAGATGATGCCATTGAGTCCTTGAATCCATACTTGAACCCAATTTACCATTGGCTAGGTGGAAAATCAGAAATTTCCCTTTTGTAGTCAAAACCCTAAAAATGACCATTTTGCCCTTTTGATGATCTGATCAAATTCCTTGAAGAGTTGTGGTCCAAACTTGATAGAATGGTTCATATGAGTCTATAATGTTGATGTGGATCAAAAATTATGAGGTTTGACTGTAAATTGGCCACAGTTGACTTTTTCCCCAATACAGTTGATTTTTAGGTCAACTTTCCAATTGATTGGGCAAAAATTTGATTCAAGGCTTGAAAATTGGTATGAGCAATCTTAGAGGTCCAACATGAAGCATGAAAGTCACATTGAGCAATGAAAGTCCAAAAATCCTTGTGCAAACTCAAACCCAAATTTCAGGTCAACAGTGCAAGGAGATGTCTTGAGCAGAGCAAACCCTAGCTTGGTCTGGAGTTCAAAGAGTCTTGTGGGGGGAAATCTTGATAAAATGAGAGGGAAAATTTTGGGGTACAACAAAAATGATCTATGGAATTTCCATAGCTGTCCAATTCTTGAGTTCTTCACCTGAGGCACATAAATAGATGAAATTAGATGCCCTTTTGATGTTGTCTTTGTTAGATATCATTGCCATTTTCCGCCATGCTCTACTCCTTTGTTGATGAAGGTCTCCTGGATTGGAGGAAACTGTGCTTTGCCCTTCTAAGAAGCCTTTGATAATTCATAACCTAAACCAAACCGATTCTTTTTCTCAGGTATTTATGGGAGCTTGCCCCAACCCTTTGAGGTACCGTTTCCCACTACTATTTGAAAATCTCTCCATGAAGTCACATTAGGTTTCTTGATTTTTCCCATCAGTAAGGTTACCATTAAGGAAACCTCTAAGACTTGAAATGGTGTGGCTACGCGGTCTTCATCGGCACTAATATACCTATTGACCTCTATGTGACTTACAAATATGTCCTTTTCCCCATCAATTATGACCAATCTCCCTTCAATGAAGAACTTTAGTTTCTGATGTAAAGTCGAAGTAACTTCCCATACTGCATGAATTCAAGGTCTCCCGAGTAAACATGTATATGTTGGTTCTATATCCATGACTTGAAAAGTGATATAGAACATGTGCGGGCCGATCTTGACATGAAGGTCCACTTATCCAAATACTTAACTTTGAGAACCGTTGAAAGCTTTAACTATCATAGATCTCGGTCTTATCAGAACACCTTCTAGTGTTAACTTCATGAAGCTAGATTTTGGTAACACGTTGAGGGTGGAACCAGTATAGGTGAGTACCCTGGACAGGCTTGTAGTACCTATCTGAATGGAGATGTGCAATGCTTTGTTGCGAGCACGGCATTGTGGAGGTAAGTCACTGTCATTAAAATGCAGATATCACCCAGACATCAAATTTGCCATAACATTATCAAATTGGTTTACCATAATCTCCTCTACAACATGGGCAGAACTTAGAACTTTCATTATTGAATCTCGATGTGCTTCTGAGTTAATGAGCAACGAGAGTATAGAAATTTTGGATGGGGTTTAGTGAAGCTGATCCACCACCCTATAATCATTCCTCTTGATTATCTTTATAAATTCTTCTGCCTCTTGATTAGTAAAGTTCTTGCTCAGAGGCTCTGGTTCTTGACCTACTTCCACCACTGCTTTTCCTTTATGCTTTACCAACATATCATCCTTATTTTTTGTCACAACATCGTTCTTCTTTTGTGGTTCGGAGTCAAATAATGAACCACTGCAAGTTATTCCCCCTATTCCTTCTATGTTTGAGATTGCAGTTCCTTGACTCGTTGATGGCTCACATTCTTGTTTTAAGTCGTTGACGTATACAGTTGAATCATAACTCCATGGTACTGCTTTGTCACATTCGTAAGGGGTAGGAGATGGCCCCATAATTACCATTATAGTCTTTGAAACTATTGATATCCTCAGAGTTTGCTTCGGTGTTATTAACGATGTTTCTGCTGATTCTCCCCATGGAATCACAAGAGTTTTCTTATTATGGTTCGGCCCTTGGCAAGGAATTACCAACGGCTTCTTTGTACTTCCCTCAATTGCTGCTACATATTCACCTTCAGGGTATGATCTGAATTGGACTATCCCCTGGTCTACCAATTGTTGTAATGTCTTCTCGAAAGCTTCATTATGTTCCAAAAGGAACCTACACTCCAACATATATTCTTTCAAAAAAATTATTAGGACCTTCACTCGTCTGGCTTCCCCAAAGTCAGTGACTAATTCAATTGCATTTATTGCGAGTCCACCATGCGGAGGCATGAGGTTTGACTTGATATTTGGCTTATCAAAGATGATATCTTAGGCATCCAACAAATCTTTAACCTTATGTCTGAAAGCCCAACATTTCTCTATGGTATGCCCTGGAGAATTTGCATGATATTCGCACCTGGCATTAGCATCATACCTTGGTGGCAGTGCCCCAACTGGAGGAGCTAGAGGTTTTAGATCTACCAAAGATACCTTGTATAAGTGTTGTAATAATTGATTATGCAGCGTGGGGAGAGGATCAAATTTTCTTGGAGGCCTCTCAAACCTGTTTTGTTGTTGTTCTCGTGGAATCACCAATGGCTGTTGTGCCCTTGGATGTGATGCTACCACATTGACTTCTTCCTTCTTTTTTGAGAAGTTAGAAATATGTCTTTTTGGATTATAAGGGGTACTAGGTGATGCCCCTTTTATCTTTACACTTTTCACACTTGCTTCAATCCTTTCACCAATGGTTACTAAATCAGAAAATATGGATGAGATGTTTTCTACCATATTTTCATAATATGCCTGTTGCAAGATTCCCATGAACATATCGATTAGTTCTTTTTCCATAAGTGGTGGTTGAACTCGGGATGCCATTTCTCTCCACCTTTGGGCATATTCTTTTAATGACTCTTCTTTCTTTTGAGACAGGTTCTGGAGTAGCATGCGGGTAGACGCCATGTCTAAGTTATATTTGTACTACTTCAGGAAAGCATTACCAAGATCTGCTCATGTTTGAACATGAACCCATTCCAACTTCATGTACTAATCCAGGGATGCCCCACTTAAAATGTCTTAAAAGTAATGAATCATCAGCTTCTGGTCTTGAGCATAGACATACATCTTCCTGTAATACATGCACAGATGGCCTTTTGGACAGGTGAGCCCCTTGTATTTGCAAAGTCAGGTACTTTGAATTTTGGAGGGATCACCATGTCTGGAACTAAACCTATTTCAAGAGCGTCAACATCGAAAGCATCATAATCCTCCATATCTTTCAACCTTTCCTCTAAAGCTTTATACTTGTTAAGCACCAATGGATTCTCAACAATCTTGGGTTGGTGAGTGACACCTTCCAAATCAAAATCTTCATACAGTAGGTCTGCGTAATTGTTTGTGTTGTTGACATGGATTTGCAAAGTATGGGATGCCCCTATCTTTGGTGGAGGTGGGACAAACCCTTCAGTGTCAGCTTGTCTTGTCTCATGCTAAGCCATAGTGGACTTTTGGGGTCCTGACTCCGGTTCTCTCCTTGGTTGGTCACCGCTCAATGCACCAATAGTTTGGGCTACTTCCTCAAAAGCTACCCTAGGAATTTGTTTCTGTCTTTCAATGATGTTTTTCAAGGATAGAAAAGCTTGACTCATGTCTATTGTACCCCAATTTTTTCCCCTAAGATCCCTTCATCACACCATGTTGATTCATTCACAATAAGATCACACTAGGATTCTTGGTTCCCCTCCCTACATTTAGCTTTGCCCTTTTGAGGAATTACCAAGCACCTTGACTTATGTTCTTTTGTGATCATGAATATTTTTGTCTTGATTTCTTCTTTTAATTAAATAAAGTGCAATGTTAGTTTGTCTTGCTTGTTAACCATGTAGGTAAAGGCCATGAGATTCAACAAGTCCCCCCCCCATGGGTTCATGAGTTTATTTCCATGCCCTAGTCCATAAAGCTTGAGAATTTCAAACCTCATCATTGGATTTGTTTTGGAAGAAATGGAATGTCAAGGTTATTTTGGTTCACCACATTCCAAGATTATCAAATTTGGTTGAAAAGTACAAGGGGTTTGATTGGAGAAGTTGTCATGTTTGGACAAGGCCTTATTCCTATTGGTCACAAGAGCATATTTCTCTCAATTTTCAAGATATGGAAGTGGTTTTTGTGGCTATGAGTTCTCATTATCATCCTCAACAACTTCTATTCAGAAAGCAAGAATTTTGGTAGAAGAAGTTTGTTCAAGCTTGTCAAAGTTCCTCAAGGCATTTTTCTTGATCTAGGAGCTAGGGTTTTGAATTTCAAAGGAATATATCTTGCTCATCTTTTGTTATTTTTGAGTGATTCCAAATAAATCCTTCTCTTCAAAGGGTTATTAACAAATCACTTCAAAAGTTCCAAGGAGTTTTCATGAGGAAGAGACTTGATGAGGAAGAAAGATTACAAGTCCTCCAGATGAATCCCCAATTTCCATGTGTGACTTTAAATGGTCATAACTTGGTCAATTTGTATCACCTTGAGTTCATTCTTTTTCCATAATGATCTTGAAGATGTGAATTTTATTCTTTCTTTTATTTTCAAAGTGAGAAAATGGATGGAGGTTGCCTTTAAGGATGCAAAAGATTATAGGTCATTTCGTGGTTTTTTGCCAACTTCAACAATTCATAACTCTATCAAATTTTGGAGATTTTGAATGATTCAAGTTTCAAAATTTCATTCAAGAGATCTACTTCATGCCATCTTTTTTGGTCAAGAACAAATTCCAAGTGCAAAGCCATGTTTGGATGCAAGACATTATAGGTTATTTTCGAAGAAGAATTTGAAATATTTCTAAGTATGGAAAGTCAACCCTTTTTCTTCAACTTTGACTCAATACAACTTTCAGCTCAAGCATCCATTTAACTCCATTCTTTTTCCATTACAAAGCTTGTAACCTCATCTTTCTAAAGCATCAAGAATCATGCCTTAAGACTCCTTGAGCTGAGAATGCCATTGTTTCAAAAGTGGTAACTTGGAATTGAAGTTTCATTGTAAGTCAGAATTTCAATTTCATGTTACAACCTCTAAACCTTAAATTAGCACGCGTTTTAGGTCTAAACATGATTAGCCAACTTTTCCAAGTGGATTAGCGCATCAAAACGCAAGAATTGGATGAGTTTTGGTGAAGTTTAGATCACACTTCACTCGTGCATCAGGTTTGCATGAATTCCCTCGAAAACGCATCATTCACTCTTCCTTTTGATCCCATTTGCTTCTCCTATAAATACATGAACTATCTCATTCATTTTCTCAATCTTGGATAGCCAGAATCACCTTGCCAAACTTGTTACATAACTCAGAATTCAGTAACTTCAAAATTCATTCTCAAGCCTTTTTCAATCCAATTTTTACATCAATTCACCTTCCTTGATCTTCCCTGAAGCTAACCATATAATTACATTGAGAATCGTGCCCTATACTGCTCCATAGAAGTCCAGTTTCAGAGCTCTGCAACTCAACTTCAATAGGTAGATTCCTTCATCAATTCTTCAAAACTTTGATATCATTGTGATTCTCTCATTGCCCTGGTTCTAGTTGTAACACTTACCTCTTTCTGGAAATACATTTTGACCATGAAATGTCGAACCCCTTTTCAAAACTTTCCTTCCAAATTGCTTGAGCTACAGTTTATATAAACTTGGCGCGAGGGTGTGGTTGTCTTCGTCTTGAAGAGACGAAGCGAATGGCATAGGTCTGAGCTTCTGATTTTACAGTTTGAGAGACCTGCAATTCATGTTGGCTGGAGGTTGAAGATGACCAATGTGTCATTTTCGAACCAATGAAGACGCGCCATCTATTTTTTTTTAATCTAATTTAATTAATGATTCTGTACATTATTCACTAATGACCATGATATGCACAGCGCACCAGATCCCTTGGATTTGATTACTAACGCGTTTTGACTCTCATCCAATGGTCCACATATTTTACTTTTATTTTCTTTTTCTGATTTTTATATTTTAATTGTTTTAAATTTCAAAAAATCATAGAAAATTCATTTTCAGTCCGAAAAATCTAAAAAAAATTTGAAAAATATTTTTGATTATTCTCTTTCTGATTTTCATTTTTTCACAATTTAATTTTGTGTTTTGGTATTTTTTATAAATTTACACTTTATTTGATTTGTTTTAAATGTTTAAAAACACTTTTATATATTTTTAAATTCTGAAAAAATTAAAGAATGATCCAATGATATTGTGACAAATATTGGTGACCTTATTTTATTTTTGTTTCTGACTTTACTATTTTTTTTAATCATTTTTGGTTTATTTTACCCATTTATTTTAATTTTAAAAATAGTTTCTGACTTTAAAAAATTCCAAAAAAAATTTGTAAAATTATTTGAATCCTTTTCTGATTTTTTCTATGGTCTTACTTTTTATTTCTTGATTAATTGAACATAGTTGATATTTTTCTCTTTATTTTCTGTTTTTAAACATTATTTTTTAACCCTTTTGTATATATTAAAATATGATATTATTTTGTGACTATTTTCTGGCTGATCTTGGGTTAAATTTTGGATCATGAACTTTATTAACATTATTGGATCCATGGTGTTGAGTTTAACTCCACAAAAATAGATGAATGATTTTAATAATAGTTTGATTAAATTTAATTCAAAAGTGGTTTGTATATTCTCTCTCATCCCTCTTCATCTCATCCCCTCCTTATTGCACTAAATGTTATTGGAGCATGATCTCTATATCATGTCTCAAAACAAATGTTGCATAGATTGCTATTGACTGGCCTCAAAATAGGTGCGACTTCTATATAAGTCCACTTACGATTGCTTAACATAGCGCTAAATTTGTCCCGATTCGAATAAATGATCATTCGTGGCCCAAACTTATGTTTGCAAGCCCAAGTATGTTAATTTGATCTCTTTGATCCAATAACTTCGAGATACATTGTGTGGAGGCTTTGGTTCTACCAATCCTCTAATGGATCTACAACACCTTTGGTCAACACGGATCACTTAAACATCGTTGATCATTAAATGCCACTTGTGAGAATTCCAAATGGATGATATACTTGACAAAAAGAAAATGCAACTTGTTGTGTGGAGGCTTTGGTTCTACCAATCCTCTAATGAGTTCCAAATGCAAACTTCAAGATGGTCATCCAACTAACCACTGATTATTGACTTGTCTTACTTTATGTTTTATTCTTTTTTATGCTTTATGTACCATTTACTTTTAGCATTTACATTTCATGCTATTTTCATCTTTTCTCATTTGAGCATTTACTTTCTTGTCATTTTTACTTTGCTCACTTGAACTTTTCTTTTCTTTTCTTAAGATACTTAATAATCAGCATAAACCCTAAAAAAAATTTAATGGTACTTGGACTATTTGGTTACTATCCTTGGCATTATGGAGCATGGGACTTTTCTTGGACTTAGGATTAGAAACTTTGGCCTATCTTGGAGACCTGGTGATCTTATCTGATTATTCTGTCTGGAGTTCTTGAGGTTTACCTCAAGACATTGGGTTGCTCGTTTGTTTTTGTGTGCAGGTTTTTTTTGTGATTACACTCTTTGTTTGTAATCTGGAATTCACCCGTATACAGTCGTTACTCTGCCCAATTTTTATGAAGACTTAATACACTTGAAGTTTGGTTCTCTCAAGAGGTCTAGTGTTTTTTTTGCTTGATTGGTTTCAATCCAAGGAATGGGAATTCTATCTTGGCTCATAATGTCAAGTATTGGCTTCTTGTTGGTTAGATGGCTCTTATCCCCTAGCTTGTATCTTATGCTTTAGGATAGTCCCTTCTTCTCCTCCCATCTTCTTTAATTTCAAAAATATTCTTCTTCCTTTTGAGAACTCTTCTTGTTTTTTAAACTTGAACCATTTTCATAATAAACTTGGACTTATGTCCATGCATTTTCAAAACATTTTCATAAATAAACCCCAATCAAGTTAATAATACCTTGACATTTTTTGTGAGAAGACTAAAATTTAATCAATCTCATTTCAAATCATCTTGCCATTTTGGATTTTATCTTTAAAATTTTCTCAAAAGATTGAACTCTTGTCAATCCTTGTAGTGATGCAAACACTATACTTCTACAATATGTAGTGAAGAGAGATATTTTCCACTTGGGTGTTGAGTGAGGAATTGTTGATTTTAAAATCCAAGCCATATCCTCCACTTTGAGATGATGCAAATTCTCCTTTCTCATAATTGTGGGTAGTAGGTATGTTTTCCACACGGACAATGACGATGATGTTTTATCTCATAAAATTAACTAACACATTTGTGTCTTAAATTTTTTTTTAAAAGAGGAACTACGTATACCCTGATCCCCTATTGCACGAAAAGGTGGTACGTAGGCACTAAAGGTTCACAACCGCGGCGGGCGCAAAAATTATAAAATAAATATATTTCTTTTCTCACCTCCACCATCCATTTTTTTTATATACAACATTTTTCATAGCCAAAATATATAGATTTTACAAAGAGGCTCCTGCGGAGTACCGTAGATGTTTAGGGAGATAATACCTTCCCTTTGCATAACCAACCCCCTTACCTTGAATCTTTCCCCTTCTTTTTGGGCTATTCGCTCTTTCCCCATTTCTTTGTAAACAATAAAGCGCGGTGGCGATTTTTTATCTTGATTTGTATAAAGTCTAGTCAATCCAGTGGCTTAGTCTTAAACATTTCTACCGCTACAATGTCTTCTCTCATTTAGTCAATGTTTCCTTTGACTTTCTCAAGATCTTCCTTGAATGCAGCTTGGTTTTCCTTAATTTGTTTCATCACTTTCAGTTGATGGGCTCTTGTTTGGTACGGTGGTTGGAGAGGTGGTACTTTCCTTGTACCAATGGTTTAATTGGAGAATTTTTGAAAAAACTGAGTTATATATATATATATATATATATATATATATATATATATATATATATATATATATATATATATATATATATATATATATATATATATATATATATATATATATATATATATATATATATATATATATATATATATATATATATATATATATATATATTATATTTTTTCAGGTTTTGCTTTTTTATTGATGAGTATTTAGAAATGAATACATAGTTCGAATGTGAAACAAAAGTACTTTCATTAATAATAATCATCCTCAAAAGGGAATACATTTCAGATATTGAAAGGTACTCAAACTAAAAAGCAACTATCGGAAGCACTAACATCTTCACGGCTATTAGTTTCTCCTTGATGATTATCATCTTTGTCTTCACTTGCCATACAAGTTGTTTCCCTTGGCATTCATTTTTAAGACACTCACCAAAACCTTTGAATATTACTTTTTTAACCCTGTGAATAAGACAAACAAAAATAAATGGAGGATAAATATATGAAATGCAAAAATATATGAATGCATCAATCTTGGCTTAGTGACGGGATTTTATGAAAGGTACCCTTAGAAGGTAGGCTTCCAGTTTTGGCCTACGGGTATTATAACCTCCCTATAAGGTGGTTTCCTTAAGGGTATCAAGCATAACACTAGAGGGAAAGGCACAAGGGTCTCCCTTAAGTGGAGCCTCTTTACAGACCGAAACATTCGTCTCTAGGTCATGAAAAGTCTCATTATGAGATTTTGGTTTAAAGGTCGTACAAAGAGTCATAGATTCCATTCCAAAGTCCTACTTCCTAAGAGGATGTCTCTTGAGACGTATTCCATTCGCGGAATTCCACCAACTCTAGGCAAAGTCGTCACATAAACTCATAGGGATGATATATCCCCTTGGCTAATAGACGAACCTTCTTTCTAAGGGTTTTTTGAAGAAAAAAATTGCAATAATAAAAATCCCACCAATAATAACAAAAATACAATGAATAAATAAATACAATAAATAAACCAAAATAAATAAAATAAAATAAAAACAGAAAACACCAAAACCCTAAATCCAAAATAAACTAAACCCTAGATTTGAAATCCCCAGCATAGTCGCCAGCTGTTGTAAATGGATTTTAAATCGAGTCGCCACAACTATTTTTTATCCTAAGGAAGGGAATCTAATAGGAAAACCTAATTGTATACATAGCGATTCTAGGTTCTTACTTCGTTTAGACGAAGGGAAGGTGTTAGGAACCCCTTATCTACCTTCTTCACAAGGATACTGGGGCTTAGATTTTAAAGATTTAGGATAAGGGTTTTAATTTTTTATAAGGGAACTCGCCACAATTTTAATCATATGCCTGCGTATCCTCTTATGAGGAATCAGAGTACCAATTCGTAGTTCATATGGGTTTGTGTTTTTTATGGCTTACAAAAATATTTTAGTTCCCCTTGTACTTAGTCTGAGTGTGTGAATAACAAAGATTTTGGACAAAGTGTGCAGTTAATTAAAATATATTCCTAATCATTTTCGAAAATTAATTGTTGAGTTTATTTTATTATGAAAATTATTTATTGTTGGTTAAATGTTTTTTAGTGTATTAATTATAAAAATTTCTTGTTAAATGCATGATTAAAAATTATCATTTTAATGCAATAAATAAATAAATATTTTTGATGAGTTGGAAAAAATATATTTGATTTTATAATAATAATGGTAATAAAAATAATATATTAAAATATCATTATCAATAAAAATAAAATAATTAAAAATGCATGGGGGTGCAAGTTGTGTTAGGCTAACAAGAGTAGGGGTTGTGAGCAACAAGACCCTGAATTCAGATATTGAATTCAAGTCCAAAAGACATGGGGTGTATTTTTGAACTATATAGAAAAATGCGGGGTGTATAAGAGTAAGGGTCCAAGTTCAGATATTTGATCTGGGCCTGTTGCGCATTTAAGGGCCTCTTTGTTACTGTTTCAAAAAAATTAAAACAAATATCTTTTTTTTTAATTAAGTTATAAGATAATGATCTAAGAAATAATCAGTAATGATAATAATTGATAAAAGTAATCATAAAATAATAGTAATGTTAATAATAATCAGTAATAATTATGTAAATATAAATATATCTCTTGGAACCAAAACTTGAAATGGGCCATCTCTTTTTATCATTGGGCCTTAACAAAATTGATTTGCTCTATGGACCCCCTGATTTAATTAAATTGATCTTTAAACAAGATGAATGACTTATACACCCTCAAACTTATCTAAAACCTAATTGGGCCATTCTGATTTAGAAATGACCAAAGATTTTCTCAATAGCATGAATCCCCCCCCCCCCCCCCCTTCAATATTTGAAATGGACTAAAAAAATTACATGGGCCCATTCTGATTTAAAAAGGCTTGTGATTTTTCAAAATAGTGTACCCCCATTATAAAAATGCACCCTCTCTCAAAAGATGAATGAAACCTTAATGGGCCATCACATATTGATGGTCCATTTTAAATCAATACACATCTCTTTCCTGTTTTAAACCCCCCATAGAAATAAAACCTACACAATATAATTTATTTATTTAGAAACCTAAATAAAATATAACTTTTGTAATGATAGGGAAATTTTGGGGTATGACACTTCGAATCCCAACAACTTCAAATTATATTTTTAATCCAAAAATAAGACACTTGTTACCTCGGTTTTTATTTACCAACCGAGGTGAAATTTTTTACTCTGATATATTTATAGCTTAGCTTGTAACGTTCAGTTTCACTTTACCTAAAAAACATATACTAAAACAACACTCACATAACCCTAATGAAGAGCTTTAAACAACGAGAGCCCTAAACACATATCATCATCTAACTCCTTAAAAGCAAGGAAATATGAAGATGATATATGTTTAGGGATCTTGTTTGATTATTCTTATTCTTATTCTTATTCTTTTTAACTTCTTATTCACTTCTTCTTCACATATTTGGTATGTCTAACATCACTTATCTTGTTGTTGTTTCTTAGACCCGTTAGAGGTTTAATCTTGGTGTTGTTGTTTAAAATGAGATTGATGGAATATATTGATGTTTTTGTTGAGATAAATACATTATAGGTTTATTGAGATTGATATTATAGGTTTATTGTTGATTATTGTTGATGTTGTTGTGTTTTTTTATATAATAGCCTTATAGGTTTATTCAGATTGATGTTAAAGGTTTATTGTTGATTATTGTTAATTTTGATGGGTTTTTATTGAGATAAATACATTATAGGCTTATTGAGATTCATTTTATAGGTTTATTATTGATTATTGTTGATGTTGTCGTGTTTTTGTTGAGATAAATACGTTATAGATTTATTGAAATTGATGTTATATGTTTATTGTTGATTATTGTTAATGTTGTTTTGTTTTTGTTGAGATAAATATGTCATAGGTTTATTGATATTGATGTTATAGATTTATTAGATTGTTTTTCTATAGTTGTTGTTTAATGTTAGTTGTTATTTAGATTGAGATAATGTTAACGTTGTTGTTATATATTGTTGTTTTTGAGTTGTTGATGTTATTATTGTTGATGTCTAGTTGTTATACTTAGCAAATTTTTGGAATCTATATGTTTAGGGTGTAGTTGTTGTTATTTAGATTGAGTTTGAGATTGAGACAAATTATTTTTTTTGTGATTCTTTGTGCAACTCTCATCTTGTTCCTCTAAACATGTCAAGAGGACATTATAGTGGCAGAAAATACAGTTGAGTTTATTATATCTAATATGGATTGTTTGTTTCACTAATCCCTCTTTGAACATATAATTTATTTAATTGTTTTTGGAAATAATAATATGAAAAATCATGTTGTATTTGAAAAACATCTTACACTAATTGTTTCACCCCAAAATTTACCCTCTTGATTTAGGCTTATGTTTCATCATAAATATCATATTGCATTGCATTCATACATTGTGATGGGATCAAAGTATTTTGGTTATCAAGTTTTCCTCAAGATTTGGAAGTTTATTGTATTGATAAAGTTTCTCAAGGAGGGCCTTATTATCTAAACCTATAGATCTTTCAAGCCCAAAGGTATCACATATCTCAAGATATCTTATTCACCTCATTGGATCATCAGAAGATTGAGTATTGTGTTGTTTATAAGGAGAATCACATCCTTTGGACTCATCAGTCAAAATTATGGTTTTTCCCAAATTGGAGTAATTGGGGTCTAGATGAGCCAAGTATTGAAGCATCATTCTCTTATCATCATTGGAATCAATTTTTTTAAGGAGTCTCTCATGATGCCCAGTGGAATTAGGGTTTTGAAGCTTGATTAGCTATCTCCTAATGTAGAGTGTAAAACTAGGGTTTGAGTTTTAATCAGGTATTCTTTGGAATTTTGAGTGGAAACTCTTTCCATAGCCTCTATGTGTTTGGAATGCCATATGTTTGAAGTTTTGTTCACCAATTTTGAAGAGAAGTGGTTCAATTGAATCAAAGGGGAAAAATAATCATTTTACTCAAAAGTCAACAAAGTCAAAGTTGACCAAGTGAACTTTTGGTCAACATGAAGAATTTGAAATTTATTTTCATGTAGGATGATCATTGATGATTGATTTTAATGATAATTGCAAGTTTGAGAGGTTACTTAGATTTGAAGTTATCTTGGTGATTGAAAATTTCACTAAGTATTCTTGATTTTGGCCTGACTTTGTAAGGGTATAACTTTCTCATTTTTCATGGAAGTTTGGTGGTTCTTTTTTCCAATTGAAGAGGGGAAAGAGATCTACAAGGGCCTAAAGGGTACAAAAAATACGCTTCTTACTCAAAATCAAAAGTTATGCGTCTTTGAAGTTTAGGGCAAGTTGGGCATTTTTTAAGGCATCTTGGGCATCTGGCCAGGCAAAGCAAGGCATTTGGCCTAGGCAATTCATCAAATTGTTGGTGACATGCTTGTAATTGTTGATTCAAGGAATAATTCAAAAATGTTCCTCGTTAATTTTAAAGAGGGATATGAAAGCTTCTCATTAAATTTGGAATCACTCAATTTGGTTTAAAATCGAAGAAGTTGTGATTTGAGGAAGTTGGGTAACGAAACCGGAAATTCAAATGACTCTCTTTGATTTCCTTCAGTTTGGACTAATCGAAGTGACTTTGTGGGCTGGTCGAAGCTTCCTCCTGCTCTCTTCGATTTCCTTCAGTTTGGACCAATCTAAGTGACTTTGTGGGCTGGTCGAAGCTTCCTCCTGCTCTCTTTGATTTCCTTCAGCTTGGACCAATCCAAGTGGCTTTGTGGGCTGGTCGAAGCTTCCTCCTGCTCTCTCCAATTTCCTTCATGTTGGACCAATTGAAGTGACTTTGTGGGCTGGTCAAAGCTTCCTCCTACTCTCTTCGATTTCTCTCAATTTGGACCAATCGAAGTCTTACCTTATGGGCAGGCCAGCGCGTGCAGTCTTGGGCAAGTCGGCTTGAGTTGCCCATGAATCCTAAGCCTCATATCTTGCTCATATCTCCATCATTTCTTTTGAACCTCATATTTTTTCTAAGCTTAGGGCATGTTCTTTAATTGACTCAAGGAAAATTTGAGAACGCACGAGCCAATTTTCTCTTGCCTCAGTTGGGAGTCAATTGACTTTTGGTGCATGCATGGGTTGCAAATTGCAGATTTTGTGCACTCTTAGATTCTGTTTGGTTTTAAGTTGATATTGCACATGCTTGGCACGAATTGGACACCTCATTTCTTACTTCTTTTGGCCAAGCAATCACACTTTCCTTGCCTTCCCATGATTTCTACATTTTTTGCCAAAATTGGTAACTTTCACCTCAAGCAAAATCACATCATGTGCTCATACTGCCACCTCACCCCCTCACGCTTCACTCACCTTATTTCATTAACCTCTGAGTTCATCAAAATGCAAGAGAATATGAATCAAGGCAACACAAAACATATTTGGCCATCATACTTTTTTTGGCAGAAAATTCATTTTTGCCCTCCAACGGCTCTCAGCCTGAAATACCACTCTTGCCCTCACTCCAAAGTGGCTATATAAACACTGCATTTCTCATTCAAGAGGGAGGAGGAAATGGCACAAAGATTTGGATCTGGAAATTTCTCATTATTCTCAAAAATCTCTTCTCTTTGAAGCTCAATTATTCTTCACTCTAGTCATGATTTCTCCCTCCACTGGTGTCCACTGAAGTCTCAGAGCAAGGTTTTGAGGTCTTCTATTGTTGATCAGAGGCTTTGATTAGATTTATTTTCCAACACGAAATGTGATTTTCAGATCTTAATTTCTCATGATGTAGGTTGTTGTAGCTTGTATAGTCTTGAATACATGTTCATATATGGCCAAACAATAGGTTTTACGTATAAATTTGCTTGAATTTGAAGAACGGATCATTTTCTAAACTTCTGAATAATTCATATTCAGTGAGTTTTTTCCAATTTCGCATCCAGATTTCTAATTACCTAGCCAATCTTTTTAAAATCTACAAATAGCATGATGTAGAGCTTGGATCTAATTTTGATTTGAGCATCAAATCGTTAATTTTGGTGGAGGAACGAAATAGAAATTTCAAGCAAAACGTAAGGTCGTGAACTGTGAAAATGCGCATTTAGGACTTTGTCTTAGGGAAGAATATGATGGCGTGGCTGGATCTGATTGGTCCATTTGAATTTTATTGCAATTTTCATATTTTTCTTTTTAATTGTTTTCTCTGATTTTATTCTTTGGTCAAAACGTTTTCAAATATTCTAAAAAAAATACCATAGGCTAATATTAATTTCTAGTATTTTTCATAATGTTTCTAGAATTTTTAAAAATCATTTGATTGGTCAAAAAAATCTGTGCATTAATTAATTTTGTTTAATTGATTTTTGCATAACATTTTTTATTAATTTTTGTTTCGGACCTTTCCTTTGTACAAAAATTATATAAAAAATAGTTTGAACACTTTGATTGGTCCATTTTAGGATTATGATTTTTATTTTAGAATTTTCTTTCTTTAAGTTGACTAATTAATTAATAGGATTTAATTGATTCTTTTGTCTTCTTCAATTATTTTAACCATGCTCATAATATAGGAAAATTCCACAAAAATTCATGATGTTTGTTTTTAATGCTAATATTTGAATATAATTTTGGTTAGATATTTTTATGACTTTTATTTAGAATTTTATTTTGACAGTTAATATTGGTTTAATTGTTTAATGGTTTGAATTTTGATTTTATTTTTTACTCTTCTTTAATTCTAAAAAATATGAAAAATAAGTTTTCTAATCTTTGGGGTTTTCTCTATTTTTGTATGATTTTAGTTTGAATTGTTTAGAATTGGAACTTGATTAATCAATAATTGAGTTTATTTTCTAAATAATTAGGGTTTTGATAATTCCCTTGTTTGTTTTGATTCCAAAAACCAACTTGCCTTGAGTTTCAATTAAATTCAGCTCTTGTTTGAAGTTCATAATGGATTGAGGATCTTAAAAATATTTTTCTTGAATTAGTTGATAAGGTTTGGTATTTTCCATTAATTTATTTTGAAAAACTTGTCTAGATTGGTGGTTCCATCTACTAGTTTTGATGTTTGAAGTTTGATTGATCCTTTACTCATCCATCCATAAACTCAAAACATGTTTACTGACTTCTATACATCTCAAAGATGCTAATAAAGTTTTTGTTTGAATTATGGAAATCCTTTTCTATTTTTGATGTATTTTTGAAGTGAAAATGACCAATTGATGTTATATTCTTTGTTGCAATTTGTTTGATGGTCAATAGACTTGTGTGAGGCCTATAAATTGGAACTTAATGATCATATTGCTTCTTTTTTCTCACATATATTCAAGTAAATACTTTTGACTTCTCATAATTGGTTGATGAGCACTTTTTTATCCATGCCTCCTAAGTGATGTTCTTGTGTGAATTTTGCTTTAAATTTTGAATTTTTTGCCTAGAGTTTGAGGTCATTAAATGACCAATGATGATAGGTTGGTGAATGATACATCAAGGATAGTCTCATAAACACTTGATATCACTTGACCTCTAATGTTTGAACCATCTCATCTTATTATGAATTTGGTGTTCAATCTTTTCTTTTCTTTTGAATCTTTGAGGTACATTGAATGCACTTGTGCAACATGCTTTAGAATCAACATTTTAAAATCTTTATCATATCCTCATAGTATTTTAGAATATTGATTTCAATTATTTGAATGGTTTAAGTCTTCTAACTTTGTCTTTGTTTGAATTCCTTTCCTTGCTAACTTATGATCCAAGCTTTGTGATACATTTTGTGGTACCCCTCTTTTGTTATGCTTGTGAACCATAATGAAGTGAATAAGTATGGATGTTTAGTGTTTTCTATTAACCTCCAAGGTATTTGTTTGTATTCTTCTCTTGCTCCTTTGATCCTTGATTGATATTTACTTGTCAATTCAACATGGTGACAAGAAAGGAGCAACAGTTCTTTAGTTTTGACCTAATTGTTACATGTGCCTACTTGATGCTTCTTACATCTACCGTTTGGATGTTTTGCTATCATTTTCTTCCATTGCTTTGTAATATCATCATCCATCCTTATTGGTTCATTATTTTTCTTTGAAATCACTAATTTGTCTGTTGAATGTGTGACGTACTCTGAGGAAAGTTTTCCATTTTGACTTGATGTTTTAGTGTTACATTTTATTTGTGGAACACAATTGGTTGTGCTTGCACCACTCATGTGGTTGTGACTGCTATACATCACATGTGGGATATGCTCATATTTGAAGTCTCAGTGTTTATATTTGATGGCGTGATTTCGGACTTGATTTGTTTGTTGATGCTAGCTTGCTTGAAGTTATATGGGTTTCTTTTTTTCTTGTCCAGTTGTTACGGATAGTTATATGTTTGGTATTGTACTATTTCTTTTTACTATTTCCGCTTTTTATTGCTTTCTTTGCATATTGCATCTTAACTTTAATCCTTCTTCAAGGTAAAAAATACAAACCAATCTTAATTGTTTGTGCACCTTTTGGCTTTATTTTAAACCCTGTCAAATTGATGTTTCACCATCTTTTCCATGTTATCTTTCTATCTTTAAGCCGATGTTTCGCCATCGCATATGTTTGTTGTCGATGTTTCGCCATCTCACATGTTTGTTATTCTACTTTGATTCTCAATATCATTGTTAGGTGTGATGTTTTATCATCTGAGTTATTGATGTTTTTCCATCTTTGCCATGTTATATTTTTATCTTTTAGCCGATGTTTCACCATCGCATATGTTTGTTGCCGATGTTTCACCATCGCACATGTTTGTTATCCTACTTTGATTATCAATATCATTGTTAGGTGTGATGTTTTATCATCTGGATTATTGATGTTTCACCATCTTTAGCGTGTTATTTTGTTATCTTTTAGCCGATGTTTTGCCATCGCATATGTTTGCAGCCGATGTTTTGCCATCGCACATGTTTGTTATGCTACTTTGATTCTCAATATCATTGTTAGGTGTGATGTTTTATCATCTGAGTTGTTGATGTCTCGTCATCTTTGCCATGCTATCTTGCTATCTTTTCGTCGATGTTTCGCCATTGCATATGTTTGTTATCCTATTTTGATTTTCGATATCATTGTTAGGTGTAATATTTCATCATCTTGTCTTATATTTTGCTATAATACTGACGTGTCATCATCTTATCTGAGTTTTTGTTACCATGTGATATCTTGTCATCCCTTTTTTGTTGTTTTATCATCGTTGTTGATGTTTTGTCATTTTATCTGATATTTTTCCATCTTGATTGTTGCTTTTGTCTTAGCTAAAAAACACAAACCAACTAATATATTAGCCGAACTACGGCTGCTATGATTCCTTAAAAGGGATACGTAGGCAGAGGCTTTTGTGAGGTCTAATCGAGCATGTCTTTGTAAATATTCCTTTCTTTTCCCCACACTTTCTTTTCCTTTTTCTTTGTATGCATTCTCTTTTCAGCTTTAAGCCTTAGATATAGATTTTACACACCCTTAGATTAGAATAACAAGAGTGGATACCGTAGAGTACTACGGACGTGTGGGGTGCTAATACCTTCCCCTCACGTAACAGACTCTCTTACCCGATCTCTATGATCGCAAGACCGTAATTTCACCCTCTTCAGGTTTTCTCGATGTTTACCTTTCTCTTTGGCGGGATAAAAGACGTTTGGTGGCGACTTCATTGATTTCATTATCAGATGACGGTTTGACCGGTTGATTCACTAATCAATGTTTTTCGAGCATTCTGCAACTCATCATTCATCTCACGTTCTTTAATTGTTAAAATCTCTCCAGTACTTCTAGTTTTCAATCAAATTTCTTCTACACTTGTTGATTCAACAAGTGTGGAAGAAAGTTGAACGAAAACTAAAAGTATTAGAGGGATTTTAACAATTAAAAAATGTGAGATGAATGATGAGTTACAGGATGTTCAAAAATCATTAATTAATATAATTTGTTCTTCAAATATAATTGTTCATATAATTATTTTGTAAACCAATTTGAAAAGTTATACGTTCAGCTCGAGCTAAATGATACAAGCAATCCACATTAGATATGATAAATGCAAGCTTGTTTTAATCGTCAGTTAAATTTCAAAACCGAGGGGATAGGTTTATTCGCCATTTAAGAAATCCAAAAACGATTTCCTAGGGATCGAACCCAGGACCATTTCAACTATCCCCTCAGTTATTTAGAAATCGGGGGATAAAATGAGAAGTTTTCATGTCTCCCTTCGTTACCTCACCTGTGTAGTCGGGGTAAAATCCACTTCGTACCCGAGGTAAGATGTGTTTTTGTAGTGTTGACTACATAATTTATTACTAGGATCAACAAGTAGAACCACCTAGTCAGGGGGATAGCCTACATCCAAATAAGTGTTTTCTATCTTTTGTGCCTCGTGAATACAAACATCATACCTAAAATTTCACCTAAGGGAACTCGTCTACATCAACGAGAAACTCAATAGTCTGCTTTTCTCGCTGTACCATTTGAGCCTCGCTACCAACAAAAAAACTTATGACCATGAGTACATTAACATTATTGGGACTTTATCTACCACCTAACCTCGATATCACTAGGTTTGTAGTGTTGAGGCACATAAAAATTTTGAAGTAGACTCGTACCTTCAGTTCATCTCTATAAGTATTTACAGATAAGACTAAGGAATGTATGTAACTTTGAAGTGAAGGAAACAAAATGAGCAACTGAGTGTATTCCCTCAATTTATAGGAAATCATGAGCATCAAGATTTACAATTAGGAATCAATGGAATAAAAAAGCTACGATCGACGACTCAAATTTGACCTCGGTTCCATGATGGAACTCGAGAAAACTCAAGCACTCTAAAGACGTCACTTTCATACCTTAGATCATAGGTCCACATTGGAGGCCATCCAAAAGTGATGTTTCAGTGACAGGACAAATATTTAATGTGCATGTTCTCAACGTCACTAACTTTCACTCAACTTATCATTGGTCTCTCTTCTAGTTCGAAGAACTCTTTCAAAGGTCATTTCACTTCAGAACAGAACTCTCTTGAGGTCGATCTCGATAATATCACAATAAAAGTCCTAATTTTGTGCCTGATAGTAAGGACTTGAAGAGTAACCTTGTTGGATTAGCCTAATGACCCAATAAGATCGAACCAATATAAATACTAAATTAATATATGTACACTTGATATAGAGTTCACACTAAAGGCAGTCATAATGCTCATTTCATCCATTGGAATTCATCCATGGTCTCACACAAAGCGCCACCTTCATCCGGATCAGTTCTAGTTGTTGTTGATATACAAGTGTTACTTCGCTCTACACCAATGTACAAATCTCTACATACTTGCATATTTCTTCTCTATAACTTCATTAATTTTGGCGTTATAGTATCAACGTTGCAGGTACATTCGTCTCTCCATCCATCAGAATATCTATTACAATATCAGAGATATTCAACCGTAGATTTGTCCAATATATATCAATTTTCATGTTCCAAAATGTGAATACATATATTCTTAACTTATTGTCAAACATTTTGATATCATCAAGAAATGACAAATTTCTATATGCAAGAAAAGTTGTTGTAGGAGTAGTTTATATTACTATTTGTTATGTATTTGTAATTGGTGGTCTATGTGAGCTAATTTTAGTGTGTAAGTAATAGACTGAGGGTTTTTATGGTAGATATTCGTAACATGTGAATCACAGTCATTTCATTATTAGAAGAAAAAAAATGGACTCGGTATATTCTGCCAAAGAAAAGAGACATTTCAATGCTAGAATGATAGGTGTTTTGAAAAAGCTTGAGAAGACAGCATACTTTTCTTTTATCTGTTATATCATGATACTAACTGTTTTAAATTTTTTAGTAATTGTACATGTACTTCCACAATTTTATTTTTTGTCTTCTATATCAAGAGAAAAGTTACTTATAAATTATATTTAATTAAAAGTAAAATGTATAGTAACTTATATTTAAATATATTTAAATAAAAGTTAAATAAATAAAAAAATTATAATATATTATAATTTTATATTTTTAAAATTAACTCTAAAAATAAAACCAACCCTATCAAACATTTAAATATATTAAAATTAGTTTTAAATAGTAGTATCTGAAATCAATTTTGTCAGGATAATATACTTTGTACTACGTACTACTATACTCTTACCCTCAAATAATCTGCTGTTTCCTCACCCTCAATTAATGCAAAAATTAAATGAAGAATTTTTGGAATTTAGTCAATTATTTTTTCAGTAAACTTCAGTTGATTATCCTCAGCTAGCTACATATAGTGACAGACTGACCTAATTCCTTAATGCATGCGGACCTAATGGTTTTGATTAGTGTTTTTTTATTATTATTATTATTATTATTATTATTATTATTATTATTATTATTATTATTATTATTATTATTATTATTATTATTATTATTATTATTATTATTATTATTATTATTATTATTATTATTATTATTATTATTATTATTATTATTATTATTATTATTATTATTATTATTATTATTATTATTATTATTATTATTATTATTATTATTATTATTATTATTATTATTATTATTATTATTATTATTATTATTATTATTATTATTATTATTATTATTATTATTATTATTATTATTATTATTATTATTATTATTATTAAATTAAAAAATAGTTATTTATATATTTTGATGATATAGTGTGTGTAGGTAGTACTCTATAATAAAAAATAGTTATTTATATATTTTGATGATATAGTGTGTGTAGGTAGTACTCTATAACAGAAGTTCAAAATTATCAAGCTCAACAGCACTTTGGGAATATGGTTAAAAAGGAATTGTTATTGCTTAGAGTATTAAGTACAAATATAATACCTAGTACCTATATTTGCAGCATTCAACTGAGCATTTTCTAACTTAAGTAGGAGTATATATTGTAGAATAGTGACTCGTGACCCGAAAAATACTTTTCACATTGCAGAGAAAAATGAATAAATATGGTGGAGTATAGAGCAATAATATATAATGCATTATTTTTCATACTTGATTTTGACCCTTCTATAAAGTAGTAGTGGGGGCTCTAAATATTTTTCTGAGTACTCTGAATTTAGAAAGCAACAAAAGTTGATAGTGCATGTTTGAAGAGGGAAGAGAGAGAGAGAGAGATTTGATATTTGAAATGTGAGATATTGGAGTGGAAGACAAAGGTATTATTGTCACCTTTTACTTGTTTCTATCTAAATGGATTTTATTAATCAAATTTGTCAACATGCTCGCGTCTTCCTCAACTAGTTCGGTTGTTACAAGACAACTTTAGAGGTTTATTTATTCAACTTCACCAATCAATATGAGTACTACTCTACACTTCCCCATAAAACTAACGCCAATAGCTCCTTATATTGAATTTGGTAAACTAGTAAGGTTACACAATTTTAAAATTTCAACGGTATGATTTTAAATTAACAGAAGGTTAATCCAACTTTGCAACCTTAAATTTAAATGATTTGGAAGTATTATGTTATTGAAAGGATAATATTGATATTATGAAACTAATGAATGGATATAATGCGGCAACTATCATAATTGCATAATTGTTTTAAGTGAAATAATATTTTTTGAAATGTAATTTTTAATTTCAAAAAAAATATTAATTTTTCAAATCCAATTACATAATAATTTGTGAGATATTGGATCGAACTCTATTAGGTTGAAGGATAGCTTCGTGGTTCGACAGTTCAACAGAAGTTTAACATGTCGTCGAAGTCTGTTCACATGTTGTTGTCGAAGATCTACATGTTGTAGTAGAAATATGTTTTAGTATATAGTTGTCGAGAATGTCAGGGTTGTCACCATGTTGAATTGGGTTTGTTTGTTATGTCCAATTGTTTAAATTAGTTTGTACTCTAAGTTAGCTTGTAATGGGTATTTGTGAAAACACCCATTAGTTTAGTGTGTTAGGTTTATTATAAATAACATATTAGTATCTCATCATTGCGTATTGCAAATTTAATCTAAGGTGAGAGGATTATTTGTTATTCTTGTGTACTTGTAATTTTGTTTGAAGAGAAAGTAAAGAATAACAGTTAATAATCAATTCATTATGTTCTTCTTGTTTTTCCATCTTTTCTTCCCTTGTGTGTTTCTTGATATAAATAAATCGTTTATATTTTGTTTTCAAGGGATCGTTATCACAACAAATTGGTGCGGTGAGTGTGGAGAAGATGCCTTCAACAAAGTATGAGATTGAAAAGTTCACTGGAGTGAATGATTTCGATTTGTGGTGCTTGAATGAAAGCCCTATTGGTTCAACAGGGTTGTTTGGAAGCATTGAAGGGACAGGCAGCCATGAACGTTGCATTAACGACAGCAGAGAAGACGACGGTGATAGAGAAAGCCCACAACACAATCTTGTTGAGCCTTGGTGATAATGTTCTTTGAAAGGTATCAAAGGTGACGATGACATCATGGTTACGGGTGAAACTTGAAAGTTTGTACATGACCCAATCGCTGGTAAATCGACTCTACCTAAAGCAAGCTTTGTATTCATTCAAGATGATTGAAGACAAAGTATTGGCTGAGCAGTTGGATATGTTTAACAAGCTGATTCTTGATCTTAGAAATATTGATGTGAAGATCGATGATGAAGATCAAGCGATGTTGTTGTTGTGCGTTTTGCCCATAACACATGCTCACTTCAAAGAAACTCTGTTGTATGGAAGGGAGTCCCTGACCTTTGAAGAAGTTTAATCAGCCTTGTATTCTAAGGACTTGAATGAACGAAAGGAGCATAAACCTTCGACGGTTGGTGATGGTTTGGTCGTTAAGGCAAAATTCTTGTGAAATAATGGTAAGTTCGATAAGAAGAAAGGTAAAAGTCAGCAGAAGTCTTATAGTGGCAAAGCATTTGGTATTCGATGTTATCATTGTAAGAAGGAGGGTCATGCAAGAAAGGTGTGCCTCGAACGCCTAAAGGATCATGGACGTAAAGATAATGACAATGCAACCATTGTTCAAGATGATTTCGACTCATCTGATGTTTTTGTGGTTTCAAGCAGCGACTCAAGTAAGGAGTGGATTATAGATTCAGGTTGCACTTGGCACATGACTCCAAACAAATACTTGTTAGAAGAATTATGTGATTAAAATGGTGGATCTGTATTGTTGGGAAACAACAAAGCTTGCAAGATTATAGGTGTTGGATCTGTGATATTCAAGCTCCATGATAAGTCAATAAGGTTATTGACTGAAGTCAGGTACGTACCTGATTTGAAGAGAAATTTTATTTCTCTTGGTGAATTCGACAAGAAATAATATGTTTTCAAAGGAGAGAATAGTATCCTAAGAGTCATGAAGGGGTCGAAGGATGTCTTGAGAGGCGTGAAGAAGCAAGGCTTGTATACCCTTGAGGCTGAAGTTGTAAGTGGTTCGACAAATGTTGCATCCACGAAAACTTTGTCGAAGACATAAATTTGGCACATGATATTGAGTCATGTCAGTGAATGGGGTTTGGTCGAATTAGGGGGAAAATTGATTGGTGGAGACTGTCGAAAAGTTGAAATTTTGTGAACCCTGTGTACTTTGAAAATCTTGTAGAGTGAACTTCAACAAAGGAAAACAAAGAACACATGGATCCCTTAATTAGATCTATGCTGATATTTAGGGGCCTGCAATGTGTCCATCACATTCAGGAGCAAGGTATTTTCTATCCACGGTAGATGATTATTCGAGAAAGTTATGGGTATTCATCAAGAAGACTAAGGATGAAACTTTTGAGAATTTTAAAACTTGGAAGACTCTAGTGGAAAATCAAACTGGAAAAAGGTCAAGAGGATGAGAACCGACAATGGCCTTGAATTTTGCAATGAGGCTTTCGATAACTCTTGTGTTGCCTCTAGTATTGCAAGGCACAAAACTACTGCAAGTACTCCACAGAAAAATGGTTTGGCTAAAAGGTTTAATCAAACTATGTTGGATAGAGTTAGATGCATGTTGACTAGTGCTAAGTTAAAGAAGGTGTTTTGAGCTGAGGTTGTTTCGACATCAACATTATATAATAAACAGATGTCCTTCGACTGTGTTAGATATGAAGACACCTAAAGAAGTTTTATCGGGACATCCACCAGATCTCGACAAACTGAGAGTATTTGGTTGTGTAGCCTATGCTCACTTTAGGAAAGACAAGGTCAAACCTAGAGCTTTAAAATGAATGTTGATGGGATACCCTGAAGGAGTCAAAACTTATAGACTATGGTGCCTAGAGCCAGGTCACAAGAGGTGTATCACAAGTCGAGATGTAGTTTTCAATGAAGCTGAAATGGCTTTCAAGAAAACTAATGATGTTGGTCGAAGTGCAGAAATATCTGATAAAGAACTGGAACAGGAAGAAATTCCTGATGAGGTGGAGCATGTTGACGCTGAATTGCGTATCTCATATGAAGTCGAAGAAGAAGCAGGAGATGTTGAGGAAGTTGAGGAAACTGTCAATGACTACCTATTGGAAAGAGATAGATCGAGGAGACTCATCAAGCCACCTTAGAGACTTTGATATGCAGATCTTATAGCTTATACCTTAATCTCTGCAAGTGAGGTTCTAGATGAAGAACTTAGATACCATAAGGAAGTTATGTTGAGTCAAAATAAGAGTGAATGGCTGAAGGCTATAGATTTATGAGATGAAATCTCTTCATGATAAAAACACTTGGGAACTGATTAGGAAACCTGTTGGAGCCAGGTTAGTCAGTTGTAAATGGATTTTCAAAGTTACGGAAGGAATCTAAGGAGTGGCGTCAAAAAGATACAAGGAAAGGTTAGTTGCAAGGGGTTTCAATCAGAAAGAAGGTGTCGACTTCAATGATGTGTTTTCTCTTGTTGTGAAGCACATGTCCATTCGAATCTTGCTTGCCATGGTGGCACAATTTGACCTGGAACTGGAACAAATGGATGTGAAGACGGTATTCTTGTATGGTGATCTACATGAAACAATTCTGATGAGGCAGCCTGAAGGTAATGTCGAAAAGGGAAAGGAAGATTATGTGTGCAAGTTGAATATATCATTATATGGGCTGAAACAATCTCCTCGATAGTGGAATAGGAAATTTGATAAGTTCATGGCACACATAAGTTTCATTAGAAGCCAGTTCGACCATTGTGTCTACTTCAGATTTCGACCTAGTAATTCATTTGTTATTTTGTTGCTTTATGTTGATGATATTCTCATAGCAAGCAACAATGTTGAAGATGTAATAAGGGTGAAGGCTGAACTCAATAAGGAGTTCAAAATAAAGGATCTGGGAGATGCATCCAGGATTCTTGGGATTGACATTCAAAGAGATAGAAAGCAGATGAAATTATGCTTATCTCAAGAGGCATACCTACAAAAGATTCTTGACAAGTTTGGTATGTCGAATTCAAAGGCTGTTGTGATTCCAACAAACCCTCAATTCAAGCTGAGTATAGACCAGTGTCACAATACTGATGTCAAAATAACTTATATGAATAGCATTCTATATTCTAATATAGAAGGTTCTTTGATGTATGTTATGGTTTGTACTATACCCGACATAGGCTCACTGGGAAGCATTGAAGTGGATTCTAAGGCACATAAATAGGTCTTTGAACAAAGTATTAATTTAAGGTGGAGCCTTGGATGAAGATATTAAAGCAGTAATCAAAGGATACGTCGACTCTGATTATGCAAGTTGTATGGATTCCAGAAAATCTATTTCTGGATATGTTTTCACTATGTTTGGCACAATAATTAGTTGGAAAGCAACACTTCAGAAGGTTATTGCCTTATCATCCACTGAAGCAGAATATATTTCTCTTACTGAAGCTCTGAAAGAAGCATTGTGGCTTGAAGGTTTTGCTAAGTAGCTGAAAATTCAAGGTCAAATTATCACTGTTAAATTTGATAGTCAAAGTGCAATACACCCGTCGAAAAATCCAACCTATCAGGAGAAAACCAAGCACATTGATGTGAGGCTGCATTTCCTCAAAGGGGTAATCGAGTGAGGAGAAGACCAGGTGCTTAAGGTTTCGATAGATCACAATGTTGCTAATATGATCACTAAGACATTGCCTAGTTGCAAGTTTTTCCACTGTATGTAGTTGATAAAGCTGCATGAAGAAAGCTAGTTTGTTCTTTGATATTATAGAGTTTGTTCCAAGGTAGAGATTTGTGAGATATTGGATCAAATTCTATTGGGTCGAAGGATAACTTTGTGGTTCGACAGTTCAACATGAGTTTAACATGTCGTCGAAGTCAGCTCACATGTTATTGTCGAAGACCTACATGTTGTAGTCAAAATATGTTCTAGTATGTAGTTGTCGAGAATGCTAGGGTTGTTAGCATGTCAAATTGGGTCTTTTTGTTATGTTCAATCATTTCAGTTAGCTTGTACCCTAAGTTATCTTGTAATGGGTATTTGTAAAAAAGCTCGTTAGTTTAGTATGTTAGATTTATGATAAATAGCATACTAGTCTCTCATTATTGCATACTAGAAATCCTAATTTAGGGTAAGAGAGTTATTTGTTATTATTGTATACTTGTAATCTTGTTTGAAGAAAAAATAAAGAATAACAGTTAATAACCAATTCCTTGTGTTCTTCTTGTTTTTTCCATCTTTTCTATCCTTGCGTATTTTTTGATCATAAAGAAATCATTTATACTTTATTTTCAAGGCATCGTTTTCACAACATAATTGTTCAAGGGTTAATCCTAAAAAAAACTACTTAATATATTATGCTTTTTTTATATTTTTTATTTCCTTATTGTAATAAGTTTCTATTCCACAATTTTGTTTTTTTATTCTATTATTTGAATAAAATTTTAGCTAATAAAAATGTCAAATAATATATGATATCATTTAAAACTAACATTGTTATTGTGTAATTTGATACAATTATAATTATACAAAATATTGAATAGAACAAAGATATTAATTGACATATAAAAAATGCAAAAAAATATGTTGTAAGATAATGTTGATTGTTAAAAATCTTCTTGAGAAAGCCATAAGGAAAGTTGCACCATAAGTTTTTAACATGGTTTTCGATGTGTACAAATTCTAAGGGTTTGTTTTATTGAGTGAAAATTAATAATTCAAGTGTTGTAACCGGTTAACATGAGGTGTAATTGGTTATAGTTGATGAAAAAACACTTATGAACACTGAAAAATTATTTTGGAGTTGTGTTAACCGGTTAATTAAACACGTTAATAAGTTACACCTGATATGTAGATTTTATTATTTTGTCTATGTAACAGGTTAACCATTTGTGTTAACCGGTTACGACCTCAATTTTTGGCTTTTTCTTGTAATTAGAGGATGTGTTTTAGGTCCCCAAGCATTTTGTAACACTTGTATAAATATCCTAGAGACATATTCATCTTTAATTAATACAATTGTTTATTCTCACCCTCAATTATCTTTCTCTCTAATTCTCTCTTCTCCCTCACTATATATCTTCTTCTCCACATACCCTAACTCCTTCATTGTTCACCAATTGTGTGTTGTATGTTCCAACATGTTTGGGAGTTTGGAGGGAAAGGGAGGAGAAGGCTTTGAAAAAATGGAAGGATTGAGGAAAGAATTGAAAGATTTTGATTGAGAGAGTTTTTTAGGGTTTATTTTTATTCATAACACCAAAAATACTCTAATTTGGAGAAACTCAAAATTTGTATTGAACGAGTGTTTTAGAGAATTTTGAATGGCTTACATAAATTTTTTAAATATCTTTTATGTTGTTATAGTATTCTCAAAATTAAAAATATAGTGACGATAAACACTCTTTTATCATTATATATTTTTCTATTTAAAAAAAAAATCATTTTCGAAAGTCTTTCGTTCCCTCCCCCAAACTCCTAAACAACACTTAAAAGTACTTTAACCTCGAATGAAATATTACTCATCATGATGGAATGGTGTAGACAATTAAAGCAGAATATTTCTTGAATAAAATTAAATTGAAAATTGTTTGAGTTAATTGTATTAAAAAAAATTAAGTCTCACATATCGATAATTTGATCCATCTATCATTTGTATCCATACACAACAAGCTCAATAGTGTTTGGTGTGTATTAGAAAAAATTCAAGTTCCACATTGATTAAAGATAGAGCCTACAAAGTATTTATATAGAGTGATACTCCTTTCCTTACTAGTTATTTTAGTAAATATGAGTTATGTCAAATTCTAATTCTATCAAGGTATCAGAGCCTATCAATTTAGGTCATGTGAGGGTGTGTGTTGGAAAAAACTCAAGTCTCACATTTGATTAAAGATAATGCCAACAAAAAGTGCATATAGAATAACACCACACACCTTATAAGTTAATTTTATAAGGTTGAATTAGATCAAACTCTAATTCCATCTTACTGAAACATATAAAAATAATAATATTTCTCCCATTATTTAATATTATAAAGAAAGATAATACTAAGGGTATACATGAATTGAATAAACTCATCAAAACCGGTCAAATTGATTCAAATCGATTCAAAAATGGATTGGATCAAATTATTGGATCAATATGGTTTTCAAAAATGAACAATTGTTTAAAATAATTGGATTTCAAGTGAACCAGAACCCAAACCATAAAACTCATTCAACTTACATTTTTTACTATTAATTACTAGATATTTTAATTTTTTGTTAGGTCTCTTAATAAATCAATGTATGAACTAATATTTATATTTATATTATTGGAGTTTGGTTGAAGATATTAATGTTGAAGTCAAGACTTCTTTTTAAATTTAAAATGATAGTTGGACAATGTTTTTTACTCTTTTTTGTAATTTGATTAATGATAACTTTTGTTGAAATATTATATTAAATTTGGTTAGATTTAATATTTAAATATAATTCAAGTTGTGTAAGTTCAAGCTTAATTAGGGTTGTATATGTATAATACAATTTAAGTGAATACTATAATCCTTATTTCCTTTATTATTCTCTCTTTCTCTCCTCTCTAAAAGTGCCTCATGCACTAACAAATTGGTATCTAAAGCTTCTGGTTATTGTTCTTGATCGAGTTTTCAAGAACTTCACGTTAGAGATTGTGTTTTCAGG
Source organism: Vicia faba (assembly GCA_948472305.1). NCBI lineage: Eukaryota > Viridiplantae > Streptophyta > Magnoliopsida > Fabales > Fabaceae > Vicia > Vicia faba. The sequence continues at coordinate 1,442,348,453 of OX451741.1, read as the reverse complement.
GCAAGTGAATCAACCGCTACGAAGATGGCTAGTGATAGGGAATTCCAAATTCTCCTCCAATGCTCGACGGAAAAAATTGGGCCCGATGGAAAAAAATATGAAATTCTTGTTTAACTTCAATGAAACCCTAGAAGTGGTTACCGATGGCGGTTCTCTGTTGGATGCAGATGCAACTGAAGCATAGAAAACTACCTGCAACGAAGTCAAGAAGAAAGATTGCAAGACTGCTTATTATATTCAGACGGCGGTCGATGCTGCTAATTTAGATAGGATTTCTCATGCTGAAATGGCGAAGGAGACAAGGGATATTCTGGTGAAGTATTATAAAAGAGGTGAGAAAGTCAAGGTTGTCAAGTAACAAACCTTGCATCGAAAATATCAGTTATTATCAATGGGAGAATACAAAAAAGTTACATAATATGTGTCGAAGGTTCAGAAACTCGTCCATCTCATGAAGGGTTGTGGTGAAACGATAACTGATAACATGATAGTTTAGAAGGTAATGAGAATGTTGACCTCTCACTTTTATCACGTTATCATAGCTATTCAAGAATCCAACAATCTTGAAACCCTAAAAGTGGAAGATTTAGTTTGTTTGTTGGAGGCGCATGAGATGAGTATTATCGAAAAGAAAGGAGTTCAGGACTCGATACAGGCATTGCAAGCTCCGTCATTGAAAATGAATGGTGGTTCCAACAATTTTAAAGGCACTATCAACAAGACTCAGGGAAAGATGTCTTGGTCGAACCCTCACAAGCATCAGGTCAAAGACAGAGCTTCTGAATCCTCTAAAAGAGGAGAAGGAAATATCGAAAGGACAAAGAAGATAAAAAAAGGTGTGCAGTGCTATAACTGTGAAAAGTGAAGTCACGTAGCCAAGAATTGTTGATACAGAAAAGACAAGGGATCGACAGGAAAAGACGAAGGAGCGAATCTTGCACACCTAGATTAAGATGATTCTGAAGGAGGTATGGTGGTTATGGTTGCAGTTGTAGATAGCCATGTCAAATCCAAGATCTGATTCCTCGACTCAGGCTGCTCGAATCACATGATTGGTTGAAAGGAGTGGTTGGCATATTTTAGTGAGTCGAAGAAGATTAAGGTAAAACTTGTTGATAATAGTTCGTTGTAAGAAGAAGGTACGAGCAACATAGTCTTTTAAATGAGTAATGGAGGGAAAGTTATGATCAAAGATGTGCTCTATGTACCTGGAATGAAGTGAACCTTGCTAAGTGTTAGACAACTAGTCGAAAAAGGTTTTTCAATTGTCAAGAAAGATAGTTTTAAAATTGTTCGACACCAAGAACAATTTGGTCTTAAAATATCCTCTGTCGAAGAACAAGATGTTTAAGATTATGGTCAGTTCGAATGAAGTACAATGTCTAAAAATTATTGTCGACCATAAGGATAGTTGGTTGTGGCATTTGAGGTTTGGAAATTTGAACTTTCGATCACTCAATCAGTTGATTACTCAAGATATGGTATATGGTATCTCAAGTCTTGAGATGCCTGATAAACTATGTGAATGTTGTTTAGTCGGAAAGCAATCTATAAACTCTTTTTGTTTATAATATGCCTATGAAATTATCATGCATACTCAAAGCGGTACATTTAGATATATGTGGTCTATTCGAAGAACATACCATTGGTGGAAACAAATATTTTGTTTCGTTTATCAATGAGTTCAATCGAAAGATGTGGATCTATGTGATCAAGAGAAAGGACAGAGTATTCGAAATCTTTAAAAGATTCAAGATACTTGTCGAAAACCAGAGTGATAAAAGGATCAAAGTTCTGCAAACAGATGGAGGTGGCGAATAAACATCCAAGATATTTGAATATTTTTGTGCAGAACATGGTGTCGATCATGAGGTAACTTCTCCTTATACGCCTCAACATAATGGAATTGCAGAAAGAAGAAACATAACCATATTAGATATGGCGAGATGCTTGCTGAAGCAAAAGAATTTGGAAAATCCTTATGGGGTGAAGTTATTTCTACTGCAGGTTATATTTTGAACACGTGCCCTACCAAGATATTGAAGAACAAGAATCCCGAAGAAGTATAAGAATCCCGAAGAAGTATGAAGTGGCAAACGACCATCAGTGAGTCATTTAAAGGTGTTTGGCTCTACATGTTACAAGCATGTTCCTAATGCGAGAAGAAGGAAGCTTGACGACAAAAGTGAACCAATGATTTTGGCAGGATATCATAAAACTGGTGCGTACAGGTTATTCAATCCAGTTAATGAGAAGATTATGCTGACTTGAGACATTGTGATTGATGAAAATTCTGCCTGGGATTGGAATTCTAGTGATGCAATTAACAAGCCATTGATGAAGTATGGTTTTGATGAAGAAACCAATGAAGTCGAAGTCGAAGAAATTGCTAATATTCCAATCGAAATCGAAGAGGTTATGGTTGAAAGAAGCCAAATACCTCAAAGAAATAGAGTTTTTCCAATAAGACTTCATGATTATGAAGTGGTGGGTGATGATGAAGTCACACCAGATGGAGAATTAGTTCATTTTTGTTTAGTTGTAGGTGCTGAACCAATCAACCATAAAGAAGCTTTAAAGACTAAACAGTGGAATTTAGCTATGGTCGAAGAGTTACAGGCAATCAAAAGAAACAATACATGGGAGTTAGTCGAATTTCCAGCACATACAAAAGTTATCGAAGTGAAATGGGTGTTCAAGTTGAAACACATTGTTGATGGGTCAATAGCAAGACATAAAGACAGACTAGTATCTCAAGGGTTTCTTCAACGAGAAGAACTCGACTACTCTGAAGTATTTGCTCCAGTAGCAATATTGGAGATTGTTCGATTAGTGGTAGCATTGGCATGCAACCAAGACTGGTTAACATTTCATTTAGATGTGAAATTAACATTTCTGAATGGTCTTTTAGACAAAGAGGTCTATGTTACACAAGCGCCAGGGTTTGTGATTCAGAAGGAAGCGAGTAAAGTATATAAGTTGCACAAAGCGCTCTATGGCCTCAAGAAGGAACCTAGGGCATGGAACAAGAAGATCGACTCATACTTAGTCGAATTAGAATTTGTCAAATGAAAATCAGAGTATGGTGTCTTTGTTCAGGTTGTAACACAAGATATAACAATCATCTTCTTGTATGTCGATGACTTGTTAGTAATTGGAAATAGCTTGGATAACTTGTCGAAGTTCAAAAAGCTGATGATGAGAGAATTTGAAGTGTCATATCTTGGAAAATTTTCTTATTTCCTAGGTATGGAATTTTAAATGTCGAACAAGGTATGGTGCTACATCAAAGGAAGTATGTCAAACAGATACTTAAGAGATTCAGAATGGATAATTTGAATCTTGCATCCTCACCTGTCAAACCAAATGTGAAGTTGGAGAAGAATAAAGAGGAAGACAAAGTTGATGTAACTTTGTTCAAGAAAATCGTGGGATATCCGAGGTATGTGTGAAACAGTCGGCCTGATATAGGTTTTACAGACGGATTAGTGAGCAGATTCATGGGTGAACCAAGAGTGTCGCACATGAAGGTTGCAAGAAAAATTCTAAGATACTTAAAAGGATCGATAGACTATGAAATTCTATTTCGACCAGATTCTGAAGGCAAAGAAGCAACAATTACATGTTTTTCATTGGTTGATTGGTGTGGAGATAAGGAAGATTGAAGAAGCACAGCTTAATATTTCTTTCAAGTATTTGGTGCATCAATCTTACGGTGTTCGAAGAAGCAACCGGTGGTGGAATTATCATCGTGTGAAGATGAATATATAGCAGGATCCTATGTTGAATGTCAAGCAATTTGAATCAGATTTATACTTGAAGAAAGGAAGGTCAAAGTGAAGAAACCTCTAGTGTTGCAAATTGACAACAAGTCAGCCATAAATCTGGCGAAGAATCCAGTTCTGCGTGGAAGAAGTAAATATATCGAAGCTAGGTTTCACTTCTTGAGGGGAAAGGTAAATCGAGGTGAACTTGAAGTTAGGCATTGCTCAAGTGAAGCACAGTTGACTGATATTTTCACCAAAGGATTGAAGATCGACCGATTCCTGAATTTGAGAAAGAAATTAAGAATAGTTCAGATCGATTATGATTAGCGTAGGTCCGACAACTTAGATTATGGAGATATGTTGTAACATTAAATTAGATTTAATATTTAAATATAATCCAAATTGTGTAATACTTAGTTGCTTTAATTTTAGTCTCTTAAACATTTTTTATTTTATAAGTTGCAATTTTAAATTATTTAAAATATTAAACTTTGATTATTTTGATGTTAATATTTGTAAGTTTTAAATATTTTATATAATTATAGATACTACTATAATTTAAATTTGATTTTATAAATATCTTTATTATAAATTTTATAGTATATTTCCAGATTTGTTGTTAAAAAAATATTCGTAATAAATAAAACTATTTTTTTAAAGAAATTGTTGGAGATTTTTTGAAGAAAGAATATGACGTTTATAATTATATAATAAAATAATTGATTAACTTATTATTCAGGTCAATTTAAATTACAAATTTATGATTTTCTTCAATCAGACTCAATAATATTATGAATTGTTATTATTATATAGTTTAGTGGTTGAAGTTCACTTTTTAAATGTAAACAAGAAAGACACCGCACATTTGAATCCGTAATCTTACACTAAATATCTATTTATAATTATCAACTAAACTAATTTAACAGAAGGATAAAATAAATTTATCTCAGTTAAATTAATATAGTTCAAATTATTCGATACAAGATACACCGATTAAAAATATTTTAAATTTATATCTAACTCTATATTTTTGTTTCTAAATATTTTAAGGAGAAAACTTAGATACAATTCTTTAAATATTATTTTTATTATTTTTCAATATAAATATAATAAACATATTTTAACATAATTTAAAAAATAAAAATAAGAAAATTTTTTATATATATATATATATATATATATATATATATATATATATATATATATATATATATATATATATATATATATATATATATATATATATATATATATATATATATATATATATATATATATATATATATATATATATATATATATATATATATATATATATATATATATATATATATATATATATATATATATATATATATATATATATATATATATATATATATATATATATATATATATATATATATATATATATATATATATATATATATATATATATATATATATACTTCTCATATTTGTTATATTTATAAGAATTAAGAAATGTAATTAACTTTTATCTATATTGTAATATGTAATTTAAATATAATATAGAGTGTAGATGTAGTTAACCTCTAGGAATGTTTGAGAGAATTCTATATTTTTATAAAAATTTAAGGTAATATTTTCAAAATTTTCCATGTTGTTATATTATTATATTATGATTATAATATTTTTTAATTTATCTCCCTTATTTTTATTTATTTTTTAATAAAAAAAGCAAGACTTTTTTACCAGAGAGAATCCCGATCGATTCCCTTTAATTTCCTTTTAAAAATTGACTTTAGAATCATGAAGTCAAGGTTTCTCTCTTCAATAGTATCTCAAAGTTGTGGAAGCTTCCAAATAGATAACGACACATGAATAAGAGTACCTCACCCTTTTATTTCAAATGCCCCACTAAGGAGTAACATACATTCCACTTTTCAAAACTCACATGAATTCAAGAATGACAAGAACAAAATATCATACCATTTCTTTCTCTCCCTATCATTATATAAAAAGGTTCTCTCAATCCAAACTTTTCTTACCTTATTATATTGTCCATTACAGCAAAGTGGTGTTAGTGTTTGACATTTGGAACGTCACGTTTGGCCCTAAATTCTTATATACATAATAATTTCATGATCTTGTTTTTTCTATTGGCCATACATACACAACATGTTGTAATTTTTGTATAATGTTTCAAATCTCACACTTATCACTAAGATTGACACAACCCATACATAGTATATTTTGTCAAGTGATTAGGTAAGAATTTTGAATTTTTATGTCAAGTTTGCATCAAACATAAGACAAGTGCATTAGAACAAATTGACAGCATGAATTTCAAAATTGTAGACATTGATGCATCATCATATAATAATTTGAAATAAAACCGGCAACTTAGGTAGAATTACTTATATAGAAGAATAAAATAGAGCATCTAGATTGGCTTTGTTCTATTGAAGTTTATTTTTAATTTTATAATATTTTGTTTCAAATTACATATTATTTCGGACTGATTTATAAGGAAAAAAAGACAAATTTCACGTTTATTAAAAAAGATATTTGAGTGTATTTAATTTTCTTGATGTCATGTAAGAGAGATAACATAATTATTAATATATTCTCAATTAAATTATTATTCAATAAAAATATTAAGTAATTAATGCAAGGATAATTTTGAAATACAATCATTAAATGTATCTAGATTTGTTGACATTTGCTTATACTTAAGGCCAATTTTATTTTTAATTTTTTCTTTATAAATAAGGTCAGAGGAAATATTCTTATTGAATTTGAAAAGTAATGTATTTAAAAGTTTAAAAATTTAAAAATGTTCAAATTATACGCACGTAAAAGAAAAGAAAAGAAAGAGTAAGTAATTCATGTGTAAAACAATTCACATATTCTATAAGAGATATGTTGTAATCAGATTATGTAATAGTGTAGTGTAAGTTTGCTTGAATGTGTGTAGCATAGTTGGCTGATAGTTTTCGGTTAAGAAAATTGTTAGCATTCAGTTACACATTAAGTTAACAAACTGAACCGTGTAAAAAGTTGTATATATAGTTTGATGCCTTCACTTGCCAAGAGTACGGTAAATAATAGAAATACAGAAGGTTCATACTTCTCATCTATCTCTACAATTCTACATTTCTAATATGGTATAAGAAGTGGTTCAGATTTGAACCACAATTTCTCTTCATCTTCCTCAGTGAAATTCCCAATCACCTTATGTTTTTTCTCACTGCATCATCAATCATCCATGGCGAACTCTGGAAATCAAAACTCGTGCATGGATGAAACAACCGGCTGAGCAGTCAACTGATAATGAAATCAATGAAGTCGTTATCGAACATTTTTTATCCCACGAGAAGGAAAAGGAAAACATCGAGTAAACTTGAGAAGGGAGAAATCACGCTCAAACGACCGAGAGATCGGGTAAGGGAGTTTGTTACACAAGGGAAAAGTATTAGCACCCCACATGTTAGAATATAGTTTGGTTCTATATTTTTATAAGAGTTTTGATGATAACAAACACATGTTATTTATAAAGAACAAACATGCTCTCTAATAAAGTATTTTAATATGCAGGGAAACTCTAATGAAAGAAGCATAGAAGATGAGAAGAGTTACATTTCTGAAGCTCTGGTTCAACACTTCATACTTAGAAGCAAATTCGTATGACACGCTTAAATGAAGAAGTTTAAACGTTACAACTTCTGAATGCACCAACACTGCGAACAAATAAACAAACTCTGATTTTCATATAAAGTAAATTTCTGGAAAGAACTAAAGAAGTCTCAATGGTAACATTCATCTGCTGATATAATTCAAAAAATGAATATTCTGAAGCGTTACATTTTATTCATTGTAAATCAAAAGTAACGGTTGAATCAAGACATGAATCTCTATGTTTGGAAAGAACATTAACTACTATTTATCAATCTTCCAAAATCATCTTCTCATGTCTCTCATGCATCGCCTATATAAAGAAGACGTGAAGGAGAAATTGAACAACATTAATGCGCACTGAAAAAGAGAAATCTCATTACCTTTCTATCTTGTACTTTTCAATTGTGTAATACATCACTTTAGTGATATTGTTTTATCGAGAAAACATCTTTGTGCACACTTTCAATTATATTATTGTGTAATACCTTGAGAAAGTCGAGTTGTGGTTTAATCTCAAGAAGACTTTGACAATCATATTGTATCTATGTAATCAAGTTTGTTTAGTGGATTAAGACCTCATTTGAGATTGGTGAAATCACCTTGGCGGATGGACTGAAGTAGTTTGAGTTCAAACGAACCAGGATAACCAACGTGTCTATTGCTTTAATTTAAAAAACCCCAACCTAAACCCCCTTGCTTGTGTTTTTCCATTATTCAATTAGTACCAGAGCTCCTTGGTTCTGGGTGAAAATACTTAACCGTGTCAGAAAAATATCCAAGCAAGAAAAACACTATGGTGGGACCAAGTCAGATCATCATCAATGATAATCGTGATGAGAAAGATAGAATCAACGACAAACCACCAATCTTTGTTAGTGAGAACTTCAATTACTAGAAAGACATAATCAAAAGTTTCTTTCTAGCTCATGATGCTGATCTCTAGGATATGGTGACCGATGGATACATACATCCAGTTGACGAAAGCGGTTAGAAGATTGACAGAAAGAGAATGACAAACCAACAAAAGAAAGAATTCAGAAATAATCATAAATCCAGAACAATCCACTTGAGTGTTATCTCGTACATCGAGTATGAGAAGATCACAAACAGAGAATCAGCCAAAAACATGTTTGACTCCTTGAGAATGATGCATGAAGGTAACACACAAGTCAAAGAAACCAAAGCTCTTGTTCTTATTCAAAAGTATGAGGCTGATCGCGAAACTTTATGAGTCTATCGGGTGTAGTGACTGCAAGTGCATAGTCTATCGCGTAGTTTTAAAAGATATCGAATCCACAAGGACTGATGGTCAAAACTACTGTTAAATAAGGGTTACTATGTAAAGCTAAGGCTAATTATAAAATTGGGTTTTCAGGTTTAATCGGGAACTAAATAAAATTTAATAATTAATAACGGGACACTGGTATGTATTTCGTTTACTTAAGAGATTCAGTAAATCATTGGCATTTGTTTTTAGTATTAAAACACGGTTTCAGTGAAACTATTCATTTAAAAACCCTCGTCTCAAACTTTCGTTCTATTGAATCAGATCATATCAGTTAAGCTTGAAATGAGCGCTTTCGCTGTTTCATTTAAAACTCAAAAGTATTCTTTTGAAAACAAATAAGGTCCAATTAACTTTAAAGTGCTTCCATTGTTTTTAAAATCAATGTTTTAATAACCACTATCCGGTTAAAACCTCAAACTTCCGCTCTGTTGATTTTAACCTTAGACTGACTCTTACTTCTGTACAAAAACAATTAAATATTCAATTGGAAATTAAAACCAGAAAAGTATTTTTTTGTAAAAATAATAATACCAATTAATTACTGAATCCTTTTGGTTAAGTTTTACATACCGGTATCAGGGAATCTAGCCAGACATAATATAATTGCAGAATATCATAAAATTGAAATGTAAATTCAACATCGCATACATAGTAAGAAATAAATAAATTATGCTTATTAAAATAAGAACCTGAAAGTAAATAACAAAGTGATTAATTCCAAAAATGTGAATCCTCCACAAGCCGACAGGATTGACTTGTAGTAAAAATAACTAGGATCAAATTTAAAGTAATCCTAAGCAAATTCTGGAAGTCTGGAAATAAACTAGTGTTGCAGTATTTCTCGGATGTGGAAAAATATTACTTTGATGGTAGGATTTTTGTTGCTTACGGAATACTGCGAAAAGTGGAAAAGTAATGCTGGATATCTGACTAGAAAATATCAAACGGAATACAATAAAAATAATGCTAAACGGGGAAAGTAAAATTGAAAATAACAATACTGCTTAATTGTTCAAAGTGCTAGAGAGAAATCGAGCGTGAGGGACAGAGATGAGACAACAATTTTTGGTAACTGCCTTCATATATATAGTCAATTTTTTTGAGGAAAAATAGGTAACGTTCCATGATTCACGTTCCTCAAGCGTGGAGAAAATCCAGGAGAACATGCATTTTGTACGCTTAAGTGGCGAAAGGTTCGCAACTGCTTCCATTGTCGCGAGCGTGGCGTGTATTGTGACGTGGAGCACATAATCCATATTTGTCTCGGTTGTAACTTGAGACGTGCTGAGGGGCACAGAAACTAAGCTTGTCTCGGTCGTAACACCTCTGTGGCGGGCGGCACGCTCCTGTTTACAAAAATGTTGCGTTTTGCTGTTTTATAGCCATTTCTTCTTCATTTTTCCATTCTTTTTCTTCCTTTTCTTATTTATGCCTTGCAAATGCTAAGTACCTAAAATATGTTTCAAAAAATACAAAAAGGGATAAAACGTGACATAATAATCGAAGAATCAGACATTTAATCTATGTAATTCGGGCGGAAAATGTTATATCTTTTCGTGTTATCAAACTCTCCTAAGCTTGAACCTTTGCTTGTCCTCAAGCAAAAAAGTCAGTATAAAAACTAATAAGGCTCAAGTTAAATGCAATTTCATGATGCAATTCGAATCATAAGAGGCTGCCAATGTTTTGCAGAAATGTAAGATCAACATAACACAAAAGATACGGTAATAACACTAAACTTCCCCTATTGTGCAAACCAATTCCAGTCATGCCATTATAGCTCAACGTAATTCTTTTTGCTAAATTTTACCCGTTTTTATTCTAGCGCAATCACATTAAGCCCTTTATCTTCACACGCACATAGTAGAGTAGCCGGGTAGTGACTATGATCCTGTTGTACCCAAAAATTTGCCCTCCCCTTTTTCACAAGAAATTACAACCCTAGGGTTTTCTCATATTTTCAAGATTGGCTCAGGAATCAATCAGACAAACTTTTCTTTGGCAGTAGATCAAGAATTAGGGTTTCTCTTGCATTTCTCAGAAGAAACTAAATTCTCAGAAATTCAATTAACTGTCACATGTTTTCATGCTTTTTTAAAGTTTACTGAAAGGTTATTGGTTGTGCTCAAGGCCTGTTTATCTAGGACAGGAAATGGGAGCCGAGACTGTCATTTGGAATATTCAGGTTTTGTCTGATCCAGGTTAACCAGATAATGTGCATCTGTTAAGACATTTGCTTTGTTAATGGAATGAAACTTTTCTTGTTTATTGGAATGCACAATGCGTATTTACATTGGAATGCTATTGCAAGGTTATGAGATTACAAAGTTTTTTGGATTACTTGGAATTTAAGTTATCTGTATTGGAAAAATTGGAATGCAGTTTCAGTTATTTTAATCAGGAATCTTAAAGAATCAGTGAAGACTTGAGGAGAGAATTGCAAGATATTGACAGTAGAAGATTTTATTGGGTATCAGATTATCTCGTAAAAAAGTTTCTTCATTTATTTCAAATGTTGTTACAAAAAATAATTTATTATTCATATGCTTTAGGTTTTTTACAACTTATAGTTATTGAAAAATAAATTATTACAACTAATGGAAAATCTATCTAGATTACTAATCTAAGCCTAAGCTTCCATTGCTCCCATGCTCGCCACAAAGAATTTCTTGCTTCCTCTTCTTTGTCATCACCCAATTTGTGCTCACATGAAAGAAAGACAAAGAAAAGAGGATTAGTACAGTTAATTAAATAGAATTTTCAAACAAAAAAGAAAGAAAATTTTTTATCATTAAAGTTTGCCGTTTGGAATCAGAGTGCTATTTTTCATCATGTTTTTATTTTCCTCTTTGCAAATTACAAGAAGATTGCTCTTCTTGGTTCACAAAGAGAAAAATAAAAAAATGCAAAAGAAGAGTGCAAAAGCAAATTTGTTCAAATGCAAACATAGGCCAAGCAAAGGCAGAAAGTAACAACACAGCAGGCCAAAAGCATAAGGCAAACTGAAGCATGCTGTCTAAACATCACGAGCAATGCGCCAAACTGTACATTACAAAGTAAGCAAACTAAACATTGCAACATTACAAAGTAAGCAAACTAAACATTGCAACATTATAAAGTAAGCAAACTGAACAATGCAGTAAGACAAGTACAATGCAGCAGGCAACTCAGCAAAATAGAAAGCGAAAAGTACAAAACAGGTGGTGAACCAAATCAAAAGCAAAAGGCTTGTCATAGCTTATCATCATTTTCCAGGGATTTAGGCAAACTTTTCAGAAAAGTGGAAAAGCAAACTGCTTTATCATTGAGAGAGAAAGAGAGAAAAGATATCACCTTTTTTAAGATTGTACAATTGGGCAAAATCTGTCACAAGTTGCAAAACAAAAGGCAAAAAGGGTATAATACCATCAAACAGCAAGTAGAAGAGAAGAGAACATTTTGTCAAAACCTGCACAACTCTCCCAAAAAACCTTCAACAGTTTCAAACACAAAAGCTTCCAAAATCCTGTTAACAACAACAATACCAAAACCCTCATAATAGTTAGCAAAGAGCCAGCCAAACTGTAAACAAAAACAAACCATAACTGCATAACAGTTTGAGAAAATAGGCCTCAAGCTGCAAGACCCCAACCACAAAACCTGCAGAACCAAACTGCATAACCCAACCCACAACAAAAACTTGCAGAACCAAAACCTGCATAGCACCAAACCACATAACCTGGAGATTTCAACCAACATAAACATTCACAAAAAACCACAGAACCTGTGTAATAGTTTCAAACCCCAAACTCCAAAAAAAAACTGTCTCAAACCTGTAAAAGCCTTCAAGATAATACACAAAACCAACAACAGTTCTCAAACTGTCTCAAACTTCCAAACCAGTGCCACCATTTCACAAACCACAAAAAAAGCATAACAGTTTTCAAACAGGGCCATAAACAATCCCCAGACATCAAAAACTTGCACAAACATAGCAAGCCTACCAAACTGCACAATCAACTCCAACTGCAAAACAAGCCAAAGCTGCACAGTATTCCCAAGTTTCCAAAACTTCCAACTCAGTCCCAAACACCAACAAAAATCTAAACCTACCAATAAAGTTTCAAACATAGCAACAAGCATCATCATCAATCATTATCCAACAAAGTTTCAAACATAGAAACAAGCATCTTCACAAACCATTATCCAACAAACAAAGTTTCAACAAAAACCATCAACCAAATCAAGTTTCAGAACAAACTATCCTCAACAAAATCTAAACCAACAAATCAGTTTCAGAACTACAATCATCATCAGCATTCAAGTTTAAGAGAGAGGAAAGAGTTTCAGAACAATTATCATCATCAACAAAAACCATCAATAACAAAGTTTCAGAATAAACCATCAGCATTCAAGTTCAAGAGAGAGGAAAGAGTTTCAGAATAATTATCATCATCAAACTACAAAAATCAAAGTTTCAGTTTCAATAATCATCATCAAAGTTTCAGTTTCAATAATCATCAAACTATCACAAATCATCATTCAAGGTTCAAAAGGGGCAAAAAGAGATACCAGAAGCATGCATCCTTCATCATTTCTTCCTCTTTGCCTAGCCCGCCACCAAAGAGCACTGTCACCTCCCTCTCACTATCCAACCATCCCAAACAGGTACGTTCTCGCCCTAGAATCATTTCTCTGCATCTCATAGGATAACAAACGTGATTAATAATGAAACATGAACAAAACTGTAAAATCAAAACAAGCTTGAAAGCTGATTAAAGCCAAAACAAAGAGACGAATCATACCTTGCAAAGAATGTAGCTAGCTCTTAGGAGATGGTAGGAGAGGCGCTCCGGTGACAGGTGGCGAGAGGATGATCAGGAAAGCGCGTCCCAAACCCTTGTTTTCCCATTTCAGAAATTAGGGATTCCCAGAGAAGAGAAAAACATGAACCAGTAGCGATTAGGGGCGAATGAGTGAGGAAGATGAGTGAGTAAGGAAGATGAATGAGGAAGAGATGCATGAAAGAAGCGGCGCCTCTGTGAGATACAATGCACAAACCCTAATTGTTCCACAAACCCTAATCAGAAACGAAATAACAATTGCGTTGGGCCTGTCCGCCCCCAACCATAAGCCCATATAATTTCTGGCTCACACCCCCTCCATTCTGACCTTACTTCTTCTCTTATTTTGTTTGGGCCCAATAATAAATCTTAAGCCCATCTTTTAATTCAATTTATTTTCTTTTCTTTTCTTTTGTTTAATAAATATTAATGTTTTTTTAATTAATTCATTTTTTTAATTTGTTTTCTTTTCTCTTAGTTAATAATAACACTAAATAATATATTAAAATTTTATTTTGGCAAATTACTTTGATTTTCTTAAATTAGTTTTATTTTCTTCTTTTATTAATTAATCTTGTTTCATTTGATAAAATACCAAAAAACATTTAAATTGATTTAATTAATTTTGTTTTCTTTAAACCCTTTTTTTATTGATTAATAAAAATACAAAATAATAGAGATTTTGTTTAATTAAATTTTCTTTCTTTAAAAATTTTTCCTTTTAAAATTAATAAAATACAAAAAGAAAAATATAATAATGTTTAATCTTTTAGAACAGATTTTATTTATCTCTTTTTAATAAATACATGCATTCCATAATTTATTGATTTTCTTTATTTCATAATTTGTTATAACTTTGTATCGAATCGTGACAATTCGATTTGGTTGTAACATTTGGACTTTACTATTCTTATGAGATTCATCCCCATTTGTAATAATTGTACCCCCATTCCCGGATACTTTTGTAATAGCTTAGACTTTTAATTCCCGCAATTTATTGCTTTCTATATACTGTATAGTAATTAGGCGTGTATGGCAAGATTCAAAACTCAATCGCTAGATGACCTAATCCAAGAATAAATAACTTGAAATCAATACAATGCACACTTGCACCCCTAGGGTTTCATCCACTTGTTGCCTTTAAAAATGGCCATGTTATGCATATTGAGTATCTTGGCAAAACAAAAACAAAACAAAAGATCATAGTCCCTCTATGACGCTAACTTGGTTGCCTATACAAAATGATCTAGTCCCTCAAAAATTGCTAAAGATACTTGGCAATATTGCTATCATGGTCAATACGATGACCCGCGCCTGTCCCGTTTAACATCCTAATACAAGTTTGTTTACCAAATGCAATGGTAAAACAACACTGTCAAAAGGGTTAAAAATGTGTAGGAAAGATCTTTGAGTAAAATAGGGTAGACAACTCTTAGTTACTTGATCAAAAACTTGCAAAAACATCCTTGCTATTTTCAAACACACCTCACAACACAATTTCAAAACATTTCCCAAAACAAATTTTCAAACATTCAAACATTGAAAAATATTTTCAAAAGACAATACCCCTTTGTATGCAGTCAAACAAGAATCATTACAAAGGTTACCACAACGATGGCCTCTTTTTCAAAACATTTTCAAAACCACACACAAAGCACCATTTCAAACAATTGGAAAAGCAAAGCAAGTGATCTAAACAAGTAACTAAGAGCCCATGGATAACCATGGATGAAAAGGGTGCTTGCACCTTCCCTTTTCATAATCTACCCCCCGAACCCAAGAAAACATCTCAAAGGTCTTTCCTGTGCTTTTTGACCTTTCCTTTGGATAAAATAAAAAGTCGGTGGCGACTCTTGCTAAACCTAAACATTTGCAAACACAAACGCAAAACCTCAAGTCAGTTCTCCCACCGTATCACCGAACTGGCAACTCTGCTGGGGATAAATCTAAAAGTGGGGTTACCTTAGGGTTTTAGATCACCTTTATATGCTTATCTTATTTGACTTGTATGCTTTACTTTTTGGGTCCTTGTTTGGGGTTTGTTTTAAATCCTACACCCGGATTTGGGGACACCTTTTAGGTAAGTATCAATAAACTGTGAGGGAACTGTGCGGGGTATACCGACATGGTTGAAGCAGTGGCTACGTTGATGTGGCACTTTGGTTGGTACCGGTAACCCTTGAGTTGAATCAAGGAGAGTACGGGGCCGCTGCATGGTGTCGTGAAGCATCAATTGACTTTAGAACCTTACTTGACCATCTTGGCCTTATTAGGGGTAGTGGGATGACCGACTTTGGTGAAGTCCGAAGTTGGTAGATACTCGATACTACACTCATTGAGGGTTGTTTTCTTGGAATATTTCGGTCGCCAGTAAAGTGGCTAAACTGAAACAATGAACACAGAAAATAATCCAGTGATATTGAGCTCCTTAGAGCCCGGTTACTATTTATAGGACAGGTTGAGCCAACTAACTTCAAGAGGGTACTTACCTATGAAACCCCATGCAAGCCTGAAACTAGGAGCTTGTGTGACTTGCTTGTACATATGCTTGTGAATACATCATGAACATCATAAAGCATCATATGCATCCACTAACCATTTCAAGGGTTTGGATCTTCATCTTTGTTCTTGTTTTGTAGGTCATGGAATATCTTCGCAGGAAAACAATTCAGGTAAACCTTGTGAGGATCCCTCCTCAACTCAAGGAGCTTGCTTCCAAGATTCCAAAGGATTCTCTCTTCAGTGAAATATATGGTAGACTTCTCAACTTGGTCAAATCCAACATTGAAGAAGACATGGTGAAAGTTCTCTTCCAGTTCTTTGACCCCCTACACCATTGCTTCACATTTCCTGATTACCAACTAGTGCATACTTTGGAGGAATTTTCTCAACTCCTGAGGATTCCCATTCTCCATCAACTACCCTACAACGGTACGGAAAGAGAACCAAAGCCTGAAGATGTTGCTCAAGCCTTACACTTGCAACCATCTGATATCAAAGGTCATTGGGAAACCAGAAGTGGTGTCAAGGGTTTCTTGGAAAAGTTTATGTTTGAGAAGGCACAAGACTGCTGGAATTCTCTAGATCTGCAAGCTTTTGAGGAGATTATAGAACTTCTCATCTATGGGTTGGTCTTGTTCCCAAACCCTGATCAGCTTATAGATGTGAATGCTGTCAAGATTTTCATATCTCGGAATCCTGTGCCTACATTGCTTGGGGACATCCTACACTCACTTTACACAAGAACAATGAGGAAAAAAGGTGTTCTCATGTGCTGTACTCCTCTTCTAGCAAGGTGGTTTATTTCTCACCTTCCCCAATCAGTCTTGAAGAATGAGCAAGGCTTGAGCTGGTCACAACGATTGATGACTCTTACACATTCTGATGTTCATTGGTGTTCTCAGTCCAGAGAAAATGTCATCATCATTGATCGTTGTGGGGAATTCACTAATGTCCCACTACTTGGCATTAGGGGAGACATTACCTATAACCCGTGCTTGGCTCTGAGACAATTTGGGTATGCCCGAAGAGATGGCCCTCATGACATGCTGATTCCAGACTTGGTTTTTGACTTTGACAACAACGCTCAAGGACTTCGACAAAGGTTTATCCGAGCTTGGAGGGTGCCCAACAAAGTGGACAGTAAGACATTAGGGCACAAGAATTCCATCCCCCTTGAGCCTTACCTCAAGTGGGTATGAACCCGCGCCCAGAGTCTTATGATGCCTTACCCCTACATTCTGCCTATGATCAAAGAGCCTGTTATGGAAGGAGAGGTTCCATACACCCTCCTACATCCTGACATGCCAACATCATTGGAAGATTTGCAAAAGAGTTGGATATAGCTCAAGGAAGAACGGAACACTTTTGAAGCCAGCTTCTACGCCAGTGAGAAGAAGGTTTTAGAACTTACTCGTCGACTCCACGAAGAGCATACTCTCAACACCTACATAACACCGAAGAGGATGCACAATATCTTTTTACATTAGAATTTTTTATTATTTTGCCCATGGGGCATTTATGTACTAACAAATTCTTCTTAATATGACGTGTGTTCTTTTTGTTTACAACAAATTTGAATTTTTGAATCCTTGAATGCATCACATGAATACATATCATTCATCATATGCATAAACAGGTCTTCACACCAGGTTTCCTTATCTCTCTGCTATTTATTTCAGTAGAGATGGATCTAGAGAAGACTATCAAAGATATCCAGGCTCAAAATGCTCAACTTCAAGAGATGTTCTTGAACCTATCCAAGGGGCAGGAAGAAGTGAAAGCTCTCCTCACAAGGGGCATGGTCCTAGGGAATCCAGGGGGCATCAGGAATGATCAATTGGAAGGGCTACAAATTGAGATGGCAACAATGAGAATTCAGATGATGGGACAACTGGTGGGCCAGATGGCTCTTATTCAAAACCTGGCTCAAGGACAAGAGGAGTTAAAGGTCCTCATCAACAAACTGCATCAAGATGGATGTAACCAAGTGGGGAAAACAACTAGGGTTAAGGATCAAGTCACCATTCAACCTCCTTTGAGACAAGAAGCCAAGGGAAAGTCTCCCCAGTTTGCTTCAGGGTCACAAGCCCAACAACAACCTCACCAGCATCAACAGGATAATCGGCATGAGCAAAGTACATCTGAAAAGCACTCCATTTAGATGAACATGCCATTATCCCAAGTGTTGCAACGCTTGTTAGAAGTCAAGCTAATTGTATTAAGGCCCCCCCTCGGCGTCCCAACACAGCCTCCCCATGGTACAATCCAAATGCGAGATGTGCGTACCATTCCAACAGTCCTGGGCATGACACTGATAGTTGGGCATTGAGAAACAAAATTCAAGATCTGGTTAAAGAAACAACGCTGGAGTTCACGCAAGATGGCCAGATGAAAATCTTCCATTGAAGGCTCTCCGCTTAAAGTGACAAGTTCAGACTAAGAGGCTTTTGTTTCGTTTGAATTTTCAAGTTGTAATTTCTTTTGTTATTTAAACAATTATCTATTGATGTCAAACTCTATTTCATTAATGCATTGCATATGTTTGTCTTGAATTCATCCATTAGTTTTCACTATACTTAAACTATGCTTTCTACTTACTTTTGACATTTAACTCTTGCTAAAAGTTACAATCCTTTAGAGGGAGGATGACGAAAACAATGCCATAATCTCATACAGTATGCTTTTGGACAGACCTTGCTGACGATGTACAGGCATTTCTTTCAAATCCTAAACACTGGAGTTATAAGGAAGATAATCCCTAGTCAACCCCTTCGAGCCAAAGAAGTAGAAGTTTTCTGTTTTAACATAAATTGAAACCTTTAATCAAAACTTGGGGCAGGGTAGTCTCTCAGTTAATTCAAATGTGCATTTAGCCGCAAACTCTCATTTCGTAATATGACGAATGACATCAAAAATTTCCTTTGGAATCAAAAAATGGTGATGGTTCCCATTACCTAGGCAGTCATTATCTCGCGAAAAGAAAAGCCCACTAAGTCGAAACCTACAAATGAGACTTAAAGAAAGAAAGCTGGGGCATCCCGCTGATTGTAATTCTCAAAAACAGGAACAGTCAGACAAAAATTAGGGATAATAAATATTAAAAAAAAGAAGAACGAGGTCACTTCAAATCCTCAATAACATGAAAAATGTTGCAAAAATGACTGCCTTTCAACAAATTCCACTTGTGTGAACCATCACCAAAACGTCGTTCCAGACTCATTTGGAGTTCAAACGTGTAACTAACTGAGTTTAGGGTTGAAGAATATCACGAAGAGCGGGTGGGTACAAATATACTTTGAGCCTTTATCCTTTGTTTCTTAAACTGTGAACCAAGCCATGTTACAACCCTTCAAAAGTCCTAATTGAAGCATGGGTTAGTTCGAAAGCATACTGTTACAAAAGGTATCCTGACTCCTGTAAGGCTTTGCTCTAAATCTTGAGTTGAATATTTCTTATAAGAAGTTTTTTGCTAAAAAACGCATTTTTCAAAATTTTAAGACAAGCATGAACTTTGCATTATTTGAATATTGTTGTTTGCATATGGCTATTTGTTTGACAGCAAAGAAATTCACACAGTGAATATCCGATGAACGAAAGCTCTCTCAGTGAACAAAATCACTTCAAGTGGGACGACACTTCCGTTGAAAAAAGTCTCCTATCAATACAGGGGACATAACATGGAAAAGTCCAGTTAACCTGGGGAAGTCCAGTCAAGATTTCAAGAAATCTCTCAAAGTCCAGTTAACCTGGGGTAGTCCAGTCAAGATTTCAAGAAATCTCTCAAAGTGCAGAGTAATCAGGGGCAAGGCTTTGTCACCATCACTTGGGGCATTGAGCGTCAATCCCAATAAAGGGTTACATACAGTCAAACATTTCCTGGCAAGGCCTTAAACACTCGCTACTTGGGGCAGTGACAAATCTCTCCAAAATCCTCCTCATAAGTTGGCTCTCAGCCAGAGTTTCAATCTTTGATAATCTCTTCCCAGCTAAGTCGACCTCAAGAATTCCTGAGAATTTTTCCCATTGAAGTCGCCAGATTTTTCACTATCGGAAACGAAGAATTTAACTCTTTTCTCCATCACCAGTTCGAGATTTATTTTCCCCAGCGAGAAGTTGTCTTGAAAACATTATACATCCGTACATCAGGACATCATACAGCGCAATCTCGTTTATTTTGAGAACATCATTGTTTGATATATGTCATGCAACTAACCTTTACCTTTCAGGAAAGATACAGTCAAATTCTCACAAGATTCAAGCTATGAAGCCTGGACCACGACCAGATGGTAATTCTTTCAACTTTCCCCTTTAACAGCAGTCCAAGATTTATTTTCCCCGGTACCTGTTAAAGATATTCCAAGATTTTTGTCTGGCTCAGTTAAATCGATTCAAAGATTTTTCCGATTCTTATCCAGTCAAAGTAATTCAAGACCTTCTCTGGCTCAGTCAGATCGACACTAAGATCTCCCTGATTCTTATTCCAGTTGAAGATATTCCAGATTTTAATGTTTCAGATAAACCTCTCAACGGTTTATTCTGATTCACTTCCAGATTTTGCTGTGTCAGATAAACCTCTCAACGGTTTATTCTGATTCACTTCCAGATTTTGCTGTTTCAGATAAACCTCTCAACGGTTTATTCTGATTCACTTCCAGATTTTGTTGTTTCAGATAAACCTCTCAACGGTTTATTCTGATTCACTTCCAGATTTTGTTGTTTCAGATAAATCTCTCAATGGTTTACTCTGATTCACTTCCAGATTTTGCTATTTCAGATAAAATATCTCAATAGATAAATCTCTCAACAGTTTATTCTGATTCTTTCTCTGTTCAGATCCAGTTCAAGATTTCCATCAACTATCATATTTGAATGGTATCTTTAAACCCATTTCCATAACGCCAACACATCAGCATGTCATTAACACCCCCAGAGGAGATGAGACTACCAACTACCAATCCCTAGCGTAGTTGAAACTACCAACCCACAACAGAAATAATCCGGTTTCTCCAAATCCCCCAGCAAGTTATCTTAAAGCCTTAAAATCGACCAGATAACAATAAACTTTTATCCCCAACCTAGGATGACTCCTCAGTAGATTGGCATACTCCCAAGCTCCTGATACCCTTAACAGAATGAAGATTCTCATTCTTGAAACCTCAGAAGATTGGCATACTCCCAAGCTCCTGATACTCTTAACAGAATGAAGATTGTCATTCTTGAAACCTCAGAAGATTGGCATACTCCCAAGCTCTTAATACCCTTAACAGAATGAAGATTCTCATTCTTGAAACCTCAGAAGATTGGCATACTCCCAAGCTCCTGATAACTTTAACAGAATGAAGATTATCATTCTTGAAACCCCAGAAGATTGGCATACTCCCAAGCTCCTGATACCTTTAACAGAATGAAGATTCTCATTCTTGAAACCCCAGAAGATTGGCATACTCCCAAGCTCCTGATACCTTTAACAGAATGAAGATTCTCATTCTTGAAACCTCAGAAGATTGGCATACTCCCAAGCTCCTAATACCCTTAACAGAACGAAGATTCTCATTCTTGAAACCTCAGAAGATTGGTATACTCCCAACCTCCTAACCCAAACGCCTGAATGAAGATTCTCATTCTTGCTTCCCCAGTAGAAGTGGCATATAACCCGAGTTCCTGATATTCCCGACAGAATGAAGATTCTCATTCTCAAAGTGGCATACAACCTAAGCTCCTGAACTTATTTCAAACAGGAATAAGCTTTTCCCCAGAGTCCTGAGCTTATTCTCCAGCAGGATAGCTACTCCCCAACAATATAGCTATTCCCCACTGAGTTTTTACTCCCCAACAGAATGAAGATTCTCATCTTTGATTCTTCAGTGAAATTACCAGAGCCTTCTTTACTCTCAGCATAAATTTGTTAAAGTTTTTAATCAACTGCAGATCGAAGATTCTCGTTCTTGGCTCCTCAACACAAATTCCCCCAGCAGAATGAAGATTCTCATTCTCAATTCCCCATGGAAGTTGTCAATGTTTTGATAATCCCTGCGAATTTTCAAAGATCTTGAATCTCCAGCAGCAGTCATGGATTTATTTTCCCCAGCAGCAGTCGAAGATTTTATTATCTTCAATTGTCAAGGACTTATTTTCCTCAGCAAGACAGCTATTTAGCTTACATGCGCATACATTACATATGTCATAAGCATTGATAAAACACATATATTGCATCATACATTTCATGCAACATAACTTTGTGTTTCAGCTAATATTTTACCCTTTTCAGGATAAGGTTAACAAGCTACCAGTATAGGCTCTTGAAAACAGTTTACGGATGCTCCAAACACGGATGCTAACCTATTGCTTATTCAGACCCCCAGCTCAGAGACGTTCCAGACATGGATACCTTTCTGATACTCGTTCTTTCACCTGTAACATACAATTCAATAAACATTCTTGGATGGCATCTTTAAGCCCATCTCCGACAAGATTCTGTCACACCTCCAAATGGCATCTGTAAGCCCATTCCCTCAACCATGCTTTGACGAGTGCAAATTTGTGGGCCCTCTAGTGTCCAATCATCTTTTACCTTCGAGTCACGAATGACAAACTCGTCGATATAACTCTTCAGGTTCAAGAAGATTGAACAGGCGCAGCTGTTATACCCCAAAATTTGCGCTCCCATTTTTCACAAGAAATTACAACCCTAGGGTTTTCTCAGATTTTCAAGATTGGCTCAGGAATCGATCAGACAGACTTTTCTTTGGCAGTAGATCAAGAATTAAGGTTTCTCTCACATTTCTCAGAAGAAACTGAATTTCAGAAATTCAATTAACTGTCACATGTTTTCATGCTTTTTTAAAGTTTACTGAAAGGTTATTGGTTGTGCTCAAGGCCTGTTTATCTGGGACATAAAATGGGAGCTGAGACTGTCATTTGGAATATTCAGGTTTTGTCTGATCCAGGTTAACCAGATAATGTGCATCTGTTAAGACATTTGCTTTGTTAATGGAATGAAACATTTGCTTGTTTATTGGAATGCACAGTGCATATTTTGATTGGAATGCTGTTGCAAGGTTATGAGATTACAGAGTTTTTTGGATTACTTGGAATTTAAGTTATCTGTATTGGAAATATTGGAATGCAGTTTAAGTTATTTTAATCAAGAATCTTAAAGAATCAGTGAAGACTTGAGGAGAGAATTGCAAGATATTGACAGTAGAAGATTTTATTGGATATCAGATTGTCTCGTAAAAAACTTTCTTCATTTATTTCAAATGTTGTTACAAAAAATAATTTATTATTCATATGCTTTAGGTTTTTTACAACTTATAGTTATTGAAAAATAAATTATTACAACTAATGGAAAATCTCTCTAGATTACTAATCTAAGCCTAAGCTTCCATTACTCCATTGCTCCCATGCTCGCCATAAATAATTTCTTGCTTCCTCTGCTTTGTCATCACTCAATTTGTGCTCACATGAAAGAAAGACAAAGAAAAGAGGATTAGTACAATTAAATAAATAGAATTTTCAAACAAAAAAGAAAGAAAATTTTTCATCATTAAAGTTTGCCGTTTGGAATCAGAGTGCTATTTTTCATCACGTTTTTATTTTCCTCTTTGCAAATCACAAGAATATTGCTCTTCGTGGTTCACAAATAGAAAAATAAAAAAAAAATTCAAAAGAAGAGTGCAAAAGCAAATTTGTTCAAATGCAAACATAGGCCAAGCAAAGGCAGAAAGTAACAAAACAGCAGGCCAAAAGCACAAGGCAAACTGAAGCATGCTGTCTAAACATCACGAGAAAGGCGCCAAACTGTACATTACAAAGTAAGCAAACTAAACATTGCAACGTTACAAAGTAAGCAAACTAAACATTGCAACATTACAAAGTAAGCAAACTAAACAATGCAGTAAGACAAGTACAATGCAACAGACAACTAAGCAAAATAGCAGGCCAAAAGTACAAAACAGGTGGTGAACCAAATCACAAGCAAAAGGCTTGTCATAGCTTATCATCATTTTCCAGGGATTTAGGAAAACTTTTCAGAAAAGTGGAAAAGCAAACTGCTTTATCATTGAGAGAGAAAGAGAGAAAATATATCACCTTTTTTGATATTGTACAGTTGCGCAAAATCTGTCACAAGTTGCAAAACAAAAGGAAAAAGGGTATAATACCATCAAACAGCAAGTAGAAGAGAAGAGAACATTTTGTCAAAACCTGCACAACTCTCCCAAAAAACCTTCAACAGTTTCAAACACAAAAGCTTCCAAAAGCCTGTTAACAACAACAATACCAAAACCCTCATAACAGTTAGCAAAGAGCCAGCCAAACTGTAAACAAAAACAAACCATAACTGCATAACAGTTTGAGAAAACAGGCCTGAAGCTGCAAGACCCCAACCACAAAACCTGCAGAACCAAACCCACAACAAAAACTTGCAGAACCAAAACCTGCATAGCACCAAACCAGAAAACCTGCAGATTTCAACCAACATAAACATTCACAAAAAACCACAGAACCTGTGTAACAATTTCAAACCCCAAACTCCAAAAAATCTGTCTCAAACCTGCAAAAGCCTTCAAGATAATACACAAAACCTGCAACAGTTCTCAAACTGTCTCAAACTTCTAAACCAGTGCCACCATTTCACAAACCACCAAAAAAGCATAACAGTTTTCAAACAGGGCCATAAACAATCCCCAGAAATCAAAAACTTGCACAAACATAGCAAGCCTACCAAATTGCACAATCAACTCCAACTGTAAAACAAGCCAAAGCTACACAGTATTCCCAAGTTTCCAAAACTTCCAACTCAGTCCCAAACACCAACAAAAATCTAAACCTACCAATAAAGTTTCAGACATAGCAACAAGCATCATCATCAATCATTATCCAACAAAGTTTCAGAAATAGCAACAAGCATCATCACAAACCATTATCCAACAAACAAAGTTTCAACAAAAACCATCAACCAAATCAAGTTTCAGAACAAACTATCCTCAACAAAATCTAAACCAACAAATCAGTTTCAGAACTACAATCATCATCAGCATTCAAGTTCAAGAGAGAGGAAAGAGTTTCAGAACAATTATCATCATCAACAAAAAACATCAATAACAAAGTTTCAGAATAAACCATCAGCATTCAAGTTCAAGAGAGAGGAAAGAGTTTCAGAATAATTATCATCATCAAACCATTAGTATTTCTTTTGTTTAATAAATACTAATGTTTTTTTAATTAATTCATTTTCTTAATTTGTTTTCTTTTCTCTTAGTTAATAATAACACTAAA
The DNA here is from genome assembly GCA_948472305.1 of Vicia faba. Classification (NCBI taxonomy): domain Eukaryota; kingdom Viridiplantae; phylum Streptophyta; class Magnoliopsida; order Fabales; family Fabaceae; genus Vicia; species Vicia faba. Next base: position 1,442,323,155 of record OX451741.1, on the reverse strand, counting down.
TAATATATTAAAATTTTATTTTGGCAAATTACTTTGATTTTCTTAAATTAGTTTTATTTTCTTCTTTTATTAATTAATCTTGTTTCATTTGATAAAATACCAAAAAGCATTTAAATTGATTTAATTAATTTTGTTTTCTTTAAACCATTTTTTATTGATTAATAAAAATACAAAATAATCGAGATTTTGTTTAATTAAATTTTCTTTCTTTAAAACTTTTTCCTTTTAAAATTAATAAAATACAAAAAGAAAAATAATAATAATGTTTAATCTTTTAGAATAGATTTTATTTTTCTCTTTTTAATAAATACATGCATTCCATAATTTATTGATTTTCTTTATTTGATAATTTGTTATAACTTTGTATTGAATCGTGACAATTCGATTTGGTTGTAACATTTGGACTTTACTATTCTTATGAGATACATCCCCATTTGTAATAATTATACCCCCATTCACGGATACTTTTGTAATAGCTTAGACTTTTAATTCCCGCAATTTATTGCTTTCTATATACTGTATAGTAATTAGGCGTGTATGGCAAGATTCAAAACTCAATCGCTAGATGACCTAATCCAAGAATAAATAACTTGAAATCAATACAATGCACACTTGCACCCCTAGGGTTTCATCCACTTGTTGCCTTTAAAAATGGCCATGTTATGCATGTTGAGTATCTCGGCAAAACAAAAACAAAATAAAAGATCATAGTCCCTCGATGATGCTATCTTGGTTGCCTATACAAAATGATCTAGTCCCTCAAAAATTACTAAAGATACTTGGCAATATTGCTATCATGGTCAATACGATGACCCGCGCCTGTCCCATTTAACATCCTAATACAAGTTTGTTTACCAAATGCAATTGTAAAACAACACTGTCAAAAGGGTTAAAAATGTGTAGGAAAAATCTTTGAGTAAAACAGGGTAGACAACTCTTAGTTACTTGATCAAAAACTTGCAAAAACATCCTTGCTATTTTCAAACACACCTCACAACACAATTTCAAAACATTTCCCAAAACAAATTTTCAAACATTCAAACATTGAAAAATCTTTTCAAAAGACAATACCCCTTTGTATACATTCAAACAAGAATCATTACAAAGGTTACCACAACGATGGCCTCTTTTTCAAAACATTTTCAAAACCACACATAAAGCACCATTTCAAACAATTGGAAAAGCAAAGCAAGTGATCTAAACAAGTAACTAAGAGCCCATGGATAACCATGGATAAAAAGGGTGCTTGCACCTTCCCTTTTCATAATCTACCCCCCGAACCCAAGAAAACATCTCAAAGGTCTTTCCTGTGCTTTTTGACCTTTCCTTTGGATAAAATAAAAAGTCGGTGGCGACTCTTGCTAAATCGAAACATTTGCAAACACAAACGCAAAACCTCAATTCAGTTCTCCCACTGTATCAAGGATCCTTTTAAGCATGAGGTTCTGGAACATGTGTAGCAACTGGTTTTTAAATCAAGAGTCTCCACTATTATTTTTTATCCTAGGGAAGGGAATCTAACAGAAAACCCTAATTCGTAGACATAGATTCTAGGTTTCGGACTCAATTAGACGAAAGGAAGGTGTTAGGCACCTTTCATCCACCTTGTTCATAAGGATATTAGACATTAGGTTTAGGTTTGGGGTAAATTGGATTTTAAGTTTTAATCAGAAAGACTCACCATGATTTTAGATTGTATGCCTATGTATCCTCTTATGAGGAATCAGAGTCCCAATTCGTAGTTTGTATGGGTTGGTATTTTTTAGGGGTTTGCGAACATATTTTGAATCACTTCACACTCGTTCGGGAGTAGTAATTGCGGAGATTTTGACTGAGTGCGTAGTAAGTCAAAACTAGTTTGAAGCCCTTTTGCAAAAATAGTTGATTAGTTTAGTTTATTGCGAAAAATAGTTTGATGACTTGTTGAATAATTAATAATCATATTATTTGCGAAGATCTTGATTAATGCATGATAAAAATATTTAATGCAAATATGTATAAAAATATGTTCATGAGTTTAGAATAAAAGTAATTTATTTGTTAATATGATAATATCTACATATAATAAATAATAATAATAATAATAATAGATAAAATATGATAATAAAAATTAATATTAATAATAATAATTATTATAAATAAAAAGGAAATAGATAATTAATAATGATAATAAGAATAAAATATAGTATAAAAAAGAAATAAATAAAAAAAATAATAATTTAAGAAAATCTGGGGGGGGGGGGTGTAATTTTTATTGACAAGTAAAATAAAGGGGGTGCCTAAAGGAAATCTGGGCTAAGGCCCAAGTACGTTTCAAGACAGGGGTGTATATTATTTGGCAGTTTAGTAAAATATGAGAGAGTGGGTGTAGAAATCACTGGGCTTAAGCCCACTACGTAATTGGAGAGGGCCGATTTGATTGCCTACGGCAAGGATGCACAGAGTTATCATGCGGCTTGGCCTTACGGACGCCTGATTAAAATCTGATGGCTGACAGCGAGGGAGCACGATGGCTATGATGGGCGCGTGTGTATATGATCTGAACATAATACAAAGTGATGTTTTTTTTTTCATTTTCATTTTACAATTGTTACATTTACAGTAAAATTCATCTTCCTCTCTTTTCCCTTTCTCTCCGCCTTACACCTAACCCTTCACCTTCCTATGCGGAGGCGCAACCCTATCACTCCAGTTCACATCCACCCCATAAATCCTAAACCATCAATTAAAAAAATAAAAAGCTATGTTTAGCCCTCGCGTTATTCCAGCTTCTGAACTTTCGTCCGATTTGGCTTGTAGACCCTTCGTTCCTCTCTTTTGCAGGTTCTGGCGGCATTGTGAAGGGAGGTGGCGATGAGAGGTTGTAGATGGTGGTGAGGCGCGGAAGCAAACACGCAATTAGGCAAGGAAGGCCGATTAGGGTTTCAGAAATCAAAACCCCAATCGGCGCGTCGTTCTCTTTCTTCTCTGGTTTGTGTTCTCCTCCATCTTCAAGCTTATGCGGCCCTCTGTATTGCTCTTCTTCTGCTTCACCTCCCTTATTTCTGTCAAAATCCCCCTTCCCTTCATCTTCTTCTTGTATTTATATCTTTTAGTTTCTTAGGGTTTTGCCGTTAGAAATTAGCATAGGTTTAGAACAATTAGGGATTTAATTGAATTTTGTAATTGATTTAATTATGATTTTCAGATTTTGTTACAATGTAATTTCAGATTTGGAATATTAGAGATTTTATTTTGCAGTTGATTGATTTAGAAAAAATCTTGATTCATTCGTAATCTATTTTGATATGCTATAATAGGACTTGATTTGATACATTTCAGTTTTCTTCTGAGCTGTAAAAGATCTGGAATTGATTTTTGGATTCTGCATTTTTAGATGAAGATTTGGTTTATTATTATTTTATTAATTTGAACATTAGATGTTAGGCGTGTATCTTTGTTTAGATCGCTACAATTGTTGTTTATTAGGCTTGGGCCAACACTGATGGTTACCTCACTTAGCCCAACATCATTTTTCTTACAGCCAAGAATGCTCTTTTTTTGTAACATAAATTGGGCCTACATTTGTATTATTTTATCCAGCTTGCACTTAATAATTTTTAGCAATCAATCCAGCATGTCTACCAAAAAACAACAATACTGCAAACAACAAAATTTTTTATATGGACTGGGCCCAACCGGTCCATTATTACACAAATATTTTTTTTCAAACTCGGATAACATATTTAATAAAACAAACGTTTGGATAATAATAGTAAATAAAACATTACTTAAGCTTTCTTAAAAATGATCCAACAACTTTTCTTCTAAACAACACTCTTTAATAAATGAATTATATGAAAACATTATTATAAAATCAGCAATAAAAATATACTATGTTTTTTTAACAAAGCAATATATTTTATTTATTTATTCTTATAATAAAAAGTTTTAATACCAATACCTTCTTTTTCTTAAAATAACACATCATTAAGATACCAAATGGACTGCTAAAACCTTAATGGACCTTTAATAAAAATTCCACACCCCATTTCTTTACTAACAGCAACTTAAACTTAAGTGTACTTAATAACTAAATAATTACTTCTGAAATAAATTTCCATATTCGAATCGCATGGGCCATTGGCCAACATGCTTCGTAAATGGGCCTACGGATAAACGGGTCTTTCTGATTTAGAAAACCCCTTTTCCTGAATTAAAATACATCCCCTTGGTTGACTTAAATTTTAAGAATGGTCCATCAGATATTGTTGTACCATCTTTAATTAAATATTTTTTAAATCTTAAAAACATAACTGACGGGGTAGGACAAATTTGGGGTACGACAAATGCCCCTATTCAATTACCTTCCAGTCGAATAGCGTGAAAAAACTCGAGACTTGCGCATTCTGATTGGAAGTTTATTGAATACTTGAAGTATCCTGAAATTTGTCCGACAAACATAAGGTTACCCTGATATAGCATACCCTTACGAGTCTTTGGGAAAGTAGGCAAAGCTGATAATGTATCGCTTACCGAGGTTTGATAACAAGGCAGACAATTTTGAACTTGAGAGTGCAATTTTATATGTCTTGGTTTGGTTTTGATCATTCCCCATTTGGAGGATGAATACAACAATAATTGATGATGCGTGGCTGCTTGAAGACCGAGGCCATGGGTTAAAGTTTTGTTTTCTTTCGAGCACCACTGCATGAAGTCTGAGGCGATGATTTGTGTCACAAAATAAGAAACACATTGCTGCATGAAGTCTGGTGCAATGGGCTAGGTTTGCAAATCACTACGTGAAGTTTGATGTGATGGGCTAAATTTGTTGTTTCGAACATCGCTGATGAAGTCTGAGGAAATGGTCTAGAGTTTGGAACACATTACTGCATGAAGTCTAAGGCAATTGATTAGGTTTGTAAATCGCTGCGTGAAGTCTGAGGCGATAAGCTAGGTTTTGTTTTCGAGCATCGCTGCTTGAAGCCTGAGGCGATGATCTAGGTTTTGCGAAAACATTGCGGCTTAGAGGCAATGTAATGAGTTGTGAGAATACGTTGCGGCTTAGAGGCAAAGTAGTGAGTTTTGCGAATGTATTGCAGCTTAGAGGCAATGCAATGGGTCTTGAGAATACATTGCGGCTTAGAGGAAATGAAATGGGTTTTAAGAATGTGTTGCGGCTTAGAGGCAACGTACGGAGTGTTGAGAATTCATTGCGGCTTAGAGGCAATGTGTTGAGTTTTGAGGATACATTGCAGCTTAGAGGAAATGTTTTGAGTTTGGATAATACATTGCGGCTTAGAGGCAATGTGTTGAGTTTTGAGAATACATTGCGGCTTTGAGGCAATGCACCGAGTTTTGAGAATACATTGCGGCTTAGAGGCAATGTACTGAGTTTTTGCAAATACATTGCAGCTTAGAGGCAATGTAATGAGTTTTGCGGATACATTGTGGCTTAGAGGCAATGTATTGAGTTTTGCGGATACATTGTGGCTTAGAGGCAATGTAATGAGTTTTATGAATACATTGCGGCTTAGAGGAAATGTGCTGAGTTTTAAGAATACATTGCGGCTTAGAAGCAATGTACTGATTTTTGCATATACATTGCGGCTTAGAGGCAATGTGTTGAGTTCACGAATACATTGCGGCTTAGAGGCAATGTATTGAATTTGCGAATACATTGCGGCTTAGAGGCAATGTTCTACATTCGTGAATACATTGCGGCTTAGAGGCAGTGTGCTGAGTTTGTGAATACATTGCGGCTTAGAGGCAATGTGCTGAGTTTGTGAATACATTGCGGCTTAGAGGCAATGTGCTGAGTTTATGAATACATTGCGGCTTAGAGGAAATATGTTGCGTTTTGAGAATTCATTGCGGCTCAGAGGAAATGTGATGGGACTTGTAAGGAACTCATCACTGCGGGAAGGCTTAGGTGATGGGCTGAATGTGTCACGGCATGAAGACTGAGGTGAAGGGTTGAATCGTAGGAGAAATATTGCGTTGGTCGACCCTTAGATAGTTGAATCGAGGGTGAGATTATTTTTCTGTTTGCTATGTGATACATGTGTATGCATGCGTATTAAATGTTGTATGTATGCGAAATGTATGATGTTTGACATTGATATGGAACCCTGAATGTATTGAATGTTGAAATGTATAGGGTATATATGCTTTAGATATGATAAATGTATGTGTGAAATGTGTGTAGGATGCGTATATGCCTTTGAATGCTATGAAGAACATTTATGGAATTCTCTCCTTTAAACCATTGGCTTAGAGTTACCAATTCCTGGCGTTGTGTGTTGTGTTATCGTAGCATTGTCGAACCTGAATGCGGTGGGCAATGTTAGCAAAAGTTGAGCATTGATTTTGTATTGCGGGCATAGACATAGACGTAGACGTAGGTAATGGCCTATGCATAAATTTGTATGTTGTAAGCGCAAGCGTAGACGTGTGCTTTGGCGTATGTGTGGCCTTTGTGTTGTAAGCGCATGCGTAAGTGTAGACGTATGTATAAAATTGGCAGGAGTGCACATGCACGTGGACGCGTGCGAACGTAGACCTTGTGTTGCAAGTTAGGCATAGGTGTTGTCATGGGCGTAGACTTTGTGTAAGGATGCGTAGATATATGTATAGACTTTGTATTGTTGAGTGCAATCATAGGCACAAACATGTGTATGGACGTAGGCGTAGATATGCATAGATACAGGCATAGACATGTGTATAGATTTTTGTGTTGCAAGACGTAGGAGTAGCCATGTGCGTGGACGTGTGTATAGCCCCCGTATTGTGAGCGTGGGCATAGCCATGTGCGTGGACGTAACTTTGGATTTTCTTTCAATATTTTTCTAACCAAAATTTTTTTCCGATGTTTTGTCAAATGCTTTTATTTTGTTAATCCTCGAAATAATTTCAAGACAATATTCACAAGTAATGATCGTAGTATTTTGTAAACATGTCTGAGAAAAGAAAAAATGGAATTTGAAAGATGCAAAGAAAGCAAATGTTTTATTGATATGCCTTTGAGAATACAAGATACCATTCCTAGAAAGAGGTAATTACATAAGGTTTTAAAACTGTAAATGGAAATAAAAATGATAATTGCTACTGTTGTTCCCCAATATCCTTTTAATGATCTTATCTCCTTTGCTTCTGAGTTGTATGATTCAGATTTATCTCTCCCTTCGTGGTTCGTAGTCGCAGTTCTTAGATCGCGGTCTTTTTGTTCTTTATTTCTTATGGAGTGATCCCTAATTTTTTCTTGGATTGCCCTTTCGAGTTTTCAATCCACCGGGATAATTTTTTTGTTATATGCCCCTAATTTTTTCCTGGATCTCCCTTTAGGGTTTTGATCCATCGGGACGCTCCTTTTTGCCTAAGTCGCCTGTTTAAGGTTCGAGTTTAGCGAGCTTCTTATACATAGTATTTTTGACTACGCCTGAGTTTTTCCGTATGCGGTAGTTCCTCCCCATCCATTGTTGTGGGGATAAAACCACCACCAGAGGATACTATTTTGACTACGTACGAACCTTCGTAGTTGGGGTTCCGTTTACCACGCGAGTCGAGGCAAGGTAGCAGAATCTTCTTGAGTATTAAACCATGTCATGGTTCATCTTGTACAGTATACCGTTACTTTGAAAGAATTCTGAGGCTAATTTTTGTGGGGTTCGTTTGTCGATGCTGGAGGCATGTTCTTGTTTTTCGAGGTATTTCTTGATGTCGTAAAACCAAGGATTATTATCCGGTCTTTCTTTGATAGCGAGACTGTGTGAGGGATCTTGTTGTGTCTATTCGTGATGTGTGGTTCATGGTTTGGACCAAGTTACTTCATACATATACGATATAGTTGCCAGGGTGTCTGTCATTTGATTTCCTTTTCATGGGATGTGACTGAAAGTGATCTTTGCGAATTCCACAGTCGGTTTTCAAACCATGATCCTGATATGGAATCAGTTTTGGATGCTCAGTATCCCATTCACCATTGACTTGGTCTATGGCTTGTGAGCCTTCTTTGGAGAAGTCAATATTGCCCCTATATCGTGCCCCGATGCATTTAAAGCCTCCTCGAACGTGGATAGCCAATGTGCCCCTGGCTCGAATTCTTTGTCAGATCTTGGTATTCCATAGCTGCTTATTTTTACAGTGCTGTCTGCATTTGACCTTGGCCTATTTTTATAGATATGCGCAATAACTTGATCAGCTTCTTTGTGGCTCTGCTCTTTATTTGTTTATTTTGGGTCTTCCTCTGTGCTCGGATTAATGGTCTTAATAGCCTCTTGATATGGTTGCATATTGTTAGCTTTTCTTTTTATTTCCCTCACCATTTTCTTAGAGAGTTCAAGATCTTTATCATCTTCCTCTTTAGCTTGGTTTATAGGAGCATCAAAATTATATTGGATCGCAGCAGTAGCACTATCGATGGCTTTGGGCATGAATATGCACCTTTATCATGTTTTGGTGCCGATTTAGTATATGAATATTTGAAAATGCATATGCAGAGAAAGTATTGCCATTTTTAAATTTAAGATATAAATGCAAGAGAAGGGAAAGGGATCTTAATTGAAAATAAAATATAACTTTCATTAATCGTAAATATTGTCTGAAACAAAAAGGGGAAACCCTTACAAGCAACCCCTATGTCTCGGGCTTGACATAGGTTCTTTCGAAAACAAGAAAAATTAATTAGGAAAGAAAAAGATCTCAGTAATCTCCATGGTTGTCCATCTTTTGAGATTTTTCTCCTGTGGCGCATTCTTGGATGACTTCAGTTGCTTCTTTGGTGTTGGCTTTGTTGAATATTTTTTCCCCGTGTCTGCCATGCACTACTCCATTGTTGACAAAAGTATCTTGGGTCAGAGGAAAATGTGTTTCGCCCTTCAGAGTAGCTCTATATTTTTCTTCAGGGTATTGTCCGAACTGGACTATCCCCTGGTCCCGTAGCCTTTGTAGAGCTCTTTCGAAAGCTTTATTGTGTTCTAGAAGGAGTCCACATCCCAACAGATATTCTTTCGTGAGTTTATCGGGGTTTTTGCTTGCTTGCTTGCTCCAGAGTTAGTTGCTACTTCGATTGCATTTATTGTTAACCCACTGTGCAACAACGTAGGGTCTGATGCAATGTTGGGCTTCTCGAAAATGATGTCTTGAGAATCCAACAAATCATGCACCTTGTGCTTGAAAGGCCAACACTGTTCTATGGTATGTCCAGGAGAATTAGGGTGATACTCACATCTGGCGTTGGCACCATATCTTCGTGGGAGTGGCCCGACTGGAGGAGCTAGAGGCTTAAGTTCCACTAAGGATGCCTTAACTAGTTGTTGCAATAACTGGCTAGGTGGCATAGGGAGTGGATCAAATTTCCTGGGTGGCCTTCTGCCTTGCTGCTACCTTTAGGGGATCACTAGTGGTTGTTGAACCCTGGGTTGTGGTGCTATAACATTGATCTCTCCCTCCTTTCCCTTTGTGAAGTTTGAAGCAGACCGCTTTGAATTGTAGGGAGCATTTGATGGTCCCCTTGATATCTTTAAACTTTTTATCCCAGTCTCGATTCTTTCTCCGATGGTTACTAGGTCTGAGAACCCCGAAGAGATACTTTCCACCATCATCTCAAAATACAGCTCGTGCAAAGTTCCCATGAACGTGTCTGCTAATTCTTTCTCCAATAGTGGTGGTTACACACGGGATTCCAACTCCCTCCATCTCTGAGCATACTCCTTGAAGGTTTCTTCTTTCTTCTGGGACAAATTATGGAGTTGCATGCGGGTAGGTTCCATATCCAGGTTATATTTATAATGCTTTAGGAAAGCATTAGCGAGATCTACCCAGGTTTGAATATGCGTTCTCTCCAGTTGCATATACTAGTCTGAAGATGCCCTACTTAGGCTATCTTAAAAATAGTGAATCATCGGCTTTTGATCATGGGCATGGGCATGAATCATCCTGCAATACATACGAAGATGATTTCTTAGACAAGTGAGCCCCTTGTATTTTTCAAAGTCAGGTACTTTGAACTTTAGTGGAATCACCACATCAGGAACTATGCCCATTTCGAGAGCGTCTACTTCGAAAGCATCGAAACCCTCCACAACTTTTATCCTTTCTTCCAGAGCTTTGTATTGATTCATCACTAGTGGGTTATCAATAGCATGAGTACTAGTCATATTTGAGGGCACTTGGTTAGCATTCTATGGGTCGTGGTCTCTGTATTGCAAGTCCAAGTAGTTGTCTGCATTACTGGTTGGAATGTGTAGGCTACGAGATGCCCCTGCTTTTGGCGGCGGGGGGACAAACCCTTCAGTTTCAGCTTCTGGTTGGACCATGACAGACTTCTGGAGTCCTGCCTCTGACTCTTTACTTAGTTGGTGATCGCTTGATGCACCGATAGTCTGGGCTACTTCCTCGAAAGCTACCTTGGGAATTTGGTCTTGCCTATCAATAATGTTCTTCAATTTCATAAGAACTTGACTCAAATCTCATTTCATTGAACTTATGTCTCCCTTTACTTGGTCGAGATCCTCTTTGAATGCAGCCTGAGTTTCCTCGATTTTCTCCATTATTTTCTGTTGATAGGCCCTGGTTCGATATGTAGGCCAAGGAAGTGGCGATATCCTTCTACCAATGGTTCAACTGGAGAGATTTTTTTTTGAAAAAATGAGTTTTGATATGATATGCAGGTGTTCGCGAATGCATGCGTGTGAACAGATGTGTATGAAACATGAAATGGTTTCTTGTGTTAATTGTCTTATTCACTTGGGTACATGTTTATCTTTTGCTTACTTTTATTCGATGACTATCTTTAAAATAGATACGCGGACGAGATGTGGAAACTAAATGCCTTTATTAAGAGTAACGTAATTCAGATATTGAAAAATATTACAATCTTAAACCAAAACTTTATTTGCGCGAAATCAAGCAAAAAGGAAATAAGTCTTCTAGGTGCGCCTGCGGACATCTGATCTTGAAACCATCCCCTATTCCTGGACAAAGCTTGAGAAAGTCTTCAGCACATTATTTCCCTTTTGTGGCCTTGATTTCAGACATGTTTGGCGTGTTGACGGGGGCAAGTTGTTTTCTTCGGTATCCATTTTAAGAGACAGTCACTGGGATTTTGAGTTTATTATCATCTTTTATACCCCCTGTGAATAAGAAAAATGTAGGGTGACGAATATATGAAATACATGACGAATACATGAAATGTATGAATGTGTGGGTTTAAGGTTGAGTGACGGGAAAAATCCTGCCACGGAGCAAATATATGATGATAAGAGAAACTGACAGTAGATAAATAAATGCGAGAAAGTAGATAAATGTAATAAATAAATAAAGAGAATAAAAATAGAAACCCAAAAATACCTAAACCTAGGGTTAAGGAGAGTCCCTAGTAGAGTCTCCAGCTATAGCAACTGGCTTTTAAATCAAGAGTCGCCACTATTAGTCTTTATCCTAGGGAAGAGAATCTAATAGAAAACCCTAATTCGTAGACAGAGATTCTAGGTTTCAGACTCAATTAGAAGAAAGGAAGGTGTTAGGCACCTTTCATCCACCTTGTTCACAAGGATATTAGACACTAGGTTTAGGTTTGGGGTAAACTGGATTTTAAGTTTTAATCAGAAAGACTCGCAATGATTTTAGATCGTATTCCTACGTATCCTCTCATGAGAAATCAGAGTCCCAATTCGTAGTTCGCATGGGTTGATGTTTTTTAGGGGTTTGCAAACATATTTTGAATCACTTCGCACTCGGTCGAGAGTAGTGATTGCGGAGATTTTGACTGAGTGCGTAGTAAGTCAAAACTAGTTTGAAGCCCTTTTGCAAAAATAGTTGATTAGTTTAATTTATTGCGAAAAATAGTTTGATGACTTGTTGAATAATTTTTAATCGTATTATTTGCGAAGATCTTGATTAATGCATGATAAAAATATTTAATGCAAATATGTATAAAAATATGTTCATGAGTTTTGAATAAAAGTAATTTATTTGTTAATATGATAATATCTACATATAAATAATAATAATAATAATAATAATAATAATAATAATAATAATAATAATAATAATAATAATAATATATAAAATATGATAATAAAAATTAATATTAATAATAATAATTATTATAAATAAAAAGCAAATATATAATTAATAATGATAATAAGATTAAAATATAGTATAAAAAAGAAATAAATAAAAAAATAATAATTTAAGCAAATCTGGGGGGTGTAATTTTTATTGGCAAGTAAAATAAAGATGGGGTGCATAAAGGAAATCTGGGCTAAGGCCCAAGTATGTTTCAAGACAGCGTTGTATATTGTTTGGTAGATTAGTAAAATAAGAGAGAGGAGGTGTAGAAATCATTGGGCTTAAGCCCACTACGTAATTGGAGAGGGCCGGTTTGATTGCCTGCGGCGAGGATGCACAGAGTTATCATGCAGCTTGGCCTTACGGCCGCCTGATTAAAATCTGATGGCTGACAGTGAGGGAGCACGATGGCTACGATGGGCGCGTGTGTATATGATCTGAACGGAATACAAAGTGATGTTTTTTTTTCATTTTACAATTGTTACATTTATAGTAAACTTCATCTTCCTCTCTTTTATCTTTCTCTCCGCCTTACACCTAACCTTTCATCATCCTATGCGGCGGAACAACCCTATCACTCCAGTTCACATCCACTCCGTAAATCCTAAACCATCAATTAAAAAAAGAAAAAAAGCTATGTTTACCCCTCGCGTTATTCCAGCTTCTGAACTTCCGTCCGATTCGGCTTGTTGACCATTCGTTCCTCTCTTTTGCAGGTTTCGGTGGCGTTGTGAAGGGAGGTGGCGATGAGAGGTTACAGATGGTGGTAAGGCGTGGCAGCAAACACGCAATTAGGAAAGGAAGGCTGTGATACGGTGGGAGAACTGACTAAGATTTTGCGTTTGTTTTCGCAAATGTTTCGGTTGAGCAAGAGTCGCCACCGACTTTTTATTTTATCCTAAGGAAAGGTTAAAAAGCACAGCAAAAACCTTTGAGATGTTTTCTTGGGTTCGGGGAGTAGATTATAGAAAGGGAAGGTATTAGCACCCTTTCTATCCATGGTTATCCATGGGCTCTTAGTTACTTGCTTAGATCAACTTGCCTTAATTTTCAATTGTTTGAAATGGTGCTTTGTGTGTGGGTTTGAAAAATGTTTTGAAAAGAAGCCAATGTGGTGGCAACCTTTGTAATGATCCATGTTGGGATGTATACAAAGGTGTATGTCTTTTGAAAAGGTTTTCATTTGTTTTTGAAAGTTTGTTTTGAAAGTATTGTGAGGTGTGGTTTAAAAATAGGCAAGTGTTTTGTTTTGCAAGTTTGATTCAAGTAACTAAGAGGTTGTCTACTCTTAAATTTCTCAAATATTTCTTCTATGTTTTTAACCCTTTTAACAATTTTGTTCCACCATTGCATTTGGTGGACAATCTTGTGTTAGGATGTGAAAGGGACGGGCGCGGGTCATCGTTTAGACCATAATTGCAATGGTGCCAAGTATCTTTGGGCAATGTTTTCTTTTAAGGGACTTGATCATTTTTATGCAACTTTCGAAAGCGTCATCGAGGGACTATGATCATTTGAATTGTTTTGTTTTTGCCCAAAGAGACCTAACATGCAATATGACCCATTTATTGAAGGCAACAAGTGGAATACCCTAGGGGTGCAAGTGTGATTAGTGTTGTCCATTTTCATGCTTGTTTATCTTGAAATTAGGTCAAACTATTTTTGTTGTTTTTTGATTCGCATACAAACCCTAATTCTAACATGGTATAATTAGAAAGCATTAAAGTGCGAAAAAAAATAAAGTCCTAAACTATTACAACACAATATATGGGAAGGGGGGTACAAATGTTCAAATGGGGGGGTATTTTGACAAGGAATTTAAACCTAGACTATTACATCAATATTGAATTATTTACAAGATATTTAATTGCACAAATTAAATAGAAATAAAATAAATATGCAATATGCAAAAAGGCTTTTTATATGTATGAAAAAAAGGGTATTTTTATGTGTCAAATAAACAAAATAAAAAGTATTATTTTTTTGGAGTTTTTATGTATTTAGGGAAAATCCTAATTTTATTAAGTAAAATATATTAATTATTTAATATGTACAAAATTTATTTATTATATACAAAAATAAATAAAAAATGAAGTATATTGGTCAAAAGGTATTTTTTAATGTTAAATATTAATAAAAAATAAAATGTATATATTTTGTATTTTTAACCTAAATATACTAATATATATATATATATATATATATATATAAATATTTGTATTATTTACTAAATATATATTATATATACAAAATAATAATATTTAATATTTATAAAAAAAGTGTATTTTGTATAAAATATTTTCAGAAGATAAAATAAAATAAAAATGGAAAATAAAATATGTTTGCATTATTTTAGTATTTTTCAAATAAAAGTATGTTTATATATTTATTTATGTACAAATTTTGATCTAAACAAATAAATACCTAATAAATATGAAAATGGTGTAAAAGTTTTTTTTTATATTTTTAATATTATAAGAAAAAATAAATAAGTCAGAACAAAAAAGAAAAAGTCAAAAAGTCATAAAAATAAGCAAAATGGGCCTAGGGGGTGTGTGTGTGAAAATGAGGTGTAAACAGAAATGACAAATCAGGCCCAGCCCAAAGGTTGTTGTCTTCAACCTTCAGACAAACATATTCAAAAACACGCGCCTTTCTTTACAAATCTCTAACTCCCGATTCTTTGATCTCTTACCAAATCTTCCAACATGAAACCTGTAGAGCTTGAAGCCACAATTCTAGACATATAAAGAAGTCAATCTAACTCTCAGAAATGAGAGAGAATTTCTTCTCCCCCAATTCCTGACCTAAATTTTGTTCCATGTTCAGACTTAAAATTCTCTAAGCATACGTAATATAAATGAAATCTAATTACATGGGCATGTTCAGGGCTATGAATGTGACATGTTTTCTTCACAAACCTAAAGCTAACAATGCATGGATAGAGAGATACGAGTTCATGAACTTACCTGTTCAGTTGAAGTTGTATCTGGTGATGGAGGTGTCTTCAATGCAAGGTGATGATTGGTACAACTTCCTTGATGTCCAGGGATGCTATTCCAAGCTTTACTTTGTCTTGAAACCAAGTGAATCGTGCTATGGATCTTCAACTGCAAAACAAGAAAATGAAAATGGTGATGTTGCTTGGGAGTGTTACAGGTCGTGTTTGAGGTTTGGAATAGCTTCAAGGGATATTGTGGGATGTGTTTGAAGTGTTTTTAGCAAGAATGCATGGAAGGTTTGAGCTATGGAACTCAAACTGCAGGGATGCCCTGTTTTGGGCAGTTCAATGGTGATTATGTGAATGGGAAGGTGTTGGAGATGGTTGGCTCGTGTTCTAGCTCAGAATGGATGTTTAGAATATGTTTGACAAGTTTGCTTAAGGCTTGGTTTACAAGAATGATAGTTGTTGTAAGTTATGGCAAGTTTCTTCACACTTAAGCAAGAGATGGCCACTTGAGTTTTTAGACAGGTAGAGGTCCCCCTAATATGCTGCAAACCTTGGCCTTGATCAGTGCAATTAGCCCATAAACTTGTGCCAAGGAGATTTGAACTGTACTTGCTTGGATTTGCATTTTGACATAAAGTTCACTTTTGCAAAAATGGACATTATGCTTTTTCTAATTTGGGACTAATCCTTTAGGTAATGCTTGAACACATAAAATATGGTATTGGCACAAAGAGTTTGCATTAAATTTATGAGTGCAAAAGGGATTTAGGGCCTGTAATCAAGAAATGCAAGCTGAGTTCAAAATTGCCTAAGTGTATGGACATGTAATTTGGTCATGAACAAAGTGAGTTTTTCCCATATTGCAAAATTCGATTCTCTCTAACCATGAGGTTGTTTAATGAGTTCTTGGACATTTTAGAAAGCTTGAAATGTTTAATACAATCCATCTTTGAAATGCAAATTGAAATTCCAAGTGGAAGTATGTGAAAAATGGTCTTGAAGTTAGGTAAAAACCTTGCCTAAAATAGGTCAAATTTTCTCTAAGTTAAGAATGGTTTGGTACCCTTGTTCCAAAAATTGTAACTTGAGCTACAAGCCTCTTTTGGGAAAACTTTGTGAATAAAATTTGTAGATTTTTCAATAGGCTACAACTTTCATGTTTTGACTTTTGCTTGAATCCAAATGAATCTTGGTGAGAAAGTGGGGCAAAGTTAGGAAAAAATTAGGGTTTTTCATAACTTAGAAAAATTCTAAGTTATGAAAAATCTTCATTTCAAACCCTAATTTGCAATTCTTGATTTCTTGATGAACAAGTTTCATGATTTGGCATGTTTTGATGAAAAATGAATCTTGACACTTGATTTTGACCAAAAAGTCAAAGTTTGACTTTTCAGTATACAGTCAAAATTGATCAATTGACTGGGAAATTCAACTGTCAATCTTGTGCATTTGGGATCTTTTGAACTTGTTGAGCATGTCAAGACAATTCAATGGGGTCCTTGAGTCCATATGTGAGCTTGATTTGCCATTGGCTAGGTCAAACAGTCAAAAATTGCCTTTGTGCAGTCAAAACCCTAAAAATGACCATTTTGCCCTTATGGTGATCTGATCAAATTTCTTGTGGAATTGTGATCCAAACTTGATCAAATGGTCCATGTGAGTTCATAATGTTGATGTGGGTCAATTTTCATGAGATTTGACTGTCAATTGGCCACAATTAACTTTTTCCCCAATACAACTGATTTCTAGGTCAACTGTCCAATTGACTGGGCAAAATTTGGAATCAAGACTTGAAACTTGGCATGGATAAAATTGGGAGTCCAACATGAAGCATGAAAGTCATCTTAGGCATTTTAGGTCAAAATATCTTTGTGCAAACACAAACCCTAATTGGGGTCAACAGTGCAAGGAGAAGTCTTGAGCAGATGAAACCCTAACTGGATCTTGAGCTCCAAGGGTCTTGTGATGAGAAAATGTTGAGGAAATGGGAGGGAAAATTTTAGGGTACAACAGTTGCCCCTGTTCAATCTTCTTGAACCTGAAGAGTTAGATTGGCAAGTTTGCCTTTCGTGACTCGAGGGTAAAAGGAGATTGGACACTAGAGTGCCCGGAAATTTGCACTCGCATGTTGGAGTATCAGCAAATGTGATGTCGGGAATGGGCTTATAGATGTCATTTGGAGAGATGGTGGATAGGGAGATGGGCTTATAGATGCCATCTGGGGAGGTGACAGAACCTTGTCGGGAATGGGCTTATAGATGCCATTTGGAAGTGTTGATCGCATAAGAGATTCCTTAGCGATAACTTGTGTATTTTGAGAAAGACAGATGTTTTCCTGGCTTGTTACAGGTGTTTGATCTTCAATATCTTCATGCAGATATGCCCTGGCTAGATACAGGAATCGAATCTACACTCGGTTGCTCACAGATATGCCCTGGCTGGATACAGGAATCGAATCTGGAAATAGTTGTCAACAAATATGCCCTGGCTGGATACAGGAATCGAATCTTCGAACTCTTCAGATGTGCCCTGGCTGGATACAGGAATCGAATCTGGAATGGTGACAACTGATAGATATGCCCTGGCTGGATACAGGAATCGAATCTTCAAACTCTTCAGACGTGCCCTGGCTAGATACAGGAATCGAGTCTGGAAATAGTCGTCAATAGATATGCCCTGGCTGGATACAGGAATCGAATCTTTGAACTCTTCAGATGTGCCCTGGCTGGATACAGGAATCGAATCCGGAATTGTGATAGTTGAAGGTAGTTGTCTTTTAGGTTGTCTTTTTCCCTGAAAAGGCAAAACATCAGTTGAATGCAATGTCATGATGTATGAAATGCATGATGTCACAATGTTCAAAATAATATAGTGTTGTATGCACTTTATCATGTATGTAAGCAATATGTATGAAATGTGAAATGTTTATGAATGTATTTTTGTCTAGGAAAATAAATCCTTGACGACCGGTCGGGGAATTAAATCCTGGGCTGACATTGAAGAAGAGAGTTCTTTGCTTCCGCTGGGGATTATGGTTGCAAGAATACACTGGTAGGAGAAGATAACTCCGTTGGGGAATAAACTTGTTGGAGAGATTACTCTGTGGGGAAATGCTCTGTGGAAGAGATACTTTGCTGAAGCTTGATGAGAGCTTCACCGAGGATTTCAATGATGGACTCCGCTGGGGATAACAAAGACAAACTCTTCTGGGGATGACAATGATAAACTCCTCTGGGGATGACAATAATAAACTCCTCTGGGGATGACAATGATAAACTCCTCTGGGGATGACAATGATAAACTCCTCTGGGGATGACAATGATAAACTCCACTGGGGATTGCGTTGATAATTTATGTTGGGGAACTTTGATGAACTCCGCTGGGGATTGAAAGAATTTTGCCGAGGACGATCTTCCGTGGTAATTAGCTGAGGATAACCCAGTTATAAGCCCTTGTGAGGAATAACTTTGAATAAAGCTCGGGAGAGACGCCCGTACTCTGCAGGGGATAAGCTTCAAGACCTGCTGGGGATGCGGATTCCAATTTTCCTGGGGAAACCTTCAGACTGTACTGGTAAGTGGTTTCATTGGGGTGTCTGTATTCCGCCGAGGAACAATCTTAGATCAAGACTGCCGGGGATGCTTGCTGATGAATGCCTATACTCCGCTGGGGAATGTTGATATCTTGTCTTACTCTGTGGGGAGTTGAGATAATTTGGTCACATTCTTCAGTTAAATCAACCTTGGTACTTCGGCGGACAAAGCAATTAGACTGCATCAGACAATTCTATATTGCCCCTGTTTATGATGTCACCTATAATTAGTCTTTTGTTTCTTATGCGAATATTTATGAATCAGCAATTTAATGTCAAATGCATATATCAAAAATGAACATTGGACGTTCTTCGCCAGTCAAAACAGAAAAAAGAAAAAAACAATGGGCAATTTGTTTGGAAAAGTGAACTTGTATTGATTTTGAAATTTGCCTGAAAATAGGCGTTTTTGTACAAGAGGCCGACATCCTAGTAAGAGAACGCCGCCGAATAACATAAAGTTTATACAATTTTAAAAAGGAAACAAAACAGCTATGTGCACAATACTCCCACTGGGTTCCAACTCTGCTATCGCCCTTATGTGTTCAAGCGTCTCATCACTTTGCTGCTTAGTTGAAGATGAAGCTGATTGATCGATGCCGAAGTCTGAGCCAGATAGATGATGCCGAATTCTGGATGCAAGGTGATCCAATGAGACATAGTGTTACGCTTTATCCCTAACTTTTGCCTGGAACGCCCTTTCGGGTTTTCAGTCCACCGGGATACCCATTTTTGCCCAAGCCGCCTTTTCAGGTTTTCGACTTGCCGGGTGTACAATTTTTTTTATTTTCATCCCTTATTTTTGTCCGAACCCTTTTGGTTCGTCGGGAAGCCCTTATTTTTGCCTAGGTATGTCAACCTAGCGGGTCTTTTACTCATGCGTAG
Organism: Vicia faba; assembly: GCA_948472305.1. Taxonomy (NCBI): domain Eukaryota; kingdom Viridiplantae; phylum Streptophyta; class Magnoliopsida; order Fabales; family Fabaceae; genus Vicia; species Vicia faba. The sequence goes on along the minus strand of OX451741.1, from coordinate 1,442,303,677 downwards.
TATCTTTTCACTATGTCTGCATTGGCGGGGTTAGGAAGGTCGTCACCATCCATGGTGGTTAGAATCATGGCTCCTCCTGAGAACACATGTTTAACCACAAATGGCCCTTCGTATGTAGGGGTCCATTTGCCCCGGGGATCACTTTAAGGAAGGATGATGCGTTTGATTACCAGGTCCCCAACTTGATACTCTTGTGGTCTGACTTTCTTGTTAAATGCCCTGATCATCCGTTTTTGGTACGTCTGACCATGACAGATAGCGGTGAGTCTCTTTTCGTCAATCAGGTTTAATTGATCAAGTCGAGTCTGGATCCAGTCATCTTCACTCAAGTCTGCATCCTTCATTATCCGGAGAGAGGGTATCTGGACTTCAATCGGCAAGACTGCCTCCATGCCATAGACAAAGGAAAAGGGTGTTGCCCTGGTTGACGTCCTTGCTGAGGTACGGTACCCATGAAGAGCAAACGGTAACATTTCGTGCCAATCTTTGTAGGTCACTGTCATCTTCTGCACAATCTTTTTGATATTCTTATTGGCTGCTTCTACAGCCCTATTCATCTTCGGCCGGTAAGGAGAAGAGTTGTGGTGCTGTATCTTAAATTGTTCGCAGAGTTCAGTGATCATCTTGTTATTGAGATTGGTACCGTTGTCTGTAATGATCCTCTCTGGGATGCCGTACCGACAGATCAGGTTATGCCGAATGAAACGTGCCACGACACTCTTGGTTACCGTGGCGTAGGAAGCTTCCTCAACCCACTTCGTGAAGTAATCGATCGCTACCAAGATGAAGCGATGCCCGTTGGATGCCGTTGGTCGGATCTCACCGATCATATCGATGCCCCACATTGCAAAAGGCCATGGTGCCGTCAGGACGTTCAGAGGAACCGGAGGGATGTGCACCTTATCAGCATAGATCTGGCATTTATGACAAGTTCGAGAATGTTGGTAACAGTCGGCTTCCATTGTGGACCAGAAATATACTGCCCTAAGGATTTTCTTTGCCATGGTGTGTCCACTGGAATGTGTTCCGAATGTACCTTCATGTAGTTCTATCATGATCTTCTCTGCTTCAGCCTTATCCACACAACGCAGTAGAGTTGAATCATGATTCCTTTTGTAGAGAATGCCGTTGCTGAGGAAGAATTTTGCAGCAAACCTCCTCATGAACTTCTTGTCATTGACAGACGCACCTTCAGGGTATTCCTGAGCTTCCAAGTATCTCTTCACCTCATGATACCAGGGTTTTTCAGTCACCTTTTCGGCCTCAAGATCGCAGCAGTATGCAGGTTCGTCCAACTTCCAGATAATGATCCGGGGAGCCTCATTGTCCCATTTGACTTTGAACATTGAAGACATCGTAGCTAGTGCGTCCGCTAACTGATTCTCCTCTCTTGGGAAATGCTCAAAAGTTATTTCTTCAAAGTGGGGAAGCAAAGTCAGCACGTACTCCTTGTAAGGAATAAGATTTGGGTGTTTCGTATCCCACTCGCCTTTGATCTGATTGATCACGAGAGCGGAATCTCCGAAGACACTCAGAAACTTGATCCTTAAATCGATTGCAGCTTGAAGACCCATGATACATGCCTCATATTCTTCCATATTGTTGGTGCAGTTGAAACACAGTCGGGCGGTGAGTGGAGTATGAGTTCCTTTGGGGGATATGATCACAACGCCGATTCCATTACCCAAAGCGTTCGAGGCTCCGTCAAAATGCATAGATCATCGGGATCCTTCCTCAGGTCCTTCATCCGGTCCAGGCACTTCACTATCCGTTACTACCATGATATCTTTGTCTGGAAATTCAAAGTTCAAGGATTGGTAATCGTCCACAGGTTGGTGTGCCAAATGATCTGCCAATACACTTCCCTTGATTGCTTTTTGAGTTGTGTACTGGATATCATATTCTGTCAAGATAATTTGCCATCTTGCTATTCTTCCAGACAGAGCAGGCTTTTCGAATATGTACTTGATGGGATCCATCTTTGAAATCAACAGAGTGGTGTGAGTCAGCATATACTATCTCAGCCGGCGAGCAGCCCATACCAGAGCGCAGCAAGTTTTCTCGAGCAGTGAGTACCGAGACTCACAGTCGGTAAACTTTTTGCTCAGGTAATAAATAGCGTGCTCTTTTCGGCCAGACTCGTCATGCTGCCCCAACACACACCCCATTGAGTTGTCAAGTACTGTCAGGTAAAGTATCAGAGGTCTCCCTTCCACTGGTGGCATAAGAATGGGTGGCTCTTGGAGATATTCTTTTATCTTTTCGAAAGCAGCCTGACATTCATCGTTCCAACGTACTACTTGATCTTTCTTCAGTAATTTGAAGATTGGCTCACAGGTAGCAGTTAAATGTGAGATGAATCGGGCTATGTAATTCAGTCGTCCCAGAAAGCCTCTGACTTCTTTCTCTGTCTTGGGAGTCGGCATCTCTTGTATGGCTTTTACCTTGGCAGGGTCCACCTGAATACCTTTATCACTTACAATGAAACCTAGCAACTTTCCAGACCTCACCCCAAAGGTGCATTTGTTGGGATTCAACCTCAGCTTGTATAACTTCAGTCGGTCAAACATCTTCTGCAGATGATCAAGGTGTTCCTCCTCAGTTTGAGACCTTGCAATCATGTCATCCACATATACCTCAATCTCATGATGGATCATATCATGAAATAAAGCAACCATGGCACGCTGGTAGGTTGCCCCAGCATTTTTCAACCTGAATGGCATGACCTTGTAGCAGAAGGTGCCCCACTGAGTCACAAAGGTAGTCTTTTCCATATCTTCAGGAGCCATCTTGATCTGATTATACCCTGAAAAGCCATCCATGAAGGATAACACCTTGTGTTGAGCAGTATTGTCAACAAGAACGTCGATGTGAGGTAGGGGGAAGTCATCCTTGGGGCTTGCCCTGTTTAGATCCCTGTAATCGACACACATTCTGACCTTACCGTCCTTCTTCGGTACCGGCACCACGTTGGCAACCCACTGAGGGTAAGAAGTCACTGCTAGAAACCCGACATCGAATTGCTTCATAACCTCAGCTTTGATCTTTTCGGACATCTCTGGACGCATACGGCAGACCTTTTGCTTTACCGGAGGGCAGTCTTCCTTGGTCGGCAGGTGATGAACTACAATGTCGGCATCCAAACCAGGCATGTCTTCGTAAGACCAAGCAAAGATTTCCATGTAATCATGTAGCATCTGGATCAATCGTTGCTTCACGCTGAGCTCTAGATTGGCACCAATCTTGACTTCTTTCCTATCTGTCTCAGTACCCAGGTTCACTGTTTCCACCGGCTCTTCATGCGGCTGAATGGCCCTCTCTTCCTAGAGTAGCAGTCTTGCGAGTTCACCAGGAACTTCGCAATCATCTTCACCTTCGTCTTCGGCCAAGTTGATCGGATTCTCGAAGTCATAACTGGTGGTAGCAGAGCTGTTACCAGTGAGATCTAGAGTGGATTGAAACCTGTATAAGTGAGTGTGTGTAAATATAGCTATTTTGAAATATATAACACAGAAAGAAAAAAGAGCACAAGATTTGAAATGTAACAAACGTCCAATGTTTTGATTAATGATATATGGAAATGTCATACAAAAAGCCCTCACAAATGGAGCTGCGATGCCCCGGGTAGGACACCGAGCCAATAAAAGTTTCAACATATTGTTTGTTACAAATTGAAAATCAAAAGAGTTAATTACTGCGTGACAAATGTAATAGGTGTAAAATCCTTTGCCGTCCAGTTGCTTGGTCCGTTGTTGGTGGTTGGATAGATCCAACTATCAAACTCCGCTTCCTCTACGTCCTCCTCGATAGCATTCACCCTTGGGTTGGAGATGAACACCGGAGCCTTCCTGATCTTTTCCTTGCGCACAGCCCTCTGAGCCTCTGCAGTGAATCCCAACCCAAACTTGTCGGTCTTTTGAGTGAAGTCAGGAAGCTGACCCCAGTTTGCACATTTGCCTTTCTCAATCACTGCCCGGGCATCCTTCAGGGAAGCCATCTTCAGAGGAAAGTCTTCTTCAACCACTGTCTCAGCCGATGCCAACGTTGGAGGTACCTCCTCAAAATGCTGAAAGGGGGTTTCAATAAACTCCCCGTCCATCTCGATATACCGGAATGAATTCAAGTGACTAACCATGTATTCCTCCTCGCCCTGCACAGTAACAATCTTCCCTTTGACAGGGTATTTGAGCTTTTGGTGTATAGTGGATGTTACTGCCCCAACCTTGTGAATCTAGGGTCGACCCAACAAGCAGGAGTAAGATGGACGAATATCAATGACATAGAACGTTGAGTCGAAGACTTGGGAACCCACACGAATAGGAATGTCTACCTCACCGTGCACCATCATCTTAGAACCGTCGAAGGCTCTAACAATGATGTTACTAGGTTTCAATTCCAAGCCCTCACAATCCAAGCGATCCAATGCCTTCTTGGGAAAAACATTCAGGGAAGAACCGGTGTCCACCAACACGTGTGCGAGAGTAGTGCCCCTGCACTCTATAGAGACGTGCAGGGCATCATTGTGATTTTTCCCTTTGGCGGAAAGGTCAGCATCCGAGAACCCCAAGCCATTGTCAACTGTCAAATTAGCCACACAGTCAGTGAATTGATCTGCAGAGGTCTCTTGCGGCACATGGGTTGTTTTCAGAAATGAAATCAGGGCCTTTGCATGGGCCTCTGAGCATAGCAGCAATGATAGCATAGAGATTTTGGAGGGGGTATGCCCCAACTGTTCAACAACATTGAAGTCACTCTTTTTAATGATTTTAAGGATTTCCTCCATCTCTTGTTGGGAGGCTTCAACAGTAGTCTTTTTTGGTGCCTCCGTCCTGGCAGGAAAATCGGTAGCAACTTCTTTGCCCCAAGCATCAGAGGACTCGGCGGCAGTAGTAGACACAGGAACTTTATTTGAAACATGCACACTTGCGGGTGTGATGATAAGAGGTTTTCGGATAACTGGCGGTGCAATGTCAGACGAGAAGAGCCTGCCACTGCGAGTAATCTTGGCGGGACCAGTGATGTTATTGATACTGGTACTGGTGTTGAACTCCTGCTTCACTCCAAGCACATACACGTCTGCCCCATAATGCCATGGGACAGCCTTGTTAGATTCATAGGGGAGAGGCCCCGGAACAGTAATGGTAATGGGTGCAACAGACATAATTTGGACTAGCTTCCTCGGGGGAGCCTTGGTAGGATTGTAAATTGTGACGACCGATACTTCTTCAGCGGAAACAAACGGAACAACAGTTTTCTTGAACATAATTTCTTTGCTATCCATCAGGCTTTGGATGCCTGATTTCAGCAGCGGACAACCGGTAGGGATAACAACACACAGGAGGCAACCCTTGGTACAACCCAGAAATAAACCGGCTAGTAGTAAGTTCCTCTTAACAGTCAATAGAGGGGTAGCAACATCATTCACCAAAACAGCATACAAATCTTCCTCGACGGCATTTACTCTATGCTGGGGCATAGGAGCAGTTACAACATTTGGCCTCTCAGGCGCCTCAAACTGAATTTCCTTCGCGTCGATAAGGTCTTGCACTTTATTTCTCAGGGCCCAGCAATCATCAGTAGTATGCCCGGGGCTATCAGAATGGTAAGCACAACGGGAATTTGGGTTATACTTAGGAGATGCAGTATTCACGACCTTCGGAGCCTCTTTGATGGTCACCAAGTTGGTTTATAACAGTTGTGGTAGGATTTGTGACAAGGTCATACTCAGCCGAGTATACTGCCTCTTGGGCCTTTCACCTCTTTGTTGATTGTACTGCTGAGGAGCAGCAACAGGCTTTGAAATGACCAAGGCATTGACGACTTGGCGGCTTTCTGGCTTGACTTGTCTTCTAGGACTATAGACGACACTTGCTTCTTTCTTGAAAGGCCTCTTCTCAGTACTTGCGGAGGCAGCTTTTTGTATCTTTCCTGATCTGATGCCAGCTTCAATTCTTTCACCTGTCAGGATCAAATCCGTAAACCCAGCGTAGCAATTACCAACCAAATGATTGAAGAATGGACCAGACAAGGTCCCTAGAAACATATCAACCAGCTCACGATCAGTCAATGGAGGCTGCACCCTGCCAGCCAAATCTCTCCATTTTTGTGCATACTCTTTGAACCCTTCGCCCATTCCTAGAGACATACCCTGAAGTTGGGTACGCGTAGGAGCGAGGTCAGAATTGTATTGATATTGTCTATAAAATGCGGTTGCCAAATCTTCCCAATGTCGGATACTAGTTCCATCTAGTTGGTAGAACCACTCAAGCTGTGACCCCGAAAGGCTATCTTGGAAGAAGTGAATCCAAAGGTTCTTATCTGCCGTGTAAGGTTGGATCTTCCTTACGTACGACCTTAGATGCAACTTTGGACAGGAAGCCCCATCGTATTTGGCAAAGGCAGGCGCCTTAAACTTGTGTGGGATTACTACCCCAGAAGATAACCCCAAATCTCCGAAATCCAGCCCCGGCACATTCTGAATCTCCATGGCGCTCAAGCGGTCCTCTAATTGCTTGTATCTGTCAGCAGCAGGTGGGTATTGTTCGTCATTGTAGTCCGTCTCGTTGTCAGAGACTGCAGGACTAGGAGCTCCTCCCCCTTGGGAACTGTCTTTCTCTGCAGAGGAAGTAGTTGGATCAGCCTCGTTATGGAGTGTGTTCCCAAACCTGCGTCCAGTATTGAACAACGCAGTCCTCTTCTTCTTCTTCTTCTTCTTCTTCTTTAGGAGCAGAGCCTTCAACTCTTGCTGACCTTGGGCCAGGCTTAGGACCATCTCTTGAAACTGGGCACTTTGGGCCTGAAGGGCCTTGATTGCTTGCTCACTGGATGAGTCTGGATTCATGATGACTGTTCAGTATAAACAGCGAAGAGAATTAAGCAACCTGTAGAAAAAGGGTACCTGTTATGCACATGATGCATGAGATGCTATCTATGCAATGCATTCAAGGGTTTTAGAAATTCACAATTGTTGCAGACAAAAAGAACGCACGTCATATTAACAAGAAAAGATTTGTTAGTACATAAATGCCCCATGGGCCAAATATTACAAAAACAACTTCTCAAGGTAAAAAGACGTTGCGCATCCTCTTTGGCGCAATGTAGGTGTTAAGGGCCTCTTGCTCATGGAGTCGGCGGGTGAGCTCTAAAACCTTGTTCTCGCTGGCGTAGAAGCTGGCTTCAAAAGTGTTCCGTTCCTCCTTGAGTTGGATCCAACTCTTCTGCATCTCCTCCCACGATATAGGCATGTCAGGATGTAGGATGGTGTAGGGAACCTCTCCTTCCTTGACGGGCTCTTTAATCACAGGGAGAACATGAGGATAAGGCATCATTAGACTCTGGGCTCGGGCTCGTACCCACTTGAGATAGGGTTCAAGAGGGATGGAGTTCTTGTGTCCCAGAGTCTTGCTATCAACCTTGTTGGGCCTCCCCCAAGCTCTGATGAATCTTTGGCGAAGTCCTTGCGCATCGTTGTCGAAGTCAAAAACTAGGTCAGGAATCAACATGTCGTGAGGGCCATCCCTCTGTGCATATCCAAATTGCCTCAAAGCAAGGCAAGGGTTGTAGGTGATACCTCCTCTGATTCCAAGTAAAGGAACATTAGGAAACTCTCCGCAACGATCGACGATGATGACATTTTCTCTGGACCGAGAACACCAATGTACATCAGAGTGAGTAAGAGTCATCAACCGTTGGGACCACCTTGAGCCTTGGTCATTCTTCAAGACAGATTGTGGAAGGTGAGAAATAAACCACCTTGCAAGGAGAGGAGTACAGCACATGAGAACACCCCTCTTTCTCATTGTTCGTGTGTAAAATGAGTGAAGGATGTCCCCAAGCAATGTTGGTATTGGATTTCTGGACAAGAAGATTTTGACGGCGTTGACATCTACCAACTGGTCAGAATTTGGGAACAAGACCAACCCATAGATAAGGAGTGCCACAATTTCTTCAAAGGCTTGTAGGTCCAATGAATTCCAACATTCTTGTGCCTTCTCAAACAAGAATTTTGCTAAGAATCCTTTGATGCCGCTTATGGTTTCCCAATGCCCCTTGATGTCGGATGGTTGTAGATGTAATGCTCGAGCAACATCTTCCAACTTTGGTTCCTTTTCTGTACCGTTGAAGGGTAGTTGATTAAGGATAGGGATTCTTAGGAGTTGAGAAAACTCCTCCAAAGTGGGCACCAATTGACTAAGCTGAGCAGTCTACCATGTCTTTCACTGAAGGATGAGCTTTCCGGAATTCTTGAGGTGAGCTCCTTGAGTTGAGGAGAGATTCTCACAAGGCTGACTTGGATGGTTTTTCTGCGAGGAATTTCCATGACCTACAAAACAAGAACAAAGATGAAGATCTAAATCCTTGAAGTGGTTAGTAAATGCATATGATGCTTTATGATGTTCATGATGTATGCACAAACATATGTACAAGCAAATCACACCAAACCCTAGTTTCAAGCTTGCATGGGGTTTCATAGGTAAGTACCCTCTTGAGTGTAGTTGGCTTAAAAACCTGTCCTATAAATAGTAACCGGGTTCTAAGGAGCTCAATATCACTGGATTGTTTTCATTGTTCATTGTTTTAGTTTAGCCACTTAACTAGCGACCAAAATATTCCAAGAAAACAACCCTCAATGAGTGTAGTATCGAGTATCTACCAACTTCAGACTGCACCAAAGCCGGTCATCCCACTACCCTTAATAAAAGGCCAAGATGGTCAAGTAAGGTTCTAGGTCATTAGTGCTTAGTGACATCACTCAGCGGCCCCGTACTCTCCTTGATTGAACTCAAGGGTTACCGGTACTCACAAATATGTCGCACTAATATAGCTATTGCTTCAACCGTGTCGGTATACCCCGCACAGTTTCCACAATGTATTGCTATCTATGAATGTTTCCCAAAATCCGGGTGTAGGATTGCAAACCCAAACAAGAGAGCCAAGATATAAAGCAATCAAATAAAAGAATTAGTCATGCAAGAGGGTGATCTAAGCCCTAAGGATACTCCACTTTTTATTATTTTCCCCAGCAGAGTCTCCAGTTCTGTGATACGGTGGGAGAACTGACTAAGATTTTGCGTTTGTTTTCACAAATGTTTCGGTTGAGCAAGAGTCGCCACCGACTTTTTATTTTATCCTAAGGAAAGGTTAAAAAGCACAGCAAAAACCTTTGAGATGTTTTCTTGGGTTCGGGGAGTAGATTATAGAAAGGGAAGGTATTAGCACCCTTTCTATCCATGGTTATCCATGGGCTCTTAGTTACTTGCTTAGATCAACTTGCCTTAATTTTCAATTGTTTGAAATGGTGCTTTGTGTGTGGGTTTGAAAAATGTTTTGAAAAGAAGCCAATGTGGTGGCAACCTTTGTAATGATCCATGTTGGGATGTATACAAAGGTGTATGTCTTTTGAAAAGGTTTTCATTTGTTTTTGAAAGTTTGTTTTGAAAGTGTTGTGAGGTGTGGTTTAAAAATAGGCAAGTGTTTTGTTTTGCAAGTTTGATTCAAGTAACTAAGAGGTTGTCTACTCTTAAATTTCTCAAAGATTTCTTCTATGTTTTTAACCCTTTTAACAATTTTGTTCCACCATTGCATTTGGTGGACAATCTTGTGTTAGGATGTGAAAGGGACGGGCGCGGGTCATCGTTTAGACCATAATTGCAATGGTGCCAAGTATCTTTGGGCAATGTTTTCTTTTAAGGGACTTGATCATTTTTAGGCAACTTTCGAAAGCGTCATCGAGGAACTATGATCATTTGAATTGTTTTGTTTTGCCCAAAGAGACCTAACATGCAATATGGCCCATTTATTGAAGGCAACAAGTGGAATACCCTAGGGGTGCAAGTGTGATTAGTGTTGTCCATTTTCATGCTTGTTTATCTTGAAATTAGGTCAAACTATTTTTGTTGTTTTTTGATTCGCATACAAACCCTAATTCTAACATGGTATAATTAGAAAGCATTAAAGTGCGAAAAAAAATAAAGTCCTAAACTATTACAACACAATATATGGGAAGGGGGGGTACAAATGTTCAAATGGGGGGGTATTTTGACAAGGAATTTAAACCTAGACTATTACATCAATATTGAATTATTTACAAGATATTTAATTGCACAAATTAAATAGAAATAAAATAAATATGCAAGATGCAAAAAGGCTTTTAATATGTATGAAAAAAAGGGTATTTTTATGTGTCAAATAAAGAAAATAAAAAGTATTATTTTTTTGGAGTTTTTATGTATTTAGGGCAAACCCTAATTTTATTAAGTAAAATGTATTAATTATTTAATATGTACAAAATTTATTTATTATATACAAAAATAAATAAAAAATGAAGTATATTGGCCAAAAGGTATTTTTTAATGTTAAATATTAATAAAAAATAAAATGTATATATTTTATATTTTTAACCTAAATATACTAATATATATATAAATATTTGTATTATTTACTAAATATATATTATATATACAAAATAATAATATTTAATATTTATAAAAAAAGTGTATTTTGTATAAAATATTTTCAGAAGATAAAATAAAATAAAAATAGAAAATAAAATATGTTTGCATTATTTTAGTATTTTTCAAATAAAAGTATGTTTATATATTTATTTATGTACAAATATTGATCTAAACAAATAAATACCTAATAAATATGAAAATGGTGCAAAAAATATTTTTTATATTTTTAATATTATAAGAAAAAATAAATAAGTCAGAACAAAAAAGAAAAAGTCAAAAAGTCATAAAAATAAGCAAAATGGGCCTAGGGTGTGTGTGTGTGAAAATGAGGTGTAAACAGAAATGACAAATCAGGCCCAGCCCAAAGGTTGTTGTCTTCAACCTTCAGACAAACATATTCAAAAGCACGCGCCTTTCTTCTCAAATCTCTAACTCCTGATTCTTTGATCTTTTACCAAATCTTCCAACATGAAACCTGTAGAGCTTGAAGCCACGATTCTAGACATATAAAGAAGTCAATCTAACTCTCAGAAATGAGAGAGAATTTCTTCTCCCCCAATTCCTGACCTAAATTTTGTTCCATGTTCAGACTTAAAATTCTCTAAGCATACGTAATATAAATGAAATCTAATTACATGGGCATGTTCAGGGCTATGAATGTGACATGTTTTCTTCACAAACCTAAAGCTAACAATGCCTGGATAGAGAGATACGAGTTCATGAACTTACCTGTTCAGTTGAAGTTGTATCTGGTGATGGAGGTGTCTTCAATGCAAGGTCATGATTGGTACAACTTCCTTGATGTCCAGGGATGCTATTCCAAGCTTTACTTTGTCTTGAAACCAAGTGAATCGTGCTATGGATCTTCAACTGCAAAACAAGAAAATGAAAATGGTGATGTTGCTTGGGAGTGTTACAGGTCGTGTTTGAGGTTTGGAATAGCTTCAAGGGATGTTGTGGGATGTGTTTGAAGTGTTTTTAGCAAGAATGCATGGAAGGTTTGAGCTATGGAACTCAAACTGCAGGGATGCCCTGTTTTGGGCAGTTCAATGGTGATTCTGTGAATGGGAAGGTGTTGGAGATGGTTGGCTCGTGTTCTAGCTCAGAATGGATGTTTAGAATATGTTTGACAAGTTTGCTTAAGGCTTGGTTTACAGGAATGATAGTTGTTGTAAGTTATGGCAAGTTTCTTCACACTTAAGCAAGAGATGGACACTTGAGTTTTTAGACAGGTAGAGGTCCCCCTAATGTGCTGCAAACCTTGGCCTTGATCAGTGCAATTAGCCCATAAACTTGTGCCAAGGAGATTTGAACTGTACTTGCTTGGATTTGCATTTTGACATAAAGTTCACTTTTGCAAAAATGGACATTATGCTTTTTCTAATTTGGGACTAATCCTTTAGGTAATGCTTGAACACATAAAATATGGTCTTGGCACAAAGAGTTTGCATTAAATTTATGAGTGCAAAAGGGATTTAGGGCCTGTAATCAAGAAATGCAAGCTGAGTTCAAAATTGCCTAAGTGTATGGACATGTAATTTGGTCATGAACAAAGTGAGTTTTTCCCATATTGCAAAATTCGATTCTCTCTAACCATGAGGTTGTTTGATGAGTTCTTGGACATTTTGGAAAGCTTGGAATGTGTAATACAATCCATCTTTGAAATGCTAATTGAAATTCCAAGTGGAAGTATGTGAAAAATGGTCTTGAAGTTAGGTAAAAACCTTGCCTAAAATAGGTCAAATTTTCTCTAAGTTAAGAATGGTTTGGTACCCTTGTTCCAAAAATTGTAACTTGAGCTAAAAGCCTCTTTTGGGAAAACTTTGTGAATCAAAGTTGTAGATTTTGCAATAGGCTACAACTTTAATGTTTTGACTTTTGCTTGAATCCAAATGAATCTTGGTGAGAAAGTGGGGCAAAGTTAGGAAAAAATTAGGGTTTTTCATAACTTAGAAAAATTCTAAGTTATGAAAAATCTTCATTTCAAACCCTAATTTGCAATTCTTGATTTCTTGATGAACAAGTTTCATGATTTGGCATGTTTTGATGAAAAATGAATCTTGACACTTGATTTTGACCAAAAAGTCAAAGTTTGACTTTTCAGTATACAGTCAAAATTGATCAATTGACTAGGAAATTCAACTGTCAATCTTGTGCATTTGGGATCTTTTGAACTTGTTGAGCATGTCAAGACAATTCCATGGGGTCCTTGAGTCCACATGTGAGCTTGATTTGCCATTGGCTAGGTCAAACAGTCGAAAATTGCCTTTGTGCAGTCAAAACCCTAAAAATGACCATTTTGCCCTTTTGGTGATCTGATCAAATTTCTTGTGGAATTGTGATCCAAACTTGGTCAAATGGTCCATGTGAGTTCATAATATTGATGTGGGTCAATTTTCATGAGATTTGACTGTCAATTGGCCACAGTTGACTTTTTCCCCAATACAGCTGATTTCTAGGTCAACTGTCCAATTGACTGGGCAAAATTTGGAATCAAGACTTGAAACTTGGCATGGATAAACTTGGGAGTCCAACATGAAGCATGAAAGTCATCTTAGGCATTTTAGGTCAAAATATCTTTGTGCAAACACAAACCCTAATTTGGGTCAACAGTGCAAGGAGAAGTCTTGAGCAGATGAAACCCTAACTGGATCTTGAGCTCCAAGGGTCTTGTGATGAGAAAATGTTGAGGAAATGGGAGGGCAAATTTTGGGGTACAACAAAGGCCGATTAGGGTTTCAGAAATCGAAACCCCAATCAGTGCGTCATTCTCCTTCTTCTTCGGTTTGTGTTCTCCTCCGTCTTCAAGCTTATGCGGCCCTCTGTATTGCTCTTCTTCTGCTTACCGTCACCTCCCATGTTTCTGTCAAAATCCCCCCTTCCCTTCATCTTCTTCTTGTATTTATATCCTTTAGTTTCTTAGGGTTTTGCCGTTAGAAATTAGCATAGGCTTAGAATAATTAGGGATTTAATTGAATGTTGTAATTGATTTAATTATGATTTCAGATTTTGTTACAATGTAATTTCAGATTTGGAATAATAGAGATTTGATTTTACAGTTGATTGATTTAGAAAGAATCTTGATTCATTCGTAATCTATTTTGATATGCTATAATAGGACTTGATTTGATACATTTCAGTTTTCTTCTGAGCTGTAAAAGATCTGGAATTGATTTTGGGATTCTGCATTTTTAGATGAAGATTTGGTTTATTATTTTTTTTATTAATCTGAACAGTAGATGTTAGGCGTGTATCTTTGGTTAGATCGCTACAGTTGTTGTTTATCAGACTTGGGTCAGCGCTGATGGTTACCTCACTTAGCTCAACATCATTTTTACAGCCAAGAATGCTCTTTTTTTTGTATCATAAATTGAGCCTATAGTTGTATTATTTTATCCAGCTTGCACTTAATAATTTTTGGCAATCAATCCAGCATGTCTACCAAAAACCAACAATACTTCAAACAACAACATTTTTTATACGATCTGGGCCCAACCGGTCCATTATTACACAAATCTTTTTTTTTGCAAACTCGGAAAACATATTTAATAAAACAAAACGTTTGGATAATAATAGTAAATAAAACATTACTTAAGCTTTCTTAAAAATGATCCAACAACTTTTCTTCTAAACAGCAATCTTTGATAAATGAATTATATGAAAACATTATTATAAAATCAACAATAAAAATATACTATTTTTTTTAACAAAACAATATATTTTATTTATTTATTCTTATAATAAAAAGTTTTAATACCAATACCATCTTTTTCTTAAAACAACACATCATCAAGATATCAAATGGACTGCTAAAACCTTAGTGGGCCTTTAGTAAAAATTCTACACCCCCTTTCTTTACTAACAACAACTTAAAATTAAGTGTACTTAATAACTTAATAATTATTTCTAAAATAAATTTCCATATTCGAATCGCATGGGCCATTGGCCAACATGCTTTGTAAATGGGCCATTGGCCAACATGCTTTGTAAATGGGCCTACGGATAAACGGGTCATTCTGATTTAGAAAACCCCATTTTCCTGAATTAGAATACACCCCCTGGTTGACCTAAATTTTAAGAATGGGCCATCAGATATTGTAGTACCATCCTTAATTAATTATTTTTTAAATTTTAAAAACATAATCAACGGGGTAGGAAAAATTTGGGGTACGACAACATGAATACGATAACCTCCTTTAATTCACCCAATTGCAAGTTACAGGGATCAGACTGTAGTTCGCCTACCAAGTTCAGTAACAGACACCTCTGAACCAACTGACAACAGATTTTTATGTTATATCACATAGGTACTACATCTGTTGGATTAAGCGACCGTGTGAGGGTCGCCTAACTTAATTGGTGCATTCCCTATTTTCTTACAGTAAAGCATATATCTTTCAAATACACTGGATCATTCACTTATATTTATCGACTCCCTACGTAGTTTATTTTTAAGACGGTGCTGACTGCTAGATAAACTACTCGGGGTTATTTTAAAGCTAAAGTTTAAGGTTTTGGTATAAAGGGTACTGAAATCGATCTAGCGCAATCTGGGGATTTAGAGTGTTACAAAGATATCTATTGTACTTCTGTTTCACTCAAAGCTTCTCATATATCTTTTAAAAGGTGAGCAACCTATATATTCTTCGAGTGCGTCAGATTATGAAGGTAACTAACAAATTTTTTTGTTATGGCTCAAGAAAATGGGAAATTAGATAACAACGGAAAAATTGCATAAATGAACTCGAAAATACAACGATGTTTTTTTATTACAAATGGAAATGAAAGAAAAACCTACTTATAAAGCAACAAAGATTTTCTAAACTAACTGTTGCACCCCAAAATTTGCCCTCCCATATTCTTCAAGAAATTGCCAAGCCAAGTCACAAAATTCCCCAAGGGTTATGCAGTTCAACTGTCTCTTATACAGTTAAAACTAGGGTTTGTGTTCTGATTAAGAATTGAAAGTTTTCAAAGACCCAATCAAGTCTCATATGCCTACAAATGTGGTCAAACATCCTCATATCAAGTTTCAAGGCATTCAGCTCAAAGTTGCACAGTCAAAACCCTAAATTGCACTACAGTCAACTGTAGGGGCAAAATGGTCATTTGATAGTCAAAAGTTCAAATTTTTGGTCAACATATCATTTTGAAGCCACAAACATCATTTGATCAATGCTTGATCATGATTCTCAAAATTTGGCTCAGAAATCATCAAAGATGCAAAAGTTACTATATTTGGACAGTTGAAAAAGTCAACTGAAATTGACCAGGGCATAACTTTCACATGGATTATCAGAAAAATTCCATCCAAAGCTCATTTTGAAGAGAAAGACATTTCCTACAACTCATCTTCATATTCCAAGTCCAAGAAATGCTATCACAAAAAGTTATCAATTTCAACATTATAGGTCATTTTCAAAAGTCAACAAAAAGGGACTTTAAGTCAAAGGCCATAACTTGAGATTGGTAAATCAAAATGACATGGGACCAAAGACATTGGTTAGAGGACTCAAAGACCTTTCCAAAATGTCCAAGAACATGTGAAAAGCTTAAAAATTGAGCAAGTTATGCCTTGTGGAAGTTGGGAAAATTTTGGGAATTTTGAAAAGTCAACAATGGTTCAAATGACCTAAAAATGCAAATGGGCCCATTTTTCTTCCATGATCCATCATTCCAAGCCTATGCACGACCATTTGGCCCAAAGGGAAGTATTTTATCAATTTGTAATTATTTATTTGAATTTATATTAATATTAATTCATTTAAACTATTTAAATATGTGAAAAATATAAACTTGACCTAAAAAAATCTTTTCATGCATGTTTTACTATCAATATCACGTGCACATCCTAATTAGGCAAGTTTTGGTTTGATTTGAGCTGATTGAACAAAATTGCACATAAAAAAGATTCAAAAAAGATCTTAGAAAATCAAATATGCAAATCATTGAATGCTATGGATTTTGTTCAATTTTGTTGACCTAAAAGCTTCTATACATATTCAGAATCACAACCCTAAAAGAATTAGACTGAAAGCTGCGCCCAAAAAGCCATTGCAACATTGAAAAATTGCCATAAAAACTCAAATCTGAAAACGTTGTTAGTGGTGGTTTTAAGCCCTAATACTGATTCCAAAAGCTTGCTCGTGGACTCCTGATCATATTCCAATCAATATCAACCACAAAAGCTCCAGGAATTGGTACCTGTAACTCAAACTGTAAAGCAAAACTTTCGAAATCGCATATCATAATTCATACATCTTTTTGCATTTTTGTTTATAAATTCTTGTTCAGCATGAAGTTTCCAAGCTAACCATTGTGTTTGATTGTATTTTTGTTGACCATACGCGATGATGCCATGAATGAGATTTAGGGTTTGCAGGTTTCAAAATTAGGGATTCTTAATACAAGCAAAATTAGACCATCCCAGTACCACCATTGCAATCAGCTCATCAAGATGAAGAGAGCTTGACCCTCGCGATCAATTTATATACACCCAGCATCTAATCGTTATTTTCTTGTAGGTCGTCTACAGCAACGCGTGGAAAACCGTTGCCATACTTTCATGTTTCAGAAAAAATGAGGAAGACGACTCCGTGTCAAAACGTGATAGGCACATTTGAATTTCGCGCGTTCAATCACTAATGCGCTTATTCTTTCTTTTTGTTGTTTATTATTAATATATCAAATAATTCAAACAGCTCAGCTGGCAGGTACCTCTCTTGGCAATATCCAAGACCTGGGTTCGAACCCCAGGTCTCATGCTATTCAATATTGTTTTTCATTCACAATTCCCATGCAGCATAAGCGTCCCAGTATACCATACATCCTCCAAGTCCAACGTGACACGCCTCTATCAAGATCAAACCAAAGGTTGGGATTGAAGATACACTCTACACCCTGGTCAAAAGTGTCACAAGATGCCTGGAAAAGTCAATGAGTTCAATACTAAATGGGCCAAAATTTCCTGATCCATACCTCCATATTGGGGCCTGCACCCACCCTGGTTTGCATTTTTTTCATATTTTTATTTTCTCCAATTATTGTTTTGTTTATTTTATTGCTTTAATTTACTTAATTAATTATTGTTTACAAAAATACATAAAAACTCAGAAAAGACCAAAAATAATAAATATTTTTATTATAATTATTTTCTTGTAAATAAATCGGCATGTAAATAAATTTAGTTTTAATTAGGTCATAATTTTAATCCTTTTAATAACAAAAATCCAAAAAATAGAATTAGGTTTAATTTTTATTCCTTTTAATTTCCTTTTTTTTTAATAATAATATTTATTTTATTTATTTTCATGAATTAAATTTTGCATGTAAATTAACTTAGATTTAAATTAGGTTAAAACTTAATATTTTTACAATAAACTTAAAAAACATTAGAATTAGGGTTTGATATTTTAATTTCAATCAATTCTTTTTTCTTTTAAATCTTAAAAAACACAAAAATACCAAAAACATTTTCATTTAATTTTAATTAATTCATTAACTTTAATTTTTTGCAAAAAGGGTCCAACGCCCATGTTCGTAACTTATTTAATGTCGCGTATTTATTTTATATCGTTTAAATAATTATGTACATGTCCCAAAGCATTGTAACAATTTATACTTTTCGCACTTTTATTTCTTTTGCTTTATTTATTTTCCGTCAAATCGGGTCCGGTTTAATTTTTGGCGATGTGGACCCGCGCCATTTGTAATAGCCTTAGATTTATTTTCCCGCAAACTTTATAACTGTTAAAAAGCATGCAAGAATGAATGGCCCTAATTAAAATCAAGTGTAGATCACAATGAACATGACAAGACAAATATCAATGAAACTGACACACAAATTCGCACACACCACCCCTAGGGTACGCCTCACTGTTGCCTTTCGAAAGGTGATCGTCGAGTAGAGGACGTCTTAGTAAGTCCTCATGATCCGGGAACCTGGCATGAGGGTAGCTTCTAAGGTGTCTTCCCATTGCTCTGGTGATCACCACGTCCCTAAAACTCGAATTGACCCGAACACCTCCAACGGTGGTGCTACCTACCTCTCAATGGTGGGATGGCACTACTTTAAAGGACATTTACACAGACGAATTCCTTAGGGTAGGTAGGTTCTCAAGGATACTTGCTCTAATCTCAAAACAAACTCCAAAAGACTTTTCACACCAACACATTTTCAAAAGCTTTGAAAGCAAACTTTTCAAACACTCTGACGTACGAGTCGAACTGAAATTTTTCAAAGAAACTTTTTTAAACCCACATTGAAAAGCAAACAAACATTTTGAAAACACAAATGAGCAAGTATCTAAGAGCCCATGGATAACCATGGATAGAAAGGGTGCTAACACCTTCCCTTTCTATAACCTACCTCCCGAACCGAGAGCAATCTCTTTAAGGAATTTTTCTGTGCTTTTGTCCTTTCCTATTGGAGAAAATAAAAGACGGTGGCGACTCTTGCTTCCGCGACATTCTCGCGAACCAGCTTTAAACAGTCAGTTCCAGATCCACCGATCACATAACTGGCGACTCTGCTGGGGATCCCTTAAAGTGAGGTGTACCTTAGGGCTAGCTTATAACTATGTTTTCAATTGTTTTCCTTGTGTGCTTTAAATTGTGGGTTGCTTGGGAGTTCTATAGATCCTAAACCCGGATCTGGGGGATACCTTTCTTAGAAAGTAGCAACAAGGCTGTGAGGGAACTGTGCGGGGTATACCGACATGGTTGAAACAGTCTGCTACGTTGATGTGGCACTTTGGTGTGTACCGGTAACCCTTGAGTTCAGTCAAGGAGAGTACGGGGCCTCCGCGTGGTGTCATGAAGCATCAACAGACCTTAGGAAACTTAATTGAACTATCTTGGCCTCTTTAGGGTAGTGAGATAACTGACTTTGGTGCAGTCCGAGGTTGGTTGATACTCGATACTACACTCAATTGAGGGTTGCTTTCCTGGAATATTTCGGTCGCCAGTTCAGTGGCTAAATCGAAACGATGAACAATGAAAGCAATCCCGTGATATTGGGAACCTTAGAACCCGGTTACTTTGATTAGGACAGGTTGAACCCACCAACTTCAAGAGGGTACTACCCAGACCCCATGCTGGCCTTAAACCTTAAGGGCTTGTCTTGTGTGCCTTGTGTGCCCTACATGTTTGTCTTTGTAAATATCTGTGGTGTGTTTAATCATAGCATCATGACATCATCCAGCATCATATGCATTGACTAACCATTTCAGGGGTTCGAATTTTCATCGTTGTTCTTGTTTTGTAGGACATGGAAACTGTTCGTAGAAAGACAATTCAGGTCAATCTTGTAAGGATCCCTCCTCAGCTTAAGGAGCTTATATCCAGGATTCCCGAGAACTCTTCATTCAGTGAAAGGCATGGAAGCCTCATCAGCTTGGTCAACACCAACATTGAGGAAGATATGATAAAGGTCTTGTTCCAATTCTTTGACCCTCTGCATCACTGCTTTACCTTCTTGGACTATCAGTTGGTACCTACATTGGAGGAGTTCTCCCGGCTCCTGAAGATCCCTATCCTTGATCAGCTACCCTTCAACGGTACAGAAAAGGAACCGAAGCTGGAAGAGATTGCTAAAGCCTTGCACCTACAGTCATCTGACCTCAAGGGACATTGGGAAGTCAGAAGTGGTATCAAAGGGTTCTTAGCCAGGTTTCTGTTTGAAAAAGCCCTTGAATGTTGGAACTCCCTTGACTTGCAAGCTTTTGAAGAGGTTGTGGCCCTCCTTGTTTATGGCTTGGTGTTGTTCCCTAACCCAGATCAGCTTATCGATATCAGTGTTGTTCAGATCTTTATGTCCAGGAATCCCATACCTACATTGCTGGGGGACATCCTTCACTCATGTTACACTCGAACCATGAGAAAAAGAGGTGTCCTTATGTGTTGCACTCCTCTCCTGGGAAGGTGGTTTATTTCGCACCTTCCCCAATCAGTCCTGAAGAATGAGCGGGGTTTGAGATGGTCACAACGGTTGATGACTCTTACGCATGCAGATATACATTGGTGTCCTAGGTCCAGAGGAGATGTCACTATCATTGATCGTTGTGGGGAGTACCCTAATGTTCCTTTACTTGGAATCAGAGGAGGTATTACTTATAGTCCATGCCTGGCTTGGAGACAGTTTGGTTATGCTCGGAGGGATGGTCCTCATGACATGTTAATTCCTGACATAGTTTTTGACTTCGACAATGATACTCAAGGACTTCGCCAGAGATTTATCAGAGCCTGGAGGATGCCCAGTAGGATAGACAGCAAGACACTGGGGCACAAGAACTCCATCCCTTTGGAGCCTTATCTCAAATGGGTACGCGCCCGCTCTCAGAAGTTAGTAATGCCTTACCCTCACATGCTCCCAGTAATCAAAGAACCAGTCTTGGAAGGGGAAGTGTCCCACATTATTCAGCACCCTGATATGCCCACGTCCTGGGAAGAGATGCAGAAGAGCTGGATCCAGCTTAAGGAAGAGCGGAATTCTCTTGAGACTAGTCTGCATGCCAGTGAAAAGAAGGTCCTGGAGCTCACTCGCCTGTTGCATGAGGAGAGGAATCTCAACACCTACATAGCTCCGAAAAGGATGCGCAGTGTATTTTGGGATTGACTTGATTTTTGTACTTTTGCCCATGAGGCCTTGATGTATTAAACAATGATTTATTTAATGATAACGTGTGTTCCTTTTTGTCTACAACAAATTTGAACTTTCGAACCCTTGAATGCATTGCATACGCATTTCATACATCATGTGCATAGCAGGTTTTTCCCCTTTTCAGGTTGCTTACAGTTCTTCGCTGTTTATTTCAGCATCATGAATCCCGGATCTGAATCAACTGAGACATCAATCAAGGCTCTCCAGGCGCAGAATGCGCAGTTTCAAGAACTAATCAAGGGGCTGGCTAAAGGCCAAGAAGAACTGAAGGCTATGCTCCTGAAGAAGGAGAAGAAGAAGAAAAGAAGAACTGTTCTATTCAACTCGGGCCGAAGGTTTGGCAATACTCTGCAGCATGAAGAGGCCGGTTCTTCTGTTGGCAAGAGTCCTTCTCAGGCAGAAGTGAAGGTTCCTAGTCCGGTCGTCTCCGACAACGAGACAGATTTTGATGAAGAGCAGTACCCTCCTTCAGATGACAGGTACAAACAACTGGAGGACAGGTTGAAGGCTATGGAGGTGCAACAGGCACCTGGGCTGGATTTCGGAGATCTGGGTTTGTCGACTGGTGTGATTATCCCGCATAAATTCAAAGCACCATCCTTCTCGAAGTATGACGGGGCGTCTTGTCCCAAGCTGCACTTAAGGTCCTATGTTCGGAAAATTCAGCCGTACTCTGCGGACAAGAATCTATGGATCCACTTCTTCCAGGAGAGTCTTTCAGGGACTCATCTCGAATGGTTCTATCAGCTGGATGGGACCAAAGTTCGTAACTGGGAGGAGCTGGCTACTGCTTTCTACAAGCAGTATCAGTATAATGCCGACCTTGCCCCCACACGTACCCAACTCCAGGGTATGGCGTTAGGCGCAAGCGAAGGTTTTAAGGAGTACGCTCAAAAATGGAGAGACCTGGCTGGCAGGGTGCAGCCACCATTGACTGATCGGGAATTGGTAGACATGTTCTTGGGGACTCTATCTGGGCCGTTTTTCAACCATCTCATTGGGAATTCTTCTGCTGGTTTCACTGATTTAATCTTGACTGGAGAGAGGATTGAAGCTGGGTTAAAATCTGGAAAAATTCCGAAGGGTGCATCATCCAGTGCTGAGAAGAAACCCTTCAAGAAGGAGTCTAGCGCCGTATATGGTTCCAGGAGATCAGAGAGAAATGAACACCGCCAATATGTCAGTGCGATAATGATTGCTAAGCCTGCTGCCGCTCCCCGGCCAAACAATACTCAGAAGGTGGAAAGACCCCGGAGAGAATTCTCCCGTTTAAACATGACCTTGTCGCAGATCCTGCCACAGTTGCTCTCAACTAATTTAGTGACTGTCAGGGAGGCGCCGAAGTTTCCAAATACTGCATCTCCCAAGTACAACCCGAATGCTCGTTGTGCTTACCATTCAGAAAGCCCGGGGCACTCTACCGATGACTGTTGGGCACTAAAGAACAAGCTGCAGGACCTCATTGACGCTAAGGAGGTACAGTTTGAGGCATCTGACAAGCCTAATGTGGTGACAGCTCCCCTGCCTGCTCATGGAGTTAATGCTATTGGGGACGAAGAGGAAGTTGATGAAGCTGAGTTTGATAGCTGGATCTACCCAGCAATTGACGGTGGACTTAACAATTGGAGCGCAAAGGACAATCTCCCTGTTTCTTTTGTTACTAAGTAATAAATTTCCTTGTTTTGTTATTTTGTAATAAACAATGATAAACTCTATGGCCCGGTGTCTTACCCGAGGCACTGTGGTTCTATTTGTGAGGGCATACAAACTGTCATTTCATATATCATGAATGAAAATCTTGGACGTATTTTTCGCATTGCAAATATTGTGTTCCTTTTCTGTCTTCCTTCCTTTATATATATTTCAAAACAGCTGTATTTACACACACACTCACTCATACAGGTTCCAATCCACTCTGGATCTCACTGATAACAGCTCTGCCACTGCCAATTATAACTTCGAAAATCCGATCAACTTAGCCGAAGACGAAGGTGAAGATGATTGCGAAGTGCCTGGCGAGCTTGCAAGACTGTTGCTTCAGGAAGAGAGGGCAATTCAACCCCATGAAGATCCAGTGGAAACCATAAACTTGGGTACTGAAGCAGACAGGAGAGAGGTAAAGATTGGTGCCAACCTAGAGCTCAACGTGAAGCAACGGTTAACCAAGATGCTGCATGACTATATGGAGATCTTTGCCTGGTCCTACGAAGACATGCCCGGGTTGGATACCGATATTGTTGTCCATCATTTGCCGACTAGGGAAGACTGCCCTCCAGTTAAACAAAAGGTTCGTCGGATGCGTCCAGAGATGTCCGAGAAGATTAAAGCCGAAGTCATGAAACAGTTTGATGCCGGTTTCCTTGCAGTGACTTCTTACCCTCAGTGGGTTGCTAACGTGGTGCCGGTACCTAAAAAGGACGGTAAGGTCAGAATGTGTGTCGATTACAGGGATCTGAACAGGGCCAGTCCCAAGGATGACTTCCCCTTACCTCACATTGATGTCCTTGTTGATAATACAGCTCAGCACAAGGTATTCTCTTTCATGGATGGCTTTTCAGGTTACAATCAGATAAAGATGGCACCTGAAGACATGGAAAAGACTACATTTGTTACTCAGTGGGGCACCTTCTGCTACAAGGTCATGCCTTTTGGATTAAAGAATGCTGGGGCAACCTACCAACGTGCCATGGTTGCCTTATTTCATGATATGATCCATCATGAGATAGAAGTGTATGTGGACGACATGATCGCTAGGTCCCAGACTGAGGAAGAGCACCTAGATCATCTGCAGAAGTTGTTTGACCGGTTGAAACTATACAAGTTGAGATTGAACCCAAACAAGTGCAGCTTCGGGGTAAGATCGGGAAAGTTGCTAGGCTTCGTGGTCAGTGACAAGGGAATTCAAGTGGACCCTGCTAAGGTCAAAGCTATTCAAGAGATGCCAGTTCCCAAGACAGAGAAGGAGGTCAGAGGCTTTTTAGGGCGCCTGAATTACATTGCTCGGTTCATCTCACACCTGACGGCTACCTGTGAGCCAATCTTCAAGCTGCTGAAGAAAGATCAGGTAGTACGTTGGAACGATGAATGTCAGGCTGCTTTTGACAGAATCAAAGAGTATCTCCAAGAACCGCCCATCCTTATGCCACCGGTTGAAGGGAGACCTCTGATACTATACCTAACAGTGCTTGACAATTCAATGGGGTGTGTGCTGGGGCAGCATGACGAGTCTGGCCGAAAAGAGCATGCCATTTATTACCTTAGCAAAAAGTTTACCGACTGTGAGACCCGATACTCACTGCTTGAGAAAACTTGCTGCGCTTTGGTATGGGCTGCTCGCCGGCTGAGACAGTATATGCTGACTCACACTACCTTGTTGATCTCAAAGATGGATCCGATAAAATACATATTCGAAAAGCCTGTTCTGTCTGGGAGAATTGCAAGATGGCAAATGATCTTGACGGAATACGACATTCAGTACACAACCCAGAAAGCCATCAAGGGGAGTGTATTGGCAGACCACTTAGCTCATCAAGCTGTAGATGACTACCAATCAATGAACTTCGAGTTTCCGGATGAAAGCATCATGATTGTAACTGATTGTGAAGTACCTGGACCGGATGAAGGACCTGAACCAGGATCCCAATGGTCTATGCACTTTGACGGAGCTTCCAATGCTTTGGGAAATGGTATCGGCGCCATCATCATATCTCCACAAGGTACTCATACTCCACTCACCGCCCGGCTGTGTTTCAACTGTACCAACAACATGGCAGAGTATGAGGCGTGTATCATGGGTCTTCAAGCTGCGATCGACCTAAGGATCAAATTTCTAAGTGTCTTCGGAGATTCCGCTCTTGTGATCAATCAGATTAAAGGAGAGTGGGATACGAAACATCCAAACTTGATTCCTTACAGGGAATGTGTGTTGACCCTGATTCCCCACTTTACAGAGATAACCTTCGAACACTTTCCAAGAGAAGAGAATCAGTTAGCGGACGCGTTAGCTACAATGTCTTCAATGTTCAAGGTCAAATGGGATAATGAGGCTCCCCGGATCACCATCTGGAAACTGGACGAACCGGCATACTGTTGTGATCTCGAAACTGAATTGGTGACTGAGAAGCCTTGGTACCACGAAGTGAAGAGATATCTGGAAGCTCAGGAATACCCTGAAGGTGCATCTGTCAACGATAAGAAATTCCTGAGGAGGTTTGCAGCCAAGTTCTTCCTAAGCAACGACATCTTGTACAAGCGAAACCATGATTCAACCTTACTGCGTTGTGTGGATAAGACTGAAGCGGAAAGAATCATGGAAGAGCTACATGAAGGGACCTTTGGTACGCATTCCAGTGGGCACACTATGGCTAAGAAAATCCTACGGGCAGGATATTACTGGTCCACAATGGAAGCTGACTGTTACCAACACTCCAGGACATGCCACAAGTGCCAGATCTATGCAGATAAAGTGCATGTTCCTCCGGTTCCCCTGAATGTTCTGACTGCGC
This sequence comes from Vicia faba, assembly GCA_948472305.1. Taxonomy (NCBI): domain Eukaryota; kingdom Viridiplantae; phylum Streptophyta; class Magnoliopsida; order Fabales; family Fabaceae; genus Vicia; species Vicia faba. Next base: position 1,442,278,058 of record OX451741.1, on the reverse strand, counting down.
CTTGGCCGTTTGCAATGTGGGGTATAGACATGATCGGTGAGATCAAACCTACGGCATCTAATGGACATCGCTTCATCCTAGTGGCGATTGACTATTTTACAAAGTGGGTTGAGGCAGCATCCTATGCTACAGTAACCAAGACTGTTGTGGCACGGTTTATTCGGCACAATCTGATCTGTCGGTACGGCGTCCCTGAGCGAATTATTACAGACAACGGTACCAATCTGAACAACAAGATGATTGCTGAGCTTTGCGAACAGTTCAAGATACAGCACCACAATTCTTCTCCTTACAGACCGAAGATGAATGGGGCTGTAGAAGCAGCTAACAAAAACATCAAGAAGATCGTGCAAAAAATGACAGTAACTTACAAAGATTGGCACGAGATGTTACCGTTCGCTCTGCATGGGTACCGTACCTCAGCTAGGACGTCAACCGGGGCAACTCCCTTCTCTCTGGTTTATGGCATGGAGGCAGTCTTGCCGATTGAAGTACAAATTCCCTCTCTCCGGATAATGAAGGACGTAAATCTAGACGAAGATGATTGGATCCAGACACGACTTGATCAACTCAACCTCGTTGACGAAAAGAGACTTGCTGCTATCTGTCATGGTCAGACATATCAAAAACGAATGATCAGGGCATTTAACAAAAAGGTCAGGCCGCAGGAATATCAAGTTGGGGATCTGGTTATCAAGAGAATCATCCTTCCTCAGAGTGATCCAAGGGGCAAATGGACCCCTACGTATGAAGGGCCATTTGTGGTTAAACATGTGTTCTCAGGAGGAGCAATGATATTAACCAACATGGATGGTGACGACCTTCCTCACCCCGCCAATGCAGACATAGTTAAAAAATACTACGCATGAAAAAGACCCGCTAGGCTGACATGCCTAGGCAAAAATTAGGGCTTCCCGTCGAACCAAAAGGGTTCGGGCAAAATGAAGGGATGAAAATAAAAAATCTGTACACCCGGCAAGTCGAAAACCTGAAAAGGCGGCTTGGGCAAAAATGGGTATCCCGGTGGACTGAAAACCCGAAAGGGCGGTCCAGGCAAAAATTAGGGATAAAAGCGTAATACTATGTCTCATTGGATCACTTTGCATCCAGAATCCGGTATCTGGATCAAGCTCAAACGGCATCGATCAGTCAACTTCACCCTCAACCAAGGTCATCAAGTGATGAGACGCTCGGAGTTATAAAGGCAATAGCAGAGTTGAAACCCAGTGGATCATTCATCTTTCACACAGCTGTTTTATTTTCTTTTGTACAAAACTTGTATAAACTCTTTTGATCGGCGGCGTACCTCTTACTAGGACGTCAGCCTCTTGTACACAAAACGCCTATTCAGGCCATTCAAAAATCAATACAAATATATTTTTCAGTTAAACGTGCCAAGTGTTTTTCTTTTTTCTGTTTTGTTTTGCGAAGAACGTCCAAGGTTCAATTTGTGATATATGCATTGACAATAATTTGCTAACTCATAAATATTTGCATACGAAATAAAGGAATTAGTTGCAGGTGACACTAGAAACAGGGGCAATAAAGAGTTGTCTAAACTATCCAATTGTTCTATCCTCCAAGGTACCAAGGTAGGTTCAGCTAAAGAACACGACCAATACATATTAGTTCCCCAGAGAGTAAAACAATACATTCTTCTCCAAGCAAATCATCAAATATCAAGGAAATTGAGTATCCTCCAGCCGATCTCAAACATTCCCCAGCAGCAATACATATATTCTTAACAAGCATCCCCGGCAGTCTTGGTCTAAAGATTGTTCCCCGGCGGCATACCAACATTCAAAGGAATCACTTCCCCGCAGTCCAAAACTTCCCCAAAGAGTCCAGTCCAACCCAGTTTCCCCAGGAAAGTTGGAATTCATATCTCCCCAAGCAGTAAGCTTACCCCCAGTAAATTCTGGAAGCTTATCCTCACAGAGCACGAACGCGTCGTCCGGCTTTATTTAAAGAGTTATTTCCTTAACAGGATATAACTGGGTTATCCTCAGCCAAAAGCCATGGAAAGAGCGTCCTCGACGAAGTCCTCTTACTCCAGCGAAGTCCATCAACACTTCCAACAACAAGGGTATCCCCAGCAAATTATTATCAACACTCAGCAAGGCATCCCTCTTCCCACAGAGTACCGCTTCCCAGCATAGTCGCTAGAGTATCTTTTCTCCCCGCAGACTCTTCATTTGCCAAGTTTATTCCTCAACGGAGTTATCTTCTCCTACCGGTATTCTTGCAGTTATCATCCCCAGCGGAAGCAAAATCTATTCTTCAACGTCAGCCCAGGATACAGCTTCCCGGCACCCGTCAAGGATTCACTTTCCTAGACGAAAACATACATAAAACTTCACATACATCATCATAGCATGCATAACGCACTGCATCATACAAGTCTCCTTTATGTTGAGAACATCATTGCTTGATCCATATCATGCATTGCATATGACTGACTTTTACCTTTCAGGAAAGATGCAGTTTAAAGTCTCAATCACATTTTAAGACCTAGACCGGTTCAGTTAAATCGACCCTAAGATTTTCCTGATGCTTATCCAGTCAAAGGCCTTCTCTGGTTCAGTCAGATCGACCCTAAGATCTCCCTGATTCTTATCCAGTTGAAGATATTCCAAGACCTTGTCCGGTTCAGTTAAATCGACCCTAAGATTTTCCTGATGCTTATCCAGTCAAAGGCCTTCTCTGGTTCAGTCAGATCGACCCTAAGATCTCCCTGATTCTTATCCAGTTGAAGATATTCCAAGACCTTGTCCGGTTCAGTTAAATCGACCCTTAGATTTTCCTGATGCTTATCCAGTCAAAGGCCTTCTCTGGTTCAGTCAGATCGACCCTAAGATCTCCCTGATGCTTATCCAGTTGAAGATGTTTCAAGACCTAGACCGGTTCAGTTAAATCGACCCTAAGATTTTCCTGATGCTTATCCAGTCAAAGGCCTTCTCTGGTTCAGTCAGATCGACCCTAAGATCTCCTTGATGCTTATCCAGTTGAAGATATTCCAAGACCTTGTCCGGTTCAGTTAAATCGACCCTAAGATTTTCCTGATGCTTATCCAGTCAAAGGCCTCCTCTGGTTCAGTCAGATCGACCCTAAGATCTCCCTGATTCTTATCCCAGTAGAAGACACCCAAGATTTTTCTCAACGAGCGTTGTTGAAGTTAAAATCGCCCAAGGTTCTCTTACCATCCATGCTAAGGCAGTAACCATCCCTGGTTCATTCATCAGCGTTTGAAGCTCCAGACTCAGCTCCTGTAACCAGTCAGGACACATCTATACCAAGCATCTAAAATCAGCTCCTGCAACGTGTCAGGTACTCATTTTCTCTTTTGCAGGTATGCAGGTTCTCGCTAAGGAATCTCCGACGCGATCAACATCCAGATGGCATCTATAAGCCCATCATCCTATCCAGCAATCTCCAAATGGCATCTATAAGCCCATTCCACCATCACTGCCACTATGTGAGCGCAAATTTCTGGGCACTCTAGTGTCCAATCATCTTTTACCATCAGATTACGAAAGGCACGTCAGCCAATCTGCATCCTCAGGTCTAAGAAGATTGAACAGGGGCAACTGTTGCACCCCAAAATTTGCCCTCCCATATTCTTCAAGAAATTGCCAAGCCAAGTCACAAAATTCCCCAAGGGTTATGCAGTTCAACTGTCTCTTATACAGTTAAAACTAGGGTTTGTGTTCTGATCAAGAATTGAAAGTTTTCAAAGACCCAATCAAGTCTCATATGCCTACAAATGTGGTCAAACATCCTCATATCAAGTTTCAAGGCATTCAGCTCAAAGTTGCACAGTCAAAACCCTAAATTGCACTACAGTCAACTGTAGGGGCAAAATGGTCATTTGATAGTCAAAAGTTCAAATTTTTGGTCAACATATCATTTTGAAGCCACAAACATCATTTGATCAATGCTTGATCATGATTCTCAAAATTTGGCTCAGAAATCATCAAAGATGCAAAAGTTACTATATTTGGACAGCTGAAAAAGTCAACTGAAATTGACCAGGGCATAACTTTCACATGGATTATCAGAAAAATTCCATCCAAAGCTCATTTTGAAGAGAAAGAAATTTCCTACAACTCATATTCATATTCCAAGTCCAAGAAATGCTCTCACAAAAAGTTATCAATTTCAACATTATAGGTCATTTTCAAAAGTCAACAAAAAGGGACTTTAAGTCAAAGGCCATAACTTGAGATTGGTAAATCAAAATGACATGGGACCAAAGACATTGGTTAGAGGACTCAAAGACCTTTCCAAAATGTCCAAGAACATGTGAAAAGCTTAAAAATTGAGCAAGTTATGCCTTGTGGAAGTTGGGAAAATTTTGGGAATTTTGAAAAGTCAACAATGGTTCAAATGACCTAAAAATGCAAATGGGCCCATTTTTCTTCCATGATCCATCATTCCAAGCCTATGCACGACCATTTGGCCCAAAGGGAAGTATTTTCTCAATTTTTAATTATTTATTTGAATTTATATTAATATTAATTCATTTAAACTATTTAAATATGTGAAAAATATAAACTTGACCTAAAAAAATCTTTTCATGCATGTTTTACTATCAATATCACGTGCACATCCTAATTAGGCAAGTTTTGGTTTGATTTGAGCTGATTGAACAAAATTGCACATAAAAAAGATTCAAAAAAGATCTTAGAAAATCAAATATGCAAATCATTGAATGCTATGGATTTTGTTCAATTTTGTTGACCTAAAAGCTTCTATACATATTCAGAATCACAACCCTAAAAGAATTAGACTGAAAGCTGCGCCCAAAAAGCCATTGCAACATTGAAAAATTGCCATAAAAACTCAAATCTGAAAACGTTGTTAGTGGTGGTTTTAAGCCCTAATACTGATTCCAAAAGCTTGCTCGTGGACTCCTGATCATATTCCAATCAATATCAACCACAAAAGCTCCAGGAATTGGTACCTGTAACTCAAACTGTAAAGCAAAACTTTCGAAATCGCATATCATAATTCATACATCTTTTTGCATTTTTGTTTATAAATTCTTGTTCAGCATGAAGTTTCCAAGCTAACCATTGTGTTTGATTGTATTTTTGTTGACCATACGCGATGATGCCATGAATGAGATTTAGGGTTTGCAGGTTTCAAAATTAGGGATTCTTAATACAAGCAAAATTAGACCATCCCAGTACCACCATTGCAATCAGCTCATCAAGATGAAGAGAGCTTGACCCTCGCGATCAATTTATATACACCCAGCATCTAATCGTTATTTTCTTGTAGGTCGTCTACAGCAACGCGTGGAAAACCGTTGCCATACTTTCATGTTTCAGAAAAAATGAGGAAGACGACTCCGTGTCAAAACGTGATAGGCACATTTGAATTTCGCGCGTTCAATCACTAATGCGCTTATTCTTTCTTTTTGTTGTTTATTATTAATATATCAAATAATTCAAACAGCTCAGCTGGCAGGTACCTCTCTTGGCAATATCCAAGACCTGGGTTCGAACCCCAGGTCTCATGCTATTCAATATTGTTTTTCATTCACAATTCCCATGCAGCATAAGCGTCCCAGTATACCATACATCCTCCAAGTCCAACGTGACACGCCTCTATCAAGATCAAACCAAAGGTTGGGATTGAAGATACACTCTACACCCTGGTCAAAAGTGTCACAAGATGCCTGGAAAAGTCAATGAGTTCAATACTAAATGGGCCAAAATTTCCTGATCCATACCTCCATATTGGGGCCTGCACCCACCCTGGTTTGCATTTTTTTCATATTTTTATTTTCTCCAATTATTGTTTTGTTTATTTTATTGCTTTAATTTACTTAATTAATTATTGTTTACAAAAATACATAAAAACTCAGAAAAGACCAAAAATAATAAATATTTTTATTATAATTATTTTCTTGTAAATAAATCGGCATGTAAATAAATTTAGTTTTAATTAGGTCATAATTTTAATCCTTTTAATAACAAAAATCCAAAAAATAGAATTAGGTTTAATTTTTATTCCTTTTAATTTCCTTTTTTTTTAATAATAATATTTATTTTATTTATTTTCATGAATTAAATTTTGCATGTAAATTAACTTAGATTTAAATTAGGTTAAAACTTAATATTTTTACAATAAACTTAAAAAACATTAGAATTAGGGTTTGATATTTTAATTTCAATCAATTCTTTTTTCTTTTAAATCTTAAAAAACACAAAAATACCAAAAACATTTTCATTTAATTTTAATTAATTCATTAACTTTAATTTTTTGCAAAAAGGGTCCAACGCCCATGTTCGTAACTTATTTAATGTCGCGTATTTATTTTATATCGTTTAAATAATTATGTACATGTCCCAAAGCATTGTAACAATTTATACTTTTCGCACTTTTATTTCTTTTGCTTTATTTATTTTCCGTCAAATCGGGTCCGGTTTAATTTTTGGCGATGTGGACCCGCGCCATTTGTAATAGCCTTAGATTTATTTTCCTGCAAACTTTATAATTGTTAAAAAGCATGCAAGAATGAATGGCCCTAATTAAAATCAAGTGTAGATCACAATGAACATGACAAGACAAATATCAATGAAACTGACACACAAATTCGCACACACCACCCCTAGGGTACGCCTCACTGTTGCCTTTCGAAAGGTGATCGTCGAGTAGAGGACGTCTTAGTAAGTCCTCATGATCCGGGAACCTGGCATGAGGGTAGCTTCTAAGGTGTCTTCCCATTGCTCTGGTGATCACCACGTCCCTAAAACTCGAATTGACCCGAACACCTCCAACGGTGGTGCTACCTACCTCTCAATGGTGGGATGGCACTACTTTAAAGGACATTTACACAGACGAATTCCTTAGGGTAGGTAGGTTCTCAAGGATACTTGCTCTAATCTCAAAACAAACTCCAAAAGACTTTTCACACCAACACATTTTCAAAAGCTTTGAAAGCAAACTTTTCAAACACTCTGACGTACGAGTCGAACTGAAATTTTTCAAAGAAACTTTTTTAAACCCACATTGAAAAGCAAACAAACATTTTGAAAACACAAATGAGCAAGTATCTAAGAGCCCATGGATAACCATGGATAGAAAGGGTGCTAACACCTTCCCTTTCTATAACCTACCTCCCGAACCGAGAGCAATCTCTTTAAGGAATTTTTCTGTGCTTTTGTCCTTTCCTATTGGAGAAAATAAAAGACGGTGGCGACTCTTGCTTCCGCGACATTCTCGCGAACCAGCTTTAAACAGTCAGTTCCAGATCCACCGATCACACTAACTAACTCCCCTAAGCTTGAAACAAGATATGTCCCAATGCTTTAAAAACAAAAGGGAAACAGGAAGAGAAACAAAATCAATCTATTCTTGTTCGTTATCGCGTCCTCTTCCTCTTCCTCATGCTCGTCCACGTGTACCCGGAGGATGGGGAATATCTACATGGTATATATAATCCTGAAAACCATCCATGCGTACAATCAAGGCTGCCATTTCCTCAGTTAATCTTGCAGTCCGACACTCGTTTCTTTCATCGTATTTTTGCTACTGAGTTTGCATGGCTAGCATAAGTTGCATCATTGCATTTTGGTTATTTTGAATAGACTGCATTCTCTCATCTTGTTCCATTATGGCTGCCATAATGTCATCATTCGATGCCGGTACTCTTTTTCTTCTTCTCCTGGGCCTAGTGGACGTGCTTGCCACGTTTTCAGGAGGAGCTTGTTGTTCAATGTCTCCTTGTTCCATTTCTTGCTCCATTTCATCCGCCTAGACATTCCCCTGGTTGCTTTGCGCATTATCTCCAGGTACAGGAGCATCAAGGTCATAAAGCCACTTAGACAAGTCTGTAACATTAGTAACCACAAAGTTTGGCAAAATGATACTTGGAACTACCTTGTTGTGCACCATGAGGTTGTACCTACCATCTCTTACGACCTTAATCAAGTGGCCAGCCCGACAGTTGTCAATGTCAACGAACGTGGGAAGAAGTGATGGAAAATTTGCAAGCTTGTCTTGAAGGCCAAGCCCAAGTGCTATAGAGGTGATTATCCCTCAAATGCAGAAAGGCATAGATCCTCTGGCGCACAAGGACTGGATAAGTGATATGAGGAAGGTGCTTACATTGATCCTTTGGTTGGGTTTGAAGGTACAATGGAGGAGGAACAATTATTTTGAATTAACCTTGTTGTTGTTCATTCTTCCAGAAATGGTATTGGAGATGACACGATGGAAGTACCTTATTGCGGGATTATGGATGGATGAGGCATAAAGTCCTTCCCAGCTGTTCCGTTCCTTATTGGTAAGAACTTCTAAAGCAAGAAACCTGTAGATGCCCAATCAAGGTCTTCTGGAATGCAGTGGTGTACCATCCCTTCAGTAGGAAAGTGGAAGAAGGCACTTAGAGTGGATTGACTTACAAAATATTCATTGTTGAACATTCTAAAAGTGGCAGAGCCGGATAGGTGCTCGTTCTCATCACACGACATGTTGTATGAGGACGAGCTCAGAAATTCCAAGATTAGTGTCTCGTATGTTGGAAGGTTCTGCGTGCAGATGAATGCTAAGTCAGAGTGATGGAGTAACCACTGGATGCTATCGAGAAAACCTAATTTTTGGAGGCACTCAGTATCCACACGCCGTTTTGGCATGACGAAGCATTAATAGAACTTGAGGTACTGAGCCCTTTGGTGCTCCTCGGCTTCTCCATTGCAAAATGTAATGCCGGAAAGATCTGGTTCAGGTCTGGAATTTCATCGTGCCATTGTTAAAGCAGAGAAGGAAGATGGGTGAAAGTTTGTGTGAGAGGTTGGGGATTTTGAATTGGTAATGGGTTTGAAGATGGTTTGGAGATTTTTTATAGAGAGATATAACGATGGAATTAAGTGGGGTTTAGTGGATTTTTATGGAAATGATAATGGGGAAGAGAAATAGGCAATATGTTCAATGTATTGTGAGCAGCGGTTGAAGAAAATGGAAGAAAGAAGGGTTCTACGAGGGTTTCTGTAAGAATATAGGAATGCTTCTGTATTATCAGTGTGTGTTGGGCGTCACGCATATGTGCCGAGCGGGACTAGGTTATGTGAAGCGTGACGGACGTCACGCTTGTGTGGCGAATGGCATGCGTCTGAATATTTTTGTGTTATGCATTATATCATTTCAATACTTTACATAAAATATATAATATATATGAATAAATAATATGGAAGTATTTAATTATATATATATATATATATATATAGAAAATCTAATAAAACTTCTCTCCACACGTAAACAAAACATTGACCTCATTGTTTAAATGTGAAAAGGGAAAAATAAAATAATGCAGTACATTTGGTAAATCAACCATGTCAGTCAAGCGATGCGGAGAAAAGATGCTGATAAATATAATCCAGTTGTTCGACTATCGTATCCATAAAGGCATGGAAGCTAATCCACATAATAACAAGCTCGTCCTTCAATAAATCAATCTCTGATTGGATGGCAGTCAAAGCAGGAGCAGGATGAAAAACAGGAGGCAGATAAACAACTGGAGAGTTGGAGATGTTTGAGCCAATTTGTTCGGGAGATGGGAAGACATGGTAAAAGGGAGGGGTCTCAGGGTCAATATCCTCATCGGACAGGAAAGCATCGAGATGGTCATAAATCAAGGGATTCTCAAGAGTGGGTGGTGTAAACATGGGTGGTGCGTCCCAATCATATAAACAGTTATTTCGGTCATGTATACTTGTCCTAGGGTCAGATAGGGTTAAAAGTGGCATTAACTGATTGTTAATGAGTAGTTCGAAGTTACCTAGGCCTAGGTTTCCGATGATACCCCTATTGAAACAGAAATTTATATTCATAGGTTGAAATCTACCCTGAGGGACAAGGTTCAACAATTATTGTCTTAACCCGATAACATTAGCTATCATGGTCACTAAGCCACCTATGAGTATGGTTTCATGTACCGCTCTCGCAAGACGATGAAAGTTTTCTAGCATAAATGTAGCTCCATTTATGGGGCGGTTTTGGGAAGCGCAGAACATGATAAAAAGCTCAGCTCTAGAAACAGTGGTAAGTTTTCTACTTTACCAAAAAGGGTGTGGGCTAGGATTTTGTGGAAATATCTTAAAGCTAGGTTATGGATGCTTTCAAAATGCATGTCTTCAGGCTCAGGGTTACTAATGCTTGTAATGTCCCCCCATAAATAATCTAGCTCACCTACATTAAAAAGCTCTTCCTGGACTATAGTAAATGTATCCAGGCTATATGGGAATCTTAATAGCACTGTTATCTCTCTATGGGTGAAGGTGTACTCTATACCAAATAGTCTAAATCTAATCAGTCCTCTATTGAATCCCAGACCATGGTCAGGTTTGTAGACAAGGGAGATTAAAAACTCTAAGCTTAGTCTACGGTAAGAGCTAAATTTTCTCCTCAAAGAAGATGTATCCCATCTTATTTGGCTCAATAAAAATAGAACATTATCCCGAATCCCTAAGGTGATCATGGCTAGTCCGTCGGGGTAGGTACTTAATCCTATCTCCCTATCAGAAAGAGACTCAAGCCTCCTCCCTTAATTCCTCCCTCTAAACACAATGCCCATCGTATCAATCAGATTTATCATGTTAGTGTAACTAGCTAATCGGAAAGTTAGCATGAAGTAGGTTGACAGTTAGCATCAAGTTATTAGCGGGTAAAATTAAAGAAACAACATTGCATATTTTAACATCAATAATAATAAAAACAAGAAAAGAAAAGCGAAAATAAGCAAAGCAAAAAGAAAAGACTCAAAGTTGGGTTGTCTCCCAAGAAGCGTTTTGTTTAAAGTTGTAAGCTCGACGTCACATGGGTATTAGTCTAACGAATGGGATGGAAGCGCATCTAGCCTAATTGTTGTGTAATATTCCTTGTTATCTATGCTATGATAATGTTTTAAGCGCTATCCGTTTACAATGAATGATTTGCAACTCATTCCTTTGATTTCTATTGCACCATTTGAAAGACCTTAGTGACTTCGAATGGACCAGACCATCTAGAGTGAATTTTTCCCAGGAATAATTTAAGTCTAGATTAAACAGGAGAACTATATCGCCCTCATTAAATTCTTTTCTATATATTCGTTTATCGTGCCAATTTTTTGTTCTCTCTTTATATATCCGAGCGTTTTCATAAGCGTCTAGTCTAAGTTCTTCTATTTCATGGATATACAAAATTATTTTCTCACCCGCAGTGGTGTAATTTAAATTAAGGGTCTTAATGGCCCAATAAGCTTTATGTTCTATTTCTACCGGTAGATGACATGATTTATCATAAACTAGTTTGAATGGTGTGGTTCCAATCGGAGTTTTATATGCTGTCCTATATGCCCATAGAGCTTCATGTAACTTAGATGGACAGCCTTTCCTAGAGGTTACTACAGTTTTTTCTACGATTTTCTTAATTTCTCTGTTGGAGACCTCTACTTGCCCACTTGTTTGTGGATGATAAGGTGATTCGACATAATGTCGGACTCCGTACTTTGCTAATATTTTTTCTAGGATTTTGCAAATGAAATGGGAGCCACTGTCACTGATGACGAGTCTCGGAACACCGAATCTTGGAAAGGTTATGTTCTTGAAAATCCTGACTACTACTCGCACGTCATTTGTTGGAGAGGCCAAAGCCTCGATCCATTTCGAAACATAGTTGACATCAACTAGTATGTAGTGATTTCCAAAGGAAGATGGGAAGGGTCCCATGAAATTGATTTCCCATACGTCAAATACTTCAACTTCTTGAATGCCATTTTGAGGCATCTCATCACGTCTAGAGATGTTTCCAGTGCGTTGGCATTGGTCGAAATTTTTAACCGCGATATGGACGTCTTTCCAAAGATTAGGCCAATAGAGGCCAAATTGTAATATCTTAGCGCATGTCTTTGATGTACTTGCATGTCCTCCATAGGGAGCGGCATGACAGTGGAAAATTATGTTTTCAATTTCATTTTCGGGAACACATCGACGGAAAATATCATCGACGCCTCTTTTGAAAAGAAAAGGATCGTACCAATAATAATGTTTAAGGTCATGAAAGAATTTCTTCTTTTGTTGATAAGACATATCGGGTGGAAGCACTCTAGCAGCCAAGTAGTTGACTAAATCGGCGTACCATGGTAGTATGGTTGTGGTGCATATTACTTCCATAATTTCGTTTGTGTTCTTGGCTTCATATGTTACATGGTACTCAGTTATAATATTGTCTAATTCTAATTGGGCTATAAGGCGTTCATAAGGAAAATCATCATTGATGGGAATATGATCTGGTTTGATGCCTTCTATTCTGGATAGGTGGTCAGCTACTACATTCTCGGTGCCTCTCTTTTCTTTTATTTCTAAATCGAATTCTTGTAGAAGTAAGATCCACCTTAGTAATATTGGTTTTGCATCTTTCTTACATAGGAGGTACCGGATTGCAGTGTGGTCAGTATAGATAATTATCTGTACTCCTACTAAATAGGAACGAAATTTATCTAAAGCAAACACAACATCTAACAATTCTTTTTCAGTGGTGGAATAATTCTTCTGTGCAGGATCTAGGGTTTTAATTGCGTAGTAAATCACATGAAGCTTTTTATTCTTTCTTTATCCTAGGACTGCGCCTACGACATAGTCACTGACATCGCACATTATTTCGAATGGTTCATTCCAATCAGGAGGTTACATAATAGGTGTTGAAATTAATGCATTTTTTAGAGTTGTAAACGCGTCTAAACATTTGTCGGTGAAAATAAATTCAACATCCTTCATCAGCAGTTCGATTAGAGGTTTTGTTATTTTAGAGAAGTCTTTAATGAAACGTCGATAGAAACCAGTGTTTCCTAGAAAACTTCTTATTTCTCTAACAGTTTTGGGTGGTTGAAGATTTTCTATAACTTCGATCTTTGCTTTATCTACTTCAATTCCCTTATCGGATACTATATGACCTAAGACAATTCCTTGTTGGACCACGAAGTGGCATTTTTCCCAGTTTAACACGAGATTGACACTTACGCATCTTTCTAGTACCATTTCAAGGTTCGATAAACATCCCTCAAAACTTTCTCCACAGATAGAGAAGTCATCCATAAAAACTTCCATCATGCCATCTAGAAAATCAAAGAAGATGGACATCATACATCTCTGGAATTTTGTAGGGGCATTGCATAATCTGAATGGCATTCGTCTATAAGAGAACGTACCATAAGGACAAGTGAAAGTCATTTTTTCTTGGTCGTCAGGATGGATAGGAATTTGGAAAAATCCAGAATAACCGTCTAAATAGCATAAGTGAGAGTGTTTAGCTAATCATTCAAGGATTTGATCAATGAAATGCAAGGGAAAGTGATCTTTACGAGTGTCTTTGTTTAACTTTCTATAGTCGATGCACATTCTCTACCCGATGTGAGTTCGTTGCACTACAAATTCTCCTTTAGTGTTGCTGAAAACTGTAACACCACATTTCTTAGGTATGACATGTACTGGGCTAACCCATTTACTGTCAGATATTGGGTATATAGTTTCTGCTTCTAGTAGCTTTTCTACTTCCTTTTTGACTACATCGCTCATAATGGGATTTATTCTCCTTTGATGTTTCCTAGAGGTTTTACAGTCTTCCTCCAGCATAATACGGTGCATGAAGATAGAAAGGCTTATTCCTTTTAAATCTGATATGTTATAACCTAAAGCGGTTAGGTATTTTCTTGGGACAAGATGAATTCAAATTTTGGTTCTCCGACTTCGAAAGTCAGTTTTCCATTTTTAACTTCTATTATGGCTCCTGCAGTGGCTATGAATGGTCTACCTAATATGATAGTAATATTGGAGTCTTCTTTAATGTCCATGATTATAAAATCAGTAGGGTTATAGAGTTGTCATATACGTACATGGACATTTTCTAATATACCTAAAGGAAATTTCACTGATCGATCTGCTAATTATACGGACATTCTTGTTGGTTTTAGTTCTCCCATGTTGATTTTCTTGCAAATTGATAATGGAATTCGACTAATACTAGCTCCTAAATCGCATAGTGCTTTGTCTATGATAAATTTTTCGATTACGCAAGGTATGGAAAAACTACCCGGGTCTTTAAGTTTAGGAGGCATGTTGTTTTGTATTATAGCACTGCACTTAGTAGTGAGCAATACAGTTTTGATATGCTCAAGATTTTTCTTATTGGATAAGATTTCTTTAAGAAATTTAGCATAGGAGGGCATTTGTGTGATAACTTCTGTAAAAGGTATGGTAATGTTAAGTTGTTTCAGAAGCTCAACGGATTTCTTGAATTTCCCTATGTTTTTAGACTTAGCAAGTATTTGAGGATATGGAATATGTGGTTTATAGGGTGGAAGAGGCACATAAGGTTCTTATTTTTCTAAGGCCTCTTCGTCACCTTCTGTTTCTACTTCCTTTAGTTCAGATTCTTTCTCAATCTCTTTTCCACGTTTTTGGTACATGGTTGGGTTCTCGATTCTAGGTTCAGTTGGTCCGCCTAGTTCTGTTCCACTCTGAAGTGTTATGACATTAGCGTGTCCCTTAGGATTTGGTTGGGGTTGTCCAGGAAAAGTTCCAGCTGGAGCAGTTGTAGCTGGTTGCTGTTGAGCCACTTAGGAAATTTTTGTTTCTAACATTTTGTTGTGTGTGGAAAGAGCCTCAATCTTATTAGTCAATTTCTTAATCTGTTCACTGGTGTGAATGTTTTGATTCATGAAATCTTTGTTAGTTTGATCTTGGTTGGCTATAAAGTTTTCTATCATGATTTTGATGTTGGACTTCCTAGGGGTATTTGGAATATTTGGGACATTTTGGGTGGATTTCTGAAATACTGGAGGCGTAGTAGGAGCTTGCCTTGATGCGTACAAAGCGTTATTGCTTTTGTATGAAAAGTTTGGATGGTTCTTCCAAGCAGGGTTATAGTTATTAGCATAGGGGTTTCCTTGAGCATAGTTTACTTGATCAACCGGTACTCCTATTAAAAGTGGACATTTGAGCGTGTTATACGAGTGAAGTCCGCATAGATCACATGTTGGGGTTATTGCAGCCACGACGGCTGTGGGAGTTGTGGTCAACCTTTCTATCTTTTGGGTAAGGGCTTCTACCTTAGCATTAACTTGGTCTAAGCTACTAACTTCATGCATACTGCCTTTCATTTGAGATTTCTCCATCATGGTTCTATCGCTTCCCCACTGATAATGATTTTGAGCCATACTTTTGATAAGTTGATAGGCATCATGGTATGGTTTATCCATCAGTTCACCGCCAGCAGCTGCATCAGCGGTTAGTATTGTGTTGTACAAGAGATCATTGTAAAAGGTGTGGATGATCATCCATTCTTCTAGACCGTGATGCGTACAGAGTCGCAACATGTCTTTGTATCTTTCTCATGCTTTGAAAAGAGATTCACTTTCCTTTTGTTTAAACCATTAATATTGGCTCTTTGCATAACTGTTTTACTTGGTGGAAAATATCGTGCTAGGAAAACTTTATTCAATTTGTTCCATGTTGTAATAGAGTTGGATGGTAGAAACTAGAAACATGCTCTAGCTCTATCTCTTAATGAGAAAGGAAAAAGACAGAGTCTTATTGCTTCAGGGCTGACTCCATTTGCTTTCACTGTGTCTGCATACTGCACAAACACGGATAGATGAAGATTTGGATTGTCTGTAGGACATCCTGAAAATTGGTTTTGTTGAACAGTTTGCAAAAGCGAAGGCTTTAACTCGAAATCATTCTGTGTGATAGAGGGAGCAGCAATGATGTTGTGGGGTTCCTCTTATGATGGGGCAGCATAATCCTTCAAAGAACGATTTTAGGGTCTTTCAGCCATTTTGGGGTCAGGAAGAGAAAAGTTAGGAAGATTGGTTTCAGGAAGATTGTACTTGGCTTGGTACTCTCTGATTCAGCTTCTTATACTAACATAATGCTCGACTTCATCAATTGGTTGTTCTAATTCCTCGTCTTTAGAGCGAGTACTTGGCATACAATCGACAGTTAAAATTAAAATAAAATTGGTTACCTCAGTCTATACTGCATAACAAGGGATTTATAGTATTTGACTAATTCAGTCCCCGACAACAGCTCCAAAAACTTGATCACGAAACTTTATGAGTCTATCGGGTGTAGTGACTGCAAGTGCACACTCTATCGTGTAGTTTTAAAAGATATCGAACCCACAAGGACTGGTGGTTAAGACTACTGTTATCTAAGGGTTACTATGTAAAGCTAAGGCTAATTATAAAGTTGGGTTTTCGGTTTTAATCGAGAATTAACTAAAATTTAATAATTAATAACGGGACACCAGTATGTATTTCGTTAACTTAATGGATTCAGTAAATCATTGGCATTTGATTTTAGTATTAAAACACGGGTTCGGTGAAACTATTCGTTTAAAAACCCTTGTTTCAAACTTCCGTTCTATTGAATCATATCATATCAGTTAAGCTCGAAATGAGCGCTTCCGTTGTTTCATTTAACACTTAAAAGTATTTTTTTGAAAACAAATAAGGTCTAATTAACTTTAAAGCGCTTCCGTTGTTTTTAAAATCAATGTTTTAATAACCACTATCCGGTTAAAACCTCAAACTTCCGCTCTATTAATTTTAACCTTAGACTGTCTCTTACTTCCGTACAAAAACAATTAAATATTCAATTAGAAATTAAAACCAGAAAAGTATTTTTATGCAAAACTAATAATACCAATTAATTACTGAACCCTTTCGGTTAAGTTTTACATACCAGTATCAGGGAATCTAGCCCGACATAATATAATTGCAGAATATCATAAAATTGAAATGTAAATTCAACATCGCATGCATAGTAAGAAATAAATAAATTATGCTTATTAAAATAAGAACCTTAAATTAAATAACAAAGCGATTAATTCCAACAATGCGAATCCTCCACAAGCCGGCAGGATTGACTTGTAGCAAAAATAACTCTGATCAAATTTAAAGTAATCCAAAGCAAATTCTGGAAGTCTGGAAACAAACTAGTGTTGAAGTATTTCTCCGATGTGGAAAAATACTTTTTTGATGGTAGGATTTTTATTGCTTACAAAATACTACGAAAAGTGGAAAATTAATGCTAGAAATCTGACTGGAAAATATCAAACGGAATACAATAAAGATAATGCTGAACGGGGAAAGTAAAATTGAAAATAACAATACTAATTAATTGTTCAAAGTGCTAGAGAGAAATCGAGCGTGAGGGACAGAGAGGAGACAACAATTTTTGGTAATTGCCTTCATATATATATATATATATATATATATATATATATATATATATATATATATATATATATATATATATATATATATATATATATATATATATATATATATATATATATATATATATATATATATATATATATATATATATATATATATATATATATATATATATATATATATATATATATATATATATATATATATATATATATATTCCATTTAGTTGAAGAAATATAGGTAACGTTCCATGATTCACATTCCTCAAGCGTGGAGAAAATCCAGGAGAACATGCATTTTGTACGCTTCAGTGGTGAAAGGTTCGCAACTGCTTCCATTGTGGCGAGCATGGTGTGTATTGTAACGTGGGGCACATAATCCATATTTGTCCCGATTGTAACGTGAGACGTTCCTAGGGATGCCGGGGATGCTTGTTGAGGAATGTCTATACTCCACTGGGGAATGTTGAGATCTTCTGGGGATACCCAACTTCCTTTAGGCTGGCCGTAGACTAACTCTGCTTGGGGATAATATTGCTGACTTGCTAGGGGAATATTGTGCCTTTTCAGGGCTGATGGGAGACCAACTCTTCCTGGGTAGAGTATTGCTGAAATCTGGTCTTACTCTGTGGGGAGTTGAGGTAACTTGGTCACATTCTTCAGCCGAACCTACCTTGGTACCTCAGTGGATAAAGCAACTAGACACTTAGACCAATCTAAATTGCACCTGTTTCTAATGTCACCTGTAATTAGTCTTTTGTTTCTTATGCAGATATTCATGATTAGCAATTAAATGCATATATCAAAAATGAACATTGGACGTTCTTCGCAAAACAAAACAGAAAAAAAGGAAAATCAATTTGAACTTGTATTGATTTTGAAATTTGCCTGTAAATAGGCGTTTTTTGTGTACAAGAGGCTGACGTCCTAGTAAGAGAACGCCGCCGAGAAAAATAGAGTTTATACAATTTTGTGAAAAGGAAACAAAACAGCTATGTGAACAATAATCCCACTGGGTTCTAACTCTGCTATCGCCTTTATGTCTTCAAGCGTCTCATCACTTTACTGCTTCATTGAAGATGAAGCTGATTGATCGAATTTATCTGAGCCCGATAGTTGATGCCGAATTCTGGATGCGAGGTGATCCAATGAGACATAGTATTACGCTTTATCCCTAACTTTTGCCTGGACCGCCCTTTCGGGTTTTCAGTCCACCGGGATACCCATTTTTGCCCAAGCCGCCTTTTCAGGTTTTCGACTTGCCAGGTGTACAGATTTTTTTTATCCCTTATTTTTGCCCGAACCCTTTTGGTTCGCCGGGAAGCCCTTATTTTTGCCTAGGTGTGTCAACCTAGCGGTTCTTTAATCATGCGTAGTATCTTTTTACTATGTCTGCATTGGCGGGATGAGGAAGGTCTTCACCATCCATGGTGGTTAGAATCATAGCTCCTCCTGAGAAGATATGTTTAACCACAAATGGACCTTCGTACGTAGGGGTCCATTTGCCCCTGGGATCATTTTGAGGAAGAATGATGCGCTTGATTACCAGGTCTCCGACTTGATACTCTTGTCGTCTGACTTTCTTGTTAAATGCCCTGATAATCCGTTTTCGGTACGTTTGACCATGACAAATAGCGGTGAGTCTCTTTTCATCAATTAGGTTTAATTGATCAAGCCGAGTCTGGATCCAGTCATCTTCGCTCAAACCCGCATCCTTCATTATCCGGAGAGAGGGTATCTGGACTTCAATAGGCAAGACTGCCTCCATGCCATAGACCAAGGAAAAGGGAGTTGCCCCTGTTGACGTCCGTGTTGAGGTACGATACCCATGAAGAGCAAACGGTAACATTTTGTGCCAATCTTTGTAGGTCACTGTCATCTTCTGCACAATCTTCTTGATGTTCTTATTTGCTGCTTCTACAGCCCCGTTCATCTTTGGCCGGTAGGGAGAAGAGTTGTGGTGCTGTATCTTGAATTGCTCGCAGAGCTCAGTGATCATCTTGTTGTTAAGATTGGTACCATTATCAGTAATGATCCTTTCAGGTATACCGTATCGACAGATCAGGTTGTGCCGAATGGACCGTGCCACGGCGCTCTTGGTTACGGTGGCGTAGGAAGCTGCTTCAACCCACTTCGTGAAGTAATCAATCGCTACCAGGATGAAGCGATGCCCGTTGGATGCTATCGGTCGGATCTCGCCGATCATATCAATGCCCCACATTGCAAAAGGCCAAGGTGCTGTCAAGACGTTCAGAGGTACCGGAGGAATGTGCACCTTATCAGCATAGATCTGGCATTTATGACAAGTTTGAGAATGCTGATAACAGTCGGCTTCCATTGTGGACCATAAATATCCTGCCCGAAGGATTTTATTTGCCATGGTATGTCCACTGGAATGTGTTCCAAATGTACCTTCATGTAGTTCTGCCATGATCTTCTCTGCTTCAGTCTTATCCATACAACGCAGTAAGGTTGAATCATGGTTTCATTTGTACAGAATGTCATTGCTGAGGAAGAACTTTGCCGCGAACCTTCTCAGGAACTTCTTGTCATTAACAGATGCACCTTCGGGGTATTCTTGAGCTTCCAAGTACCTCCTCACTTCATGATACCAGGGTTTCTCTGTTACCTCTTCGGCCTCAAGATCACAGCAATATGCAGGTTCGTCCAATTTCTAGATAATGATCCGGGGAGCTTCGTTATCCCATTTGACTTTGAACATAGAAGACTTCGTAGCCAGCACGTCCGCTAATTGATTCCCCTCTCTTGGGAAGTGTTCAAAAGTTATCTCTTCGAAGTGGGGAAGCAATGTCAGTACATACTCCTTGTAAGGAATAAGATTTGGGTGTTTCGTATCCCACTCGCCTTTGAACTGATTGATCACGAGAGCGGAATCTCCGAAGACACTCAGAAATTTGATCCTTAAGTCAATTGCAGCTTGAAGACCCATGATGCATGCCTCATATTCCGCCATGTTGTTGGTGCAATTGAAACATAGCCGAGCGGTGAGTGGAGTATGAGTGCCTTTAGGGGATATGATCACAGCGCTGATACCATTACCCAAAGCATTTGAGGCTCCGTCAAAGTGCATAGACCATCGGGATCCTTCCTCAGGTCCTTTGTCCGGTCCAGGTACTTCACAATCAATCACTACCATGATATCTTCGTCTGGAAATTCAAAGTTCAACGACTGGTAATCATCCACCGGTTGGTGTGCCAAATGGTCTACCAATACACTTCCCTTGATTGCTTTTTGAGTCGTGTACTGGATGTCATACTCCGTCAAGATCATTTGCCATCTTGCTATACTTTCGGACAGAGCAGGCTTTTCGAATATGTACTTGATTGGATCCATTTTTGAAATCAACAGAGTAGTGTGAGTCAACATATACTGTCTCAGCCGGCGAGCAGTCCATACCAGAGCGCAGCAAGTTTTCTCGAGAAGTGAGTACCGGGTCTCACAGTCGGTAAACTTTTTGCTCAGGTAATAAATAGCGTGTTCTTTTCGGTCAGACTCGTCATGCTGTCCCAGCACACACCCCATTGAGTTGTCAAGTACTGTTAAGTATAAGATTAGAGGTCTCCCTTCAACCGGTGGCATAAGAATGGGTGGTTCTTGGAGATACTCTTTGATCTTTTCGAAAGCAGCCTGACATTCATCGTTCCAACGTACTACTTGATCCTTCTTCAGCAACTTGAAGATTGGTTCACAGGTAGCAGTTAGATGTGAGATGAATCGGGCAATGTAGTTCAACTGTCCTAGAAAGCCTCTGACTTCCTTCTCTGTCTTGGGAGTTGGCATCTCTTGTATGGCTTTCACCTTGGCAGGGTCCACTTGAATACCTTTGTCGCTTACGATGAAGCCTAGCAATTTTCCAGATCTCACCCCAAAGGTGCAGTTGTTTGGGTTCAACCTCAGCTTGTACAACTTCAGACGGTCAAACAGCTTCCGTAGATGGTCAAGGTGTTCCTCTTCAGTTTGGGACCTTGCAATCATATCATCGACGTATACTTCTATCTCGTGGTGGATCATATCATGGAATAAAGCAACCATGGCACGTTGGTAGGTTGCCCCAACATTTTTCAACCCAAAAGGCATGACCTTGTAGCAAAAGGTGCCCCACTGAGTAACAAAGGTGGTCTTCTCCATGTCTTCAGGAGCCATCTTGATCTTATTATAACCGGAGAAACCATCCATGAAGGAGAATACTTTATGCTGGGCGGTATTATCAACCAGAACGTCGATATGAGGCAGAGGGAAATCATCCTTAGGGCTCGCCCTGTTCAAATCCCTGTAATCAACACACATCCGGACCTTACCATCCTTTTTCGGCACTGGAACCACGTTGGAAATCCACTGAGGGTAAGAAGTCACTGCTAGAAACCCAGCGTCAAATTGTTTCATAACCTCAGCTTTGATTTTCTCGGACATTTCTGGACGCATACGGCGGACCTTCTGTTTAACCGGAGGACAGTCTTCCTTGGTAGGCAGGTGATGGACCACAATGTCGGTATCCAAACCAGGCATGTCTTCGTAAGACCAAGCAAAGATTTCCATGTAGTCATGCAACATCTGAATCAATCGTTGTTTCACACTGAGCTCTAGATTGGCACCGATCTTGACTTCCTTTCTGTCTGTCTCAGTACCCAGATTTACCGTTTCCACTGGCTCTTCATGTGGCTGAATGGCCCTTTCTTCCTAGAGTAGCAGTCTTGCAAGTTCACCAGGCACTTCGCAATCATCTTCACCTTCGTCTTTGGCTAAGTTGATCGGATTTTCGAAGTCATAACTGGCGGTAGCAGAGTCGTTACCAGTGAGATCCAGAGTGGATTGGAACCTGTATAAGTGAGTGTGTGTAAATAAAGCTGTTTTGCAAATAATAAAGAAAGAAAAGGAGCGCAAGATTTTGAAATGAAACAAACGTCCAATGTTTTGATTAATGATATATGAAAATGTCATACAAAAGCCCTCACAAATGGAGCCACGGTGCCCCGGGTAGGACACCGAGCCATAAAAGTTTAAACATATTGTTCGTTACAAATTGAAAACAAGAGTTCATTACTGAGTGACAAAAGTAATAGGTGTGAAGTCTTTGGCGGTCCAGTTTCTTGGTCCACTATCGGTTGTTGGGTAGATCCAGCTGTCGAATTCAGATTCCTCCACTTCGTCCTCAATAGCATTCACTCCCGGGTTAGCGATGAACACAGGAGGTCTTCCAATCCTCGCCTTACGAACAGCCTTCTGAGCCTCCGCAGTGAAGCCCAAGCCAAACTTGTCGGTCTTCGGAATAAAGTCAAGAAGTCGGCCCCAGTTTGCACACTCACCCTTCTCAATCACAGCCCGGGCATCCTTTAAGGAAGCCATCTTCAAAGGAGGGTCTTCAATCACAGTTTCAGCTGACGCCAGTGTCTGAGGCACTTCTTCAAAGTGTTGAAAGGGGGTTTCAATGAACTCCCCATCCATTTCTATGTACCGGAACGAGTTTAGGTGGCTGACCATATATTCTTCCTCCCGCTGAACTGTGACAATCTTTCCTCTGACTGGGTACTTAAGCTTCTGATGTAGTGTGGAGGTCACAGCTCCAGCCTTGTGGATCCATGGACGACCCAGCAAACAAGAGTAGGATGGACGGATGTCCATCACATAGAAAGTAGAATCAAAGACTTGAGAACCAACCCTGATTGGGATGTCAACTTCACCATGTACCATCCTTTTCGAACCGTCAAAGGCTCGGACAACAATGCTACTGGGCTTGAGCTCCAAACCCTCACAATCTAACCTATCTAAGGCCTTCTTGGGTAATACATTCAATGAAGAACTGGTGTCTACCAACACATGGGCAAGAGTAGTGCCCCTGCATTCAATGGAGACATGCAAGGCGTCATTATGATTTTTTCCTTTTGCAGTCAGATCGGCGTCAAAGAAGCCCAAACCATTATCGGCAGTCAAGTTGGCCACACAATCAGTAAATTGATCAGCAGACGTTTCTTGCGGCACATGGGCCATATTTAGGAAGGAGATCAGGGCCTTGGCATGGGCCTCGGAACACAACAACAGTGATAGCATAGAAATTTTTGATGGGGTGTGCCCCAGTTGCTCAACTATGTTGAAATCACTTTTCTTGATAATCTTGAGGATCTCTTCCATCTCTTGCTGGGAGGCTTCAACAGTGGTTGTCTTCGGTGCCTCCGTCAGGGCAGGAAAATCAGTAGCAATCCCTTTGCCCCGAGCGTCAGATGACTCGGCAACAGGGATAGAAACAGGAACTTGATTAGGAAGGGAAACATGCACACTTGCAGGTGTGATGACAAGGGGTTTCTGAATAGCTGGTGGCGCAATATCTGGTGAGAACAACCTACCACTGCGAGTAATTTTGGCAGGCCCGGTGATATTGCTGACACCGGTACTTGTATCAAACTCTTGCTTTACTCCAAGAACATAAACATCTGCCCCATAGTGCCACGGGACAACTTTGTCAGATGTATAAGGGAGAGGCCCCGGAACAGTAATGATGATAGGAGCAATCTTCTGAGCGGACATGATTTTGACAGGCTTCTTTGAGGGAGCCTTGGGAGGTTTGTTGAAAATAGTGACAATGGAAATTTCTTCAGCAGGGATAGCAGGAACAACAATCTTCTCGAACAAGATCTCCTTGCTATCCATCAGGCTTTGGATACCTGATTTCAGCAACGGACAAACAACAGGAGAAACAGCAGATAGAAGGCAATCTTCACCACATCCCGGAAATAAACCGGCTAGCAACAGATTCCTTTTGACAGTCAACAACGAGGTAACAATGTCTTCCATGGAGGCCACATACCGGTCTTCTTCCACAACATTCACTCCATGCTGGGGCATGGGAGCAGTCACAACATTGGGCCTTTCGGGCGCCTCAAACTGTATTTCTTTAGCATCAATAAGGTCTTGAACCTTATTCCTCAGAGCCCAGCAATCGTCCGTAGTATGCCCCGGGCTATCAGAGTGATAAGCGCAACGGGCGTTGGGGTTGTACTTTGGAGAAGCTGTGTTCACTACCTTCGGAGCTTCCTTGACAGTTACCAGATTGGTTGACAGTAGTTGCGGCAAAATCTGAGACAGGGTCATGCTGAGCCGAGTGTACTGCCTTTTGGGTCTCTCACCCCTTTGTTGATTATACTGCTGAGGAGCAGCAGCAGGCTTTGAGATTACCAATGCATTGACAGCTTGGCGGCGTTCCAGCTTAATTTGTCTTTTGGGACCATAAACAGCACTGGCTTCCTTCTTGAAGGGCTTCTTTTCAGTACTCGCGGAGGCACTTTTCTGTATCTTCCCCGACTTGATACCAGCTTCTATTCTCTCACCAGTCAAGATCAAATCTGTGAATCCAGCAGAAGAATTTCCAATCAGATGATTGAAGAATGGACCAGACAAGGTCCCTAAGAACATGTCAACAAGTTCACGGTCAGTCAAAGGTGGCTGCACCCTGCCAGCCAAGTCTCTCCACTTTTGTGCATACTCCTTGAATCCTTCGCCCGTCCCCAGTGACATACCCTGGAGTTGGGTACGCATAGGAGCGAGGTCAGAATTGTACTGATATTGCTTGTAAAAAGCAGTAGCCAAGTCCTCCCAGTTTCGGATACTGGCTCCATCCAGCTGATAGAACCACTCGAGTTGAGCCCCTGAAAGGCTATCCTGAAAGAAATGGATCCAAAGGTTCTTGTCTGCAGTGTAAGGTTGGATCTTCCTTACATATGATCTGAGATGCATCTTCGGGCAAGATAGCCCGTCATACCTTGCAAAAACTGGTACTTTAAACTTCGGGGGGATCACAATTCCAGCAACTAATCCCAAATCTTCGAAATCTAAGTCGGGAACTCTCTGCAGCTCCATAGCCGCCAACCTGTCTTCCAAGCCTTTGTACTTATCATCAGCGGGCGGGTATTGTTGATCAGAGTAGTCTTCGTCCTCTTCATCCTCCTCTTCTTCAACCTCGAATTCAGAAGGTACTGCAGCCGCATTCCCTTTACTGGTTCCCTCTTCAGATGTAGGGGGAAATTCAAGAACTCTTCTGGCTTCACCCTCAAACCTTCTTCCTAGGGTAGCCACCCCGATTCTTTTCTTCTTCTTTTTCACCTGCTCTTTGTTCCCCAGCAGGGCTTTCAGATCTTCCTGACCCTTAGCCAAGGTCATCAGGAGTTATTGAAACTGTGAATTCTGAGACTGCAAGTCCTTGACCGTCTGTTCGAGATCCATCTTACTGAAATAAACAGAAGAAAGATAAGGAAACCTGGTGTGGATACCTGCTTATGCGTATGATGAATGGTATGCTTATGTATGCAATGCATTCAAGGATTTAGAAAGTTCAAAATTGTTGCAAACAAAAAGAACGCACGTCATATTAATAAGAAGAAATTTGTTAGTACATAAATGCCCCATGGGCCAAATATTACAAAAACTTCTCAAGGTAAAAAGACGTTGCGCATCCTCTTTGGTGCGATGTAGGTGTTGAGGGTCTCTTCCTCATGGAGTCGGCGGGTAAGCTCCAAAACCTTCTTCTCACTGGCGTAGAAGCTGGCTTCAAAAGTGTTTCGTTCCTCCTTAAGTTGGATCTAACTCTTCTACATCTCCTCCCACGATGTAGGCATGTCAAGATATAGGATGGTGTAGGGAACCTCTCCTTCCTTAACGGGCTCTTTAATCACAGGGAGAACATGAGGATAAGGCATCATTAGACTCTAGGCTCGGGCTCGTACCCACTTGAGATAAGGCTCAAGAGGGATGGAATTCTTGTATCCCAGTGTCTTGCTATCAACCTTGTTAGGCATCCTCCAAGCTCTGATGAATCTTTGGCGAAGTCCTTGCGTATCGTTGTTGAAGTTAAAAACTAGGTCAGGAATCAACATGTCGTGAGGGCCATCTCTTCGTGCATATCCAAATTGTCTCAAAGCTAGACAAGGGTTGTAGGTAATGCCTCCTCTAATGCCAAGCAATGGAACATTAGGGAACTCTCCACAACGATCGACGATGATGAAATTTTCTCTGGACCGAGAACATCAATGTACATCAGAGTGAGTAAGGGTCATCAACCGTTGTGACCACCTTAAGCCTTGGTCATTCTTCAAAACAGATTGTGGAAGGTGCAAAATAAACCACCTTGCAAGGAGAGGAGTACAGCACATGAGAACACCCCTCTTTCTCATTGTTCGTGTGTAAAATGAATGAAGAATGTCCCCAAGCAATGTTGGTATTGGATTTCTGGATAAGAAGATTTTGACGGCGTTGACATCTACAAGCTGGTCAGGGTTTGGGAACAAGACCAACCCATAAATGAGGAGTGCCACAATTTCTTCAAAGGCTTGTAGATCCAATGAATTCCAACACTCTTGTTCCTTCTCGAACAAGAATTTTGCCAAGAAGCCTTTGACACCGCTTCTAGTTTCCCAATGCCCCTTGATGTCAGATGGTTGAAAGTGTTGTGCTCGAGCAACATCTTCAGGCTTTGGTTCTTTTTTTGTACCGTTGTAGGGTAGTTGATTAAGAATAGGAATTCTCAGGAGTTGAGAAAATTCCTCCAAAGTGGGCACCAACTGGTAGTCGGGGAAAGTGAAACAGTGGTGAAGGGGGTCAAAGAACTGGAACAACACCTTTACCATGTCCTCTTCAATGCTGGTGTTAACTAATCTGGGCAGTCTACCATGTCTTTCACTGAAGGGAGAGCTTTCCGGAATTCTGGATGTGAGCTCCTTGAGTTGAGGAGGGATTCTCACAAGGTTGACTTGGATAGTTTTCCTGCAAAGAATTTCCATGACCTACAAAACAAGAACAAAGATGAAGATCTAAACCCCTTGAAATGGTTAGTGAATGCATATGATTCTTTATGATGTTCATGATGTATGCACAAACATATGTACAAGCAATTCACACAAAACCCTAGTTTCAGGCTTGCATGGGGTTTCACTGGTAAGTACCCTCTTGAGTGTAGTTGGCTTAAAAACCTGTCCTATAAATAGTAACCGGGTTCTAAGGAGCTCAATATCACTGGATTGTTTTCCATGTTCATTGTTTTGGTTTAGCCACTTAACTAGCGACCAAAATATCCCAAGAAAACAACCCTCAATGAGTGTAGTATCGAGTATCTACCAACTTCGGACCGCACCAAAGCCGGTCATCTCACTACCCCTAATGAAAGGCCAAGATGGTCAAGTAAGGTTCTAGGTCATTAGTGCTTAGTGACATCACTCAGCGGCCCCGTACTCTCCTTGATTGAACTCAAGGGTTACCGGTACTCACAAATATGTCGCACTAATATAGCTATTGCTTCAACCGTGTCGGTATATCCCGCACAGTTTCCACAATGTATTGCTATCTATGAATGTTTCCCCAAATCCGGGTGTAGGATTTCAAACCCAAACAAGAGAACCAAGATATAAAGCAATCAAAGCAAACAATTGGTCATGCAAGAGGGTGTTCTAAGCCCTATGGTTACTCCACTTTAAAAAATTCCCCAGCAGAGTCGCCAGTTCTGTGATACGGTGGGAGAACTGACTTGAGGTTTTGCGTTTGTTTTCGCAAATGTTTCGGTTGAGCAAGAGTCGCCACCAACTTTTTATTTTATCCTAAGGAAAGGTTAAAAAGCACAGCAAAAACCTTTGAGATGTTTTCTTGGGTTCGGGGAGTAGATTATAGAAAGGGAAGGTATTAGCACCCTTTCTATCCATGGTTATCCATGGGCTCTTAGTTACTTGCTTAGATCAACTTGCCTTGATTTTCAATTGTTTGAAATGGTGCTTTGTGTGTGGGTTTGAAAATGTTTTGAAAAGAGGCCAATGTGGTGGCAACCTTTGTAATGATCCATGTTGGGATGTATACAAAGGTGTATGTCTTTTTAAAAGTTTTTCAATGTTTTTGAAAGTTGTTTTGAAAGTGCTGTGATGTGTGGTTTTGAAAAAATAGGCAAGTGTTTTTGTTTTGCAAGTTGGCAAGTAATCAAGAGCTATCTACCCTAAATTTCTCAAAGATCTTTGCTATGTTTTAACCCTTTTAACCATTTTGTTCCACCATTGTACTTGGTGGACAATCTTGTGTTAGGATGTGAACGGGACGGGCGCGGGTCATCGTTTAAACCATGATTGCAATGGTGCCAAGTGTCTTTGGGCAATTCTCCTTTAAGGGACTTGATCATTTTTAGGCAACTTTCGAAAGCGTCATCGAGGGACTATGATCATTTGAATTGTTTTGTTTTTGCCAAAGAT
Organism: Vicia faba; assembly: GCA_948472305.1. Lineage (NCBI taxonomy): Eukaryota > Viridiplantae > Streptophyta > Magnoliopsida > Fabales > Fabaceae > Vicia > Vicia faba. Next base: position 1,442,249,600 of record OX451741.1, on the reverse strand, counting down.
ACCTAACATACAACATGACCCATTATTGAAGGCAACAAGTGGAGTAACCCTAGGGGGTGCAAGTGTGATTAGTGTTGTCCATTTTCATGCTTGTTTATCTTGAATTTAGGTCAAACTATTTGTTGTTTTTGATTTGCATACAAAACCCTAATTCTAACATGGCATATTTAGAAAGCTTTTAAATGCGAAATTTAAAAGGTCCTAAATTATTACAACACAAATTATGGGATGGGGGTACAAATGTTCAAATGGGGATATTTTAGCAAGAAATTTAAATCTAACTATCACATCCAAATTGAATTATACAAATTAATTAATTGCACAATAATTAAATAAAATGAGATAAATATGCAAGATGCAAAAAATGATTTTTATATGTATGTAAAAAGGTATTTTTCATGTGACAAATAAACAAAAATAAAAATGAATAATTTTGGATATTTCTTATGTTTAGGGCAAAAACCCTAATTTGCTAAATAAAAAGGTATTTATTATTTATTATATGCAATATTTATTAATTATGTATAAAAAAATAAATAAAAAGAAAGTATATTGTCAAAAAGTGATTTTTTAAGTTAAATAAAAAAAATAAAAATGTATTATTTTTATGTTTTTAACCTAAATAGACTAATAAATAAATAAGTATTTATATTATTTATTAAATATATTAAATATGTACAAAAATAAAATATTTAATATTTACAAAAAAAAAGTATATTTCTTATAAAATGTTTTCAAAGGTAAAATAAAATAAAAATCAGAAAATAAAAGTGTTTGTATTATTTTTTTGTATTTTTAAATAAAAGGTATTATGTATTTATCTACATATAACACTAAATGAAACCAAATAAATATCAAATAAAATGTAAAAAATGTGAGAAAAATATTTTTAATATTTTTTATATTTTAATAAAAAATAACAAATCAAAATCAAAAAGAAAAAGTTAAAAATGACAAATAAAACTCAAAATGGGCCAGGGGGTGCATGTGAAATGCAGTGGTGCAAATAGAAAAAGCAATTTCAAGCCCAGCCCAAGAGAGGTTATCTTCAACCTCCAGACAAATGTTTGAAAATGCGCGCCTTTCCCACCTTGTTCAAACATCCTGATTCCTGGACTTTTAGCACAAACTTATAACATGAAAAATGTCAAGCATCAAGCCACGATTCCATACATACCAAGAACTTGATCTAACTCTCAGAAATGAGAGAGAATTTCTCCATCCCTAATTCTTAACCTAAGTTTTTTCTAATGTTCAGGTTCTAAATTCTCTCAGCACATGCAATATAAATGGAAAGTAAATATATGTGTAGCTTCAGGGCCATGAGTAGAGCATTTTTCATTCATAAACCTAAAGCTAACTCTTCCTAGATTGAGAGATAGAAGTCCATGAACTTACCTGTTCAGCTTGGATCGTGTCTGACAATGGAGGCACTTTCAAGGCAATGTGAGGACTTGTACTGCTTGCTTGAAGTTCAGGGATGCTTCTCCAACCTTTAGCTTGCCTTGAAACTAAATGAATCAAGCTATGGAAGTCAATCTGCAAAACAAAAAAAGTGAAAATGGTGAAGTTGGTTAGGGGTGTTACAGTTCGTGTCCAATGCTTGGGATAGTTTGTATAGGTGGTATGGAGTGTGTATGAACTGGTTTTGGCCAAGGCGCACGAATGGATTGAGTTATGGATCTCAAACTGCAGGGATGCCCTGTTTTTGTGCAGTACAATGGTGTTTTGAGGTTTAGGGAGGTATGGAAGGTAGTTAGCTCGTGCCTTAGCTCAGGTTTGATGTATGGAATGTGTTCAATAAGTTTGTCTAAGCTTGTGTTGGCAGAAAATGTGAGATGTGTTGGTTATGCAAGGTTTCTTCTCTCTTAAGCAAAAAATGACAAGTTGGATTCTAGACTTATGCAGGCCCCCTAAACATGCTGCCTCAATCCCTCTCGATCAGTGTGTTATGTCCATGAACTTGTGCCAAAAAGATTTGCATTGTACTTCTTGATTTGCAAACTTGACATAAAGCCATACTTTTCAAAAATGGATAAAGTGCTTTTTCTAATTAAGGCTTAATTCTTCATACAATGATCAAATGCACAAAATAATTCCTTGGCACAATGGATTGGCATTTAATTATTGAGTAAGAATAGGATTAGAGGCCTGTAACTAGCTTACTTATGCTGATTTGAAAAATTGCACAAGTTATGAACATGGAAATGGCTCATGAACAAAGTGACTTTTGCCCATATTGCCAAATTCAATTCTCCTTAACCACAAGGGTGTTTGATGAGTTCTTTGACATTTTGGAAAGCTTGGAATGTGTACTACAATCCATCTTTGTAATGCAAGTTGAAATTCCAAGTGGAAGCATGTGAAAAGTGGCCATGAAGTTAGGCAAAAATCCTGCCTAGAATAGGTCAAAATTTTTCTAAGTTAAGAATGTTTTGCACCCTTGTTCCAAAAATCATAACTTGAGCTACAAGCTTCTTTTGAGGAAACTTTGTGAATCAAAGTTGTAGATTTTGCAATGGACTATAACTTTCATGTTTTGAGCTTTCCTTGAATCCAAATGTATCTTTATGAAAAAATGGGACAAAGTTAGGAAAAAATTAGGGATTTTCATAACTTAGAAAAATTCTAAGTTATGAAAATTCTCCATTTCAAACCCTAATTTGTGATTTTTGATTTTTTGATGAACAAGTTTCATAATTGGACATGTTTTGATGAAAAATGAATCTTGACACTTGATTTTGACCAAAAAGTCAAAGTTTGACTTTTCAGTATACAGTCAAAAATTGATCAGTTGACTGGAAAATTCATCTGTCAATCTTGTGCATTTGGGATCTTTTGAATTTGTTGAACATGTCAAGATAATTCCATTGGGTCCTTGAGTCCATATGTGAGCTTGGTTTGCCATTGGCTAGGTCAAACAGTCAAAAATTGCCTTTGTGCAGTCAAAACCCTAAAAATGACCATTTTGCCCTTTTGGTGATCTGATCAAATTTCTTGTGGAATTGTGATCCAAACTTGATCAAATGGTCCATATAAGTTCATAATGTTGATGTGGGTCAAATTTCATGAGGTTTGACTGTCAATTGACCACAGTTGACTTTTCCCCAATACAACTGATTTCTAGGTCAACTGTCCAATTGACTGGGCAAAGATTGGAATCAAGGCTTGAAACTTGGTATGGATAAACTTGGGACTCCAATATGAAGCATGAAAGTCATCTTAGGCATTTTAGGTCAAAACATCTTTGTGCAAACACAAACCCTAATTTGGGTCAACAGTGCAAGGAGAAGTCTTGAGCAGAGGAAACCCTAACTGGATCTTGAGCTCCAAGGGTCTTGTGATGAGAAAATGTTGAGGAAATGGGAGGGAAAATTTTGGGGTACAACAGTTTCCCCTGTTCAATCTTCTTGAACCTGAAGAGTTAGATTGGCAAGTTTGCCTTTCGCGACTCGAGGGTAAAAGGAGATTGGACACTAGAGTGCCCGGAAATTTGCACTCGCATGCTGGAGTATCAGCAATGTGATGGAGGGAATGGGCTTATAGATGCCATTTGGAGATAGGATGGATAGGAGGATGGGCTTATAGATGCCATCTGGAGGCGTGACAGAACCTTATCGGGAATGGGCTTATAGATGCCATTTGGAAGTGTTGATCGCATAAGAGATTCCTTAGCGAGAACTTGCGTACTTTGAGAAAGAAAGATGTTTTCCTGGCTTGTTACAGGTGTTGATCTTCAGTCTCTTCATGCAGATATGCCCTGGCTAGATACAGGTATCAAATCTACAATTAGCTGCTCACAGATGTGCCCTGGCTAGATACAGGAATCGAATCTGGAACCGTTGTCTACAGATGTGCCCTGGCTGGATATAGGTATCGAATCTGGAATTGTCGTCTACAGATATGCCCTGGCTGGATACAGGAGTCGAATCCATAATTAGTTGCTCACAGATGTGCCCTGGCTAGATACAGGAATCGAATCTGGAATTGCAAAAGGTTGGTAGAGATATCTTTCCTGGCTGGATACAGGTATAAGCCTCTGACCTGAGAATGAAAGATAAATTCCTGGCCTGTTACAGGGGTTGATCTTCAAACTCTTCATGCAGATATGCCCTGGCTAGATACAGGTATCGAATCTACAATTAGCTGGTCACAGATGTGCCCTGGCTAGATACATGAATCGAATCTGGAACCGTTGTCTACAGATGCGCCCTGGCTGGATACAGGTATCGAATCTGGAATTGTCGTCTACAGATATTCCCTGGCTGGATACAGGAGTCGAATCCACAATTAGTTGCTCACAGATGTGCCCTGGCTAGATACAGGAATCGAATCTGGAATTGCAAAAGGTTGGTAGAGATAGCTTTCCTGGATGGATACAGGTGTAAGCCTCTGACCTGAGAATGAAAGATAAATTCCTGGCCTGTTACAGGGGTTGATCTTCAAACTCTTCATGCAGATATACCCTGGCTAGATACATGTATCGAATCTATAATCAATCACTCACAGATATGCCCTGGCTAGATACAGGTATCGAATCTGGAATTGCGATAGTTGATAGTAATCATCTTTTGATTGACCTTTTTCCTGAAAAGGCAAAACATTAGATGTATGCAATGTTATGATGTATGAGATGCATGATGTCATGATGCTTCAAAATGAGGTAGTGTTGTATGCACTTTGTCATGTATGTAAGCAGGACGTATGAAATATGAAATGTCTATGAATGTATTTTCGTCTAGGAAAATAAAACCTTGACGACTGGCCGGGGAATCAAATCCTGGGCTGATGTTGAAGAGTAGAGTTCTTCGCTTCCGCTGGGGATGATGGTTGTGAGAATAAACCGGTAGGAGAAGATGACTCCGTTGGGGAATAAACTTGTTGGAGAAATTACTCTGCGGGGAATTACTCTGTGGGAAGAGATACTTCGTTGAGGTTTTGATGAGAGCTCCGCTGGGGATAGGAAGAACTTCGCCGAGGACGATCTTTCCGTGGTAATTAGCTGAGGATAACCCAGTTATACCCTGGTGGGGAAATAACCTTTGAATAAAGTCGGGGAGAGACGTATGTACTCTCTAGGGGATAAGCTTCCAGAATCTACTGGGGATAAGCTTCAAGACCTGTTCGGGATATGGATTCCACTTTCCTGGGGAAACTTTTCAGACTGTACTGGGGTGTTGGTATTCCGCCGGGGAACAATCTCATATTAAGACTGTCGGGGATGCTTGTTGAGGAATGTCTATACTCCGCTGGGGAATGTTGGGATCTTCTGGGGATACCCAACTTCCTTTAGGCTGGTCGTAGACTAACTCTGCTTAGGGAGAATGTTGCTGACTTGCTAGGGGAATATTGTGCCTTTTCAGGGATGATGGGAGACCAACTCTTCCTGGGGAGAGTATTGCTGAAATCTGGTCTTACTCTGTGGGGAGTTGAGGTAACTTGGTCACATTCTTCAGCCGAACCTACCTTGGTACCTCGGTACCTCGGTGGATAAAGCAACTAGACACTTAGACCAATCTAAATTGCCCCTGTTTCTAATGTCACCTGTAATTAGTCTTTTGTTTCGTATGCAGATATTCATGATTAGCAATTAAATGCATATATCAAAAATGAACATTGGACGTTCTTCGCAAAACAAAACAGAAAAAAAGGAAAATCAATTTGAACTTGTATTGATTTTGAAATTTGCCTGTAAATAGGCGTTTTTGTGTACAAGAGGCTGACGTCCTAGTAAGAGAACGCCGCCGAGAAAAATAGAGTTTATACAATTTTGAGAAAAGGAAATAAAACAGCTATGTGAACAATAATCCCACTGGGTTCCAACTCTGCTATCGCCTTTATGTCTTCAAGCGTCTCATCACTTTGCTGCTTCGTTGAAGATGAAGCTGATTGATCGAATTTATCTGAGCCCGATAGTTGATGCCGAATTCTGGATGCGAGGTGATCCAACGGGACATAATATTACGCTTTATCCCTAACTTTTGCCTGGACCGCCCTTTCGGGTTTTCAGTCCACCGGGATACCCATTTTTGCCCAAGCCGCCTTTTCAGGTTTTCGACTTGCCAGGTGTACAGATTTTTTTTTATCCCTTATTTTTTCCCGAACCCTTTTGGTTCGCCGGGAAGCCCTTATTTTTGCCTAGGTGTGTCAACCTAGCGGGTCTTTAATCATGCGTAGTATCTTTTTACTATATCTGCATTGGCGGGGTGAGGAAGGTCGTCACCATCCATGGTGGTTAGAATCATAGCTCCTCCTGAGAAGATATGTTTAACCACAAATGGCCCTTCGTACGTAGGGGTCCATTTTCCCCTAGGATCATTTTGAGGAAGAATGATGCGCTTGATTACCAGGTCTCCGACTTGATACTCTTGCCGTCTGACTTTCTTGTTAAATGCCCTGATCATCCGTTTTTGATACGTTTGACCATGACAGATAGCGGTGAGTCTCTTTTCGTCAATTAGGTTTAATTGATCAAGCCGAGTCTGGATCCAGTCATCTTCGCTCAAACCCGCATCCTTCATTATCTGGAGAGAGGGTATCTGGACTTCAATAGGCAAGACTGCCTCCATGCCATAGACCAAGGAAAAGGGAGTTGCCCCTGTTGACGTCCGTGCTGAGGTACGATACCTGTTGTACCCCAAAATTTGCCCTCTCTTTCTTCAGGAAACCATCTTGGATTTTCAAGGTCCCTCTGAAACAAATCCAAGTCCTGAGTTATCTCTTTGCCCAAGCAAACCACTTTCAAGAGCATGATGATCACACATGCTCCAAAGACAACGCTTTTATCTTGAGAAAAATCAAATTCTAAGTACTTGAAACGTTTCTCTAAAAATAAGTGTTTAAGAAAAAATCAGCACTTCAGAACTTCTGGACCAATTCCAGATAAAAACGGTCAGAAGTTGCAAGCTTGGCTCAGCGTAGTCAGAAGTTGGCTTTTCAGCAGCTACATCAGCTCAATCAAAAGTTGTAAACGTGGTTCAGTATGTAAGCCTCAGACAGAACATGCCCCTTTCAGCAGTTATACAAGCTCAGTCAGAATTTGCTAAAGGGATGCAAGAGAAGCAGGGAAGTCTGAAGGCTCTTTCAGAACATGCTGAAATCAGAAGATGAAAAGGTCAGAAGAGTGGGTGTTACACTGATACAGAATCTCTAAGCCCAGGAGGCCAGAAGTAAATCCAAGGAACGTATTAGAAAATCAAGAGAATCTCCAGAGCTTACTAAGACAACAGGAAGCCAAGGCCAGAGCATGGTTTACGCTGTTCTTTTTGAAACAGAACTGTTGATTCAACGTTGGTTTCCGTTACCAGAATATTGATGTTGATAGGTCTTATCACCATTTAATGCTCATTAATGCTTCCAACCACTCCTGAACATTCACGTGTGGCTTGAAAAACGCTTTTGTGCAGATTCTGGCATGGGTCTACGCGCCACCGCCCACTTCAGAGGTCACTTCTCCCCAATCCACGCCTGCTGCTGCAGCCTAGGCTGAAGGCTATCTGTTATCACAACTTCCCAGGAATTTCTATCAAAGAGCAATTCAAACTCCGTTTGCGCTTTAATGTTCAAGGCACCCACAAGAACTTTGCCTATAAATAGAGAGTCATTGTCCACTGCAAAGGGGCGTTCAAAAAAAGAAACAGAAAAATTGCTAAGAGAGAAACAGAAACTCTTAGCAACATAGCATTCTGAAACTCTGCCAAAATCTCCAGTTTGTTTCATAACTTTGAGTTTCTCACCTTCAAACTTCATCCAATACCCTGTTTTCTTTGTGAACCAAAAACACCCTTTCCAAACTTCTGACCCTACGTACGCATACACCTTTACCTACCCTTTTCAAAAAGAATCTGTCCAGAACACCACCAGAGCCAAAAGCTAGCTTTCACCCACAAACTTTTCCAACAGCCAGGTAAGCACCTGCTGACCTTCATCACGCTGCTAAGCATCATCAGCTGTGCATACTCAAATAACATAATGTAAATATCATGTTGTTGCTGTTTATATTCTGAGGATTTTCATACCTCAGAACGTTCTGAGCCAGTATAGGACTTTCCTGTGACCTTGTTGGTTCTGGCCTCTGAAACATTTTTTTTACATTTGCTGGATTTGTTCCAAATATGTTTCCTGTTTTGTGGAATAACAACAGAATTGCAGATGTTCTGATTAGTACATGGAAAAGCCAAGTGCTGACTTTGACGTTAGCACATCTGAAGCCTATTTTGCTGTCAATGATATCAGAACCTCTGAGAGTTATTGCCTTTTCAGCAGAATCAGAACTTCTGGTTTCTCCACTAACAAACTTCTGTCTTGCAGTGCAGGGGAGTCAGAACTTCTGATTTCCCCACTAACAAGGTTCTGTTTTACAGGTGCCAGAGTCAGAAGTTCTGACTCATACAGTTTAACCAAGAGGTTGATCATCTGGCAGCGGATCTGAGTCAGAACTTCTGATGACCTCTCAGCAGCACGCTGGCTCCCTCTCTCTCTCTCTATATATCTTGTTTTTTGCTATTTTCTTTTTTGTCTATTTTTCTCGTTGAACCCACCATGTACAAATGTGTATCCCCATCCCCTAATTGTTGTAATAGCGTAGGATTTTATATTTCCGCTTCTTATTGCTAGTAATTAGGACGTGTATGGCAAGATAAAATCAATGAAATAGAAAAAACTAATTCAAAGAAAAAACTCTTGTATGCAATAAAACACACTTGCACACTAACACCCCTAGGGTTACATCCACTTGTTGCCTTTCAAAATTAGGCCATATTGCATGTTAGGTCTCTTTGGGAAAAACAAACAATTTAAATGATCATAGTCCCTCGATGACGCTTTCGAAAGTTGCCTAAAAATGATCAAGTCCCTTAAAGGAAAATTGCCCAAAGATACTTGGCACCATTTCAATTATGGTCTAAACGATGACCCGCGCCCGTCCCTTTCACATCCTAACACAAGATTGTCCACCAAATGCAATGGTGGAACAAAATTGTTAAAAGGGTTAAAACATAGCATAAATCTTTGAGGACTTTAGGGTAGATAGCTCTTAAGTACTTGTCAACTTGCAAAACAAAACACTTGCCTATTTTCAAACCACACTTCACAAACACTTTTTAAACAAACTTTCAAAAAACCCTTGAAACATCTTTTCAAAAAGACAAACACCTTTTGTAAAACATTCGAGTAAAGAATTGTTACAAGGGTAGCCTAGACAAGGCATCTTTTTTCAAAACATTTTCAAAACCACACACAAAGCACCATTTCAAACAATTGAAAACTAAGGCAAGTTGATCTAAGCAAGTACCTAAGAGCCCATGGATAACCATGGATAGAAAGGGTGCTAATACCTTCCCTTTCTATAATCTACTCCCCGAACCCAAGAAAATATCTCAAAGGTTTTTGTTGTGCTTTTTAAACCTTTCCTTAGGATAAAATAAAAAGTCGGTGGCGACTCTTGCTCAACCGAAACATTTGCGAAAACAAACGCAAAACCATAGTCAGTTCTCCAACCGTATCACAGAACTCGCGACTCTGCTGGGGATCAATTTAAAAGTGGAGTAACCTTAGGGCTTAGATCACCCTCTTGCATGACTAATTGTTTGATTTGAATGCTTTATACTTTGGCTCTATTGTTTGGGTTTGCAATCCTACACCCGGATTTTTGGGAAACATTCATAGATAGCAATACGTTGTGGAAACTGTGCGGGGTATACCGACACGGTCGAAGCAATAACTATATTAGTGCGACATATTTGTGAGTACCGGTAACCCTTGAGTTCAATCAAGGAGAGTACGGGGCCGCTGAGTGATGTCACTAAGCACTAATGACCTAGAACCTTACTTGACCATCTTTGCCTTTTATTAGGGGTAGTGAGATGACCGGCTTTGGTGCAGTCCGAAGTTGGTAGATACTCGATACTACACTCATTGAGGGTTGTTTTCTTGGAATATTTTGGTCGCTAGTTAAGTGGCTAAACCGAAACAATGAACAATGAAAACAATCCAGTGATATTGAGCTCCTTAGAACCCGGTTACTATTTATAGGACAGGTTTTTAAGCCAACTACACTCAAGAGGGTACTTACCTATGAAACCCCATGCAAGCCTGAAACTAGGGTTTGCTTGTACATATGTTTGTGCATACATCATAAACATCATAAAACATCATATGCATTCACTAACCATTTCAAGGGTTTGGATCTTCATCTTTGTTCTTGTTTTGTAGGTCATGGAAATTCCTCGCAGAAAAACCATCCAAGTCAACCTTGTGAGAATCTCTCCTCAACTCAAGGAGCTCACCTCAAGAATTCCGGAAAGTTCATCCTTCAGTGAAAGACATGGTAGACTGCTCAGCTTAGTCAACACCAACATTGAAGAAGACATGATGAAAGTGCTATTCCAGTTCTTTGACCCTCTTCACCACTGTTTCACTTTCCCTGATTACCAGTTGGTGCCCACTTTGGAGGAGTTTTCTCAACTCCTAAGAATCCCTATCCTTAATCAACTACCCTTCAACGGTACAGAAAAGGAACCAAAGTTGGAAGATGTTGCTCGAGCATTACATCTACAACCATCCGACATCAAGGGGCATTGGGAAACCATAAGCGGCGTCAAAGGATTCTTAGCAAAATTCTTGTTTGAGAAGGCACAAGAATGTTGGAATTCATTGGACCTACAAGCCTTTGAAGAAATTGTGGCACTCCTTATCTATGGGTTGGTCTTGTTCCCAAATTCTGACCAGTTGGTAGATGTCAACGCCGTCAAAATCTTCTTGTCCAGAAATCCAATACCAACTTTGCTTGGGGACATCCTTCACTCATTTTACACACGAACAATGAGAAAGAGGGGTGTTCTCATGTGCTGTACTCCTCTCCTTGCAAGGTGGTTTATTTCGCACCTTCCACAATCTGTCTTGAAGAATGACCAAGGCTCAAGGTGGTCCCAACGGTTGATGACTCTTACTCACTCTGATGTACATTGGTGTTCTCGGTCCAGAGAAAATGTCATCATCGTCGATCATTGTGGAGAGTTTCCTAATGTTCCTTTACTTGGAATCAGAGGAGGTATCACCTACAACCCTTGCCTAGCTTTGAGGCAATTTGGATATGCACTGAGGGATGGCCCTCATGACATGTTGATTCCTGACCTAGTTTTTGACTTCGACAACGATGCGCAAGGACTTCGCCAAAGATTCATCAGAGCTTGGGGGAGACCCAACAAGGTTGATAGCAAGACTCTGGGACACAAGAACTCCATCCCTCTTGAACCTTATCTCAAGTGGGTACGAGCCCGAGCCCAAAGTCTAATGATGCCTTATCCTCATGTTCTCCCTGTGATTAAAGAGCTTGTTAAGGAAGGAGAGGTTCCTTACACCATCCTATATCCTGACATTCCTACATCGTGGGAGGAAATGCAGAAAAGTTGGATTCAGCTCAAGGAGGAACGGAACACTTTTGAAGCCAGCTTCTACGCTAGTGAGAAGAAGGTTCTGGAGCTTACCCGCCGACTCCATGAGCAAGAGGCCCTCAACACCTACATCGCACCAAAGAGGATGCGCAATGTCTTTTTACCTTGAGAAGTTGTTTTTGTAATATTTGGCCCATGGGGCATTTATGTACTAACAAATTTCTTCTTAATATGACGTGCGTTCTTTTTTGTCTGCTACAAGTTTGAATATTTTGAATCCTTGAATGCATTGCATACATAAGCATACCATTCATCATGTGCATAAGCAGGTCTCACTCCAGGTTTCCTTATCTATCTGCTGTTTATTTCAGTAGGATGGATCTCGAGCAAACAGTCAAAGACCTGCAAGCTCAAAATGAACAGTTCCAACAACTCCTGACGACCTTGGCTAAGGGTCAGGAGGATCTCAAGACCTTGCTGGGGAATAAAGACCCATTGAAAAAGAAGAAAAAGAGACTCGGGGTGGCTACTTTAGGGAGAAGATTTGACGGAGAGGCCAGGAGAGTGCTTGAATTTCCTCCTATTTCTGATGAAGGAACCAGTAAAGGAGGTGGTGCCGTGGTACCTTCCGAGTCCGATGTGGAAGAAGAAGAGGTCGAAGAGGATGAAGACTATTCTGATCAGCAATACCCTCCAGCTGATGATAAATACAAGGGTTTAGAAGACAGGTTGGCCGCCATGGAATTACAAAGAGTACCGGGTTTGGATTTTGAAGACTTGGGTTTGGTTGCCGGGATTGTGATTCCCCCAAAATTCAAAGTGCCAGTTTTTGTGAGGTATGATGGGCTGTCCTGTCCAAAAATGCATCTCAGATCCTACGTGAGAAAGATCCAACCCTATACGGTAGATAAAAACCTTTGGATCCATTTCTTTCAAGACAGCTTTTCTGGGGCTCAATTGGAGTGGTTCTATCAGCTAGAGGGAACCAGCGTCCGAAATTGGGAAGACTTGGCCACCGCTTTTTACAAACAATATCAGTACAATTCTTACCTTGCTCCTACTCGTACCCAACTTTAGGGTATGTCATTAGGAACAGGCGAAGGATTCAAAGAATATGCACAAAAATGGAGGGATTTGGCTGGCAGGGTGCAGCCTCCTTTAACCAACCGTGAACTTGTTGATATGTTTCTAGGAACCCTATCTGGGCCATTTTTCAATCATATGATTGGTAACTCTTCCGCGGGGTTTACCGATTTGATCTTAACAGGAGAAAGAATAGAAGCTCGCATCAAGTCAGGAAAGATTCCGAAGGGTGTTGCTGCAAGTGTTGAGAAGAAACCTTTCAAGAAGGAAACAACTGTGGTATATTCTCAGAGAAGAGCAGGGAAGACTGAGCGCCGGCCAACTGTGGGGGCCGTAATGATTCAAAACCCTTCAAGTGAGCAACCTCGCTATAACCGGTCCAGATCAAATCAGCAACGGGTGGAACGGCCACAACGGCAGTTCACCCGCATTAATATGACGCCAGCGCAAGTACTTCCCCATCTGTTGAAGTTGAATCTCGCCACTATCAAAGAGGCACCAAAGAATGTGAATACGTCCTCTCCGCATTATCATCCTAATGCTAAATGCGCCTACCATTCTGACAGTGTCGGGCACGACACCAATGATTGTTGGGCACTCAAGCATAAAATCCAAGACCTGATAGAGGCGAAGGAAGTGGAGTTCGACGCTCCGGAGAAGCCTAATGTGATATCTGCTCCCATGCCGAAGCACGGCCGAAATGTCAATGCCATTGAAGAAGATTTGTATGTTGCTGATGTTAATGATCTGATAACTCCATTGTTAACCATCAAGTTGAATCTGTTAAGGGCCGGGATCTTCCCGGGATGTAAAGAAGACTGCTATTGTTGTTACTCTCTGCCGTTTGGTTGCCCGTTACTGAAGAAAGGCATCCAAGGCCTAATGGATAGTCGACAAATTTTATTTGAAAAAGTTTCTGCTGTTCCAACCCGTACTGAAGATGTCTCAATCATAACCATTCACGCCAATCTTTCCAAGGCCGTCAAAAAGCCTGTTAAGATTACACCAGCTACGAAATCTGTTCCTTTGAAGATAACAATGCCAGGGCCTGTCCCCTATGTTTCTGAGAAGTCAATACCATGGAACTATGGCGGTGACGTCTACTACCATGGTATTAAACAAATCGAAATAACTGAAGAAAGTTCGGATGATGAAGAAGCCAGCATTGGTAACATTGCAGGCACAAGCAAAATCACCCGGAGTGGGAGAATATTTTCTCTAGAGATTGCCCCTCCAAGAGCAATCTTTGGACCCTCATCTGCCGACAAGGTCATCCCTGCACCAATAAAACTCTCCGCTAGAGCCCCTTTGATTGAAGATGTTGTTGTTCCTAGTACTGTCCCTCCTACCACTGCTGATAAAGGTAAGGGAATCCAAGATGAGCTCGTCAGGACGAGGGCTCAACCCTTGGTCATCCCGGAAACCTCCAAGAAGGAAATGGATGAGATCTTAAGGATAATCAAAAGGAGTGATTACGATGTGGTAGAACAGCTGGGGCAAACCCCCTCAAAGATCTCCATGCTGGCACTACTACTTTGCTCGGAAGCGCACGCTAAAGCTCTGATAAAATTCCTGAAGGCAGCCCATGTGCCCCAGGAAACCTCTGCGGATCAATTTCAAAATTGCGTGGCTAGCCTGACTGCGGACAATGGATTAGGTTTCTCTGATGCCGACCTAACTCCTAAAGGTAGAAACCACAATGATGCTTTGCACATTTCAGTCGATTGCCGAGGAACTACTCTCGCACATGTCTTGGTCGACACTGGTTTGTCGCTGAATGTACTGCCTAAGAAGGCCTTGGACCGACTAGATTGTGAAGGGTTGGAGTTGAAGCCGAGTGACATTGTTGTCAGAGCTTTCGATGGTTCGAAGATAATGGTCCATGGGGAGGTTGAAATTCCCATCAAGATAGGCATTGAGGTGTTTAAATCTACTTTCTATGTGATGTACATCCGTCCGTCATACTCTTGCTTGTTGGGTAGGCCTTGGATACACCATGCTGGGGCAGTCACCTCTTCCTTACATCAGATGTTGAAGTATCCTGTCAAGGTAAAGATCATTATTGTCCATGGCGAAGAGGAGTACATGTTTAGCCACTTGAATTCTTTCCGGTATGTGGAGGTAGAAGGGGAGTTCATTGAGACGCCTTTCCAGCATTTCGAAGAAGTCCTTCCTGAAATAACAGTAGCAAAGTTGGCAGCTGAGACACCGAGGCAGATGGCCAGGATGGCATCTCTGGAGGACGCAAGGGCCACAATAAAGGAAGGGAAGAATTCAGCATGGGGGAAGTTGCCTGATATTCCATATAAGACAGACAAATTTGGATTAGGGTTCACTACCGCAGGTACGAAAGCTATGCGCCGTTCGAAGATTGAAAGAGCGCCAGTCAAAATTTCTCCCTACGGAATCAACGCCTTGGAGGATGAAGACAAAGAGAGCAACATCGAAGAGTGGATTTACCCAACTGTCAAAGGAGGATTGTGCAACTGGGAGGCAAAAGACTTTGTCCCCATCACTTTTATTCATCAGTAATTTATCTGTCAAACATTTCCTATTGGTCTGTAATATTTATTTTCAAACAATTCGTACACTATCTTTTCACCTCATGCCTTGCCCGGGGCATGTAGGTCCATTTGTAAGGGTTTTGATTATTTTTCATATCCATATGCCATGTTTAATGATTCATTGGACGTTTTTCATTTGATAAACTGCTGTGTTCATTTTCTTTCCTTTTGCATTTTTTGTTTAAGGATGGCTATCCCTTACACACACCCACACTCACCAATGCAGGTACCCATCCACTCCGGATTCCATGGGTGACTATTCTGCTATATCCTTCAATAACTCTGAAGATCTGGTCAATCAAGCCGAGTATGAAGATGACGAAGGTCGTGAAGTACCAGGGGAACTAGCCAGACTTCTACAACAAGAGGAAAGAGCCATCTTACCGCACGAAGAGTCATTGGAAACTGTCAACTTAGGGACCGAGGAAGACCGGAAGGAGGTGCAAGTGGGTGCCAATCTGGAGCCAAGTGTCAAGGAACGCCTGATACAATTGTTGAATGAGTATGTTGAAATCTTCGCTTGGTCTTATGAAGACATGCCGGGTTTAGATACAGACATCGTGGTCCACCGTCTCCCCACAAGAGAGGATTGTCCACCGATCAAGCAAAAAGTCCGCCGAGTGAGGCCTGACATGTCTGAAAAGATCAAAGCAGAAGTGATGAAGCAATTCGACGCTGGCTTTCTGGCTGTTACGTCCTATCCTCAATGGGTCGCTAACATCGTGCCAGTACCTAAGAAAGATGGCAAAGTCAGGATGTGTGTGGACTACCGGGATTTGAATAGGGCCAGCCCCAAAGATGATTTTCCACTTCCACACATTGACATTTTGATCGACAATACAGCTCAGCACAAAGTGTTTTCCTTCATGGATGGATTCTCAGGCTACAATCAAATCAAAATGGCCCCCGAGGATATGGAGAAAACAACTTTTGTCACACAATGGGGCACTTTCTGTTACAAGGTGATGCCGTTCGGGCTGAAGAACGCAGGGGCAACTTATCAACGCGCCATGGTAGCTTTGTTTCATGATATGATACATCATGAGATTGAAGTTAACGTAGACGATATGATAGCTCGGTCACAAACATAGGAGGAGCACCTTGAAGATCTAGAAAAGCTGTTTTCTAGATTGAAAGAATACAAACTCAGGCTGAATCCAAGTAAGTGCACTTTTGGAGTTAGGTCTGGTAAACTTATGGGATTTATTGTAAGCAACAAAGGCATTGAAGTCGATCCAGCAAAAGTGAAAGCAATACAAGAGATGCCTGCTCCCCGTACTGAAAAGGAGGTTAGGGGGTTCTTGGGGCGTTTGAATTATATTGCCAGATTCATCTCCCATCTGACTTCTACCTGTGAGCCAATTTTCAAACTCTTGAAGAAAGATCAGGTAGTTGAATGGAACGACGATTGCCAAGCTGCTTTCGATAAGATCAAGGAGTATTTGCTAGAACCTCCTATCCTGATGCCACCTGTCGAAGGAAGACCATTGATCATGTATCTGACCGTCTTGGATAACTCAATGGGGTGTGTTTTGGGCCAGCATGACGAGTCTGGTCGAAAAGAGCATGCTATTTATTACCTTAGCAAAAAGTTTACCGACTGTGAGACTCGCTACTCACTGCTCGAGAAAACTTGTTGCGCTTTGGTATGGGCTGCTCGCCGACTAAGACAGTATATGTTGACTCATACTACCTTGTTGATTTCCAAAATGGATCCTATCAAGTATATCTTCGAAAAGCCCGCTTTATTTGGAAGAATAGCCAGGTGGCATATGATCCTGACTGAGTATGACATCCAGTACACCACTCAAAAAGCTATAAAAGGGAGTGTACTAGCTGATCATCTTGCTCATCAAGCTATCGAAGATTACCAACCCATGAGATTTGACTTCCCAGACGAGGACATCGTGAATTTGGACAACATTGAGAGTAACGGACCGTATGACAGACCCGAAAAGGGATCCCGATGGACCCTGTATTTTGATGGTGCTTCAAATGCATTTGGAAACGGTATCGGTGCGGTACTCATCTCCCCGGAAGGTTGTCACACACCTTTCACGGCCCGACTTTGCTTCAGCTACACAAACAACATGTCTGAGTATGAAGCTTGCATCTTTGGTCTCAAGGCTGCTATAGACTTGGGGATCAAATCTTTGATCGTATTTGGGGACTCGGCTTTGGTTATCAGTCAAATCAAAGGAGAGTGGGATACCAAACATCCTAATCTTATCCCGTACAAAGAACATGTCTTGACATTGTTGCCTCATTTCGAGCAAATTACCTTCGAGCATTTCCCGCGAGAAGAGAATCAGCTAGCAGATGCTCTGGCTACAATGTCCTCCATGTTTAAACTCAACTGGGATAACGAGGCTCCCCAAATCACCATCGAGCGAATGGATGAACCTGCGCATTGTCACGAGATTAATACCGAAGAAGTAGTGGAACAACCTTGGTTCCATGAAATCAAAAGGTATCTCGAGACTAGAGATTACCCCGAAGGAGCTTCCGTAAATGACAAGAAGTTCTTAAGGAAATTTGCTGCCAAATTCTTCCTGAGCAACGACATCCTTTACAAGCGAAGCCATGATTGTGTATTACTCTGATGCATAGACAAAGCTGAAGCAGAGTTGATCATGACTGAGATACACAGCGGCACATTTGGTACTCACTTGAGCGGGCATACAATGGCTAAGAAGATCCTAAGGGCAGGCTATTACTGGTCTACCATGGAAGCTGACTGCCATCAACATTCCCGTACTTGCCACAAATGTCAAGTCTATGCTGACAAGGTTCATATCCCTCCGGTCCCTCTCAACGTTCTGACTGCTCCTTGGCCATTTGCAATGTGGGGCATTGACATGATTGGGGAGATCAAGCCCACGGCTTCCAACGAACACCGTTTCATTCTGGTTGCCATTGACTACTTCACAAAATGGGTCGAAGCAGCTTCCTTCGCCTCTGTTACTAAAAATGTGGTTGCCCGCTTCATCAAGCAAAATCTCATATACCGGTATGGTGTTCCAGACAGGATCATCATAGACAACGATACTAATATGAATAACACGATGATCACCGCTTTGTGCGAACAATTCAAGATTTATCATCACAATTCATCTCCCTATCGGCCGAAGATGAACGGTGATGTTGAAGCTGCGAACAAAAACATTAAGAAGATAATTCAGAAAATGACAGTCACTTACAAAGACTGGCATGAGATGTTACCGTTTTCCCTACATGGATACCGTACAACGGCACGTACTTCAACCGGGGCAACCTCATTTTCGTTGGTATATGGCATGGAAGCTGTCCTGCCTATGGAAGTTCAGATTCCCTCCCTAAGGATTATGAAGGATACAGGCTTGAATGAAGATGATTGGATGCAGGCCCGACTTGATCAACTCAATCTGATCGACGAGAAGCGACTCGCTGCTATATGCCATGGTCAGACGTATCAAAAACGGATGATCAAGGCCTTCAATAAGAAAGTCAGACGTCAAGTGTATCAAGTCGGAGATCTCTTAATCAAGCGGATTATCTTGCCGCAAAGTGATCCCAGGGGCAAATGGACTCCTACATATGAAGGACCATTCGTGATCAAGAGCATATTTTCTGGTGGTGCGATGATTCTAACCACCATGGACGGCGACGATTTTCCGCACCCTTCGAACGCAGACATAGTCAAAAGATACTACGCATAAAATAACCCGACAAGTCGAAAACCCGAAAGGGCGTCTTGGGCAAAAATGGGCATCCCGGTGAACCGAAAACCCGAAAGGGCGGTTCAGGAAAAAATTAGGGATAAAAACAAAAAAATCTGTACACCCGGCAAGTTGAAAACCCGAAAGGTCGGCTTGGGCAAAAAGGGGTTTCCCGGTGGATCGAAAACCCGAAAGGGCGATTCAGGCAAAAGTTAGGGAATTAAAGCGTATGACTATGTCTCGTCAGATCACTTCAAAGACAATCTCTTCATCAACCAGTTCCAGGTTCCTGATCAATCCAGTCATCGGCAGACAAAGCATTGGATGGACAGATATTCAGAGTTGTGAGGGCTATAGCAGAATGGAATCCCATGGAATTATTTCACATAGCCATCTTTATTTTGTATAAATCTTTCAAATATTCACGACAAAATCCTCTTACTAGGATGATTGTCTCCTTTGTACAAATATACTCAGAGAAAGTTAATACAAATACTTTTCCCAGAAATTTGTGTCATTTCCTTTCTCTTTTTTCTCTTGCACTAATTGTTTTATTTTGAGAAACGTCCAATGTTTTGTTAAATAGGCATATGCATTTGAACATAATCATCTCCTTATGAATCAAGAAAGAGGATTACTGATAGATTGGAGGTGCAGTCGGATATCTTGATACCCCTTCAAGGGAAACCCCCAGGAGAGTTGGAATCCATATCCCCAGCAAGTTTTGAAGCTTATCCCCAGCAGAGTTCATCAGAGTCCCCCAACATAACTTATCAATACAATCCCCCCAGAGGAGTTTATCTCTGTCATCCCCAGCCATAGAATCCTCCAGAACTCAATTCCCCTCAGAGTTTAAGTTCCAGTATCCCCAACAGAACTAAAACTTCAAACTATCTATCCCCAGCGGAGCCAGACTAGTGAACCTTTTCCCCATAGAAATGCTTCTCACTAGGCTAGAGATTCTCAGTCTTATCTCCCCAGCTTAAGTCTGCCAGGTTCTAAAATCCCCAGTAGACATCATCAGAATTTCTTTTACCCTGCAAGTCACCAAGGAAATTCCAAGCCCCCGCAAATGGTTCTAAGGCCCCTCGACAATTGAAGGTCTGGTATTCCCCAGGCAAATCTGAAGACCCTCAGTTCTCAGTTCCTCATTGTATATTAGAAATTCTCCAGTAAAGATCTCCTCAAAACAGGGATTCCCCAGAAGGTTGGTATACAACCCAAGCCCCTTATTCTCCAGCAACCACCAGGAATTATTCTTCCCGGCAGCAGTCAAGGTGCTTCATCCATTTCGGATTCATCTATCCTTCGCAAGACAGCTCTCCAGCTTACATGCGCCTTCATTTACATCCATATCATATAACATACGTTGCATCATGACATTGCATACAACTTTACCTTTTCAGATTCATCCAGATGCAGTTTCACACGAGCTTATCTCCAGGAAGCCCTACGCCGGTTCCTCTTCAACTTCAAGACCTTTGAAAACAGTTTACGGACGCTTCCCAACAACGGATGCTGCTCTATTGCTTATTCAACTTCCAAGATTTCTGAAAACAGTTCACAGGTTCTCCAAGTAACGGACGTTAACCTATCGCTTGTTCAGTTTCTTCTCAAGACTTCTGAAAATAGTTTACGGATTCTTCCCAACAACGGATGTTAATCTATCGCTTGTTCAGACGCAACCTTTGAAAATAGTTTACGGACGCTTCCCAACAACGGATGCTGCTCTATTGCTTATTCAACTTCCAGATTTCTGAAAACAGTTCACGGGTTCTCCAAGTAACGGACGTTAACCTATCGCTTGTTCAGTTTCTTCTCAAGACTTCTGAAAACAGTTTACGGATTCTTCCCAACAACGGATGTTAATCTATCGCTTGTTCAGACGCAACCTTTGAAAATAGTTTACGGACGCTTCCCAACAACGGATGCTGCTCTATTGCTTATTCAACTTCCAGATTTCTGAAAACAGTTCACGGGTTCTCCAAGTAACGGACGTTAACCTATCGCTTGTTCAGTTTCTTCTCAAGACTTCTGAAAACAGTTTACGGATTCTTCCCAACAACGGATGTTAATCTATCGCTTGTTCAGACGCAACCTTTGAAAATAGTTTACGGACGCTTCCCAACAACGGATGCTGCTCTATTGCTTATTCAACTTCCAGATTTCTGAAAACAATTCACGGGTTCTCCAAGTAACGGACGTTAACCTATCGCTTGTTCAGTTTCTTCTCGAGACTTCTGAAAACAGTTTGTGGATTCTTCCCAACAACGGATGTTAATCTATCGCTTGTTCAGATGCAACTTTTGAAAACAGTTTACGGATGCCTCCAGATACGGATGTCAATCTATTGCTTATTCAAGCCCCAGTTCAGAGATGGTTCAAAACATGGACACCTTTCTGATTTTCATTCTAGATGGCATCTTTAAGCCCATCCCCGACAAGATTCTGCCACCCTTCCAGATGTCATCTTTAAGCCCATCTCCAAATGGCATCCCTAAGCCCATTTCCGCATCCATTGCTTTAACAAGTGCAAATTTAAGGGCACTCTAGTGTCCAATCTCCTTTTACCTTCGAGTCGCGAAAGGCAAAATTGCCAATCTAACTCTTCAGGTTCAAGAAGATTGAACAGGGGCAACTGTTGTACCCCAAAATTTGCCCTCTCTTTCTTCAGGAAACCATCTTGGATTTTCAAGGTCCCTCTGAAACAAATCCAAGTCCTGAGTTATCTTTTTGCCCAAGCAAACCACTTACAAGAGCAAGATGATCACACAAGCTCCAAAGAAAACGCTTTTATCTTGAGAAAAATCAAATTCTAAGTACTTGGAACGTTTCTCTAAAAATAAGTGTTTAAGAAAAAATCAGCGCTTCAGAACTTCTGGACCAATTCCAGATAAAAATGGTCAGAAGTTGCAAGCTTGGCTCAGTGTAGTGAGAAGTTGGCTTTTCAGCAGCTACATCAGCTCAATCAGAAGTTGTAAACATGGTTCAGTATGTAAGCCTCAGACAGAACATGCCCCTTTCAGCAGTTATACAAGCTCAGTCAGAATTTGCTAAAGGGATGCAAGAGAAGCAGGGAAGTCTGAAGGCTCTTTCAGAACATGCTGAAATCAGAAGATGAAAAGGTCAGAAGAGTGGGTGTTACACTGATACAGAATCTCTAAGCCCGGGAGGTCCAGAAGTAAATCCAAGGAACGTATCAGAAAATCAGGAGAATCTCCAGAGCTTACTAAGACAACAGGAAGCCAAGGCCAGAGCATGGTTTACGCTGTTCTTTTTGAAATAGAACTGCTGATTCAACATTGGTTTCCATTACCAGAATATTGATGTTGATAGGTCTTATCACCATTTAATGCTCATTAATGCTTCCAACCACTCCTGAACATTCACGTGTGGCTTGGAAAACGCTTTTGTGCAGATTCTGGCATGGGTCTACGCGCCACCGCCCACTTCAGAGGCCACTTCTCCCCAATCCACGCCTGCTGCTGCAGCCTAGGCTGAAGGCTATCTGTTATCACAACTTCCCAGGAATTTCTGTCATAGAGCAATTCAAACTCTGTTGGCGCTTTAATGTTCAAGGCACCCACAAGAACTTTGCCTATAAATAGAGAGTCATTGTCCACTGCAAAGGGGCGTTCAAAAAAAGAAACAGAAAAATTGCTAAGAGAGAAACAGAAACTCTTAGCAACATAGCATTCTGAAACTCTGCCAAAATCTCCAGTTTGTTTCATAACTTTGAGTTTCTCACCTTCAAACTTCATCCAATACCCAGTTTTCTTTGTGAACCAAAAACACCCTTTCCAAACTTCTGACCCTACGTACGCATACACCTTTACCTACCCTTTTCAAAAAGAATCTGTCCAGAACACCACCAGAGCCAAAAGCTAGCTTTCACCCACAAACTTTTCCAACAGCCAGGTAAGCACCTGCTGACCTTCATCACGCTGCTAAGCATCATCAGCTGTGCATACTCAAATAACATAATGTAAATATCATGTTGTTGCTGTTTATATTCTGAGGATTTTCATACCTCAGAACGTTCTGAGCCAGTATAGGACTTGCCTGTGACCTTGTTGGTTCTGGCCTCTGAAACATTTTTTTTACATTTGCTGGATCTGTTCCAAATATGTTTCCTGTTTTGTGGAATAACAACAGAATTGCAGATGTTCTGATTAGTACAGGGAAAAGCCAAGTGCTGACTTTGACGTTAGCACATCTGAAGCCTGTTTTGCTGTCAATGATATCAGAACCTCTGAGAGTTATTGCCTTTTCAGTTGAATCAGAACTTCTGGTTTCTCCACTAACAAACTTTTGTCTTGCAGCGCAGGGGAGTCAGCACTTTTGATTTCCCCACTAACAGGGTTCTGTTTTGCAGGTGCCAGAGTCAGAAGTTCTGACTCATACAGTTTAACCAAGAGGTTGATCATCTGGCAGCGGATCTGAGTCAGAACTTCTGATGACCTCTCAGCAGCGCGCTGGCTCCCTCTCTCTCTCTATATATCTTGTTTTTTGCTATTTTCTTTTTTGTCTATTTTTCTCGTTGAACCCCCCATGTACAAATGTGTATCCCCATCCCCTAATTGTTGTAATAGCGTAGGATTTTATATTTCTGCTTCTTATTGCTAGTAATTAGGACGTGTATGGCAAGATAAAATCAATGAAATAGAAAAAACTAATTCAAAGAAAAAACTCTTGTATGCAATAAAACACACTTGCACACTAACACCCCTAGGGTTACATCCACTTGTTGCCTTTCAAAATTAGGCCATATTGCATGTTAGGTCTCTTTGGGCAAAACAAACAATTCAAATGATCATAGTCCCTCGATGACGCTTTCGAAAGTTGCCTAAAAATGATCAAGTCCCTTAAAGGAAAATTGCCCAAAGATACTTGGCACCATTGCAATTATGGTCTAAACGATGAGCCGCACCCGTCCCTTTCACATCCTAACACAAGATTGTCCACCAAATGCAATGGTGGAACAAAATTGTTAAAAGGGTTAAAACATAGCATAAATCTTTGAGGACTTTAGGGTAGATAGCTCTTAAGTACTTGTCAACTTGCAAAACAAAACACTTGCCTATTTTCAAACCACACTTTACAAACACTTTTTAAACAAACTTTCAAAAAACCCTTGAAACATCTTTTCAAAAAGACAAACACCTTTTGTAAAACATTCGAGTAAAGAATTGTTACAAGGGTAGCCTAGATAAGGCATCTTTTTTCAAAACATTTTCAAAACCACACACAAAGCACCATTTCAAACAATTGAAAACCAAGGCAAGTTGATCTAAGCAAGTACCTAAGAGCCCATGGATAACCATGGATAGAAAGGGTGCTAATACCTTCCCTTTCTATAATCTACTCCCCGAACCCAAGAAAATATCTCAAAGGTTTTTGCTGTGCTTTTTAAACCTTTCCTTAGGATAAAATGAAAATTCGGTGGCGACTCTTGCTCAACCGAAACATTTGCGAAAACAAACGCAAAACCATAGTCAGTTCTCCCACCGTATCACAATACCCATGAAGAGCAAACGGTAACATTTCGTGCCAATCTTTGTAGGTCACTGTCATCTTCTGCACAATCTTCTTGATGTTCTTATTCGCTGCTTCTACAGCCCCGTTCATCTTCGGCCGGTAGGGAGAAGAGTTGTGGTGCTGTATCTTGAATTGCTCACAGAGCTCAGTGATCATCTTGTTGTTAAGATTGGTACCATTATCCGTAATGATCCTTTCAGGTGTACCGTATCGAAAGATCAGGTTGTGCCGAATGAACCATGCCACAACGCTCTTGGTTACGGTGGCGTAGGAAGCTGCTTCAACCTACTTCGTGAAGTAATCAATCGCTACCAGGATGAAGCGATGCCTGTTGGATGATGTCGGTCGGATCTCGCCGATCATATCAATGCCCCACATTGCAAAAGGCCAAGGTTCTGTCAAGATGTTCAGAGGTACCGGAGGAATGTGCACCTTATCAGCATAGATCTGGCATTTATGACAAGTTCGAGAATGCTGATAACAGTCGGCTTCCATTGTGGACCAGAAATATCCTGCCCGAAGGATTTTCTTTGCCATGGTATGTCCATTGGAATGTGTTCCGAATGTACCTTCATGTAGTTCTGCCATGATCTTCTCTGCTTCAGTCTTATCCACACAACGCAGTAAGGTTGAATCATGGTTTCGTTTGTACAGAATGTCGTTGCTGAGGAAGAACTTTGCCGCGAACCTTCTCAGGAACTTCTTGTCATTAACAGATGCACCTTCGGGGTATTCTTGAGCTTCCAAGTACCTCCTCACTTCATGATACCAGGGTTTCTCTGTTACCTCTTCAGCCTCAAGATCACAGTAATATGCAGGTTCATCCAATTTCCAGATAATGATCCGGGGAGCTTCGTTATCCCATTTGACTTTGAACATAGAAGACATCATAGCCAGAGCGTCCGCTAACTGATTCTCCTCTCTTGGGAAGTGTTCAAAAGTTATCTCTTCGAAGTGGGGAAGCAATGTCAGCACATACTCCTTGTAAGGAATAAGATTTGGGTGTTTCGTATCCCACTCGCCTTTGACCTAATTGATCACGAGAGCGGAATCTCCGAAGACACTCAAAAACTTGATCCTTAAGTCAATTGCAGCTTGAAGACCCATGATGCATGCCTCATATTCCGCCATGTTGTTGGTGCAGTTGAAACATAGCCGAGCGATGAGTGGAGTATGAGTGCCTTTGGGGGATATGATCACAGCGCCGATACCATTACCCAAAGCGTTTGAGGCTCCGTCAAAGTGCATAGACCATCGGGATCCTTCCTCAGGTCCTTCATCCGGTCCAGGTACTTCACAATCAGTCACTACCATGATATCTTCGTCTGGAAATTCAAAGTTCAACGACTGGTAATCGTCCACCGGTTGGTGTGCCAAATGGTCTGCCAATACACTTCCCTTGATTGCTTTTTGAGTCGTGTACTGGATGTCATACTCCGTCAAGATCATTTTCCATCTTGCTATTCTTCCGGACAGAGCAGGCTTTTCGAATATGTACTTGATTGGATCCATTTTTGAAATCAACAGAGTAGTGTGAGTCAACTTATACTGTCTCAGCCGACGAGCAGCCCATACCAGAGCGCATCAAGTTTTCTCGAGCAGTGAGTACCGGGTCTCACAGTCGGTAAACTTTTTGCTCATGTAACAAATAGCGTGTTCTTTTCGGCCAGACTCGTCATGCTGTCCCAGCACACACCCCATTGAGTTGTCAAGTACTGTTAAGTATAAGATTAGAGGTCTCCCTTCAACCGGTGGCATAAGAATGGGTGGTTCTTGGAGATACTCTTTGATCTTTTCGAAAGCAGCCTGACATTCATCGTTCCAACGTACTACTTGATCCTTCTTCAGCAGCTTGAAGATTGGTTCACAGGTAGCAGTTAGATGTGAGATGAATCGGGCAATGTAGTTCAACCGTCCTAGAAAGCCTCTGACTTCCTTCTCTGTCTTGGGAGTTGGCATATCTTGTATGGCTTTCACCTTGGCAGGGTCCACTTGAATACCTTTGTTGCTTACGATGAAGCCTAGCAATTTTCCAGATCTCACCCCAAAGGTGCACTTGTTTGGGTTCAACCTCAGCTTGTACAACTTCAGACGGTCAAACAGCTTCCGTAGATGGTCAAGGTGTTCCTCCTCAGTTTGGGACCTTGCAATCATATCATCAACGTATACTTCTATCTCGTGGTGGATCATATCATGGAATAAAGTAACCATGGCACGTTGGTAGGTTTCCCCAGCATTTTTCAACCCAAAAGGCATGACCTTGTAGCAAAAGGTGCCCCACTGAGTAACAAAGGTGGTCTTCTCGATGTCTTCAAGAGCCATCTTGATCCGATTATAACCGGAGAAACCATCCATGAAGGAGAATACTTTATGCTGGGCGGTGTTGTCAACCAGAACGTCGATATGAGGCAGAGGGAAATCATCCTTAGGGCTCGCCCTGTTCAAATCCCTGTAATCAACACACATCTGGACCTTACCATCCTTTTTCGGCACTGGAACCACGTTGGCAATCCACTGAGGGTAAGAAGTCACTGCTATAAACCCGGCGTCAAATTGTTTCATAACCTCAACTTTGATTTTCTCGGACATTTCTGGACGCATACGGCGGACCTTCTGTTTAACCGGAGGACAGTCTTCCTTGGTAGGCAGGTGATGAACCACAATGTCGGTATCCAAACCAGGCATGTCTTCGTAAGACCAAGCAAAGATTTCCATGTAGTCATGCAGCATCTGAATCAACCGTTGTTTCACACTGAGCTCTAGATTGGCACCGATCTTGACTTCCTTTCTGTCTGTCTCAGTACCCATATTTACCGTTTCCACTGGCTCTTCATGTGGCTGAATGGCCCTTTCTTCCTGGAGTAGCAGTCTTGCAAGTTCACCAGGCACTTCGCAATCATCTTCACCTTCGTCTTCAGCTAAGTTGATCGGATTTTCGAAGTCATAACTGGCGGTAGCAGAGTCGTTATCAGTGAGATCCAGAGTGGATTGGAACCTGTATAAGTGAGTGTGTGTAAATATAGCTGTTTTGCAAATAATAAAGAAAGAAAAGGAGCGCAAAATTTTGAAATGCAATAAACGTCCAATGTTTTGATTAATGATATATGAAAATGTCATACAAAAGCCCTCACAAATGGAGCCACGGTGCCCCGGGTAGGACACCGAGCCATAAAAGTTTCAACATATTGTTCGTTACAAATTGAAAACAAAAGAGTTCATTACTGAGTGACAAAAGTAATAGGTGTGAAGTCTTTGGCGGTCCAGTTGCTTGGTCCACTGTCGGTTGTTGGGTAGATCCAGCTGTCGAATTCAGATTCCTCCACTTCATCTTCAATAGCATTCACTCCCAGGTTAGCGATGAACACAGGAGGTCTTCCAATCCTCGCCTTACGAACAACCTTCTGAGCCTCCGCAGTGAAGCCCAAGCCAAACTTGTCGGTCTTCGGAGTAAAGTCAGGAAGTCGGCCCCAGTTTGCACACTCACCCTTCTCAATCACAGCCCGGACATCCTTTAAGGAAGCCATCTTCAAAGGAGGGTCTTCAATCACAGTTTCAGCTGACGCCAGTGTCTGAGGCACTTCTTCAAAGTGTTGAAAGGGGGTTTCAATGAACTCCCCATCCATTTCTATGTACCGGAACGAGTTTAGGTGGCTGACCATATATTCTTCCTCCCCCTGAACTGTGACAATCTTTCCTCTGACTGGGTACTTAAGCTTCTGATGTAGTATGGAGGTAACAGCTCCAGCCTTGTGGATCCATGTACGAACCAGCAAACAAGAGTAGGATGGACGGATGTCCATCACATAGAAAGTAGAATCAAAGACTTGAGAACCAACCCTGATTGGGATGTCAACTTCACCATGTACCATCCTTTTCGAACCGTCAAAGGCTCGGACAACAATGCTACTGGGCTTGAGCTCCAAACCCTCACAATCTAACCTGTCTAAGGCCTTCTTGGGTAATACATTCAATGAAGAGCCGGTGTCTACCAACACATGGGCAAGAGTAGTGCCCCTGCATTCAATGGAGACATGCAGGGCGTCATTATGATTTTTTCCTTTTGCAGTCAGATCGGCGTCAGAGAAGCCCAAACCATTATCGGCAGTCAAGTTGGCCATACAATGAGTAAATTGATCAGCAGACGTTTCTTGCGGCACATGGGCCGTCTTTAGGAAGGAGATCAGGGCCTTGGCATGGGCCTCGAAACACAACAACAGTGATAGCATAGAAATTTTTGATGGGGTGTGCCCCAGTTGCTCAACTACGTTGAAATCACTTTTCTTGATAATCTTGAGGATCTCTTCCATCTCTTGCTGGGAGGCTTCAACAGTGGTTGTCTTCGGTGCCTCCGTCAGGGCAGGCAAATCAGTAGCAATCCCTTTGCCCCGAGCGTCAGATGACTCGGCAGCAGGGATAGAAACAGGAACTTGATTAGGAAGGGAAACATGCACACTTGCAGGTGTGATGACAAGGGGTTTCTGAATAGCTGGTGGCGCAATATCTGGTGAGAACAGCCTACCACTGCGAGTAAGTTTGGCAGGCCCGGTGATATTGCTGACACCGGTACTTGTATCAAACTCTTGCTTTACTCCAAGAACATAAACATTTGCCCCATAGTTCCACGGGACAGCTTTGTCAGATGTATAAGGGAGAGGCCCCGAAACAGTAATGATGATAGGAGCAATCTTCTGAGAGGACATGATTTTGACAGGCTTCTTTGAGGGAGCCTTAGGAGGTTTGTTGAAAATAGTGACAATGGAAATTTCTTCAGCAGGGACAGCAGGAACAACAATCTTCTCGAACAAGATCTCCTTGCTATCCATCAGGCTTTGAATACCTGATTTCATCAATGGACAAACAACAGGCGAAACAGCACATAGAAGGCAATCTTCACAACATCCCGGAAATAAACCGGCTAGCAACAGATTCCTTTTGACAGTCAACAACGGGGTAACAATGTCTTCCACGGAGGCCACATACCGGTCTTCTTCCACAACATTCACTCCATGCTGGGGCATGGGAGCAGTCACAACATTGGGCCTTTCGGGCGCCTCAAACTGTATTTCTTTAGCATCAATAAGGTCTTCAACCTTATTCCTCAGAGCCCAGCAATCGTCCGTAGTATGCCCCGGGCTATCAGAGTGATAAGCGCAACGGGCGTTGGGGTTGTACTTTGGAGAAGCTGTGTTCACTACCTTCGGAGCTTCCTTGACAGTTACCAGATTGGTTGACAGTAGTTGCGGCAAAATCTGAGACAGGGTCATGCTGAGCCGAGTGTACTGCCTTTTGGGTCTCTCACCCCTTTGTTGATTATACTACTGAGGAGCAGCAACAGGCTTTGAGATTACCAATGCATTGACAGCTTGGCGGCGTTCCAGCTTAATTTGTCTTTTGGGACCATAAACAGCATTGGCTTCCTTCTTGAAGGGCTTCTTTTCAGTACTCGCGGAGGAACTTTTCTGTATCTTCCCCGACTTGATACCAGCTTTTATTCTCTCACCAGTCAAGATCAAATCTGTGAATCCATCAGAAGAATTTCCAATCAGATGATTGAAGAATGGACCAGACAAGGTCCCTAAGAACATGTCAACAAGTTCACGGTCAGTCAAAGGTGGCTGCACCCTGCCAGCCAAGTCTCTCCACTTTTGTGCATACTCCTTGAATCCTTCGCCCGTCCCCAGTGACATACCCTGGAGTTGGGTACGCGTAGGAGCGAGGTCAGAATTGTACTGATATTGCTTGTAAAAAGCAGTAGCCAAGTCCTCCCAGTTTCGGATACTGGCTCTATCCAGCTGATAGAACCACTCGAGTTAAGCCCCTGAAATGCTATCCTGAAAGAAATGGATCCAAAGGTTCTTGTCTGCAGTGTAAGGTTGGATCTTCCTTACATATGATCTGAGATGCATCTTCGGGCAAGATAGCCCGTCATACCTTGCAAAAACTGGTACTTTAAACTTCGGGGGGATCACAATTCCAGCAACTAATCCCAAATCTTCGAAATCTAAGCCGGGAACTCTCTGCAGCTCCATAGCCGCCAACCTGTCTTCCAAGCCTTTGTACTTATCATCAGCGGGCGGGTATTGTTGATCAGAGTAGTCTTCGTCCTCTTCAGCCTCCTCTTCTTCAACCTCGGATTCGGAAGGTACTGCAGCCGCATTCCCTTTATTGGTTCCCTCTTCAGATGTAGGGGGAAATTCAAGCACTCTTCTGGCTTCACCCTCAAACCTTCTTCCTAGGGTAGCCACCCCGATTCTTTTCTTCTTCTTTTTCACCTGCTCTTTGTTCCCCAGCAGGGCTTTCAGATCTTTCTGACCCTTAGCCAAGGTCATCAGGAGTTGTTAAAACTGTGAATTCTGAGACTGCAAGTCCTTGACCGTCTGTTCGAGATCCATCTTACTGAAATAAACAGCAGAAAGATAAGGAAACCTGGTGTGGAGACCTGCTTATGCGTATGATGAATGGTATGCTTATGTATGCAATGCATTCAAGGATTTAGAAAGTTCAAAATTGTTGCAAACAAAAAGAACGCACATCATATTAATAAGAAGAAATTTGTTAGTACATAAATGCCCCATGGGCCAAATATTACAAAAACTTCTCAAGGTAAAAAGACGTTGCGCATCCTCTTTGGTGCGATGTAGGTGTTGAGGGTCTCTTCCTCATGGAGTCGGCGGGTAAGCTCCAAAACCTTCTTCTCACTGGCGTAGAAGCTGGCTTCAAAAGTGTTCCGTTCCTCCTTGAGTTGGATCCAACTCTTCTGCATCTCCTCCCACGATGTAGGCATGTCAGGATATAGGATGATGTAGGGAACCTCTCCTTCCTTAACGGGCTCTTTAATCACAGGGAGAACATGAGGATAAGGCATCATTAGACTCTGGGCTCGGGCTCGTACCCACTTGAGATAAGGCTCAAGAGGGATGGAATTCTTGTGTCTCAGTGTCTTGCTATCAACCTTGTTAGGCATCCTCCAAGCTCTGATGAATCTTTGGTGAAGTTCTTGCGCATCGTTGTCGAAGTCAAAAACTAGGTCAAGAATCAACATGTCGTGAGGGCCATCTCTTCGCGCATATCCAAATTGTCTCAAAGCTAGACAAGGGTTGTAGGTAATGCCTCCTCTAATGCCAAGCAATGGAACATTAGGGAACTCTCCACAATGATCGACGATGATGACATTTTCTCTGGACCAAGAACACCAATGTACATCAGAGTGAGTAAGGGTCATCAACCGTTGTGACCACCTTAAGCCTTGGTCATTCTTCAAAACAGATTGTGGAAGGTGCGAAATAAACCACCTTGCAAGGAGAGGAGTACAACACATGAGAACACCCCTCTTTCTCATTGTTCGTGTGTAAAATGAGTGAAGAATGTCCCCAAGCAATGTTGGTATTGGATTTCTGGATAAGAAGATTTTTACGGCGTTGACATCTACAAGCTGGTCAGGGTTAGGGAACAAGACCAACCCATAAATGAGGAGTGCCACAATTTCTTCAAAGGCTTGTAGATCCAATGAATTCCAACACTCTTGTACCTTCTCGAACAAGAATTTTGCCAAGAAGCCTTTGACACCGCTTCTAGTTTCCCAATGCCCCTTGATGTCAGATGGTTGCAAGTGTAGTGCTCGAGCAACATCTTCAGGCTTTGGTTCTTTTTCTGTACCGTTGTAGGGTAGTTGATTAAGAATAGGAATTCTCAGGAGTTGAGAAAATTCCTCCAAAGTGGGCACCAACTGGTAATCGGGGAAAGTGAAACAGTGGTGAAGGGGGTCAAAGAAATGGAACAACACCTTTACCATGTCCTCTTCAATGCTGGTGTTGACTAAGCTGAGCAGTCTACCATGTCTTTCACTGAAGGAAGAGCTATCCGGAATTCTGGATGTGAGCTCCTTGAGTTGAGGAGGGATTCTCACAAGGTTGACTTGGATAGTTTTCCTGCGAAGAATTTCCATGACCTACAAAACAAGAACAGAGATGAAGATCTAAACCCCTTGAAATGGTTAGTGAATGCATATGATGTTTTATGATGTTCATGATGTATGCACAAACATATGTACAAGCAATTCACACAAAACCCTAGTTTCAGGCTTGCATGGGGTTTCACAGGTAAGTACCCTCTTGAGTGTAGTTGGCTTAAAAACCTGTCCTATAAATAGTAACCGGGTTCTAAGGAGCTCAATATCACTGGATTGTTTTCCATGTTCATTGTTTTGAATTAGCCACTTAACTAGCGACCAAAATATCCCAAGAAAAACAAACCTCAATGAGTGTAGTATCGAGTATCTACCAACTTCGAACTGCACCAAAGTCGGTCATCTCACTACCCCTAATGAAAGGCCAAGATGGTCAAGTAAGGTTCTAGGTCATTAGTGCTTAGTGACATCACTCAGCGGCCCCGTACTCTCCTTGATTGAACTCAAGGGTTACCGGTACTCACAAATATGTCGCACTAATATAGCTATTGCTTCAACCGTGTCGGTATACCCTGCATAGTTTCCACAACGTATTGCTATCTATGAATGTTTCCCCAAATCCGGGTGTAGGATTTCAAACCCAAACAAGAGAACCAAGATATAAAGCAATCAAAGCAAATAATTAGTCATGCAAGAGGGTGTTCTAAGCCCTAAGGTTACTCCACTTTAAAAAATTCCCCAACAGAGTCGCCAGTTCTGTGATACGGTGGGAGAACTGACTTGAGGTTTTGCGTTTGTTTTCGCAAATGTTTCGGTTGAGAAAGAGTCGCCACCGACTTTTTATTTTATCCTAAGGAAAGGTTAAAAAGCACAGCAAAAACCTTTGAGATGTTTTCTTGGGTTCGGGGAGTAGATTATAGAAAGGGAAGGTATTAGCACCCTTTCTATCCATGGTTATCCATGGGCTCTTAGTTACTTGCTTAGATCAACTTGCCTTGATTTTCAATTGTATGAAATGGTGCTTTGTGTGTGGGTTTAAAAATGTTTTGAAAAGAGGCCAATGTGGTGGCAACCTTTGTAATGATCCATGTTGGGATGTATACAAAGGTGTATGTCTTTTGAAAAAATTTTCAATGTTTTTGAAAGTTGTTTTGAAAGTGTTGTGATGTGTGGTTTTGAAAAAATAGGCAAGTGTTTTTGTTTTGCAAGTTGGCAAGTAATCAAGAGCTATCTACCCTAAATTTCTCAAAGATCTTTGATATGTTTTAACCCTTTTAACCATTTTGTTCCACCATTGTATTTGGTGGACAATCTTGTGTTAGGATGTGAACGGGACGGGCGCGGGTCATCGTTTAAAACATGATTACAATGGTGCCAAGTGTCTTTGGGCAATTTTCCTTTAAGGGACTTGATCATTTTTAGGCAACTTTCGAAAGCGTCATCGAGGGACTATGATCATTTGAATTGTTTTGTTTTTGCCAAAGATACCTAACATGCAACATGGCCCATTATTGAAGGCAACAAGTGGAGTAACCCTAGGGGGTGCAAGTGTGATTAGTGTTGTCCATTTTCATGCTTGTTTATCTTGAATTTAGGTCAAACTATTTGTTGTTTTTGATTTGCATACAAAACCCTAATTCTAACATGGCATATTTAGAAAGCTTTTAAATGCGAAATTTAAAAGGTCCAAAATTATTACAACACAAATTATGGGATGGGTGGTACAAATGTTCAAATGGGGATATTTTAGCAAGAAATTTAAATCTAACTATCACATCCAAATTGAATTATACAAATTAATTAATTGCACAATAATTAAATAAAATGAGATAAATATGCAAGATGCAAAAAATAATTTTTATATGTATGTAAAAAGGTATTTTTCATGTGACAAATAAACAAAAATAAAAATGAATAATTTTGGATATTTCTTATGTTTAGGGCAAAAACCCTAATTTGCTAAATAAAAAGGTATTTATTATTTATTATATGCAATATTTATTAATTATGTATAAAAAAATAAATAAAAAGAAAGTATATTGTCAAAAAGTGATTTTTTAAGTTAAATAAAAAAAAATAAAAATGTATTATTTTTATGTTTTTAACCTAAATAGACTAATAAATATATAAGTATTTATATTATTTATTAAATATATTAAATATGTACAAAAATAAAATATTTAATATTTACAAAAAAAAAGTATATTTTTTATAAAATGTTTTCAAAGGTAAAATAAAATAAAAATTAGAAAATAAAAGTGTTTGTATTATTTTTTTGTATTTTTAAATAAAAGGTATTATGTATTTATCTACATATAAAACTAAATGAAACCAAATAAATATCAAATAAAATGTAAAAAATGTGAGAAAAATATTTTTAATATTTTTTATATTTTAATAAAAAATAACAAATCAAAATCAAAAAGAAAAAGTTAAAAATGACAAATAAAACTCAAAATGGGCCAGGGGGTGCATGTGAAATGCAGTGGTGCAAATAGAAAAAGCAATCTAGGGCCCAGCCCAAGAGAGGTTGTCTTCAACCTCCAGACAAATGTTTGAAAATGCGCGCCTTTCCCACCTTGTTCAAACATCCTGATTCCTGGACTTTTAGCACAAACTTATAACATGAAAAATGTCAAGCATCAAGCCACGATTCCATGCATACCAAGAACTTGATCTAACTCTCAGAAATGAGAGAGAATTTCTCCATCCCTAATTCTTAACCTAAGTTTTTTCTAATGTTCAGGTTCTAAATTCTCTCAGCACATGCAATATAAATGGAAAGTAAATATATGTGTAGCTTCAGGGCCATGAGTAGAGCATTTTTCATTCATAAACCTAAAGCTAACTCTTCCTAGATTGAGAGATAGAAGTCCATGAACTTACCTGTTCAGCTTGGATCGTGTCTGACAATGGAGGCACTTTCAAGGCAATGTGAGAACTTGTACTGCTTGCTTGAAGTTCAGGGATGCTTCTCCAACCTTTAGCTTGCCTTGAAACTAAATGAATCAAGCTATGGAAGTCAATCTGCAAAACAAAAAAAGTGAAAATGGTGAAGTTGGTTAGGGGTGTTACAGTTCGTGTCCAATGCTTGGGATAGTTTGTATAGGTGGTATGGAGTGTGTATGAACTGGTTTTGGCCAAGGCGCACGAATGGATTGAGTTATGGATCTCAAACTGCAGGGATGCCCTGTTTTTGTGCAGTACAATGGTGTTTTGAGGTTTAGGGAGGTAGTTAGCTCGTGCCTTAGCTCAGGTTTGATGTATGGAATGTGTTCAATAAGTTTGTCTAAGCTTGTGTTGGCAGAAAATGTGAGATGTGTTGGTTATGCAAGGTTTCTTCTCTCTTAAGCAAAAAATGACAAGTTGGATTCTAGACTTATGCAGGCCCCCTAAACATGCTGCCTCAATCCCTCTCGATCAGTGTGTTATGTCCATGAACTTGTGCCAAAAAGATTTGCATTGTACTTCTTGATTTGCAAACTTGACATAAAGCCATACTTTTCAAAAATGGATAAAGTGCTTTTTCTAATTAAGGCTTAATTCTTCATACAATGATCAAATGCACAAAATAATTCCTTGGCACAATGGATTGGCATTTAATTATTGAGTAAGAAAAGGATTAGAGGCCTGTAACTAGCTTACTTATGCTGATTTGAAAAATTGCACAAGTTATGAACATGGAAATGGCTCATGAACAAAGTGACTTTTGCCCATATTGCCAAATTCGATTCTCCTTAACCACAAGGGTGTTTGATGAGTTCTTTGACATTTTGGAAAGCTTGGAATGTGTACTACAATACATATTTGTAATGCAAGTTGAAATTCCAAGTGGAAGCATGTGAAAAGTGGCCATGAAGTTAGGCAAAAATCCTGCCTAGAATAGGTCAAAATTTTTCTAAGTTAAGAATGTTTTGCACCCTTGTTCCAAAAATCATAACTTGAGCTACAAGCTTCTTTTGAGGAAACTTTGTGAATCAAAGTTGTAGATTTTGCAATGGACTATAACTTTCATGTTTTGAGCTTTCCTTGAATCCAAATGTATCTTTATGAAAAAATGGGACAAAGTTAGGAAAAAATTAGGGATTTTCATAACTTAGAAAAATTCTAAGTTATGAAAATTCTCCATTTCAAACCCTAATTTGTGATTTTTGATTTTTTGATGAACAAGTTTCATAATTGGACATGTTTTGATGAAAAATGAATCTTGACACTTGATTTTGACCAAAAAGTCAAAGTTTGACTTTTCAGTATATAGTCAAAAATTTGATCAGTTAACTGGAAAATTCATCTGTCAATCTTGTGCATTTGGGATCTTTTGAATTCGTTGAACATGTCAAGATAATTCCATTGGGTCCTTGAGTCCATATGTGAGCTTGGTTTGCCATTGGCTAGGTCAAACAGTCAAAAATTGCCTTTATGCAGTCAAAACCCTAAAAATGACCATTTTGCCCTTTTGGCGATCTGATCAAATTTCTTGTGGAATTATGATCCAAACTTGATCAAATGGTCCATATGAGTTCATAATGTTGATGTGGGTCAAATTTCATGAGGTTTGACTGTCAATTGACCACAGTTGACTTTTCCCCAATACAACTGATTTCTAGGTCAACTGTCCAATTGACTGGGCAAAGATTGGAATCAAGGCTTGAAACTTGGTATGGATAAACTTGGGAGTCCAATAAGAAGCATGAAAGTCATCTTAGGCATTTTAGGTCAAAACATCTTTGTGCAAACACAAACCCTAATTTGGGTCAACAGTGCAAGGAGAAGTCTTGAGCAGAGGAAACCCTAACTGGATCTTGAGCTCCAAGGGTCTTGTGATGAGAAAATGTTGAGGAAATGGGAGGGAAAATTTTGGGGTACAACAGTGAGCAATACAATTTTGATATCCTCAAGATTTTTCTTATTGGATAAGATTTCTTTAAGAAATTTAGCGTAGGAGGGCATTTGTGTGATAACTTCTGTAAAAGGTATGGTAATGTTAAGTTGTTTTAGAAGTTCAACGGATTTCTTGAATTTCCCTATGTTTTTAGACTTAGCAAGTATTTGAGGATATGGAATAGGTGGTTTATAGGGTGGCAGAGGAATATAGGGTTCTTATTTTTCTAAGGCCTCTTCGTCACCTTCTGTTTCTACTTCCTTTAGTTCAGATTCTTTCTCAATCTCTTTTCCAAGTTTTTGGTACATGGTTGGGTTCTCGATTCTAGGTTCAGTTGGTCCGCCTAGTTCTGTTCCACTCTGAAGTTTTATGACATTAGCGTGTCCCTTAGGATTTTGTTGGGGTTGTCCAGGAAAAGTTCCAGCTGGAGCAGTTGTAGTTGGTTGCTGTTGAGCCACTTAGGAAATTTTTGTTTCTAACATTTTGTTGTGTGTGGAAAGAGCATCAATCTTATTAGTCAATTGCTTAATTTGTTCACTGGTGTGAATGTTTTGATTCATAAAATCTTTGTTAGTTTGATCTTGGTTGGCTATAAAGTTTTCTATCATGATTTTGATGTTGGACTTCCTAGGGGTATTTGGAATATTTGGGACATTTTGGGTGGATTTCTGAAATACTGGAGGCGTAGTAGGAGCTTGCCTTGATGGGTACAAAGCGTTATTGCTTTTGTATGAAAAGTTTGGATGGTTCTTCTAAGAAGGGTTATAGTTATTACCATAGGGGTTTCCTTGAGCATAGTTTACTTGATTAACCGGTACTCCTGTTAAAAGTGGACATTTGAGCGTGTTATACGCGTGAAGTCCGCATACATCACATGTTGGAGTTATTGCAGCCACGACGGCTGTGGGAGTCGTGGTCAACCTTTCTATCTTTTGGGTAAGGGCTTCTACCTTAGCATTAACTTGGTCTAAGCTACTAACTCCATGCATACTGCCTTTCATTTGAGATTTCTCCATCATGGTTCTATCGCTTCCCCACTGATAATGATTTTGAGCCATACTTTCGATAAGTTGATAGGCATCATGGTATGGTTTATCCATCAGTTCACCGCCAGCAGCTGCATCAGCGGTTAGTATTGTGTTGTACAAGAGATCATTGTAAAAGGTGTGGATGATCAGCCATTCTTCTAGACCGTGATGCGTACAGAGTCGCAACATGTCTTTGTATCTTTCTCATGCTTTGAAAAGAGATTCACTTTACTTTTGTTTAAACCATTAACATTGGCTCTTTGCATAACTGTTTTACTTGGTGGAAAATATCGTGCTAGGAAAACTTTCTTCAATTCGTTCCATGTTGTAACAGAGTTGGATGGTAGAAACTAGAAACATGCTCTAGCTCTATCTCTTAATGAGAAAGGAAAAAGACAGAGTCTTATTGCTTCAGGGCTGACTCCATTTGCTTTCACTGTGTCTGTATACTGCACAAACACGGATAAATGAAGATTTGGATTGTCTGTAGGACATCCTGAAAATTGGTTTTGTTGAACAGTTTGCAAAAGCGAAGGCTTTAACTCGAAATCATTTTGTGTGATAGAGGGAGCAGCAATGATGTTGTGGGGTTCCTCTTATGATGGGGCAGCATAATCCTTCAAAGAACGATTTTAGGGTCTTTCAGCCATTTTGGGGTCAGGAAGAGAAAAGTTAGGAAGATTGGTTTCAGGAAGATTGTACTTGGCTTGGTACTCTCTGATTCAGCTTCTTATACTAACATAATGCTCGACTTCATCAATTGGTTGTTCTAATTCCTCGTCTTTAGAGCGAGTACTTGGCATACAATCGACAGTTAAAATTAAAATAAAATTGGTTACCTCAGTCTATACTGCATAACAAGGGATTTACAGTATTTGACTAATTCAGTCCCCGGCAACAGCTCCAAAAACTTGATCACGAAACTTTATGAGTCTATCGGGTGTAGTGACTGCAAGTGCACACTCTATCGTGTAGTTTTAAAAGATATCGAACCCACAGGGACTGGTGGTTAAGACTACTGTTATCTAAGGGTTACTATGTAAAGCTAAGGCTAATTATAAAATTGGGTTTTCGGTTTTAATCGAGAATTAACTAAAATTTAATAATTAATAACGGGACACCAGTATGTATTTCGTTAACTTAAGGGATTCAGTAAATCATTGGCATTTGATTTTAGTATTAAAACACGGGTTTGGTGAAACTATTCGTTTAAAAACCCTCGTTTCAAACTTCCGTTCTATTGAATCATATCATATCAGTTAAGCTCGAAATGAGCGCTTCCGTTGTTTCATTTAACACTTAAAAGTATTTTTTTTGAAAACAAATAAGGTCTAATTAACTTTAAAGCGCTTCCGTTGTTTTTAAAATCAATGTTTTAATAACCACTATCCGGTTAAAACCTCAAACTTCCGCTCTATTGATTTTAACCTTAGACTGTCTCTTACTTACGTATAAAAACAATTAAATATTCAATTAGAAATTAAAACTAGAAAAGTATTTTTATGCAAAACTAATAATACCAATTAATTACTGAACCCTTTCGGTTAAGTTTTACATACCAGTATCAGGGAATCTAGCCTGACATAATATAATTGAAGAATATCATAAAATTGAAATGTAAATTCAACATCGCATGCATAGTAAGAAATAAATAAATTATGCTTATTAAAATAAGAACCTTAAATTAAATAACAAAGCGATTAATTCCAACAATGCGAATCCTCCACAAGCCGGCAGGATTGACTTGTAGCAAAAATAACTCGGATCAAATTTAAAGTAATCCTAAGCAAATTCTGGAAGTTTGGAAACAAACTAGTGTTGAAGTATTTCTCCGATGTGGAAAAATACTTTTTTGATGGTAGGATTTTTATTGCTTACAAAATACTACGAAAAGTGGAAAATTAATGCTAGAAATCTGACTGGAAAATATCAAACGGAATACAATAAAGATAATGCTGAACGGGGAAAGTAAAATTGAAAATAACAATACTAATTAATTGTTCAAAGTGCTAGAGAGAAATCGAGCGTGAGGGACAGAGAGGAGACAACAATTTTTGGTAATTGCCTTCATATATATATATATATATATATATATATATATATATATATATATATATATATATATATATATATATATATATATATATATATATATATATATATATATATATATATATATATATATATATATATATATATATATATATATATATATATATATATATATATATATATATATATATATATTCCATTTAGTTGAAGAAATATAGGTAACGTTCCATGATTCACATTCCTCAAGCGTGGAGAAAATCCAGGAGAACATGCATTTTGTACGCTTCATTGGTGAAAGGTTCGCAACTGCTTCCATTGTGGCGAGCATGGTGTGTATTGTAACGTGGGGCACATAATCCATATTTGTCCCGATTGTAACGTGAGACGTTCCTAGGGGCATAGAAACTAAGCTTGTCCCGGTCGTAACACCTCTGTGGCGGGTAGCACACTCCTGTTTACAAAAATGTTGATGCTGTTTTATAACCATTTCTTCTTTATTTTTCCATTCTTTTTCTTCCTTTTCTTATTTATGCCTTGCAAATGTTAAGTACCTGAAATATGTTTCAAAAACTACAAAAAGGGATAAAATGTGACATAATAATCTAAGAATCAAACATTTAATGTATGTAATTCGGGCATAAAATGCTATATCTTTTTGTGTTATCAAAGAATTTTAAAATGGAAGAAAATGAAACAAGGGAAACAATGTTCTCAAGGTTCCAAATTATGGTTGTTGGGCTAAAAGTTCTGGACAAAGGGTACTCAATAGTAGATCATGTAAAGAAAATCATCAGAAGCTTACCCAAAAAATGGAGACCCATGGTCAAAGCCTTAAAACTAGCCAAATGAAGAATGGGAAAACACAAAAAAGGGGGTTGAATTGGGGTTTTAAAACTAAAAGCAATAAACACATTGGTTATCCTGGTTCATTTGAACTCAAACTACTCTAGTCCACCCGCCAAAGTGATTTCGCCTCTCTCAAATGAGGTCTTAATCCACTAATCAAAACTTGATTACACAAACACAATGACAACTGTCAATGTCTTCTTGAGTCTAAACCATAACTCATTTTTCTCAAGGAATTACAAAGTAATATAATTGAAAGTGTGTACAAAGATATTTTCTAGATAAAACAATATCACTACAATGATGTATTACACAATTGAAGAGCACAAGGTAGAACTGGGTAATTATATTTTTATTTTTGGTGTGCAGTTGTTGTTGTTAATTTCTTTTCACTTTTTTTTATATAGGCAATGCATGAGAGACATAAGAAGATTCTTTTGGAAGTTTGATAAATAGTAGTTAATGTTCTTTCCAAACATAGACATTCTTGTCTTCTTTCAGCCGTTACTATTGATTAGCCATGAATGAAATGTAACGCTTCAGAACATGCTTACTAAAGATCACATCAGAAGATGAATGCTACTGTTGAGACTCCTTTACTTCTTTCCGAACTTTACGTATCAGAATATTAGAGTTCTAGTTTCGCACCATTGGTGCATTCAGATGTTATAACATCAGAACTTCTTTATTTAAGCGTGTTATACATATTTGCTTCTAAGTAAGATGTGTCATAATAGAGCTTTTAACAACGATATTTCTCATCTTCTATGCTTCTTACATCAGAACTTCCATGCATATTAAAATACTTTGTTAGAGAACATATTTGTCCTTCATGTGTTTGTTATCATCAAAACTCTTACAGGGATGTAGAACCAAACTATGTTCTAACAATCTCCCCCTTTTTTATGATGACAAAAACTTGTATATTTTGATAGAATACTTTAAGGAGCATA
The DNA here is from genome assembly GCA_948472305.1 of Vicia faba. Taxonomy (NCBI): domain Eukaryota; kingdom Viridiplantae; phylum Streptophyta; class Magnoliopsida; order Fabales; family Fabaceae; genus Vicia; species Vicia faba. The sequence continues at coordinate 1,442,207,657 of OX451741.1, read as the reverse complement.
AATAATTAAAGTCCCCCCTGAGTTGGATACTCATATAGAGAAAAAAATACTTCCCTGAAGATTTCTGATCAGAGCGTTAAGAAGGAGATTTTTGCAAAACTTGCTTTCAGAGTTTGCTTTTCAATAGATTTTTCCCGTTTGCTTTCAAAGGATAAAAAAAGTTATGATATTCAAAAAATGTTTGTTACTGAGTCTCGATACTACAATATTCAAAATATCTTACATTCTCCCCATTTTTGTCAAGAATCAAAAAGCAGTAAAAACACGAGAAAAACAGAGGATTAAAATGAAGCAACTAGCAAAAGCAAAATAATTTTTCAGATTTTCTAAGGTTGGGGAGGTGGAAGTTGTGTTTGTGAAGTATAAAAAATCCATCAAAAATAAAATGAAGTTGATTTCAATTTGAATGTGTTAAGGAAAACAATTACATGCATTTAATGATTCCTGAATGCATCAATAGTTACCAATTTGACTCGATGCATCAACTCAATCATTTCAGTCACTTCATAATTTGAACACGTGTTCATCCTTAGAGGGTGACATAGCGTTTAGAGTTGATATATGTTGATGTTGTGAACTGCTTGCTTCTACCTAATAAATTAACCGTTTTTGGAGAATGTTCAGATCTTGTGGATAGATCCTGATACAACTTTCCTTCTCACTTCTGAAGAACTATTGATCAGATGTTCACAAAAAAAATTAAAGCATAAAGTTTTGAGGATAAAATATTAGAAAGCCAGTTGTTGTACCCCAAAATTTGCCCTCTCATTTATCAAGATTTTTCCTCACAAGACTTCTTGGACTCAAGACAGGATTAGGGTTTGCTCAGCTCAAGACCTCATCTTGCACTGATGACCTGAAATTAGAGTTTGAGTTTACAGAGGGATTTTTGGACCATCAATGCTTCATGTGACTTTCATACACCATATTGGACCCCTAAGATTGCTCATATCAAGTTTCAAGCCTTGAATCACATTTTTGCCCAGTCAATTGGACAATTGACCTAAAAATCAATTGTATTGGGGAAAAAGTCAACCATGGCCAATTTACAGTCAAACTTCATAAATTTTGACCCACAACAACATTCTAGGCTCCTATGTACCATTTGATCAAGTTTGGACCACAACTCCTCAAGAAATTTGATCAGATCATCAAAAGGGCAAAATGGTCAAAATTAGGGTTTTGACTGAGGAAGGGCAATTTCTGATTTTTAAACTAGCCAATAATCAATTGGGTTCAAACATGATTTCAAGGGTTCAATGGCATCATCTTGACCTAATTACATGGTTCAAAAGATCTCAAGTTCATTGGATTGACAGATGAATTTTCCAGTCAATTGTACACTGAAAAGTCAAACTTTGACTTTCTTCTCAAAATCAAGTGCCAAGGGTCATAATTCATCAAGATATCTCAAAATATGAAACTTGTTGATCAAGAAAATCAATTTTTCAAATTAGGGTTTTAATTTGAAAAAATTTCATAACTTAGAAAATTTCAAAGTATGGAAATTTTCTTATTTTTTCCCAACTTTTCACAACTTTTTCACCATGATGCAATTGGATTCAAAGGAAACTTCCAACATGAAAGTTGTAGTCCTCCATGAAATCTACAACTTTTATTCACAAAGTTTTCCCAAAGTATGCTTGGATCTCAAGATATGAATTTATGAATAAGGGTCCATAAACTTTTTAACTTAGTGAAATTTTCCCTAGTTTAGGCAGGTTTTTGACCTAACTTCATGGCAACTTTTCACCTAGTTCCAAGAGGTATATCAAGTTGCATTTCAAATATGGATTGTAGAGAATTTTACAAACTTTCCAAAATGTCTAAGAACTCTCCAAGATCATTTGTGGTTATGGAGAATCGAAGAAGAGAAAATGGCAATTTGTCACTTTTGTTCAAGCCATGTTTACAATGCACCAAGTTGCAAATCAGTTCCTAGAATGCTTGTACCTTGCATTACAGGTCCTAATCCCTTTTACACTCCATAATTGAATGCTAACTCAATGGACAATTAGCTTTATTTTGATCTTTGGAGCATTGTATAAAAGATTAATCCAAAAATGGCATAAAGTTCACAATACCATTTTGATAAAGCAAGCCTTTTCAACTTTATCATCCTTGAGCATTGGACTTGTTCTTGTGGTGCAGACAATTTCCATAGGAATTAAGCAAAGTATACCAACCCTCTGCAGCCCACAAGCTAGCCTGTACATGCCTTTGGCATAGTCATTTCAACTTTCTTCAAAAGCAAGAAAGGTGGCAAAAGTCAAGATAACTTGTCCATCTGATAAAGAGAAGACTTGGCTTCATTCTAAACAACTTCAGAAACTTGTCACAAGCCAATACACGATTGCCTATGATCCAAAACACTCTAAAACACATAAAACACATTTTTCTGCCCAAACAGGGCAGCTTCTGCAAAACACTAGCCATCTCAATATTTGCTCGTGCGTTTTGCATTGTAACACATCAAACATCTTCCATACATCCTACCTAAACTATCCAAGTCCTTGTCCTGGTTCTGTAAGCCCTATTTCAAACATCACCATTTTCATTTTGGAAGGTTGCAGGTTGACTTCTACAAGGAGTTTTAGCCATCTACAAGGCCAGCTAAGCATTGTAAAAGCTTGAGGGAACTTCTAGGAAGCTCACACGATCTTCAGGCCTCACTCAAAGTCCCCACATTGCCATATCCATACTCAGCTGAACAAGGTATTTTTCAAAACTCTATCTCTTTATTTAGGCATCCTTAAGTCACGATTTGTGAAGCAAAAATGTAGTCCTTAACTTGTTGAAGTTGTACATATGCATAGTTGTCATTCATACTAACTGAGTAGTGAGAATTTGAAGCTTGAAGTTCATGAAAAATTTAGGTCAGAAATTAGGGGTGATAAAATTCTCCATGATCCTTGAGAGTTAGATTATGTTTTTTATATCATTGAAATCGTGAGATTCCAAGCTACATTTTTTATGTTGCAAGTTTTTGTTTTTGTGCAAAGAATAGAGAGTTGCAGGATTGGACATAAACGCGCGCAAGGATGAAGCCAAGGACAGGGACGAAGATGGTTGTCTGGGCATGGCGCGCCTGGGCCTGTTGTTTTACTACCCTTACCCCCCCCCCCCCCATATTCCTGTTTGCACCCCCCTTTGCATAATTTTATATTTTTGCATATTTTCTCATATTTTTTATGTTTATTGACTTTATTATTTTTTTCTGAACATTAAAAAATCCCAAAAATATTTTCTTAATTTTTTTGCATTTTATTTTATTTTTTTATCTTATTTTTTGCATAAAATATTGATTATTCAAATAAATAGAATCTTATTTTCTTAAATAAATTGTAAATATATTTAAAAATACCATACATTTTTATTTTATTATTTTTCACACATAAAATATTATTTTCATACATATTTTATTTTTTAATATTTGTACATAATATTGTTATTATTTTTCTTGAACAAAAAATGAATAAAATAAATAATAGAAAACATAAATTTTTCTTTTAAACCAAAAATTAGGGTTTCCCCTTTCAAAAATAAAATTATTATTTTTTCTTATTTTTAGGACTTAAATAATTTTATTTTTACATATATAAAATAAATACAAAAAACATTTTGCATCCATACATTTTATTGCATATTTAAATAATTGTTTATTTATTTATTGTACCAAAATTCAATCGGGTTGTAAGAAATTCTAAGGTTTTATTTTGAGCAATATCCCCCATTCAAAACTTGTATCCCCTCTCCCATAATATTGTTGTAATAGCTTAGATTTACTTTTACGCAATTTATCGCATTTATACCATGTTAGTAAATTAGGATTTTGTATGATAAGACAAAAATCAAACAAATAGACATGACCTAATACAAGACAAACCAAAGCATGAAAAATGACAACACATTGCACACAATCACCCTTAGGGTTTCACCCACTTTGTTGCCTAAAAAATGGCCATGGTATGCATGCAAGGTATCTTGGCAAAGCAAAACAAAACAAAAGATCATAGTCCCTCGATGACGCTATCATAAGTTGCCTAAAACAAATGATCTTAGTCCCTCAAAACTTGCTAAGATACTTGGCAATATTGCTATCATGGTCATACGATGACCCACGCCCGTCCCGTTTAACATCTAAAGATAGGGTTGTCTACCAAAACAATGGTAGGTAAACAACATCAAAGGAATAAAAATGTACAAGAAAGACTTTTGAGTAAGTAGATAGCTTCTAGTTACTTGATAAATTTGCAAACAATCCTTGTTATTTTCAAACAAACACACACACATTTCAAAACATTTCCAAACAACTTTCAAAACATTGAAACATTTTTCAAAAGACAAACATCTTTGTATACATTCTTACGAACGAGAATCATTACAAAGATTGCCTAAATGATGGCCTCTTTTCAAAATACTTTTAAAACCACACAAAGAACCATTTCAAACAATTGCAAAAGCAAAGCAAGTGATCTAAACAAGTAACTAAGAGCCCATAGAAAACCATGGATGAAAAGGGTGCTAATACCTTCCCTTTTCATAATCTACCCCCCGAACTCAAGAAAACATCTCAAAGGTATTTCCTGTGCTTTTTTACCTTTCCTTTTGGATAAAATAAAAGTTGGTGGCGACTCTTGCTAAACCGCAACATTTGCAAACACAAACGCAAAACCTCAAGTCAGTTCTCCCAACGCATCACACTAGTCATACCTCTAAAGAGCTTCTGTTCTACTTTATTATTTACCTCTACCTTTTCCAAAAACATGTTATCCAGGTGTGCTAAGCTGCTTCTGGATTGTCTTTACTCTGAGACCTGCATAACCTCCAGATTTAAATCCCATGCTTTAGAACATATGCTTTCTTCCCATCATGTGTAGAAAGCATCCAAAGTCCAGGTGTTAAAATTAGTGTTTCAACCTTGTTGTTTAAAACATCTGCAACATAGATGATTTTATCCTTTGGTATCCATGTGAGCTTGGTTTGCCATTGGCTAGGTCAAACAGTCAAAAATTGCCTTTGTGCAGTCAAAACCCTAAAAATGACCATTTTGCCCTTTTGGTGATCTGATCAAATTTCTTGTGGAATTGTGATCCAAACTTGATCAAATGGTCCATATGAGTTCATAATGTTGATGTGGGTCAAATTTCATGAGGTTTGACTGTCAATTGACCACAGTTGACTTTTCCCCAATACAGCTGATTTCTAGGTCAACTGTCCAATTGTGGGGGCAAAGATTGGAATCAAGGCTTGAAACTTGGTATGGATAAACTTGGGAGTCCAATATGAAGCATGAAAGTCATCTTAGGCATTTTAGGTCAAAACATCTTTGTGCAAACACAAACCCTAATTTGGGTCAACAGTGCAAGGAAAAGTCTTGAGTAGAGGAAACCCTAACTAGATCTTGAGCTCCAAGGGTCTTGTGATGAGAAAATGTTGAGGAAATGGGAGGGAAAATTTTGGGGTACAACAGTGAGCAATACAGTTTTGACATCCTCAAGATTTTTCTTATTGGATAAGATTTCTTTAAGAAATTTAGCGTAGAAGGGCATTTGTGTGATAACTTCTGTAAAAGGTATGGTAATGTTAAGTTGTTTTAGAAGTTCAACGGATTTCTTAAATTTCCCTATGTTTTTAGACTTAGAAAGTATTTGAGGATATGGAATAGGTAGTTTATAGGGTGGCAGAGGCACATAAGGTTCTTATTTTTCTAAGGCCTCTTTGTCACCTTCTGTTTCTACTTCCTTTAGTTCAGATTCTTTCTCAATATCTTTTCCACGTTTTTGGTACATGGTTGGGTTCTCGATTCTAGGTTCAGTTGGTCCACCTAGTTCTGTTCCACTCTGAAGTGTTATGACATTAGCGTGTCCCTTAGGATTTGGTTGGGGTTGTCCAGGAAAAGTTCCAGCTGGAGCAGTTGTAGCTGGTTGCTGTTGAGCCACTTAGGAAATTTATGTTTCTAACATTTTGTTGTGTGTGGAAAGAGCATCAATCTTATTAGTCAATTGCTTAATCTTTTCACTGGTGTGAATGTTTTAATTCATGAAATCTTTGTTAGTTTTATCTTGGTTGGCTATAAAGTTTTCTATCATGATTTTGATGTTGGACTTCCTAGGGGTATTTGGAATATTTGGGACATTTTGGGTGGATTTCTGAAATACTGGAGGCGTAGTAGGAGCTTGCCTTGATGCGTACAAAGCGTTATTGCTTTTGTATGAAAAGTTTGGATGGTTCTTCCAAGCAGGGTTATAGTTATTACCATAGGGGTTTCCTTGAGCATAGTTTACTTGATCAACCGGTACTCCTGTTAAAAGTGGACATTTGAGCGTGTTATACGCGTGAAGTCCGCATACATCACATGTTGGAGTTATTGCAGCCACGGCGGCTGTGGGAGTTGTGGTCAACCTTTCTATCTTTTGGGTAAGGGCTTCTACCTTAGCATTAACTTGATCTAAGCTACTAACTCCATGCATACTGCCTTTCATTTGAGATTTCTCCATCATGGTTCTATCGCTTCCCCATTGATAATGATTTTGAGCCATACTTTCGATAAGTTGATAGGCATCATGGTATAGTTTATCCATCAATTCACCGCCAGCAGCTGCATCAGCGGTTAGTATTATGTTGTACAAGAGATCATTGTAAAAGGTGTGGATGATCATCCATTCTTCTAGACTGTGATACGTACAGAGTCGCAACATGTCTTTGTATCTTTCTCATGCTTTGAAAAGAGATTCACTTTCCTTTTGTTTAAACCATTAATATTGGCTCTTTGCATAACTGTTTTACTTGGTGGAAAATATCGTGCTAGGAAAACTTTATTCAATTCGTTCCATGTTGTAACAGAGTTGGATGGTAGAAACTAGAAACATGCTCTAGCTCTATCTCTTAATGAGAAAGGAAAAAGACATAGTCTTATTGCTTCAGGGCTGACTCCATTTTCTTTCACTGTGTCTGCATACTGCACAAACACGGATAAATGAAGATTTGGATTGTCTGTAGGACATCCTGAAAATTGGTTTTGTTGAATAGTTTGCAAAAGCGAAGGCTTTAACTCGAAATCATTATGTGTGATAGAGGGAGCAGCAATGATGTTGCGGGGTTCCTCTTATGATGGGGCAGCATAATCCTTCAAAGAACGATTTTAGGGTCTTTCAGCCATTTTGGGGTCAGGAAGAGAAAAGTTAGGAAGATTGGTTTCAGGAAGATTGTACTTGGCTTGGTACTCTCTGATTCAGCTTCTTATACTAACATAATGCTCGACTTCATCAATTGGTTGTTCTAATTCCTCGTCTTTAGAGCGAGTACTTGGCATACAATCGAAAGTTAAAATTAAAATAAAATTGGTTACCTCAGTCTATACTGCATAACAAGGGATTTACAGTATTTGACTAATTCAGTCCCCGGCAACAGCTCCAAAAACTTGATCATGAAACTTTATGAGTCTATCGGGTGTAGTGACTGCAAGTGCATACTCTATCGTGTAGTTTTAAAAGATATCGAACCCACAGGGATTGGTGGTTAAGACTACTGTTATCTAAGGGTTACTATGTAAAGCTAAGGCTAATTATAAAATTGGGTTTTCGGTTTTAATCGAGAATTAACTAAAATTTAATAATTAATAACGGGACACCAGTATGTATTTCGTTAACTTAAGGGATTCAGTAAATCATTGGCATTTGATTTTAGTATTAAAACACGGGTTCGGTGAAACTATTCATTTAAAAACCCTCGTTTCAAACTTCCGTTCTATTGAATCATATCATATCAGTTAAGCTCGAAATGAGCGCTTTCGTTGTTTCATTTAACACTTAAAAGTATTTTTTTGAAAACAAATAAGGTCTAATTAACTTTAAAGCGCTTCCGCTGTTTTTAAAATCAATGTTTTAATAACCACTATCCGGTTAAAACCTCAAACTTCCGCTCTATTGATTTTAACCTTAGACTGTCTCTTACTTCCGTACAAAAACAATTAAATATTCAATTAGAAATTAAAACCAGAAAAGTATTTTTATGCAAAACTAATAATACCAATTAATTACTGAACCCTTTCGGTTAAGTTTTACATACCAGTATCAAGGAATCTAGCCCGACATAATATAATTGCATAATATCATAAAATTGAAATGTAAATTCAACATCGCATGCATAGTAAGAAATAAATAAATTATGCTTATTAAAATAAGAACCTTAAATTAAATAACAAAGCGATTAATTCCAACAATGCGAATCCTCCACAAGCCGGCAGGATTGACTTGTAGCAAAAATAACTCTGATCAAATTTAAAGTAATCCTAAGCAAATTTTGGAAGTCTGGAAACAAACTAGTGTTGAAGTATTTCTCCGATATGGAAAAATACTTTTTTGATGGTAGGATTATTATTGCTTACAAAATACTACGAAAAGTGGAAAATTAATGCTAGAAATCTGACTGGAAAATATCAAATGGAATACAATAAAGATAATGCTGAACGGGGAAAGTAAAATTGAAAATAACAATACTAATTAATTGTTCAAAGTGCTAGAGAGAAATCAAGCGTGAGGGACAGAGAGGAGACAACAATTTTTGGTAATTGCCTTCATATATATATATATATATATATATATATATATATATATATATATATATATATATATATATATATATATATATATATATATATGTATATATATATATATATATATATATATATATATATATATATATATATATATATATATATATATTCCATTTAGTTGAAGAAATATAGGTAACGTTCCATGATTCACATTCCTCAAGCGTGGAGAAAATCCAGGAGAACATGCATTTTGTACGCTTCAGTGGTGAAAGGTTCGCAACTGCTTCCATTGTGGCGAGCATGGTGTGTATTGTAACGTGGGGCACATAATCCATATTTGTCCCGATTGTAACGTGAGACGTTCCTAGGGGCATAGAAACTAAGCTTGTCCCTGTCGTAACACCTCTGTGGCGGGCAGCACACTCCTGTTTACAAAAATGTTGTTGCTGTTTTATAGCCATTTCTTCTTTATTTTTCCATTCTTTTTCTTCCTTTTCTTATTTATGCCTTGCAAATGCTAAGTACCTGAAATATGTTTCAAAAACTACAAAAAGGGATAAAATGTGACATAATAATCTAAGAATCAAACATTTAATGTATGTAATTCGGGCATAAAATGCTATATCTATTTGTGTTATCAAAGGCTTTTAAAATGGAAGAAAATGAAACAAGGGAAACAATGTTCTCAAAGTTCCAAATTATGGTTGTTGGGCTAAAAGTTCTGGACAAAGGGTACTCAATAGTAGATCATGTAAAGAAAATCATCAGAAGCTTACCCAAAAAATGGAGACCCATGGTCAAAGCCTTAAAACTAGCCAAATGAAGAATGGGAAAACACAAAAAAGGGGGGTTGAATTGGGGTTTTAAAACTAAAAGCAATAAACACATTGGTTATCCTGGTTCATTTGAACTCAAACTACTCTAGTCCACCCGCCAAGGTGATTTCGCCTCTCTCAAATGAGGTCTTAATCCACTAATCAAAACTTGATTACACAAACACAATGACAACTGTCAATGTCTTCTTGAGTCTAAACCATAACTCATTTTTCTCAAGGAATTACAAAGTAATATAATTGAAAGTGTGTACAAAGATATTTTCTAGATAAAACAATATCACTACAATGATGTATTACACAATTGAAGAGCACAAGGTAGAACTGGGTAATTATATTTTTATTTTTGGTGTGCAGTTGTTGTTGTTAATTTCTTTTCACTTTTTTTTTTAGATAGGCAATGCATGAGAGACATAAGAAGATGCTTTTGGAAGTTTGATAAATAGTAGTTAATGTTCTTTCCAAACATAGAGATTCTTGTCTTCTTTCAGTCGTTACTATTGATTAGCCATGAATGAAATGTAACGCTTCAGAACATGCTTACTAAAGATCACATCAAAAGATGAATGCTATTGTTGAGACTCCTTTACTTCTTTCCGAACATTACGTATCAGAATATTAGAGTTCTAGTTTCGCACCATTGGTGCATTCAGATGTTATAACATCAGAACTTCTTTATTTAAGCGTGTTATACATATTTGCTTCTAAGTAAGATGTGTCATAATAGAGCTTTTAACAACGATATTTCTCATCTTCTATGCTTCTTACATCAGAACTTCCATGCATATTAAAATACTTTGTTAGAGAACATATTTGTCCTTCATGTGTTTGTTATCATCAAAACTCTTACAGGGATGTAGAACCAAACTATGTTCTAACAATCTCCCCTTTTTTTATGATGACAAAAACTTGTATATTTTGATAGAATACTTTAAGGAGCATAAATAATTAAAGTCCCCCCTGAGTTGGATACTCATATAGAGAAAAAATACTTCCCTGAAGATTTCTGATCAGAGCGTTAAGAAGGAGATTTTTGCAGAACTTGCTTTTAGAGTTTGCTTTTCAATAGATTTTTCCCGTTTGCTTTCAAAGGATAAAAAAAGTTATGATATTCAAAAAATGTTTGTTACTGAGTCTCGATACTACTATATTCAAAATATCTTACATTCTCCCCATTTTTGTCAAGAATCAAAAAGCAGTAAAAATACGAGAAAAATAGAGGATTAAAATGAAGCAACTAGCAAAAGCAAAATAATTTTTCAGATTTTCTAAGGTTGGGGAGGTGGAAGTTGTGTTTGTGAAGTATAAAAAATCCATCAAAAATAAAATGAAGTTGATTTCAATTTGAATGTGTTAAGGAAAACGATTACGTGCATTTAATGATTCCTGAATGCATCAATAGTTACCAATTTGACTCGATGCATCAACTCAATCATTTCAGTCCCTTCAGAATTTGAACACGTGTTCATCCTTAGAGGGTGACCTAGCGTTTAGAGTTGATATATGTTGATGTTGTGAACTTCTTGCTTCTACCTAATAAATGAACCGTTTTTGGAGAATGTTCAGATCTTGTGGATAGATCCTGATACAACTTTCCTTCTCACTTCTGAAGAACTATTGATCAGATGTTCACAAAAAAAATTAAAGCATAAATTTTTGAGGATAAAATATTAGAAAGCCAGTTGTTGTAACCCAAAATTTGCTCTCTCATTTATCAAGATTTTTCCTCACAAGACTTCTTGGACTCAAGACAGGATTAGGGTTTGCTCAGCTCAAGACCTCATCTTGCACTGATGACCTGAAATTAGAGTTTGAGTTTGCAGAGGGATTTTTGGACCATCAATGCTTCATGTGACTTTCATACACCATATTGGACCCCTAAGATTGCTCATATCAAGTTTCAAGCCTTGAATCACATTTTTGCCCAGTCAATTGGACAATTGACCTAAAAATCAGTTGTATTGGGGAAAAAGTCAACCATGGCCAATTTACAGTCAAACTTCATAAATTTTGACCCACAACAACATTCTAGGCTCCTATTTACCATTTTATCAAGTTTGGACCACAACTCCTCAAGAAATTTGATCAGATCATCAAAAGGGCAAAATGGTCAAAATTAGGGTTTTGACTGAGGAAGGGCAATTTCTGATTTTTAACCTAGCCAATAACCAATTGGGTTCAAACATGATTTCAAGGGTTCAATGGCATCATCTTGACCTAATTACATGGTTCAAAAGATCTCAAGTTCATTGGATTGACAGATGAATTTTCCAGTCAACTGATCAAAAGTCAACTGTACACTGAAAAGTCAAACTTTGATTTTCTTCTCAAAATCAAGTGCCAAGGGTCATTATTCATCAAGATATCTCAAAATATGAAACTTGTTGATTAAGAAAATCAATTTTTCAAATTAGGGTTTTAATTTGAAAAAATTTCATAACTTAGAAAATTTCAAAGTATGGAAATTTTCTTATTTTTTCCCAACTTTTCACAACTTTTTCACCATGATGCAATTAGATTAAAAGGAAACTTCCAACATGAAAGTTGTAGTCCTCCATGAAATCTACAACTTTTATGCACAAAGTTTTCCCAAAGTATGCTTGGATCTCAAGATATGAATTTATGAATAAGGGTCCATAAACTTTTTAACTTAGTGAAATTTTGCCCTAGTTTAGGCAGGTTTTTGACCTAACTTCATGGCAACTTTTCACCTAGTTCCAAGAGGTATATCAAGTTTCATTTCAAATATGGATTGTAGAGAATTTTACAAACTTTCCAAAATGTCTAAGAACTCTCCAAGATCATTTGTGGTTATGGAGAATCAAAGAAGAGAAAATGGTAATTTATCACTTTTGTTCAAGCCATGTTTACAATGCACCAAGTTGCAAATCAGTTCCTAGAATGCTTGTACCTTGCATTACAGGTCCTAATCCCTTTTACACTCCATAATTGAATGCTAACTCAATGGACAATTGGCTTTATTTTTATCTTTGGAGCATTGTATAAAAGATTAATCCAAAAATGGCATAAAGTTCACAATACCATTTTGATAAAGCAAGCCTTTTCAACTTTATCAGCCTTGAGCATTGGACTTGTTCTTGTGGTGCAGACAATTTCCACATGAATTAAGCAAAGTATACCAACCCTCTGCAGCCCACAAGCTAGCTTGTACATGCCTTTGGCATAGTCATTTCAACTTTCTTCAAAAGCAAGAAAGGTGGCAAAAGTCAAGATAACTTGTCCATCTGATAAAGAGAAGACTTGGCTTCATTCTAAACAACTTCAGAAACTTGTCACAAGCCAATACACGATTGCCTATGATCCAAAACACTCTAAAACACATAAAACACATTTTTCTGCCCAAACAGGGCAGCTTCTGCAAAACACTAGCCATCTCAATATTTGCTCGTGCGTTTTGCATTGTAACACATCAAACATCTTCCATACATCCTACCTAAACTATCCAAGTCCTTGTCCTGGTTCTGTAAGCCCTATTTCAAACATCACCATTTTCATTTTGGAAGGTTGCAGGTTGACTTCTACAAGGAGTTTTAGCCATCTACAGGGCCAGCTAAGCATTGTAAAAGCTTTAGGGAACTTCTAGGAAGCTCACACGATCTTCAGGCCTCACTCAAAGTCCCCACATTGCCATATCCATACTCAGCTGAACAAGGTATTTTTCAAAACTCTATCTCTTTATTTAGGCATCCTTAAGTCACGATTTGTGAAGCAAAAATGTAGTCCTTAACTTGCTGAAGTTGTACATATGCATAGTTGTCATTCATACTAACTGAGTAGTGAGAATTTGAAGCTTGAAGTTCATGAAAAATTTAGGTCAGAAATTAGGGGTGATAAAATTCTCCATGATCCTTGAGAGTTAGATTATGTTTTTTATATCATTGAAATCGTGAGATTCCAAGCTACATTTTTTATGTTGCAAGTTTTTGTTTTTGTGCAAAGAATAGAGAGTTGCAGGATTGGACATAAACGCGCGCAAGGATGAAGCCAAGGACAGGGACGAAGATGGTTGTCTGGGCATGGCGCGCCTGGGCCTGTTGTTTTACTACCCTTACCCCCCATATTCCTGTTTGCACCCCCCTTTGCATAATTTTATATTTTTGCATATTTTCTCATATTTTTTATGTTTATTGACTTTATTATTTTTTTCTGAACATTAAAAAATCCCAAAAATATTTTCTTAATTTTTTTGCATTTTATTTTATTTTTTTATCTTATTTTTTGCATAAAATATTAATTATTCAAATAAATAGAATCTTATTTTCTTAAATAAATTGTAAATATATTTAAAAATACCATACATTTTTATTTTATTATTTTTCACACATAAAATATTATTTTCATACATATTTTATTTTTTAATATTTGTACATAATATTGTTATTATTTTTCTTGAACAAAAAATGAATAAAATAAATAATAGAAAACATAAATTTTTCTTTTAAACCAAAAATTAGGGTTTCCCCTTTCAAAAATAAAATTATTATTTTTTCTTATTTTTAGGACTTAAATAATTTTATTTTTACATATATAAAATAAATACAAAAAACATTTTGCATCCATACATTTTATTGCATATTTAAATAATTGTTTATTTATTTATTGTACCAAAATTCAATTGGGTTGTAAGAAACTCTAAGGTTTTATTTTGAGCAATATCCCCCATTCAAAACTTGTATCCCCTCTCCCATAATATTGTTGTAATAGCTTAGATTTACTTTTACGCAATTTATCGCATTTATACCATGTTAGTAAATTAGGATTTTGTATGATAAGACAAAAATGAAACAAATAGACATGACCTAATACAAGACAAACCAAAGCATGAAAAATGACAACACATTGCACACAATCACCCTTAGGGTTTCACCCACTTTGTTGCCTAAAAAATGGCCATGGTATGCATGCAAGGTATGTTGGCAAAGCAAAACAAAACAAAAGATCATAGTCCCTCGATGACGCTATCACAAGTTGCCTAAAACAAATGATCTTAGTCCCTCAAAACTTGCTAAGATACTTGGCAATATTGCTATCATGGTCATACGATGACCCACGCCCGTCCCGTTTAACATCTAAAGATAGGGTTGTCTACCAAAACAATGGTAGGTCAACAACATCAAAGGAATAAAAATGTACAAGAAAGACTTTTGAGTAAGTAGATAGCTTCTAGTTACTTGATCAATTTGCAAAAAATCCTTGCTATTTTCAAACAAACACACACACATTTCAAAACATTTCCAAACAACTTTCAAAACATTGAAACATTTTTCAAAAGACAAACATCTTTGTATACATTCTTACGAACGAGAATCATTACAAAGATTGCCTAAATGATGGCCTCTTTTCAAAATACTTTTAAAACCACACAAAGCACCATTTCAAACAATTGCAAAAGCAAAGCAAGTGATCTAAACAAGTAACTAAGAGCCCATAGAAAACCATGGATGAAAAGGGTGCTAATACCTTCCCTTTTCATAATCTACCCCTCGAACTCAAGAAAACATCTCAAAGGTCTTTCCTGTGCTTTTTTACCTTTCCTTTTGGATAAAATAAAAGTTGGTGGCGACTCTTGCTAAACCGCAACATTTGCAAACACAAACGCAAAACCTCAAGTCAGTTCTCCCAACGCATCACACTAGTCATACCTCTAAAGAGCTTCTGTTCTACTTTATTATTTACCTCTACCTTTTCCAAAAACATGTTATCCAGGTGTGCTAAGCTGCTTCTGGATTGTCTTTACTCTGAGACCTGCATAACCTCCAGATTTAAATCCCATGCTTTAGAACATATGCTTTCTTCTCATCATGTGTAGAAAGCATCCAAAGTCCATGTGTTAAAATTAGTGTTTCAACCTTGCTGTTTAAAACATCTGCAACATAGATGATTTTATCCTTTGGTACCCATGTGAGCTTGGTTTGCCATTGGCTAGGTCAAACAGTCAAAAATTGCCTTTGTGCAGTCAAAACCCTAAAAATGACCATTTTGTCCTTTTGGTGATCTGATCAAATTTCTTGTGGAATTGTGATCCAAACTTGATCAAATGGTTCATATGAGTTCATAATTTTGATGTGGGTCAAATTTCATGAGGTTTGACTGTCAATTGACCACAGTTGACTTTTCCCCAATACAGCTGATTTCTAGGCAACTGTCCAATTGACTGGGCAAAGATTGGAATCAAGGCTTGAAACTTGGTATGGATAAACTTGGGAGTCCAATATGAAGCATGAAAGACATCTTAGGCATTTTAGGTCAAAACATCTTTGTGCAAACACAAACCCTAATTTGGGTCAACAGTGCAAGGAAAAGTCTTGAGCAGAGGAAACCCTAACTAGATCTTTAGCTCCAAGGGTCTTGTGATGAGAAAATGTTGAGGAAATGGGAGGGAAAATTTTGGGGTACAACAGTGAGCAATACAGTTTTGATATCCTCAAGATTTTTCTTATTGGATAAGATTTCTTTAAGAAATTTAGCGTAGGAGGGCATTTGTGTGATAACTTCTGTAAAAGGTATGGTAATGTTAAGTTGTTTTAGAAGTTCAACGGATTTCTTGAATTTCCCTATGTTTTTAGACTTAGCAAGTATTTGAGGATATGGAATAGGTGGTTTATAGGGTGGCAGAGGCACATAAGGTTCTTATTTTTCTAAGGCCTCTTCGTCACCTTCTGTTTCTACTTCCTTTAGTTCAGATTCTTTCTCAATCTCTTTTCCACGTTTTTGGTACATGGTTGGGTTCTCGATTCTAGGTTCAGTTGGTCCGCCTAGTTCTGTTCCACTCTGAAGTGTTATGACATTAGCGTGTCCCTTAGGATTTGGTTGAGGTTGTCCAGGAAAAGTTCCAGCTAGAGCAGTTGTAGCTGGTTGCTGTTGAGCCACTTAGGAAATTTCTGTTTCTAACATTTTGTTGTGTGTGGAAAGAGCATCAATCTTATTAGTCAATTGCTTAATCTGTTCACTGGTGTGAATGTTTTGATTCATGAAATCTTTGTTAGTTTGATCTTGGTTGGCTATAAAGTTTTCTATCATGATTTTGATGTTGGACTTCCTAGGGGTATTTGGAATATTTGGGACATTTTGGGTGGATTTCTGAAATACTGGAGGCGTAGTAGGAGCTTGCCTTGATGCGTACAAAGCGTTATTGCTTTTGTATGAAAAGTTTGGATGGTTCTTCCAAGCAGGCTTATAGTTATTACCATAGGGGTTTCCTTGAGCATAGTTTACTTGATCAACCGGTACTCCTGTTAAAAGTGGACATTTGAGCGTGTTATACGCGTGAAGTCCGCATACATAACATGTTGGAGTTATTGCAGCCACGGCGGCTGTGGGAGTTGTGGTCAACCTTTCTATATTTTGGGTAAGGGCTTCTACCTTAGCATTAACTTGGTCTAAGCTACTAACTTCATGCATACTGCCTTTCATTTGAGATTTCTCCATCATGGTTCTATCGCTTCCCCACTGATAATGATTTTGAGCCATACTTTTGATAAGTTGATAGGCATCATGGTATAGTTTATCCATCAGTTCACCGCCAGCAGCTGCATCAGCAGTTAGTATTGTGTTGTACAAGAGATCATTGTAAAAGGTGTGGATGATCAGCCATTCTTCTAGACCGTGATGCGTACAGAGTCGCAACATGTCTTTGTATCTTTCTCATGCTTTGAAAAGAGATTCACTTTCCTTTTGTTTAAACCATTAATATTGGCTCTTTGCATAACTGTTTTACTTGGTGGAAAATATCGTGCTAGGAAAACTTTATTCAATTCGTTCCATGTTGTAACAGAGTTGGATGGTAGAAACTAGAAACATGCTCTAGCTCTATCTCTTAATGAGAAAGGAAAAAGACAGAGTCTTATTGCTTCAGGGCTGACTCCATTTGCTTTCATTGTGTCTGCATACTGCACAAACACGGATAAATGAAGATTTGGATTGTCTGTAGGACATCCTGAAAATTGGTTTTGTTGAACAGTTTGCAAAAGTGAAGGCTTTAACTCGAAATCATTATGTGTGATAGAGGGAGCAGCAATGATGTTGCGGGGTTCCTCTTATGATGGGGCAGCATAATCCTTCAAAGAACGATTTTAGGGTCTTTCAGCCATTTTGGGGTCAGGAAGAGAAAAGTTAGGAAGATTGGTTTCAGGAAGATTGTACTTGGCTTGGTACTCTCTGATTCAGCTTCTTATACTAACATAATGCTCGACTTCATCAATTGGTTGTTCTAATTCCTCGTCTTTAGAGCGAGTACTTGGCATACAATCGACAATTAAAATTAAAATAAAATTGGTTACCTCAGTCTATACTGCATAACAAGGGATTTACAGTATTTGACTAATTCAGTCCCCGACAACAGCTCCAAAAACTTGATCACGAAACTTTATGAGTCTATCGGGTGTAGTGACTGCAAGTGCATACTCTATCGTGTAGTTTTAAAAGATATCGAACCCACAGGGATTGGTGGTTAAGACTACTGTTATCTAAGGGTTACTATGTAAAGCTAAGGCTAATTATAAAATTGGGTTTTCGGTTTTAATCGAGAATTAACTAAAATTTAATAATTAATAATGGGACACCAGTATGTATTTCGTTAACTTAAGGGATTCATTAAATCATTGGCATTTGATTTTAGTATTAAAACACGGGTTCGGTGAAACTATTCGTTTAAAAACCCTCGTTTCAAACTTCCGTTCTATTGAATCATATCATATCAGTTAAGCTCGAAATGAGCGCTTCCGTTGTTTCATTTAACACTTAAAAGTATTTTTTTGAAAACACATAAGGTCTAATTAACTTTAAAGCGCTTCCGCTGTTTTTAAAATCAATGTTTTAATAACCACTATCCGGTTAAAACCTCAAACTTCCGCTCTATTGATTTTAACCTTAGACTGTCTCTTACTTCCATATAAAAACAATTAAATATTCAATTAGAAATTAAAACCAGAAAAGTATTTTTATGCAAAACTAATAATACCAATTAATTACTGAACCCTTTCGGTTAAGTTTTACATACCAGTATCAGGGAATCTAGCCCGACATAATATAATTGCAGAATATCATAAAATTGAAATGTAAATTCAACATCGCATGCATAGTAAGAAATAAATAAATTATGCTTATTAAAATAAGAACCTTAAATTAAATAACAAAGTGATTAATTCCAACAATGCGAATCCTCCACAAGCCGGCAGGATTGACTTGTAGCAAAAATAACTCTGATCAAATTTAAAGTAATCCTAAGCAAATTCTGGAAGTCTGGAAACAAACTAGTGTTGAAGTATTTCTCCGATGTGGAAAAATACTTTTTTGATGGTAGGATTTTTATTCCTTACAAAATACTACGAAAAGTGGAAAATTAATGCTAGAAATCTGACTGGAAAATATCAAATGGAATACAATAAAGATAATGCTGAATGGGGAAAGTAAAATTGAAAATAACAATACTAATTAATTGTTCAAAGTGCTAGAGAGAAATCGAGCGTGAGGGACAGAGAGGAGACAACAATTTTTGGTAATTGCCTTCATATATATATATATATATATATATATATATATATATATATATATATATATATATATATATATATATATATATTCCATTTAGTTGAAGAAATATAGGTAACGTTCCATGATTCACATTCCTCAAGCGTGGAGAAAATCCAGGAGAACATGTATTTTGTACGCTTCAGTGGTGAAAGGTTCGCAACTGCTTCCATTGTGGCGAGCATGGTGTGTATTGTAACGTGGGGCACATAATCCATATTTGTCCCGATTGTAACGTGAGACGTTCCTAGGGGCATAGAAACTAAGCTTGTCCTGGTCGTAACACCTCTGTGGCGGGCAGCACACTCCTGTTTACAAAAATGTTGTTGCTGTTTTATAGCCATTTCTTCTTTATTTTTCCATTCTTTTTCTTCCTTTTCTTATTTATGCCTTGCAAATGCTAAGTACCTGAAATATGTTTCAAAAACTACAAAAAGGGATAAAATGTGACATAATAATCTAAGAATCAAACATTTAATGTATGTAATTCGGGCATAAAATGCTATATCTTTTTGTGTTATCAAAGGCTTTTAAAATGGAAGAAAATGAAACAAGGGAAACAATGTTCTCAAGGTTCCAAATTATGGTTGTTGGGCTAAAAGTTCTGGACAAAGGGTACTCAATAGTAGATCATGTAAAGAAAATCATCAGAAGCTTACCCAAAAAATGGAGACCCATGGTCAAAGCCTTAAAACTAGCCAAATGAAGAATGGGAAAACACAAAAAAGGGGGGTTGAATTGGGGTTTTAAAACTAAAAGCAATAAACACATTGGTTATCCTGGTTCATTTAAACTCAAACTACTCTAGTCCACCCGCCAAGGTGATTTCGCCTCTCTCAAATGAGGTCTTAATCCACTAATCAAAACTTGATTACACAAACACAATGACAACTGTCAATGTCTTCTTGAGTCTAAACCATAACTCATTTTTCTCAAGGAATTACAAAGTAATATAATTGAAAGTGTGTACAAAGATATTTTCTAGATAAAACAATATCATTACAATGATGTATTACACAATTGAAGAGCACAAGGTAGAACTGGATAATTATATTTTTATTTTTGGTGTGCAGTTGTTGTTGTTAATTTCTTTTCACTTTTTTTTATATAGGCAATGCATGAGAGACATAAGAAGATGCTTTTGGAAGTTTGATAAATAGTAGTTAATGTTCTTTCCAAACATAGAGATTCTTGTCTTCTTTCAGCCGTTACTATTGATTAGCCATGAATGAAATGTAACGCTTCAGAACATGCTTACTAAAGATCACATCAGAAGATGAATGCTACTGTTGAGACTCCTTTACTTCTTTCCGAACTTTACGTATCAGAATATTAGAGTTCTAGTTTCGCACCATTGGTGCATTCAGATGTTATAACATCAGAACTTCTTTATTTAAGCGTGTTATACATATTTGCTTCTAAGTAAGATGTGTCATAATAGAGCTTTTAACAACGATATTTCCCATCTTCTATGCTTCTTACATCAGAACGTCCATGCATATTAAAATACTTTGTTAGAGAACATATTTGTCCTTCATGTGTTTGTTATCATCAAAACTCTTACAGGGATGTAGAACCAAACTATGTTCTAACAATCTCCCCCTTTTTTATGATGACAAAAACTTGTATATTTTGATAGAATACTTTAAGGAGCATAAATAATTAAAGTCCCCCTGAGTTGGATACTCATATAGAGAAAAAATACTTCCCTGAAGATTTCTGATCAGAGCGTTATGAAGGAGATTTTTGCAGAACTTGCTTTCAGAGTTTGCTTTTCAATAGATTTTTCCCGTTTGCTTTCAAAGGATAAAAAAATTATGATATTCAAAAAATGTTTGTTACTGAGTCTCGATACTACTATATTCAAAATATCTTACATTCTCCCCATTTTTGTCAAGAATCAAAAAGCATTAAAAACACGAGAAAAACAGAGGATTAAAATGAAGCAACTAGCAAAAGCAAAATAATTTTTCAGATTTTCTAAGGTTGGGGAGGTGGAAGTTGTGTTTGTGAAGTATAAAAAATCCATCAAAAATAAAATGAAGTTGATTTCAATTTGAATGTGTTAAGGAAAACGATTACGTGCATTTAATGATTCCTGAATGCATCAATAGTTACCAATTTGACTCGATGCATCAACTCAATCATTTCAGTCCCTTCAGAATTTGAACACGTGTTCATCCTTAGAGGGTGACCTAGCGTTTAGAGTTGATATATGTTGATGTTGTGAACTGCTTGCTTCTACCTAATAAATGAACCGTTTTTGGAGAATGTTCAGATCTTGTGGATAGATCCTGATATAACTTTCCTTCTCACTTCTGAAGAACTATTGATCAGATGTTCACAAAAAAAATTAAAGCATAAAGTTTTGAGGATAAAATATTAGAAAGCCAGTTGTTGTAGCTCAAAATTTGCTCTCTCATTTATCAAGATTTTTCCTCACAAGACTTCTTGGACTCAAGACAGGATTAGGGTTTGCTCAGCTCAAGACCTCATCTTGCACTGATGACCTGAAATTAGAGTTTGAGTTTGCAGAGGGATTTTTGGACCATCAATGCTTCATGTGACTTTCATACACCATATTGGACCCCTAAGATTGCTCATATCAAGTTTCAAGCCTTGAATCACATTTTTGCCCAGTCAATTGGACAATTGACCTAAAAATCAGTTGTATTGGGGAAAAAGTCAACCATGGCCAATTTACAGTCAAACTTCATAAATTTTGACCCACAACAACATTCTAGGCTCCTATGTACCATTTGATCAAGTTTGGACCACAACTCCTCAAGAAATTTGATCAGATCATCAAAAGGGCAAAATGGTCAAAATTAGGGTTTTGACTGAGGAAGGGAAATTTCTGATTTTTAACCTAGCCAATAACCAATTGGGTTCAAACATGATTTCAAGGGTTCAATGGCATCATCTTGACCTAATTACATGGTTCAAAAGATCTCAAGTTCATTGGATTGACAGATGAATTTTCCAGTCAACTGATCAAAAGTCAACTGTACACTGAAAAGTCAAACTTTGATTTTCTTCTCAAAATCAAGTGCCAAGGGTCATAATTCATCAAGATATCTCAAAATATGAAACTTGTTGATCAAGAAAATCAATTTTTCAAATTAGGGTTTTAATTTGAAAAAATTTCATAACTTAGAAAATTTCAAAGTATGGAAATTTTCTTATTTTTTCCCAACTTTTCACAACTTTTTCACCATGATGCAATTGGATTCAAAGGAAACTTCCAACATGAAAGTTATAGTCCTCCATGAAATCTACAACTTTTATTCACAAAGTTTTCCCAAAGTATGCTTGGATCTCAAGATATGAATTTATGAATAAGGGTCCATAAACTTTTTAACTTAGTGAAATTTTCCCTAGTTTAGGCAGTTTTTGACCTAACTTCATGGCAACTTTTCACCTAGTTCCAAGAGGTATATCAAGTTGCATTTCAAATATGGATTGTATAGAATTTTAAAAACTTTCCAAAATGTCTAAGAACTCTCCAAGATCATTTGTGGTTATGGAGAATCGAAGAAGAGAAAATGGCAATTTGTCACTTTTGTTCAAGCCATGTTTACAATGCACCAAGTTGCAAATCAGTTCCTAGAATGCTTGTACCTTGCATTACAGGTCCTAATCCCTTTTACACTCCATAATTGAATGCTAACTCAATGGACAATTGGCTTTATTTTGATCTTTGGAGCATTGTATAAAAGATTAATCCAAAAATGGCATAAAGTTCACAATACCATTTTGATAAAGCAAGCCTTTTCAACTTTATCAGCCTTGAGCATTGGACTTGTTCTTGTGGTGCAGACAATTTCCACAGGAATTAAGCAAAGTATACCAACCCTCTGCAGCCCACAAGCTAGCCTGTACATGCCTTTGGCATAGTCATTTCAACTTTCTTCAAAAGCAAGAAAGGTGGCAAAAGTCAAGATAACTTGTCCATCTGATAAATAGAAGACTTGGCTTCATTCTAAAAAACTTCAGAAACTTGTCACAAGCCAATACACGATTGCCTATGATCCAAAACACTCTAAAACACATAAAACACATTTTTCTACCCAAACAGGGCAGCTTCTGCAAAACACTAGCCATCTCAATATTTGCTCGTGCATTTTGCATTGTAACACATCAAACATCTTCCATACATCCTACCTAAACTATCCAAGTCCTTGTCCTGGTTCTGTAAGCCCTATTTCAAACATCACCATTTTCATTTTGGAAGGTTGCAGGTTGACTTCTACAAGGAGTTTTAGCCATCTACAAGGCCAGCTAAGCATTGGAAAAGCTTGAGGGAACTTCTAGGAAGCTCACACGATCTTCAGGCCTCACTCAAAGTCCCCACATTGCCATATCCATACTCAGCTGAACAAGGTATTTTTCAAAACTCTATCTCTTTATTTAGGCATCCTTAAGTCACGATTTGTGAAGCAAAAATGTAGTCCTTAACTTGCTGAAGTTGTACATATGCATAGTTGTCATTCATACTAACTGAGTAGTGAGAATTTGAAGCTTGAAGTTCATGAAAAATTTAGGTCAGAAATTAGGGGTGATAAAATTCTCCATGATCCTTGAGAGTTAGATTATGTTTTTTATATCATTGAAATCGTGAGATTCCAAGCTACATTTTTTATGTTGCAAGTTTTTGTTTTTGTGCAAAGAATAGAGAGTTGCAGGATTGGACATAAACGCGCGCAAGGATGAAGCCAAGGACAGGGACGAAGATGGTTGTCTGGGCCTGGCGCGCCTGGGCCTGTTGTTTTACTGCCCTTACCCCCCATATTCCTGTTTGCACCCCCCTTTGCATAATTTTATATTTTTGCATATTTTCTCATATTTTTTATGTTTATTGACTTTATTATTTTTTTTCTGAACATTAAAAAATCCCAAAAATATTTTCTTAATTTTTTTGCATTTTATTTTATTTTTTTATCTTATGTTTTGCATAAAATATTGATTATTCAAATAAATAGAATCTTATTTTCTTAAATAAATTGTAAATATATTTAAAAATACCATACATTTTTATTTTATTATTTTTCACACATAAAATATTATTTTCATACATATTTTATTTTTTAATATTTGTACATAATATTGTTATTATTTTTCTTGAACAAAAAATGAATAAAATAAATAATAGAAAACATAAATTTTTCTTTTAAACCAAAAATTAGGGTTTCCCCTTTCAAAAATAAAATTATTATTTTTTCTTATTTTTAGGACTTAAATAATTTTATTTTTACATATATAAAATAAATACAAAAAACATTTTGCATCCATACATTTTATTGCATATTTAAATAATTGTTTATTTATTTATTGTACCAAAATTCAATTGGGTTGTAAGAAATTCTAAGGTTTTATTTTGAGCAATATCCCCCATTCAAAACTTGTATCCCCTCTCCCATAATATTGTTGTAATAGCTTAGATTTACTTTTACGCAATTTATCGCATTTATACCATGTTAGTAAATTAGGATTTTGTATGATAAGACAAAAATCAAACAAATAGACATGACCTAATACAAGACAAACCAAAGCATGAAAAATGACAACACATTGCACACAATCACCCTTAGGGTTTCACCCACTTTGTTGCCTAAAAAATGGCCATGGTATGCATGCAAGGTATCTTGGCAAAGCAAAACAAAACAAAAGATCATAGTCCCTCGATGACGCTATCACAAGTTGCCTAAAACAAATGATCTTAGTCCCTCAAAACTTGCTAAGATACTTGGCAATATTGCTATCATGGTCATACGATGACCCACACCCGTCCCGTTTAACATCTAAAGATAGGGTTGTCTACCAAAACAATGGTAGGTCAACAACATCAAAG
The DNA here is from genome assembly GCA_948472305.1 of Vicia faba. Classification (NCBI taxonomy): domain Eukaryota; kingdom Viridiplantae; phylum Streptophyta; class Magnoliopsida; order Fabales; family Fabaceae; genus Vicia; species Vicia faba. The sequence goes on along the minus strand of OX451741.1, from coordinate 1,442,182,867 downwards.
GAATAAAAATGTACAAGAAAGACTTTTGAGTAAGTAGATAGCTTCTAGTTACTTGATCAATTTGCAAACAATCCTTGCTATTTTCAAACAAACACACACACATTTCAAAACATTTCCAAACAACTTTCAAAACATTGAAACATTTTTCAAAAGACAAACATCTTTGTATACATTCTTACGAACGAGAATCATTACAAAGATTTCCTAAATGATGGCCTCTTTTCAAAATACTTTTAAAACCACACAAAGCACCATTTCAAACAATTGCAAAAGCAAAGCAAGTGATCTAAACAAGTAACTAAGAGCCCATAGAAAACCATGGATGAAAAGGGTGCTAATACCTTCCTTTTTCATAATCTACCCCCCGAACTCAAGAAAACATCTCAAAGGTCTTTCCTGTGCTTTTTTACCTCTCCTTTTGGATAAAATAAAAGTTGGTGGCGACTCTTGCTAAACCGCAACATCTGCAAACACAAACGCAAAACCTCAAGTCAGTTCTCCCAACGCATCACACTAGTTATACCTCTAAAGAGCTTCTGTTCTACTTTATTATTTACCTCTACCTTTTCCAAAAACATGTTATCCAGGTGTGCTAAGCTGCGTCTGGATTGTCTTTACTCTGAGACCTGCATAACCTCCAGATTTAAATCCCATGCTTTAGAACATATGCTTTCTTCCCATCATGTGTAGAAAGCATCCAAAGTCCAGGTGTTAAAATTAGTGTTTCAACCTTGCTGTTTAAAACATCTGCAACATAGATGATTTTATCCTTTGGTACCCATAACTTTTTGGATCCTTGATTGTTAGAGTTTCCAAAATTCTGTTTGAATTTTGGTTTAGCAGAAAACACATCACTAGTATATTTTATATCATGTGTATGTCCATAGGTGAAGTATGAATAGAGAGGTGTGTGTTTTATGACTATATCATCAACTTTCTTTAGTTGAAATTCTTTACCCTTATATCCTATCCCTTTTGTGCCATTTTTGCTAACTCCATAGGTCATTGAAGCCATATTGCTCCTATCTATGATTTTAGTTAAAAAAATTTAAAAGCTATGATCATATTCTATTATGATTCTATCAGAATTACTAGAAACTTCTAAAACAGTTTTTTCTTAGGTTTTTGTAATTTACTTTTAATAACATAATTTTCATTTTCGAGTTTAGAAATGGTTTCTTTTAGCTAAAATTTTTATGTTTTAAGTTTCTTAGTTTCTTCAGAGTCAGATACTAGATCCTTTTTCAGGTTCTTTTTTTTGACCCGAAGTTGCTGATATCTTTCAAGAATTTCTGACAGACTTTCTTCTAATTGAGATCTAGAAAAGTTAGAGAATACCTCTTCGTCCTTTGAGTATGACTCTGATTTAGATGATTGAATGTCATCTAATATGTTGGTCATTAGGGATATGTTGGCTCGTTCATCTTCTGATTCTGTTTCAACTTCAGAAGATTTTGATTCATCCCATGTTGTCATAAGGCTTTTCTTATTTTCTTTGAAGAACTTCTTTTTCGGTTTTTCTTTTTGGAGATTTGGACAGTCGCTTTTATAATGACCTTTTTCATTGCATTCGTAGCAAACAATATCTCTATTATTAGATTTTCTGTATCCAGAAGATGATTCAGAATGATTCCCTATTCTTCTGGGAGTTCTAAACTTCCTCTGTCTGTGCTTTCACAACTAATTGACTCTTCTGAAGAGAAGCGATAGTTCATCTTCTTATGATGAGGATCTAACAAAGTTTTCTTCTTTTTCTTGAAAAACTTTAGGCTCATATTTTTATTAGATTTAAGCGTGAGAGACTTACCTTTCTTCTGGGGCTCATCTTCTTCTAGTTCTATCTCATGATTTCTCAGGGAGCTGATAAGTTCTTCAAGAGAAATTTTATTCAGATCTTTGGCTAGTTTTAAGGCTGTGACCATGGGTCTCCATTTCTTGGGTAAACTTCTTATGATCTTCGTTACATGATTTGCTGTGGAGTACCCTTTGTCCAGAACTTTCAATCACGTAACCATAGTTTGAAATCTTGAGAACATTGTCTCGATAGTTTCTTCTTCTTCCATTTTGAAAGCTCTGTACTTATGGATGAGTGCAAGAGCTTTGGTCTCTTTGACTTGAGTGTTACCTTCGTGTGCCATTCGCAGAGAGTCAAACATGTTTTTAGCAGAATATCTGTTTGTGATCTTCTCATACTCAGTACATGAGATAACACTCAATAAGATTGTTCTGACTTTATGATAGTTTCTGAGTTCTTTCTTTTATTGATCTGACATTTTCTTTCTGTCAATCTTCTGACCATTTTCATCACTAGGATGAATGTAGTCACAAGTCACCATATCTCAGATATCAACATCATGAGCTAGAAAGAAACTTCTGATTATGTCTTTCCAGTAATCAAACTTTTCACTGTCAAATATTGTGGGGATGCCGTTGATTCTGTCTTTATCATCATTGTTGTTTTGTATTGGTTCCCCCATAGTGTTTTTCTTGCTTGGATATTTTTTTGACACGATTAAGTGATTGCACCCAGAACCAATCGCTCTTATACCAATTGAAGATTAGAAAAACACAAGAAGGGTGGTTGAATTGGGGTTTTAAAACTAAAAGCAATAGACACGTTGGTTATCCTGGTTCGTTTGAACTCAAACTACTCCAGTCCACCCACCAAGGTGATTTCGCCTCTCTCAAACGAGGTCTTAATCCACTAATCAGAACTTGATTACACAAACACAATGACAACTATCAATGTCTTCTTGAGTCTAAAACACTAATCGATTTTATCAAAGAATTAAAAAGTAATATAATTTAAAGTGTCTACAAATATGTTTTCTAGATAAAACAATATCACTACAATGATGTATTACACAATTGAAGAGCACAAGGTAGAACTGGGTAATTATGTTTTTCTTTTTGGTGCGTAGTTGTTGTTTTTAATTTCTTCTTCACGTCTTCTTTATATAGGTAATGCATGAGAGGCATAAGAATATGCTTTTGGAAGTTTGATAAATAGTAGTTAATGTTCTTTCTAAACATAGAGATTCTTGTCTTCTTTCAGCCGTTACTATTGATTAGCCATGAATGAAATGTAACGCTTCAGAAGATGCTTACTAAAGATCACATCAGAATATAAATGTTACTGTTGAGACTCCTTTACTTCTTTCCATAACTTTACGTATCAAAACATTAGAGTTCTTATTTCGCAGTGTTGGTGCATTCAAAAGTTGTAACATCAGAACTTCTTTATTTAAGCATGTTACACAAATTTGCTTCTAAGTAAGATGTGTCATAACAGAGCTTTTAACAACGATCTTTATCATCTTATATGCTTCTTACATCAGAACTTCCCTGCATATTAAAATAATTTATTAGAGAGCATATTTGTCCTTCATGTGTTTGTTATCATCCAAACTCTTACAGGTATGTAGAACCAAACTATGTTCTAACAACAAAGATCTGAACAAAATATCTCTTGAAGAACTGATCAGCTCCTTGAAAAGTCATGAGATAGAACTAGAAGAAGGTGAGCCCCAGAAGCAAGGTAAGTCTCTCGCTCTCAAATATAATAAAAAATATGAACCTAAAGTTTTTCAGGCAAAAAAAGAAAACTCTGGTGGATCCTCGTCAAAAGAAGACGAACTATCCCTTCTTTCCAGAAGAGTCAATCAACTACAGAAGCAAAGGTAGAGGAATTTTAGAACTCCCAGAAGAATAGGAAATTATTCTGAATCATCTTCTGGATACATAAAATCTAGTAACAAAGACATTGTTTGCTATGAATGCAATGAACAAGGTCATTACAAAACCGACCGTTTAAATCTTCAAAAATAAAAACCTAAAAAGAGATTCTTCAAAGAAAAGAAGAGAAGTCTTATGGCAACATAGGATGACTTGGAATCTTTTGAAGATGAAACAGAATCATAAGATGAACGAGCCAACATAGCCTTTATGGCCAACGTATATGACACTGGATCATCTGAATCAGAGTCAGACTCAGAGGCAGAAGAGGTATTCTCTAACTTTTATAGATCTCAGTTAGAAGCAAGCCTGTCAGAAATTCTTGAAAGATATCAGTAACTTCGAGTCAAAAATAAGAACCTGAAAAAGGATCTAGCATCTGACTCTGAAGAAACTAAGAAACTAAAAAACTGATAACTATGAGCTAAAAGAAACCATTTCTAAACTCGAAAATGAAAGTTATGTTATTAAAAATGAATTACAAAAAGCTCAGAAAGAAACTATTTCAGAAGTTTCTAATAGTTCTGATAGAATCATAAAAGAATATAATCATAGCTTTCAAAAATTTCTAGCTAAAAACATAGATAGGAGCAAGATGGCTTCAATGATCTATGGAGTTAGAAGAAATGAAAAAAAAGGTATATGATATAAGGAAAAAGAATCTCAACCAAATAAAGTTAATGATATAGTCATAAAACACACACATATCTATTCTCACTTCACATATGGACATACACATGACATAAAGTATACTAGTAATGCTTTTTTTTGCTAAATCAAAATTCAAACAGAATTTTGGTAACTCTAACAAACAAGGTTCCAAAAAGATATGGGTACCTAAGTATAGCGGTAGAAATGTTCAAGACTAAGCTATTGGATTGACTAGACTTATACAAATCAAAATCAAAATCGCCACCGCACTTTATTGTTTCCAAAGGAATGGGAAAAGAGCGAATAACCCAAAAAGAGGGGGAAAGATTCTAGGTAAGGGGTTGGTTGTGCAAAGGGAAGGTATTAGCACCCTAAAAATCTATGGTACTCTGTATGAACCTCTTTGAAAAATCTGTATATTTTAGCTATGAAAAATGTTGTATAAAATAGATGGTGAGGGTGGGAAAAGAAAACATATTTTTTATGATTTTTGCACCCGTCGCGGTTGTAAACATTTAATGCCTACATACCACCTTTCGTGCAATGGGGGATCAGGGTACACGTAGTTCACCTTTTAAAAAATTTAAAACACAAATGTGTTGGTCAATTTTATGAGATAAAACATCATCGTCATTGTCCGTGTGGAAAACATACCTATTACCCACAATCATGAGAAAGGAGAATTTGCATCATCTCAAAGTGGAGAATATGGCTTGGATTTTAAAATCAATAATGCTTCACTCAACACCCAGGTGGAAAATATCTCTCTTTACTACATATTATAGAAGTATAGTTGTTTGCATCACTACAAGGATTGACAAGAGTTCAATCTTTTGAGAAAAGTTTAAACATAAAAGCCAAAGTGGAAAAATGGTTTGAAATGAGATTGATTGACTTTTAGTCTTCTCACAAAAATGTCAAAGTATTGTTAAGTTTACTGGAGTTTATTTATGAAAATGTTTGAAAATGCATGAACCTAAGTCCAAGTTTATTATAAAAGTAATTCAAGTTTAAAACAAGAAGAGTTTTCAAAAGGGGGGAGAAGATTTTTTAAATTAAAGAAGATGGGAGGAGAATAAGAGGCTATCCTAAAGCATAAGGTAAAAGCTAGGGATAAGAACCATCTAATCAACCAGAAGCCAATACTTGACATTATGAGCCAAAATAGAATTCCTATTCTTTGGATTGAAACCAAACAAGCAAATGTACTAGACCTCTTGAGAGAACCAAACTTCAAGTGTATTAAGTCTTCATAAAAATTGGGCAGAGTAACGGCTGTATACGAGTGAATTCTAGATTACAAACAAAGGGTGTAATCACAATAATCTGCACACAAAACAAAAAAACAAACAAACCAATGTCTTGAGGTAAACCTCAAGAGCTCCAGATAAAATAATCAGATAAGATCACAAGGTCTCCAATCATAGGCCAAGGTTTCTAATCCTAAGTCCAAAAAGTCCAATGCTCCATAATGCCAAGGGTAGTAACTAAATAGTCTAAGTATCATTAAAGATTTTTAGGGTTTATGTTGATTATTAGGTGTCTTTAAAAGAAAATAAAAGCTCAAGTGAGCAAAATAAAAAATGATAAGAATATAAAGGGGATCAAGAGAGCAAAGATGAAAAATAGCATGAAATGTAAATGCTAAAAGTAAATGGTGCATAAAGTAAAGAACATAAAATAAAAACACAAAATAAAATCAATTACTAGTGATTAGTGGTTAGTTGGATGATCATCTTGAAACTTGCATTTGGAACTCATTAGAAGATTGGTAGAACCAAAGCCTCCACATAATAAGTTGCATTTGCTTTTTGTCAAATATATCATCCATTTGGAATCCTTATGAGTATCATTTAATGACCAACAATGTTTAAGTGATCCGCGTTGACCAAAGGTGTTGTAGATCCATTAGAGGATTGGTAGAACCAAAGCCTCCACACAATGAACCTCAAGGTTATTGGATCAAAGATATAAAATTAACATACTTGGGCTTGCAAACATAAGTTTGGGTCACGAATGATCATTTATTCAAATCGGGATAAAATTTAGGGCTATGTTAAGCAATCGTAAGTGGACTTATATAGAAGTCGCACCTATTTTCAGGTCGGTCAATAGCAATCTATGCACCATTTGTATTGAGACATGATATAGAGATCATGCTCCAACAATATTTAGTGCAATAAGAAGGGGGTGAGATGAAGAGGGATGAGAGAGAATATACAAACCACTTTTGGATTAAATTTAATCAAACTATTATTAAAATTATTCATCCATTTTTGTGGAGTTAGACTCAACACCATGGATCCAATTATGTTAATAAAGTTCATGATCAAAATTTTAATCCAAGATCAGCCAGAAAATAATCACAAAATAATATTACATTTTAATATATACAAAAAGGTTTAAAAATAATGTTTAAAAATAGAAATAAAAGAGAAAAATATTAACTATGTCCAAATTAATCAAGAAATAAAAAGTAAGATCATAGAAAAATCAGAAATGAACTAAAATAATTTTATAAATTTTTTTGAAATTTTTTAAAGTCAGAAAATATTTTTAAAAGTAAAAGAAAGGGGTAAAATAAACCAAAAATGATAAAATTAGCAAATTCATAAACAAAAATAAAAGAAGATCATCAATATTTGTCACAATATTATTGGAACATTTCATAATTTTTTCAGAATTTAAAAATGCATAAAAGTATTTTTAAACATTTAAAACAATTCCAATAAAGTGTAAATTTATAAAAAATACCAAAACACAAAATTAAATTGTGAAAAAATTAAAATCAGAAAGAGAATAATCAAAAATATTTTTCATAATTTTTTCAGATTTTTTGGACTAAAAAGGAATTTTCTATGATTTTTTGAAGTTTAAAACAATTAAATATAAAAAATCAAAAAAGAAAATAAAAGTCAAAAATATGTGGACCATTGGATGAGAGTCAAAACGCGTTAGTAATCAAATCCAAGGGATCTGGCGCGATGGGCATATCATGGTCATTAGTGAGTAAAGCATTGAATCAATTATTAAATCAGAATTCAAAAATAACAAGTGGCGTGCCATCAATGGTTGGAAGATGACATGTTGGTTATCTTCAACCTCCAGCCAACGTGAATTGCAGTTCTCTCAAACTGTAAAATCAGAAGCCCAGACCTATGCCATTCGCTTTGTCTCTTCAAGACGAAGACAACCACACCCTCGCGCCAAATTTATATAAACGGTAGCTCAAGCAATTTGGAAAGAAAGTTTTGAAAAGGGATATGAAATTTCATGGTCAAAACGTGTTTCCAGTAAAAAGCAAGTGTTGCGACTAGAACCAGGGCAATGAGAGCATCACAATTATATCAAAGTTTTGAAGAATTGATGAAGGAATCTACCTATTGAAGTTGAGTTACAGAGCTCTGAAACTAGACTTCTATGGAGCAATATAAGGCACGATTCTTGAATGTAATTATATGGTTAGCTTCAGGGAAGATCAAGGAAGGTGAATTGATGAAAAAATTGGATTGGAAAAGGCTTGAGAATGAATTTCGAAGTTGTTGAATTCTGAGTTAGGGAACAAGTTTGGCAGGGTGATTCTGGTTATCCAAGCTTGAGAAAACTAATGGGATAGTTCATGTATTTATAGGAGAATCAAATGGGATCAAAAGGAAGAGTGAATGATGCATTTTGGAGGGAATTCGTGCAAACCTGATGCACGAGTGAAGTGTGATCTAATTTTCACCAAAACTCATCCAATCCTTGCGTTTTGAGGTGCTAAAAAAATCTGGAACTTCACTAAACATGTTTAGAGGCAAAAATGCGTGGAAAACTTGTGATTAGAAGCCACATTATGGATTTCAAAATTCTAACTTGTTGAGAAATTCAGTTTCAAAGTGCCAACTTCTGACCAATGGCATTTTCAACTCAAGGGGTCTTAGGGAATGATTCTTGATGCTTCAGAAAGATGAGGTTACAAGCTTTGCAATGGAAAAAGAATGGAATAAAATGGATGCTTGAGCTGAAAGTTGTGTTGAGTCAAAGTTGAGGAAAAAGGGTTGATTTTCCATACTTAGAAATATTTCAAATTTTTCTTCAAAAGTGACCTATAATGTCTTGCATCTAAACATAGCCTTCCACTTGGAATTTTCTCTTGACCAAAAAAGATGGCATGAAGTATATCCCTTGAATGACATTTAGAAACTTGAACCATTCACAATCTCCAAAAATTGATAAAGTTATTACTTGTTGAAGTTGGAAAATTTTCATAAAATGACCTATAATATTTAGTATCCTTAAGGCAACTTCCATCCATTTTCTAAGTTTTCACATAAAAGAATGTATAAAGTTCACATCTTCAAGATCATTATGGAAAAATAATGGGCTCAAGGTGATAAATATTGACCAAGTTATGGTCATTTATGTTAGAACATAGTTTGATTCTACAACCCTTAGTTAGAGTTTTGATGATAACAAATACAAAGAACAAATATGCACCTTAAAAATTATGTTATTTTGTATGCAGAAGTTCTAACCAAAGCAGCATCAGAAGATAAGCTATAAAAGCTACACGCTGAAGCAATCAGAATTTACGCTGAAGATTCATGACCAGAACCTGCGCTTAAGTGAAGTAAACTCTGATTCTGAACAAGAGCATAATAATCCAAGTCATCAATATGCTGAAAGAATCAGCATCAAGCAAGGATAAAAGATTCTGAAGCGTTATTATTCATTCAAGATTGCATCAATTACAACGGCTTCTTTCAGACAGGATCTTCTCCAAATGGAAACTGAGTTAATGACATTTATCATGCTTAATGGTCAATGGGAACCCATTGCCTATATAAACAAACTCAATGATCAAATCGGTAACGATTTTTGCATACATACTACTCACGTGAATTCAAAAAGTTGCAAGCATACTCATTATATTTCCACGCTCTAAATTTATGTAATTTATCACAGTTGTGATAACAGTTTTTGTAACGAAAAACAACAACACACGGTACTCTTGCTTATTTGATTAAAACATTGTTCCTTGAGAATAACCAGATTGTGGTTGTACTCAAGAAGACTTTAACAGTTGTTAAAGTAGTGATTGTAATCCTTTTGAGATTAGTGGATTAAGACCTCGTTGGAGAGAGGCGAAATCACCTTGACGGGTGGACTGGAGTAATTTGAGATCAAATGAACCAGGATAAAAATATTGTGTCATTGCGCTTTTGATTTCAAGTTTTCAATTCAACCCCCCCCCCCCCCTTCTTGTGTTTTTAACTTCTTCAATTGGCATCAGAGCGCCTGGTTCTGAGCTTAAACACTTAAGCGTGTCAGTACAAGATCCAAGCTGCAGAAAAACACTATGGTGGGACCAAGCCAAAACATCAGCAATGACTACCATGAAGACAAGGACAGATTCAATGGCAAACCTTCAGTCTTTGATGGAGAAAACTTTGACTACTGGAAAGATAGAATTGAGAGTTTCTTTCTGGCCCATGATGCTGATCTGTGGGACATGGTAACTGATGGATACACATATCCAGTGGATAGAAGAGGTCAGAAGATAGACAAAAAAATGATGTCTGACCAGCAGAAACGTGACTTCAGAAATCACCATAAGGCCAGAATAATACTCCTCAGCGCTATCTCATACTCAGAATATGAGAAAAATATCAAACAGAGAGACTGCCAAGAACATGTTTGACTCTCTGAGAATGACGCATGAAGGCAACATTCAAGTCAAAGAAACCAAGGCCCTTGCGCTCATTCAGAAGTATGAGGCATTCAAGATGGAAGATAGTGAATCCATAGAAGCTATGTTTTCAAGATTCCAAATCCTTGTTGCTGGACTGAAGGTTCTTAACAAAGGGTATTCTACTGCTGATCATGTTAAGAAGATCATCAGAAGCTTACCCAAGCAATGGAGGCCAATGGTCACAGCACTTAAGCTAGCCAAAGATCTCAACAAAATATCTCTGGAGGAACTTGTCAGCTCCCTCAGAAGTCACGAGATAGAGCTAGAAGAAGGTGAGCCTCAAAAGCAAGGTAAGCCACTAGCTTTAAAATCTAACAGAAAATCTGACTCTAAGATTTTGCAGGTTGTGGAAGAAACTTCTGATGGATCCTCATCAGAAGAAGATAAATTGTCTCTCCTCTCCAGAAGGGTGAACCAAATGTGGAAGCAGAGACAAAGGAAATTCAGAAATTCTAGAAGATTAGAGAATCAGAATGAATCCTCCTCTAAATACAGAAAATCTGAGTCTTCCTCTGGACACAGAAGATATGAAGGTTCTTCAGGATACAGAAAGCCAAATAACAAGGACATCATCTACTATGAGTGTAACGATCAAGGGCACTACAAAAGTGATTGCCAAAGGCTTCAGAAGGAGAAGCCCAAAAAGAAGTCCTTCAAGGAAAAGAAGAAAAGCCTCATGGAAACATGGGATGATTCAGACACCTCTGAAGTTGACTCAGAGTCAGATGATGAAAGAGCAAACATAGCTCTCATGGCAAACGTGTCAGAAGAAAGTGAATCTTGAGAGTCTCAGATTAGAGAATTCTGAGTTAAAAGAAAAAATTTCAAAATTAGAAAATGATTTGCAAAATTCTCAGAAGGAAACAATCTTAGAGACTCCCAATAATGCTGATGAGATCATCAAAGAGTATGATCACAGTTTTTAGAAGTTTCTAGCTAAAAACATAGATAGAAGCAAGATGGCTTCAATGATCTATGAAGTTAGTAGAAATGGCAGAAAAGGGATAGGACATCAAGGTAAGGTATCCACACCTAAACAGGCCATGGACTTAGTCATAAAGCGCACACCACTCAAATCACATTTTATATATGGGCACACACATGACATGAAATACACAAGTAGTGATTATTCTGTCAAACCAAAATTCAATCAGAATTTTGGTAAAACTGACAAACCAGGACCCAAGAATATATGGGTACCTAAGGATAAAATTATATATGTAGCAAATATCTTTAGCAGCAAGGCTAAAACACCAGTCATGGTACCTGGACTCTGGCTGCTCTCGACACATGACGGGAAGAAGGAATATGTTCCAAACCCTGGAACTTAATCCTGGAGGCTACGTGGGATTTGGAGGCAACCAAAGAGGAAAGGTCATTGGCTCTGGAACAGTAGGTAATGGAAATCTTACCTCTATAAATAATGTATTATTAGTTGATGGATTAATGCATAACCTGTTATCCATAAGTCAATTAAGTGATAACGGTTATGATATTTATCTTTAATCAAAATTCATGCAAAGCTGTTAGTCAGAAAGATGGGACTATCCTATTTAATGGAAAGAGGAAAAAAAACATTTATAAAATAAAACTTTTTGAACTAAAGAGTCAGAATGTAAAATGCCTAATTTCTGTTAACAACGAGCAATGGGTCTGGCACAGAAGATTGGGGCATGCTAGTGTGAGAAGAATATCTCAGATTAACAAACTCAATCTGGTCAGAGGACTTCCAAACTTGAAGTTCAGCTCAGATGCTCTGTGTGAAGCATGTCAGAAAGGCAAATTTGCAAAACCTGCTTTCAAATCCAAAAATGTTGTTTCCACCTCTAAGCCATTAGAAATTCTGCACATTGACTTATTTGGACCAGTAAAAATCACGTATGTCAGTGGCAAGAAGTATGGGTTAGTAATCGTAGATGACTATAGCAGATGGACATGGGTAAAGTTCTTAAGACACAAGGACGAGTCACACTGTGTTTGTTACCTTCTGCAACCAAGTTCAGAATGAAAAGGATCTTAGAATTGTCAAAGTCAGAAGTGGTCATGGTGGGGAATTTGAAAATAAAAATTTTGAATTATTTTTTAATGAAAAAGGCATCTTGCATGACTTCTCTTGTTCTAGAACTCCCCGACAAAATGGAGTTGTAGAACGAAAGAACAGAACATTGCAAGAAATAGCCAGAACCATGATCAATGAGACTAACATTGCTAAGATCTTCTGGGCAGAGGCAATCAGCACAGCGTGTTACGTTCAGAATAGAATCTCCATAAGACCTATTCTGGAAAAGACTCCATATGAATTGTGGAAGAACAGAAAGCCCAACATTTCTGATTTTCATCCATTTGGATGCACTTTCTTTATTTTGAATACAAAACATTATCTGAACAAGTTTGACTCTAAAGCACAAAAGTGTATTATGTTAGGATACTCTGAACGCTCAAGAGGGTACAAAGTATACAATACAGAAACACAGATGTTGAAGAGTCAATCAGTGTTAGGTTTGATGATAAGCTTGACTCTCAAAAGTCAAAGCAGAATGAATTTCTTGCAGGTATGGAAGTTGAACTCATAGGTACTGAAGATAACTCGTCAGAAGTTCTCAACAGAGACGCTACCACAACATCAGAAAGAGTTATTGCAAGCAATCCAGCACCTTCAGTTGATCAACTTTAGAAAAGACTATCCAGAAGCAGCATAGCTCACCTAGAAGATAAAATACTGGGGAAGAAGGATGATCCAATCAGAACAATATCAACATTCAGAAACTCTGAAGAATCCCTCATGGGACTGGTCTCTCTGATTGAACCTACAACAATTGATGACGCGCTTTTGGATAATGACTAGATTCTGGCAATGCAGGAGGAATTGAATCAGTTCACCAGAAATGACGTATGGGATCTGGTTCCCAAACCAAAAGGATTCAACGTCATTGGAACAAAGTGGGTGTTCAGAAACAAATTGAACGAGCAAGGAGAAGTAATCAGAAACAAAGCATGACTGGTAGCACAAGGTTATAGTCAGCAAGAGGGGATAAACTATACAGAAACCTTTGCTCCAGTCGCCAGGTTAGAATCTATCAGACTTTTAATATCATTTGTTGTAAACAATGGCATCACTCTGTATCAGATGGATGTCAAAAGTGCATTCTTAAATGGCTATATAGATGAAGAGGTATATGTGCACCAACCCTCTGGGTTTGAGAATTCCAAACACCCAGAATATGTTTTCAAGCTAAAGAAGTCACTATATGGTCTGAAATAAGCTCCCAAAGCTTGGTATGAAAGACTAAGTAACTTCCTGTTAGAAAAGGAATTCACCAGAGGGAAAGTGGACACAACCTTATTCTGTAAGACAGTTAAGAATGAAATTTTAGTATGTCAGATTTATGTTGATGACATCATCTTTGGGTCTACTAAACCCTCGCTGGATAATGCTCCCTGGAAAGAGCATCATCCTTCAGATGTAGCTGAACCAGGATTAGAAAGTCTCTCTCTGACTACTGCTCCAGAAAATATGATTACAACAGAAGAAATGGTTCACTCAGAAGAAGCTACAGAATTCTCTGAGCAACATCCAACTCCTGAAGAGACACCAGCCTCCTCCTTAGTCATGCAAACTCTGAAAGAGTTGAAGAAAGAAAATTCTTTAATCCATGCAGAGCTGGATAAGCAGGAGGATACGAACAAGGAGATTAAAAGTATTCTGGGTAAACAAGAAGACGCCACAAAGGAAATCAGAGGAATTTTGGGAAAGCAAGAAGAGTCAAATACTCAGATCAAGAGCTTGCTGGAAGCGTTGTTCACACGTCTTCCCCCTCTTTCTTAGATTTTCTTTTAAAATTGTTTATCTGTAACTTTTATTTTTACCTCTTTGCTTCTGAAACTTGTCATTGAATTATGTTTTAAATATAATTCATCTCTTTGGCTCTGATTATATTGCCTTTTTGATACATGACAAAAAGGGGGAGAAAGTAAGATATTTTCAATAATGGTTTACCGAGACAGAAGTCTCAAACATTCTGAATTACTTAACTTTCTGAAAAGTTTGAACAGGTACAAATTATGATAAGAGATGTAGCTAAACTTTGATGAGAAGGAACTTAAGGGAAGTAATCAACTCAGGGGGAGTTTCTCTTAAACCTTTTGTTCTTTATTTTTCATTGAAAATTCTAGTTTTTGTCATCATCAAAAAGGGGGAGATTGTTAGAACATAGTTTGATTCTACAACCCTTAGTTGAGTTTTGATGATAACAAATACAAAGAACAAATATGCACCTTAAAAATTATGTTATTTTGTATGTAGAAGTTCTAACCAAAGCAGCATCAGAAGATAAGCTATAAAAGCTACACGCTGAAGCAATCAGAATTTACACTGAAGATTCATGACCAGAACCCGCGCTTAAGTGAAGTAAACTATGATTATGAACAAGAGCATAATAATCCAAGTCATCAATGTGCTGAAAGCATCAGCAGCAAGCAAGGATGAAAGATTCTGAAGCATTATTATTCATTCAAGAATGCATCAATTACAATGGCTTCTTTCAGACAGGATCTTCTCCAAATGGAAACTGAGTTAATGACATTTATCATGCTTAATGGTCAACGGGAACCCATTGCCTATATAAACAAACTTAGTGATCAAATCGGTAACAATTTTTGCATACATACTACTCACGTGAATTCAAAAAGCTGCAAGCATACTCATTATATTTCCACGCTCTAAATTTGTGTAATTTATCACAGTTGTGATAACAGTTTTTGTAACGAAAAACAACAACACGCGGTACTCTTGCTTATTTGATTAAAACAGTGTTCCTTGAGATTAACCAGATTGTGGTTGTACTCAAGAAGACTTCAACAGTTGTTAAAGTAGTGATTGTAATCCTTTGGAGATTAGTGGATTAATACCTCGTTGGAGAGAGGCGAAATCACCTTGACGGGTGAACTGGAGTAGTTTGAGATCAAATGAACCAGGATTAAAATACTGTGTCATTGCGCTTTTGATTTCAAGTTTTCAATTCAACACCCCCTTCTTGTGTTTTTCACTTCTTCAATTTGAAGTCAAACTTGAGAAATTAGGGGTTCATCTAGAGGACTTGTAATCTTTCTTCATCATCAATTTTCTTCCACATGAAAACTCCTTGGAACTTTTGAAGTGA
This sequence comes from Vicia faba, assembly GCA_948472305.1. Taxonomy (NCBI): domain Eukaryota; kingdom Viridiplantae; phylum Streptophyta; class Magnoliopsida; order Fabales; family Fabaceae; genus Vicia; species Vicia faba. The sequence goes on along the minus strand of OX451741.1, from coordinate 1,442,167,588 downwards.
TTTGTTGATATCCATTTAAAGAGAAGGATGTCTTTTGAATCACTCAAAAATACCAAAAGATGGGCAAGATATACTCCTTTGGAGTTCAAAACCCTAGCTCCTAGATTAAGAAACATGCCTTGAGGAACTTTGACAATTTTGAACAAACTTCTTGTACTAAAACAAATGCTTTGTAAATATAATTTGTTGAGGATGATAATGAGAACTCATAGAAACCACAACCACTTCTATATCTTGAGAATTGAGAGAAATATGCACTTGTAATCAATGGGAACAAGGCCTTGTCCAAGCATGACAACTCCTTCAATCAACCCCTTGTACTTTTGAATCAACCTTGATAATTTGGAAATGTAGTGAACCAAAATAACCTTGCCATGCCAGACCTTCCAAAACAACTTACATGGTGAGGTTTGAACTTCTCAAGCTTCATTGACTAGGTCATGGAAATAAACTCATGAACCCATGGATCAACTTGTTAAGCCCTATTGCCTTTACCTGCATTGTTGACAAGTAAGGCAAACCAACATTGCATTTTATTAATTAAAAGGAAAGTCAAAACAAAAACATGAATGATTACACAATAAAAACAAGTTAAGGTGCTTGGTGATTCCTCAAAGAGCAAAGCTAAATATAGGAAGGAGAACCAAAAGCCTTAATGTGATCTTGTTGTGATTGAATCAATATGGTATGGTAAGGGGATCTTAGGGGAAAAAATTGGGGTACAACACTAAGTACAAAATTGTCTATGTTACATATGTCTTTAATAGCAAAGTTGAAACATCAATCTTGGTACCTGGAATCTGGATGCTCTCGACACATGACCAGAAGAAAGCATATGTTCCAAAGTCTGGAGATTAAATATGGAGGCTCTGTAGGTTTCGGAGGCAATCAGAAAGGAAAGATTATTGGCTATGGAACTATTGGTAATGGTACACTTCCTTCTATAACTAATGTTCTGTTAGTAGATGGACTAATGCATAACCTGTTATCCATAAGTCAATTAAGTGATAACAGTTATGATATCATCTTTAATCAAAAGTCTTGTAAAGCAGTTAGTTAGAAAGATGGATATATCCTTTTTAATGGAAAGATAAAGAACAATATTTACAAAATAAAACATCCTGAACTAAAAAGTCAAAACATAAAATGCCTAATGTCTATTAACGAAGAGCAATGGGCCTAACATAGAAGATTGGGGCATGTTAGTATGATAAGAATATCTCAGATTAACAAATTCAATCTGGTCAGAGGACTTCCTAACCTGAAGTTCAGCTCAGATTCTCTTTGTGAAGCATATCAAAAAGGAAAGTTTGCAAAACCTTCTTTCAAATAAAAAATGTTGTTTCTACCTCTAAACCATTAGAACTTCTGCATATAGATCTGTTTGGACCAGTGAAAACTGCATCCATAAGTGGCAAGAAGTATGGATTAGTGATTGTAGATACTATAGCAGATGGACATGGGTAAAGTTCTTAAGACACAAGGACGAGTCACACTCTATGTTCATTACCTTCTGTAACCAAGTTCAAAACGAAAAATATTTTAGAATTATTAGTATCAGAAGTGATCATGGTGGGGAATTTGAAAACAACAAATTTGATTTTTTTTAATGAGAATGGCATCTCTCATGATTTCTCTTGTCCTAGAACTCCTAAAAAAATGGAGTTGTAGAACGAAAGAATAGAACTTTCAAGAAATGGCCAAAACCATGATCAATGAGACTAACATTGCTAAGAACTTCTGGGCAGAAGCAATTAACACAGCGTGCTATATTCAGAATAGAATCTCCATAAGACCTATTTTGGATAAGACTAGATATGAACTGTGGAAGAACAGAAAGCCAAACATCTCTTATTTCCATCCATTTGAATGTATTTGTTTTTATTATAAACACTAAAGAACATATGAACAAGTTTGATTATAAAGCACAAAAGTGTCTCATGTTAGGATACTCTGAATGTTCAAAAGGTTACAGAGTATATTACACAAACACGAATTATGGAAGAATCTATCAGTGTTAGATTTGATGATAAACTTGGATCTCAAAAGTCAAAGCAAGGTGAATTTTTTGCAGATATAAAAGTTCAATTTACAGGTACTGAAGACAGAGCGTTAGAAGGTCTTGATAAAAAATCACATCTAAATAATGAATAAGATGTCTCAAAAATTAAAGCAACCTCTGAAGACCCCATCCAGAAAAGACAATCCAGAAGCAACTTAGCACATTCAGAAAACTAGATTTTGGGAAAGAAGGATGACACAATCAGAACAAGATCCATATTCAGAAATTATGAATAATCGCTCATGGGACTAGTGACTCTGATTGAACCAACTTCCATCAACGAAGATCTTCTGGACATTGAATGGATCCTTAAAATATAGGAAGAACTAAAGTCAATTTACCAAAAATGATGTGTGGGATCTAGTTCCTAAACCAAAAGGCTTTAACAACATTGGAACCAAATTGGTCTTCAGAAATAAGCTAAATGAATAAGGAGAAGTCGTCATAAACAAAGCACGAATGGTGGTACAAGGTTATAGTCAACAAGAAGGGATAGACTATACAGAAACCTTTGCCCCAGTCTCCAGGTTAGAATCTATCAGACTTTTAATTTCTTTTATTGTAAATAATGGCATCACTCTTTATCAGATAGATGTCAAAAGTGCTTTTTTAAATGATTACATTGATGAAGAATTTTATGTGCACCAACCCCCTGGCTTTGAAAATACAAAACATCCAGAACATGTTTATAAACTTAAGAAATCACTATATGGCCTGAAACAAGCTCCCAGAGCTTAGTATGAAAGACTAAGTAACTCTCTGCTAGAAAATAATTTTAATAGAGGGAAGGTGGACACAACCTTATTCTGTAAACTATTTAAAAATGACATTTTAGTTTGTCAAATTTACATAGACGATATAATTTTTAGATATACTAAAACCTCTTTGGGAAGAGAATTTGCTAAGTCTATGAAGGAAGATTTTGAAATGAGCTTTATGGGCGAACTCAAGTTCTTTCTGGGTATCCAAATCAACCAAACTCCAGAAGGAACCTACATTGATCAAAGGAAGTTTATCAAAGAACTTCTGAAGAAATTTGACTTGTCAGAATGTAAGTCATCCAAAACTCCTATGCATCCCACATTCATTTTGGAAAGGGAAGAGGTAAGTAAGAAAGTAGAACAAAAGCTTTACAGGGGTATGATTGGTTCTCTCTTATATTTAACATATTCAAGACCTGATATTTTTCATAGTGTGTGTCTCTGTGCTAGATTCCAATCAGATCCTAGAGAATCTCACTTAACATCATGTTAAGCGAATTTTCAAGTATTTGAAAGATACTACTAATCTTGGTCTTTGTTATAGAAAATCAAGAGAATATAAATTAGTAGGGTACTGTAACACTGACTTTTCCAAAGATAGAATAGAAAGAAAACGTACTTCTGGAAGCTGCCAATTTCTGGGAGACAATCTAATCTCGTGGTCTAGCAAAAGACAATCCACCATTGCACTGTCAACCGTTGAAGCTGAATATATAGCAGCAGCTAGATGCAGCATACATATGCTCTGGATGAAGAGTTAGCTTGAAGACTTTAACATATACGAGAGTAACATTTCTATCCCCTGTGATAACACTTCTACTACTTGTCTTTCAAAAATTCCTATTTTACATTCTAGGGCTAAACATATTGAAATTAAACATCATTTTACTAGGGACTATATTCCGAAAGGAATTCTCTCTTTAAAATTTATAGACACAGACCACCAAAGGGTTGATGTCTTCACTAAACCTCTTTATGAAGATAGATTCAATTTCATTCTGAATCATCTGAGTATGAAATTATGCTCATAATGATAATATTGTTTTTGTATATTTAAACACTCGGAACTTTATACTTTAATTTTCTCTGTGTGAACATCTGATCAATAGTTCTTCAGAAGTGAGAAGGCAAGTTGTATCAGAATCTATCCAGAAGATCTAAAACTTCTCCTAAAACGACTCATTTTTAAGATAGAAGCAAACAGTTCACAACATCAACATATGTCAACTCTAAACGCAAGGTCACCCTCTGAGGCTGAACACATGTTCAAATTATGAAGGGACTGAAACTGTTGAGTTGATGCATTGAGGCTCGAGTCGAATTAGTAACTGTTACATTTCTTCATGATATCCCTCTTTTCAGGAATCATTAAATGCTCGTAATCATTTATTTTAATTTATTTTCTTTTTAATTAAACTATTATTTTCTTTTTGTTTCCTATATATACTTCACTCTTTTCACAGACACTATAACACTTCCATTCTCGCTCACTTTTCTCTCTTCAAACTATTCATCTTTCAAAAACCCTAAAAGAGTCTGTGTGAAAAAATGGCTTCATCTCATCAAATTTCTCAAGTTTCTCAAACCATTCTTGGTTTCGTCCTCGTCAAATGAAGAAAGGTACATTGAACCCTCAATAACTCTTCTCACACCCATTGATTCTCTAAAAGTTCTTTGTGAGCTTATTGTTGATTTCATAAGCATGAAGGAAAATGGGTATGATTTAATCCCCGATGGAAGTTCTCTAGACTACATCAACAATGATCAACAGTACCTTCTGTACTTCATCGCCACCAAAGCGAAAGTTCAACTTCCACATCTTCTTTTCAACCATCTGAAGACTAGTGTAAAATAAAAAATAGAAGAAGAAAAAACAAAGAGAGATTAGATCCCTCTGGGAATACTCATTTCAGATATTCTAACAGAAAACAGACTGATAGAACATCTGACTGTGGCTCAACAAGCTAGCACTTTGGAAGCTTGTGCTGGTAAACCTCTCAACGCCAAGAATCTAAAGAAGATGAAGATTATTGAAACTATTAAGAAGGACCCAACAATCTCCACCAAGGAAGTCATCACCACCCTAAGAGTTCCTCTGAAGGATTTTCCTCTCTTCACTCAAGCAAATTCTTCTCCAGAAATTGTTCTCAGGTATCTGGAAGCCTGCAAGAGTGACGATACGACTCCAGATGTGAACATTCTTAATCTAAGGCAACAACCTCTGGAAGTTGCTCCCAGAAAATCAAGAAAAAGGAAAGCAGCTGGAGAAGGAACTTCTCAGAAGACCCCTAAAGCTTCCAAAAAGAAAGGTAACTCGTCTTTTGTTTTTGTTATTGAATCAGTATTTTTATCAACATCTGAAAACCCCTCATCTCCAAACCCCACAGAAGATCAATCTCCTTAAACCTTTGATGATTTTGACCTTGATATTGATACTTTAATACCTACAAATAATCCTATGACTAATCCACCTTCTACCCACTTTGATCAGACTCAGCTAGAACTTGCTCAAGTTATCTCTGTATTGATCAATTTGATCCATTGTTTGAAGCTCCCCAAACCAAAAATCCAAATTTTGAGTCTGATACCACGACATCCATCCCTGGCATCGGTTTCCCTCTCATGGTTTCTCAACCACCAACAATCCCCTCAACTTCATCATAAACTTTCTCCATTCTAGATCTTCCATCTCCCTATATTTCAACACCACCAAATTAACCTATAATCCTTTCTGACTCTCCCTCTCCAAATAACTACCCAGAAGACCCCCCTTAGAATAATAATTAATTTATAAGCTTGGGACAATCTCGTCACAAGCTCTCAGAAAATTGTTGTTCCCAAACCAAAACCAAAAACCTCCAAAGCAGATGTTGGTAAATCTTTGCTAATTTTTGAAAAAGAAATACAGGAATGTGTTAACTCTCTAAAGCTATCTTTCATGGAGAATCTCAATCCAACCGCTTTTGATTCTCACTAGAATCAGTTCAGAAAATGGTTTAACTATGAATCTCTAAAGCTAAAGGAGCTTAGCTATGAAATAGCTCAACAAAACTTTTGCGATCACCTGAATATTTTCAAGGATCAAGTTCTACGACACTGGGAAAAGAAACTCCTCATTCTGCTGGATAACACCCCTTAGGAAGCCCCTCAGACATCAGAGTTTAATGAACTATCTCCTTAACCTTTTTCTTTGGTCATGTTTCAAGGCAAAGGCAAGGCAGTCGAAGAAACTCCTGAGAAAGAATCAGCTGCAGTAAGTTCTGAGAATATGGTCTCTTTTGATGAAACAACATAATCTTCTCTTGTGCTGAAGACTCTGTAGGAGTTGAAGAAATAAAATTATGTGTTTAAGGAAAGGTTAGACAAGCTGGATGAAACTAGCAAGGAAATTAAGGGGATGCTTGGGAAACAAGAGGAATCAAATAGTCAGATCAAGAATTTATTGTAAGCCTTGTTCACACGACTTCCACCTCCTAAACCTTAGTTCTGAAAAATTGTTCCTATTTTGTTTCTTATTTCAATCTTCTGGTTATCCACCTCCTTCTGTTTATCTTAATCCACTTTTGAATACAAAGTGCATTTTACTATTTACGTGTTTTTATTGCGTTTTTATTCATGACAAAAAGGGGGAGAACATAAGATATTTTGTATCTAACAGTATCGAGACTCAATCTCAAACACTTTGAATATCATAATTTTCCCCTCTGAAAACAAATAGAAAAAATCTATTCAAAATCAACCTCTGAAAGTAACTTCTGATCAGAACATCTTCAGGGAAGTATTTTTTTTCTTTATCTGAGTATCCAACTTAGGGGGAGACTTTAATTATTTATTCTCTTAAGTATTTTATCAAAATATACAAGTTTTTGTCATCATAAAAAGGAGGAGATTGTTAGAACATAATTTGGTTCTACATTTTTATAAGAGTTTTGATGATAACAAACACATGTTATTTATAAAGAACAAATATGCTCTCTAATAAAGTATTTTAATATGCAGGGAAAATCTAATGAAAGAAGTATAGAAGATGAGAAGAGTTACATTTCTGAAGCTCTGGTTCAACACTTCATACTTAGAAGCAAATTCGTATGACACGCTTAAATGAAGAAGTTCTAATGTTACAACTTCTGAATGCACCAATGATGCGAACAAATAAACAAACTCTGATTTTCTGATAAAGTAAATTTTTGGAAAGAACTAAAGAAGTCTCAACGGTAACATTCATCTGCTGATATAATTCAAAAAAGGAATGTTCTGAAGCATTACATTTTATTCATTGCAAATCAAAAGTAACGGCTGAATCAAGACAAGAATCTCTATGTTTGGAAAGAACATTAACTACTATTTATCAACCTTCCAAAAGCATCTTCTCATGTCTCTCATGCATCACCTATATAAAGAAGATGTGAAGGAGAAATCGAACAACATTACTGCACACTGAAAAATAGAAATCTCATTAACTTTCTAACTTGTGCTTTTCAATTGTGTAATACATCACTGTAGTGATATTGTTTTATCTAGAAAACATCTTTGTACACACTTTCAATTATATTATTGTGTAATACCTTGAGAAAGCCGAGTTGTGGTTTAATATCAAGAAGACTTTGACAATTGTCATTGTATCTGTGTAATCAAGTTTGATTAGTGGATTAAGACCTCATTTGAGAGAGGCAAAATCACCTTGGCGGGTGGACTGGGGTAGTTTGAGTTTAAACGGACTAGGATAATCAACGTGTCTATTGATTTAATTTTAAAACCCCCAATTCAAACCCCCTTTTCTTGTGTTTTTCCATTCTTCACTACACGCCCATAGTACTCTACGGTATCTGCTCTTGTTATTCTAATCTAAAGGGTGTGGTCAAAGTCTATGTCTAAGGTTTACAGTAAAAAGAAAGAGGGAATGCATGCAAAATAAAAGGAAAATAAAGTGTGGGAAAAATGATATTTTTATAAAGATATGCTCGATTAGATCCCACAAAAAAAGCCTTCGCCTACATATCTCATTTAAGGAATCAGAGCAGTCGTAGTTCGACTCACTTGTTTTGATGGGTTTGTGTTTTTTAATTGAAAAATGTTAAATTCAATCATCCCACTGATGCTCGACCTTTGGAGACTTACGACCTATAGTGGAAAGGAACTAACATGCTCTTAGAAGAGAAAATCCGATTGGAAAAAAGAAAGGAGTTGGTTAATGTTTTTTACCTTAAGAAAAGGTTTAAGTTGTTAGAGAGTGTTTTTATTAGTTTAAGGAAAAAGAAAGTTTTAGTTTTAAATGCAAGGATGCAAAAGAAAGAAAACATCTAAGGGAGACTATCTAGAATCTAATCCTTAATGTTATCATACAATGATAGTCCTATGTCAAGGATAAAGGGGAAATATCTATCTATATTAGCATGCATGGATTACTATCCTAAGGTCTAGCTCGAATCGGGAAAGAAACAAGAACATCCTAAGGGAGCATGGTAAATACAAAGAGAGAAAGCAAAGGAAACACGTACATGGCAAGAGTAGTGTATCCCAAACAAGCAAAGGAGAGCACATACATGGAGAGAGTAATGTGTCTCAAAGTAGCACGCTCGAACAAAGGGAGCACATACATGGCGAGAGTAGTGCGCACTAGCTCAAGCAAAATGGACTAACCAAGATATCGTAAATCGAGGTAGGTAAAGTAAAAGAAGAGAAATGCTTTAGCTAAGGGGATCGAATCACCTGAAGCAAACAAGCGGATAGTGGAGATGGAATAAGAAAAGAAGAGAAATGCTTTAGCTAAGGGGAGCGGATCACCCGAAGCCAACGAGCGGGTAACGGAGATAAAATAAGAAAAAAAGGGAAATGCTTTAGCTAAGGGAAGCGGATCACCTGAAGTAAACAAGAAGGTAGCAGAAATGGAATAAGAAAAGAAGAGAAATGCTTTAGCTAAGGGGAGCAGATCACTCAAAGCAAACAAGAGGGTAGCGAAGTGTCAGAATTGACCATCGCGAACTCCTCACAAAGTGTGAGGGTTGGGACAAAACCCTTTTCCACATGACTGACTCGATACAAAAGATCGGCATACCAAAGCGTCGAGGTACAACGTGAGCTAAGGGTAACAAAGAATGAAATGCCCCGGGGTTGACTACAAACCCTTTCCATTCACATCTCTCTGAAGACTTGTTATATATAGTATATGAGAGGATAAAATGTAAACACACCTGCAGAATACTGTTGTAACTGGTTTGAAATATAGAATCGCCACCCTTAATTTTTATCCTAAGGAAGGGAATATAAAGGATAACCCTATCATGGACAGAGATCTAAGTTGTTGGACTCGTTTTAGACGAAGGGAAGATGTTAGGCATACTTCATCTACCTTGTTCACAAGGATACTAGGTTTTAGAAGCGCGATCTTTAAGAAATAAGGTTTTAATTTTTATTAGGGAAACTCGCCACGATTTTAGTCGTATGCCTACATATCCTCTTATGAGGAATTAGAGTCTCAATTCGTAGTTCGTATTTTGTTGGTGTTTTTTTATAGGATTGCGTAGAATTGATTTCGAATTATTCTTGAACCTTGTCTGGGTTGAAAATTGAGTGAGCATAGACGCAGTTTGCAGTTAATTTGAAAGATGGAATGGAAAATTTGTTGGTTATACATGGAAAGTGATGAAAGAGTGAAGCAAATAGATTAATTTCAAAACATGCATGCTCATTTTATTAGAATTATTAATCCAAAGATACAATTTTACACCAAATACAACTTAGCAACGTAGAAATTACAATTAAAAACTGATAAAGTCTAACGATCCTATGGGAGAGCTCCTTTGTTGATCCACTTGACTTCAGGGGATGCTTCATAGTTTTTGGACTTTTTAAAGCATGGGGATGACCCTTGACTTCTCTTCGGGCATGCCAATTCTGTTGATAGGGCAATATGGGGAATCACCAACGAAAGTTGAAACTGAGGCGTTCCATAGGCTTGTATAGTGAAGGGTCGCCTTCTCTCCACAGTAAGATTTGTAGGACCAAGCTACTTTGAATATCCAACATTTGACCTTTCCTTAACCAATCTAAGATTTTCTTGAAATGCTTGAACATTGTTCTTGAGCATCCAAAAATTTGTTAGCTGGATTAATAGCGACCAATGGAGAAGGTGGAAATACGTGACATGCAAATGTATGAATGTACACAAATGCATGGGTATGCAAAATTGTTTTTTAGATTCTAGGTATGCAAAAAAGTTTCATGGATATGCAATGCGATGCAGACGTAGTATGAGGGTAGGGGTACCCTATACAAGTTTAATGATAAATATGATGATATCCTACACTGTCTCAAAGATTGAGACAGGAAGGAACTCCTTAAGGATTATGGACAACGAAAGACAAGAATCCCTACAAGCTAGGGATTATGACAGAGGGAAGCCCTAAGGGCTAAAGATAATAGTGGATGAAGAGATAAACCTTGCAGGTTTTAGGGATTGTTGTGTGATTTGGAAGGTATCCTTAGCATGTAGGTTCCTAGTTTTGGCCTACGAATATTCTACCCTCCCCATAAGGTGGCTTCGTTAAGGGTATCATGGATAACACCAAAGGGAAAAAGCACAAGGGCCTCCCTTAGACGGAGCCTCGTTGTAGACCGAAACTTTCGTCTCTAAGGTCGTACAAGGTCTCACCATGAGATTTTGTTTTAGCGTTATACAAAGAGTCATAGGTTTCATTCCAAAATCCTACCTCCCAAGAGGATATCTCTTTAGACGTATTCGTTTCTCAGAATTCCACCAACTCTAGGTGAATTCGTCACATAAAATCCTAGGGCTGATGTATCCCCTTGGCTAATGGACGAACCTTCTTTCTAAGATTTTTTGAAAATAATTTTAAAATTTAAATCCCCCCACAATTAATAAAAAAATATAGTGAAATAAATAAATATAATAAATAAACCAAAATAAGTAGATAGAGAACACCAAAACCCTAAACACAATAAAAGAAACTAAACCCTAGACTAGATTCCCTTGTAGAGTCGTCAGCTATTGTAATTGGTTTGAAATATAGAGTCGTCACCCTTAACTTTTATCCTAAGGAAAGAAATATAAAGGATAACCCTATCATGGACAGAGATTCTAAGTTGTTAGACTTATTTTAGATGAAGGGAAGGTGTTAGGAACCCCTCATCTACCTTGTTCATAAGGATACTAGGGTTTAGAAGCACGATCTTTTAGATATAGGGTTTTAATTTTTATTAGGGAAACTCGCCACAATTTTAGTCGTATGCCTACGTATCCTCTTATGAGGAATAAGAGTCTCAATTCGTAGTTCGTATTTTGGTTGGTGTTTTTTTTATAGGATTATGTAGAATTGCTTGAGTCTCAATTCGTAGTTCGTATTTTGGTTGGTGTTTTTTTATAGGATTATGTAGAATTGCTTTCGAATTATCCTTGAACCTTGTTTGGGTTTAAAATTGAGTGAGCGTAGACGCAGTTCGCAGTTGATTTGAAAGTAATTCTCCTTAATCCTTGTTCAAAAATATCTTGTAGTTTTTGTTATGTTAGTAGAAAATGATTTGATTTTGTTGTTGGTTAGCTGTTTTAAGTTTCAATTTGATTAAAGAATATATGATATGACACATAAAGGAGTAAGTCTGATATAGTCTCCTCATCACGTTGCCAAATATTGGTCACGTGCCATTCGTGGATGGAATATTTGACGAATTGCGCGAATTTTAATATATTTATAAAAATATTAAATTAATTTAGTTAAAAAAAAGTGATTTGATTTATTCTAAAAAAACTAAAAAGCATATTTTTTGTATTTTTTATATTTTAAGTAACCCAAATTATCTAGCTAAATTATATTAACATAATAAAATAAATCAAACTTAGAATAAAATAAATCAAATAAGGTTGGGGATGTCAGTTTTAAAGAGAGGAAATATACAAATAAATAGGGCCCAAGGCCCAAATCATAAAAAAAACTATTTCTAAGGCCCAAAAGCCCAACTGAAGTTGAAACCTATTTTTTAAATATTAACTAAACAAATAATAAAAAAAGCTTATTTGGGGAGGTGGGGCGTCGCTGATGTCCTTGTTTGTCTAAGTCACAAAGATGAACTTAGATCACCTCCAACGGTGGTTTTTCAGATTGGTTTGCCAGCTTGACATTGAAATTGTCTAACAAAAAAATTATTCCAGCTGGTGAACGGTACAAATATAAGCAACGGTTCTTCATATTTTTTTATTATTAAAATAATTAATTGTGGGACTCAATAACAATTTTAAATTAAATAAAATTTAATATAAATAAAATATTAATATACAAAGTAAAATTGTGGAACTCAATATAAATTCTTTAAAATTGCACAATTAGAATGAAAAATGGAGTGAGTTGCTTCAAGATGATGTGGCTTAATGGGTCTCACAAATAACCCAAATATGAGTATGCTCTTAGACTTTTTCATTTGTTTTAGACCCAGCCACTTATACCTTGACATGTGGCAGTAAAAAATAAAATAAAAAAATTAGCCGAAACATTGGATTTTGTTGTTGTTCTACGAATGAACATGAAGGAAGCTATGGTGGGTGTTGGTTTTCGGGAAACAATTCTGTTTAAGAATTTTCCCAGGTTGTGTTGCATCACATAACGATTTTGTCATGGTTGTGGTTGCTTTGAGGGCAGAACAACATAGCGGTTGGATTCGCAACGTGTTGATCGAAGAGCTGTGTGTGGATCGGTGATTTTTCCAACAAAACAAGACATATTAAATAGAACAACAAACAAACAATGTTGCTGATGATTCAATCGGACATGGTTATGATTCAATTGGATGGCGGTGGAAGCAATTCCGATTTATTTCCTCTTACGCTTCGACTTCTTTTTGATCCCCTACTTTTGAATTATTATATGATAATTGTGAAGTGCTATGATTTATTAGAAAAAAAGTTTAGAAATTGTGGGTTGTTGTTTAACATCATGAGTTGGCTTTTGAATTGAAATGGTTGGTTCAATGGCTTATGAGTGTTAGCGTGTAATTGTTAGTATGCGCAGTGTGCAAATTTCTAACCCAATGTTGTCACTTGTTAATATATGCTTATGTCATGAGATTTTTGAAATATATCAATGAAGGTGATGATGATTTAGAAATGAAGAAGAGGGCTAGAGATTGGCAAAGAAATAGGATGATTTTTCGATGAAAAAATGGTAAATTTCATGAACAAATTAAAATGTTTTCTACAACCAGAAAAACGATTTAGAAAAATTGTTCAAACATTAAAAAAATTAAAGAAATAAAAATAGAAATAATAAATGAAATTTTGAAAAGTGAAGTGTATGTGAATGCGTGAAATTGTAGAATTTGTGGATATTGTGGATGAGTTGTGTGTATAAAACAAAAAATGAATTTTTAAGAAAAAAAGTAATCATCAGAAATCATCATATGGTTTCCAAAAAATAAACAAGTAAGAATTGCAAAATTGAAAACAACGGAGAGGGGTCTCAAATTAAATCACCGGACAAAAAGTAATTTTGAAAATAGATAGAAGTTTGAAAAACAAACCAAGCGTGGTTTCTTTGTTGGTGAAAATGTGAGAAATTTTTTATTTGTGGATATTGTGTGTGAGAAATTATGGATCAGGGTTTGATGAATTGTTGATGCCAAATTAGGACAATAGTGAGTCCTATTTATAGACTCAAAATTAGGTTAAACAAAACTTATAGACTACGTTATCCAAAAACCCAAAAGAAAGCCCAAAGTTTGATCTCCACAAAAGGAAAGAAAATTAGTAACAAAAAATAGGAAAAAAATGTTAAAAGCGCAACACACGAGTTTCAAACCCACAACCTCATACTTGCAAACTTCATTCTTTACCAACTGTGCTATGTTACTTATTCAAAATAAAAAGTCAATTGAAAGTACATGAAGACGAGCAAGTTTTATTTTATTTAAAAATACAAATGATCTGAAATAAATCATTATATTTTAAAATAGGTTTGGAAGCGACTATTTATAAAAATCAAAGAATATTATAAAACTAATGTTTGAAAATATTTTTTGGCCGTAGAAATAAAGGGACAACAAATTTGGGGTATGACAAATACCTACTTCCAAAAGTAGGGTTTTAGACAAGCACAACTAGCACACATAATGCACATAATGCAGAATTTCCCAAAGCGGGTCTTTAAATAAACCAGAGGGATTCTTGACATAATCAACAATGGAGATCCCCGTCATGCATGTCTATTCTAACTTCTCATGGCAAGAAAAGCGGTAAAATCCCCACTTGACATGATCTCTAGAAAGGAATAAAATGCAGAAAGAAAATAGAAGGGAAATGTATCAAATGGATAACAATCCATAGATGCTAAGAAATAACAAAGAAAACCAGAAAACATCACGAGCTGTTATCATCAACAAATAAAAAACTATCAACATAGGCGTCAAAGCATCAACAAATCAAGATTAGAATGCGTAGCGGACACATCCAAATTTCAAAATATACCTGCACGAAATACAGTTCATACAATATATGTAGATAACAATCACACAGTGAAATGTGACGCAGACACATCCGTGTGATACCAGCGTATCTGTATGAAATACAATCCATATAGTATATGAAATAATAATCACACGGTGGAATGTGCCTTGAACACATCAGTGTGATGCCAGGGTACCTGCACAAAAACAAGGTTTATACAAGAACAAAATAATCTTGCGCATCGTACACCAATTCTAACTAACAAGTGATCTTATAAGGTGTCTTTCAACCAATAATCATGTGCTAATTAAAGGTTGAAGGTCTAACAATGTACCTTGCAAAGCATTCACAAAAGGAGTTAGAATTAACAAGGAAATGTGTGCAAACATGCAATAAAACAAAGCAAAAACTGTAGTTTCTGTATGGGTGTTTCCAGTGATTTCTGGTAAACAACCGCTAGTCTTCCAAACTATCGAATAATCTTTCTGACTGTTATTCAATTCCTCTGGTAACTCACAGGATCGACTAGATTAATCCTAGGACTCCTTGGACATTAAGGTTACTCTCACGATCGAACAGATATTCATGGTTGATACTTGAGTGTTGTATATGCGTTTGGCTTATTTCGATTTCTCTCTCAAAAAGTCTAAAGATGTAATCAGAGTGTGCGTGTACGAAACTAAGTTGCATGAATAAATGCTAATTGTAAAGACATATAAACTTGCATAAAAGTCAAGTAAATGGTTTCGAATTATAAAACAGTTAATATAAGGGATTTCTGGAACGTAAAAGGTTTGAAATATGAAGAAAGCGTTTAATGCAAGAAATCTGTAAATGACTTTACGTAAAAATATGTGTTCGAAGAATAAGACTTGAAGGTAAAGGTATGGAAAATATGATAGTTTTCTAAGATATAAAGTGCTTAAAATGTGAAGAAAGCATTAAAATGTAAAACTTTGAAGAAGAGATTTCGAAGTGAAAAGACTGTAAATGAAAAAACTTGTAAATGTTATTTGACAAAAAGATAAAGGAAAGTGCTAGAAATGGTAAAAGGTTTTCATTAAATCAGAAATACATGGTGCTATCATACATACATTTCTCTTGCATTCGTTTCCCTTGCCATGTGGTAGTTTGAATGTTACTGAGTATTTAGTATAATAGATATGACACACGAAATCCTAATACTAAGACTCCTACTTATACTAATTCGACCATAACGGTCTTGCTACAGGATTATGCCACGTTCAGAACATGCAGGACAATGCCTCTTTCTCCTTTCCGCGTGTCCCCAAATGTTCCAGCACATAACTTTCAAACTTCGAATGTCCCGCTTCCATTTGAATTTCAAATGCTTTGGTACTTCTCCGTTTCGAACGCACTTCCCAGACACAACCTTGTTGTTATTTCGAGACTTCTTTAGATATGTTCCCATAATTGCCACTCGAAGCTCCAAGCTTTGACATACTTATTCGAAACACTGCTTCTGCTACTTCGAAACATGACGCTTTACCTCATTTCGATCGAAACGTTTAATTCATTTGGCTTCTAATAACATTATCAAAATCTTCAGCCAACAAATTGCCCCTTTAAAATATGTATTTCGATTCCTCTGAGAAATACCTATTTTAAACACCTACACAAGATTTTGATGTGACTTTCGAATCATCGTAACATTTAATGCATTTTGACTCCAGTCATGTCAATCATAGCACCTTTTGGATTCCTTAACCGCCTGGAGCCACTTCACAGCATGGTGCAGTTACAAATAATGATTATCTTTAAGTCAC
The DNA here is from genome assembly GCA_948472305.1 of Vicia faba. NCBI lineage: Eukaryota > Viridiplantae > Streptophyta > Magnoliopsida > Fabales > Fabaceae > Vicia > Vicia faba. The sequence continues at coordinate 1,442,151,529 of OX451741.1, read as the reverse complement.
GCCTATTACCCATGTTAACTTCACGCCACCTCTTCATCACACCAACCCATGATTTCCACGTATCACACCCTTATTCGGCGGATGCTTAAACTTCCCATTATAAAACATCACCAACTTAATCTTTTTCTTTTCTTTTCACACTCTGAATCTTTTACCCTCCTTCTCTCGTCAAAAACCCAAGCTTTCAACATCTTTCAAAAAATGTCTTCTTCTACTTCATCCCAACTCAAGAAAGTCTCCAAGAAGAAAGGAAAACCTGCAGGAACTACCATGGAAAGTAAAATCATCACTCACCAAGGTCAATCCATTCTTGCCCCTCAGATGATTTCAAAGGAAAAAGAAATGCTGTATGCGTCACAGGTACTCATTCCTACCAACGTTGCTGGTAAGAGGTTAGCTTTAAATGGCCCTCTTACGGTTTTTGAAATATTAAAAGACACCAGGACAATTTTCCCAGTTTGTTATAGTTTTAAACCCTTGTTTAACAAAATGGACGCCCCTAAGGAAGTGGAATCTTCTAGTTCAAATACCATAGAAACCCCAACTGTTCCTCCTAAGGACCCCTTTGTTTTGGATTATGTAAAAAGTAATTTTAAGCCATTTCGATCTTGCCCCACCTATGATATTGCTTATCAAAATTGGTTCAAGAAAGTAGAAGCTAAGAAATCCAAGCAATGGGAAGAATTAGGTATCTATAACCTGATTAAGCTATCGAAGCCTGGTTTCACCTACAGCCACCCTCTGCTATTCGCGTCCCTCTATTTCTGGGACAGCACCTATAACACCTTCCATCTCCCAGGCGGAATGATCACCCCAACCTTCTTCGACATAGCGGCCATCACTGGGCTATCGCCAGTGGGAGAAACTTATATACCCGACAACAAAGAACATTCAAGCATAATTGACTTCGAAGTCAAGCTAGCCAGTTTTTCCAAATTTATCAGTCATTACCATGCTGAGGGGGACAATGTGTCTGACGTAGAGCACATTGCTTTCTTAACCCTGTGGCTGTCAAGATACGTTTTCTGCAGTAGATCCCTACAGGTAGCTAGTAGGTTCATTCCTCTAGCTAGGGACTTGCATGAAAATCGAAAAGTGTGCCTAAGTGAACTGCTCTTAGTTGACCTTTATGAAAGCCTGAGGTCAACTGTTTCGAGCCTCAAATCCCACACCTCCAAAAATATTCTGTTGGCTGGCCCTTTTTGGTTACTTCAACTATGGCTAAATGCCATGTTCGAACCCTCCTTATCAACCGCCAACACCATTGATGAGCAAGATTCTGAGATAAATGATAGGATAGTCGAAGGCACTAGGCTTCGAAGATTAACTCCTAATGACGACAAAGATGACTTCAAAGTCCAATTCTCGAAGTACATCATGATATTCTCCAAAAGGCACAAGTTCGAAGAGAGCATGGCGCCTTTTGCTTCGAGGGCTCATGGACCTTCTTGGTTCACCATGGCTCTCTCTGAAGCTATCAAGAGCAAGGAGATTCAGGATGTATGGAGAGCTTTTTTGCTACCTAGACTCATTTCTTCAAGAATAACTCCAGCCAAGAACCAGATTTTTCTCTTTGCCTACCAACCAAACTTTGTTTCGAGGTAGTTTGGCTTATTCCAACTGATTCCTGAACCTTTATTCCAAACTGAGAGTGCCATCACTTCTGGACGAACTTTCAAGGCACGGGAAGCCAAAATACAACAAGAACAATATCAAGGCTTTGCCCAATTTAAGCTGATAACCTTCGAACCTACCCATCTCACAGCTAAAGGGTTTCTGGAATGGTGGACCAAGTTTTATCAAACTTATATGTTCGATACACTTACAATTCAACAGAAACTAATTGATGCATTCGATGTGCAGGTACCAACAAAGAAAGGTATGTTTACTCATGCCAAAGAGATTAAAGCTTTCCAAAATTATTTTGAAACTACTTACGACCCCACGCGCTTGGACTCCACCGTGCATCAAGCGGCTGAGACCTTGAAGGAAAAATTTAAACAAAAAGTTTCTAAGTTAAAACTTCCTTCAGGGTTGTCACCTGAGGATAGGTATAGGTTGGCATTCGAAATGCATCCACCTAAATTTCCCAGATTACCTACCTCAGAACTGGCTCTGGCTTGGTTTCCCCCATATCCTTGGTGATTTACTTGCAAAGAGATGTTCAAATATCTTCAAAGGAAACCAAAGCCATCTGAGACTGTGACATGGGCTCGATACTGGCTTCATGATTTCCCAGGACACCTTCGATACGACCTTTCTGCCATGTCAATTAAATCTTATCAAGGCACAGGTGTGAATGCTTGGGAAAATCCCAAATGTCTTTTATTTTCCATATCTTTAACCTTTGCTTTAATTGTTTCGATTTTCAGCCATCAGGATAAAGACAGCTGCCTCGAATTCGAAAGAAGGGAGTGCCTCTCAAGCCTCCATCGAAACTACTGACAACGTGACTCCACCCGAAACAACCACTATTGCTGCAACCACAACAACAACAATAATACCAACAACAACTAGTGTTCCAATTCCAACGGTAATCACTTAGCCTTGATGTTTCGAATTCACTCATGTTTTATGGTTTGCATCTAACTCTTCGTTTAAAATCCTTTCAGACCAACAAGCTTCCTCCTACTACTCCCAAGAAGCGGAAATCAAGCACCACTGGGGAAGATCCCAAGGCTGGAGGAAACTTAAACACTGCTTCGAAGAAGAAGCCAAAGAAAGATATTTCGAAAAGTACCGTTCCAACTAGTGTCTCTGGACTTGATTCCAGGGATGTTGCTCCCTCACCCAAATCCAAAAATCCACCTTCGACCTCCAACCCAACGTTGGAACGTATAGCTAGTAACCTCTCCTCCGAGAGTCCACAGGTAAATTGAACCTTTAAATTTTTTACAATAATAACTTCTTATTACCTTGGTGAATATTTTTAACATTCTGTTGTTCCTTGCAGAACATCTTGAATCCAGCTTCCACTATTTCGAACTCACCATCCAGAGCTGCTGCTCCGCTCAACTCCTCTCCTCAAGGAGATTCCAGCAACCTGGTTCAAAATAAAGGTTCCTCCAATATGGCGGTTCTGGCTGGAGCCTCTGAACAACAGGATGACCAAGGTACCTCCATTCCTCTGAAAGAGATAAACGAAACAACACTTCAAACATCTGCAGAGGATTTGCAAAGGGCTTCTCTTCAAAAGTCCCCTCTTGAAACTCTTCAAGAGGACCCAAAGGACACTCAAACTGAAGAAGAGAAAGCTGATTCTGGGCAAAGAGCTGAAGAATCTGCAGACGAAGAATCTGAGGAGGAGAATGCCAATGACGGTTCGACTGCTGGGACGGAGTCCAACGCAAATATCAGTGAGAGGGATGGTATCGAAGTAGTGGACTTGGATGAGGATGAAGAAGACCAAGATCACGAAACGAATGAGGGGGATGGTAATGCAACCAACAAACCCATAGAGGTTGAAATGGATGTGGCCCCCCTACGTGTGGAACTCCCTCAATCCTCTCTGTCTCGAATGACTGACGAGGAACTGGCACTTCTGAGACGGAATAACCCTATTGGGTACATGAAGGCAAAGTTGGCTCAGAGGGACGTCCCACTTGCTAGGGCTGGCATAAGTTCGACCAACTATCCTCTTCCCACAGATGAGAGAATTGTTCTTCTTAATAAAATTAGGAAAACCATTCTCAATGTGGATATATTCGAAGTGCTCAAGCAAGATAGTACTGCTTGCTATACTATGAAGGAGCTGCTCACAAAGTTCAATCTTTCTACCTGCTCCTTGCCAGTTAGTACTCTCTTGTTCGGTCTTCAGGCTTTGCTGGACAACATAACTGGTTACCTTCTCCAAGACGAATCTGCTGCCAAGAAGGTTCAAGAGAAACGTATTGCCATGGATGCTGCTTATGAACAAGCTTCGAAACTCTCTCAAGAAGCTAAGGATCAAGCTATGCATCTGAAGCAGGCGAAAACTGATTATGAGGCTCGAGCTGAGTCCATACTTCTTTGGGAAAGGCAGATTCTGGAACTTCAACTGAAGGTTAAGGAGGCTAAAGAACAACAAATAACCTTCGAAACCAATACTGCTGGTAACCAATTCGAAGAGCTTCTCAACCAGGGGCTTGCGGAAATGGAGACTGCAGAACAACTTAAAGGAGAAGTGGCAACCTTGGAAGGAGCCAGGCGGTTCGCTCAGCAGAAACTTGAATCATTTCGAAGCACTTTTAATCGATTGAAAAATAACTCTTATTTCTAGATTTTGATGTTTATTTGACTATAATTTTGGTTTCTTACATGTAATATTCGAACAACGCCTTTTGGCATTTTATCTTGCCATCTTGGCCTTTTATAACATCTTGGTTACGTTGTTACTATTCGAATCTCCTGCAGGCGTGGCTTATATTTCTTTAAATATTTCCCATTTACCTTTAGGATACGTTTATCATCCACGAGTTCTTCGATTTCATATGCATTGTTTGAGAATACTTTTAATATTCGAAAAGGTCCTTCCCAATGAGGTGACCATTTACCTAACGCTTTATTCTTCTTGTCCATAGGCAATATGACTCTCCAAACCAAGTCATTAATCATGAATACTTTTTTCTTCACCCTTTTATTGTATGTTCTGGCCACTCTTTCTTTTTGTCTCATCAAAATTTCCAATGCATGTAATCTAATTTCGTCCAACTCAACTAATTCATTCATCATCATTTCCCAATATAATGCAGCTGGGATTTCGTTTTGTCTCTGAATTCGAACTGATTGTAGACGAATTTCTACTGGCAACACTGCATCATGACCAAATGTGAGTTGGAAAGGCGTAGTGTTAGTAGCTTCCTTAGGAGATGTTCTACAAGCCCATAATATTTGGTTCAGAGTTTTGTGCCAGTTTCTTGGCTTTTTGCCAATATGCTTCTTGATTAATCCTATTATTACTTTATTTGCTGCTTCGACTTGACCGTTTGCTTGAGCATAATATGGCGTTGATGTTAGCAATCTAAACCCCATTTCTTGGGCAAATCCTTGCATCTTTCTACCAGTAAACATAGAGCCTTGGTCTGTGGTTATGCTCTCTGGCAATTCGAACCTGTAGATAATGTGCTTTTGTATAAATTCAATTATAGCCTCTTGATCAGCAACTATCAGTGGTATAGCTTCGATCCATTTGGTAAAATAATCTATTCCCACCAAGATGTATTTCTGTCCTTTGGACGAAGCAGGATTTATTTCTCCTATCAAATCCAACGCCCATCCTCTAAATGGCCATGGTTTGATGATCGAATGCAACTCACTTGCAGGGGAATGTTGAATTCCTGCATGTTTCTGACATTCCTCACATCCTTTAGCAAAGTCTATGCAATCTTTGAGCATGCTAGGCCAATACAAGCCGTATCGAAATAACAGCCATTTCATTTTATGGCCTGCTTGATGTGCCCCACATGCCCCATTGTGGACTTCAGATAATGCTAAATATGCCTCACTTTCTCCTAGGCATTTCAATAATACACCCTCTTGGGTCTTTTTAAACAATTCGTTCCCCATGAGGAGATATGACAATGCTCTATATTTTGTCTTTCTATCCACATTTAGAGTTGGGTCTGCTAAATAACTCTTCAGTGGACTTCGCCAATCTGCATCTGACAAAGTATTTATGGCTAATATTTCGAATCCCTGTTTCTCAGCATATCCCAATCTTATACTTTCCAGATCCGATGGTGTGAATCTAGTAGCCATAACTCTTCCCCTTAATTCGACCAAATCCTTGAAGTTCTTGGTAGACACTTTATAACCCGAAGCCAACTGCGCTAAGTCATTTGCTTCTTGGTTCTCTATTCTTGGTATGTGTTGAATATCCATGTATTCAAATTTCCTCAATAGCCTATTGACTATGACGAAGTATACCATTAGATTTTCCTTTATGCACTTGTATTCCTTTGTGATTTGTTTGACCACTAATTCAGAGTCTCCTTTAATTTTGACTCTGGTTTCCCCCAATTCCAACAAAGCTTCAAGTCCAACAATGAGCGCTTCATACTCAGCTTCGTTGTTCGAACAACGAGGACCATCTAATTTATACTTGAATTTTGTTGGAATTCCTTCAGGAGAAATCAGAAGGACTCCAACACCACTTCCATTCCTGTGGGTTGAACCATCAAAGTACAATTTCCATGGTTGCATTTCGACGTAACTCATGACAGTCTGCTTAACCAAAGAATGGTCCACAATGAAGTCAGGAATCACTTGACCTTTCATAGCTTTTAAAGGCATGAAAGTCAAAGAATATTCTGTTAAGGCTAAAGCCCACTTGCCAACTCTGCTATGCATTATTGGTTTTGAAAGCATATGTTTAATGACATCGAAATGAGATGAAACATAAACATCAACAGGTTTTATATAATACTTGAGTTTCATACAAGAGAAATACAAACAGAGACATAGCTTTTCTAAATTGCTATATCTGGTCTCTGCATCATTTAGCACTCTACTTAAATAGTATATTGCTCTTTCGATGCCATTGCTATCTTCTTGTGCTAGCATACTGCCTATACTAACTTCAGAGGCAGATATGTACAATCTCATGGGCTTCCCCCATGAAGGTGGAGACAAAATAGGAGGCTGAGAAAGGTATTATTTTATCCTGTCCAACGCCTCCTGGTGAGCTTCGTTCCATTCGAAAGCTTGGCCTTGCTTTAGACGAAGTAACGGAGAGAAAGCTTGGGTTCTTCCACTTAGGTTCGAAATGAATCTTCTAAGGAAGTTAATTTTCCCTAGCAGATATTGCAACTCCCTTTTTGACGTAGGTGCTTTCGTCTCCATTATGGCTTTGGTTTTGTTCTGGTTGATTTCAATTCCTTTCTTGTGAACCACAAAACCAAGAAAATCTCCAGCCTGCACAAAAAATGCACATTTAAGGGGATTCATTTTTAAGCCATGTTTTCTCATTCGCTCGAATGATTGGCTTAAATGATGCAAATGTGTTTCTGCAGATATGGATTTGATGACTATATCATCAATATACACCTGCATGAAGGTTTCAATGAAATCATGAAAAAATGAATTCATTGCCCTTTGATAAGTTGCCCCAGCGTTCTTTAAACCAAAAGGCATCACCACCCATTCGTAGGTGCCTAAGGCTCCTGGGCAACGAAATGCTGTCTTTGCAACATCTTCTTCAGCAATGAAAATCTGGTTATACCCAGAGTATCCATCTAACATACTCAAGTATTCGAACCCTGCAGCAGAATCTACTAGCATTTCTGCCACAGGCATAGAATATTCATCTTTAGGGGTTGCAGTGTTTAAATCCCTAAAATCTATGCAAATTCTTAAAGAACCATTTTTCTTAATAACAGGTACTATGTTTGCTAACCATTCGACGTACCTTGTTGTTCTGATGAATTTGCAACGCAGCAACCTTTCGATCTCAGCTTTAATCTTTGTGAGAACCGCTGGTGCGAATCTTCTGGGAGTTTGTTTGATGGGCTTCTTGCCATCTTTGATTGGCAGTCTGTGTTCGACCAACTCCCTCTTTAAACCAGGCATCTCGTCATAATCCCATGCGAAGCAATCTTTGTTTTCCTTGAGGACTTCGATCACTTCCTTCTTGAGGCCTGGGCTAAGTTTAGCACTTATGTAGGTTACTCTTTTCGTTTTTTCATCCCCTAAGTTGACTTCTTCGAGTGGATCTTGTGCCAACATTTTGGCACCTGAGTTTATGGGGTCCCTTTCGAAGCCTAAGGGTTCTTTATCATAGATGGCATCCAACCTCTGATCCATCTCAAACTCTTCAAAGGGTGAGCATTTCGACCCATCCCCACTTACTTCGTTCATCTTTATAGTTGATTTATTTATTTCAGCCTCTAAGGCCGCTTTTGATTCGTTCTCAGCCATATAGGCCGAAATCCTTTCGAAAAAGGTAGACTCAGTCATGGATAAGGTTGTCGAAGTCCCAGCCTACTGGTCGTTTTTGTATAGCACTTTCGACTCCCTCTTCTTCACTGATTATTGTTCTATCCTAGTAAAGGCCATCATGACGAAGGGTCATGTAGTAGTGGGCGTTTCTAGTTTCATTAATCTCATCATTTGGAACACACGGAGCAATCTTTGCCAGATTTTTATCATAATCCCTCTTGTCAACTAAATTGACAGTTGACATAAAGTAACTCTGGTCTGCTTCGATGTTTTCCACGATTCCATCATCTCTCCACAGAACTAGTTGCTGATGCATTGACGAAGGAACTGCCCCCACGCCATGGATCTACTCCCTTCCCAGCAGTAAGTTATAGTTGGTCTTGGCTTCGATCACCATAAACATGGTGGGCCTACAGCTTGAGCCTATTGTCAATTCCAACTGGACCACTCCCAGGGTTTTGCCCACTTTTCCCTCATAATTGGACAGAACCATATTATGGGGCTTGATGTCTCCTTCTCGGATCTCTAATCTTTTTAGCATGAAATGGGGGATCAAATTGACTGCAGCACCCCCATCCACTAGAACTTTGTTCACACCATGGACACCAACTTTCGCCCGAATAAAAAGTGGCTTGAGATGGTTCTTCATTGCAGGTTCTGGATGTTCGAAGAACGCATTTTGTTCCTCAACAGCCCCATTGTCCATCATATAGTAGCACACATGCCTATGTTTCATCAGATCTGTGGTGTCTTCCTCCTCATATTCATTGATTTCGGTTTCCTGCCCAAATTCGCAGGGAAGCACAGACACCACGTTATAGTTCAGGTTAAATGAAGACTCCCCCTCCGATTCGAAGTTATCTGTTATCATATCTTCGTCCTCTTCCGGGCCTGGAGTGTATTCCTTTGGTTCATCGCGTTGTTCTTCAGAGAAGAGCCTCCTATTGACTGGAGGTTTGTCTTCAGTTTGATTTTTTGGTTTGTTGGTGCTAGATTCACCTTGGTTTTTTGTTGAAGTAACCCCTTTGTTCGCCACAGCTTCTCTCTCAGCCTTTCGAATCCTTTGCTGTCTGCGCCACTGGGATCTTGACATGGGGTTCCTTCCTTTGTAATTTTCTAATCTCACCTCCTCCCTTTTTGCTGTGTTGAATTGCCTCCTGTATGTCACAGCATGGCGTGCATTTCGTTCAGCGTTTCTCCATTTATCTTTGCCTTTGTCATTTCTGACCTGTAACCATCTATCAGTTGGCACTTCAGCAGGGAGTTTGAAAGTCACTCTTCGAGCAGCCTTGGGGTGAGGGCTATCAGGCCTTCGCTGTTTGTGTCTGCTGTCGAAACGTGGGCCCATCTGGGCAGTTTCTTGATGGTTCCAGCAAGGGGCGAAGGGAATCGTTTCGAAGGCCCTGGCCATGCTTTGGTCATACACAGCAGAACACCTTGGGCAAATCAAGCACTTGGTTGCCCCTTTGTAGCAGCGAAACACAAATTCCAGCAAACTTTCTCCAGCCTTGGGATAACACCTAAAAAGCTGGTTATCCTGGCGCCAATTGTTGCCAGTTCGAGTCCTCTGTACCCTTTCGAAATTCGCAGCGATTCTTTGATTGCAGAGGATGCTGCACCTAGGGCACAATATCATGCCCGAATCTCCTTTGTGGCATGTCATGAGATAATCTTTGAGACTAGCATCTCCAGTGTGATTATCCCCCATTCTATACTTTTCTTTTTCTAAGTATTTTTCTACTTCCTCCATCTCAGAGCGAGGTCTTTCCATATCCACCATATTTATTTCAACATCTTCCCCCTTAGCTTCATCATCGCCCCATCCTGTGGGCTTTATATCCTTAATCTGGACCTTCGAACTCTCTGGGGCAGAATATTTGACCAAATAGTCAAATTTTCCACTGGGTTCCCCTAGAGTGTCCCATATTTCCTTCTGAGGGGAAATTGGCTGCGTGATTTGGACTTTCTCCAATTCCAGCCTCAAGCCTTCAGTGACTTGTGTTAGTTCTTGGTTTTGATTTCCCTGGCCTTCAGTAGCCTGGGTTTCTCTTGCAACAGCTACAGGTGCGGCAATCGAAGTCTCTGGCGTATTCTGGATGTCTTCAGTGACCTCCCTATTGACTTCGACCATCACCCAGTTTTCAGCTTCAGTACCCTTCTCTCCTGTTAGGGCGTCGCTTTGATCAGTTTCCACCATGTTGACCTCTCCAACGCATGCAGGCTCGGAGTAGTTGGTGTCTGCGACGTCCAAGGGATCTTCGTCCCCTTTCATCTTCACCTTATCAGCAAACTTTAGTCTGCCATCTTTGATCGCATTTTGAATTAGGTCCCTGAAAAGAAAACATTGTGAGGTTTTGTGGCCTAGGAAACTATGATATTTGCAAAATCCTCTCTTCTTTCTCTGATCCAAAGGAGGTATTTTGACATTTGATGGCACAATTAATTGGCCATCTTTGACAAGTAAGTCAAAAATCTCGTCACATTTAGTGACATCGAAGGTATAAACCTTCTTTGGAAATTTGTCACTTTTCTCATTTTCAACAATGTCTTTCCCTTTTGTGGGAACTAACAATTTGCAGGAATAAGGCGGGGCCTGTTTTAATTCAGCGAGGTCGATTTCGACCTCTTCGAATTCGAATTCAGGATATTCTTCTGCTTCCTCAGTCCCAACATAGGAAATCCTTTCTTTCTTGCTATTCTTAAAGACTCTGGCTTTTTCGGTCTTTAGTCTTTCGACCTATCGAACCCTATCGGCTAACTGAGCCATATCCCTCAAATATTGAGTGTCTAGTTTCTTTCGAATAGAATAATCCAAGCCACCAGCGGCCATTTCGACTAACTCATGTTCAGGCACTACCGTGTAACACCTGGATTTCAAAAGCCTAAATCTATTCAGATAATCATCTATGGGTTCGGTGAACTTTCTCTTAACACTGGCCAATTCCTTCAAACTTATTTTCGACTGTCCCATGTAAAATTGTTCATGGAACAATCTCTCTAAGTGAGCCCAAGTGTCAATGGACCCAGGGGGAAAAGTGGTAAACCATGTGAAGGCGTTTTTCGTCAAGGAACTTGGGAAGTATTTGATCCTGAGATCTTCATTATTGGCTATATCTCCTGCTTCGGTTAGATACCTCGCTATGTGTTCGACTATTGACTCATTGGTATCCCCAGCGAACTTTGTAAATTTAGGGACCTTATATCCCCTTGGTAAATCAGTATGCATTATGCAATCCAATATAGGAGAAGCATAATTTGGCCTTCTCATTCCTGTGTTGAGGCCATTCTGGGCCATGACTCTCTCTATCATGGTGGTTAGGTTGTTTTCCGCCAAGATGTTATCGTTTCGAATTCTATGAACGACAGCATCGGCATCTTGATTTCGACCAACCAAAACAACTCCCCTAGGTTGTTCTTCTCGAAACTCTGGGGCTTCTATCCTTTCGACCCTTTCCCCTGGTTCCATAATTTCTCTTTGTGGGCCCGGGATTATTGGGGCTTCTAACCTTGGTGCCCTGGCCCCTAAGTTAACTTCTTCTCTGGGTGGTCTATAATTTGGGTCGTTAGCAATTTGTTCTATAACAGGCATGTTTGCTCGAAATCTCGCCTGATTCTGCCTACGCCTTTCTGGGGGAGCAAATAAATCTGCTATTCAACTCATATTGTCAGCGTTTTCTCTGTTTGTCACAGTCACATTTTGCACTATTGGGGCAAATATCTCCTGCATGGTTTGTGCTAACACCCCTATCATATTATGGTTACTGTCATCCATCAATTGCCTAAAAGCCAACTGGTTGTCTATGGTTAAGATAGGCATTATGCTATAACCCACTGACCCTTGGTTATTTGTCATAAACTGATTCGCCCCAGACCCAGACCCTAGTTGTGGAGATGAATTCGATGTGGGATTGTGTAAAGCTTCCATAAAAGATGTTGGCATTCCATAAGAGGAATTTCTGGGTCTATTCCCATCGAAACCGGGTGATCTAGTTAATGGAGTGGCGAAGTGGGATTGTGTCCCTGATGGTGGAACGAATCCCCCAGGGTAGCCAATGGTTCCCGTATTTCCTAAGATCGAACTATTAGTTGATATGCCACTTATTCCATTGGTGGCTGTGTTACTGGTTGAAGATGCAACAGACTGTGCGTTTGAAGGGATTACATTAGATGTTCCGATCGAAGTGGACGCGTTAGTGCCTGTTGTATGTGGGCCATTTTGGTCCCCTTGTTGATTGTCAGAATTAGACATTTTGTCCAAACGTTTTCTTCTGGATGAAGGTTGGTTGCTGTTGGTTATTTTACCACTTCTCAGGTTCATAAAACAGCAAACTTCTTAGGTTTCAACGTCCTTATAATGGTTATGTCTCAACAATCTTTATTTCTAATATCCAATTATTGGTCCCACCGGGTGTGCCAATTTGTTTCCAGTGATTTCTGGTAAACAACCGCTAGTCTTCCAAACTATCCAATAATCTTTCTGACTGTTATTCAATTCCTCTGGTAACTCACAGGATCGACTAGATTGATCCTAGGACTCCTTGGACATTAAGGTTACTCTCACGATCGAACAGATATTCATGGTTAATACTTGAGTGTTGTATATGCGTTTGGCTTATTTCGATTTCTCTCTCAAAAAGTCTAAAGATGTAATCAGAGTGTGCGTGTACGAAACTAAGTTGCATGAATAAATGCTAATTGTAAAGACATATAAACTTGCATAAAAGTCAAGTAAATGGTTTCGAATTATAAAACAGTTAATATAAGGGATTTCTGGAACGTAAAAGGTTTGAAATATGAAGAAAGCGTTTAATGCAAGAAATCTGTAAATGACTTTACGTAAAAATATGCGTTCGAAGAATAAGACTTGAAGGTAAAGGTATGGAAAATATGACAGTTTTCTAAGATATAAAGTGCTTAAAATGTGAAGAAAGCATTAAAATGTAAAACTTTGAAGAAGAGATTTCGAAGTGAAAAGACTGTAAATGAAAAAACTTGTAAATGTTATTTGACAAAAAGATAAAGGAAAGTGCTGGAAATGGTAAAAGGTTTTCATTAAATCAGAAATACATGGTGCTATCATACATACATTTCTCTTGCATTCGTTTCCCTTGCCATGTGGTAGTTTGAATGTTACTGAGTATTTAGTATAATAGATATGACACACGAAATCCTAATACTAAGACTCCTATTTATACTAATTCGACCATAACGGTCTTGCTACAGGATTATGCCACGTTCAGAACATGCAGGACAATGCCTCTTTCTCCTTTCCGTGTGTCCCCAAATGTTCCAGCACATAACTTTCAAACTTCGAATGTCCCGCTTCCATTTGAATTTCAAATGCTTTGGTACTTCTCCGTTTCGAACGCACTTCCCAGACACAGCCTTGTTGTTATTTCGAGACTTCTTTAGATATGTTCCCATAATTGCCACTCGAAGCTCCAAGCTTTGACATACTTATTCGAAACACTGCTTCTGCTACTTCGAAACATGACGCTTTACCTCATTTGGCTTCTAATAACATTATCAAAATCTTCAGCCAACAACGGGTAACCGGTTACCATAATTGGGTAATCGGTTACGAAATTTTGAAAATTCTGGAAATTTGCTACTGACTTTCGGGTAACCGGTTACCATAACTGGGTAACCAGTTACCTTAAGCCAAAACAGAGGGAAAATGCTACTGACTTTGGGGTAACCGGTTACCGTAGCTGGGTAACCGATTACCACGTAACCGTTTTGAAAATTTTTAAGTGAATGGATGGTAACCGATTACTATAATTGGGTAGCCGGTTACCCTTGTGTCAGAGGCAGTTTTAACAAATTTTTGAGCACTTTCATGGCTTAGGCAATTGATCAAACACAAAATCTTCACACATCATACACATGATTTTGCACAATTCAAAGTCCTGATTCAAACTACACATGATGGATTAAGGATCAATAATTAAACTTCATGTAACATCATTAATTTGTTTCATCAATTAAGTACTTTCAAGTAAATCAACTTAATTCGATAATCAGTTAATTCAACTATCCAATTTCGTCTTTACATATGATGATCAAATCAAATCACAATTCTAGTACTAGATCTAAATTCTTAATTCAAATTCAACCTAGGTTCAATTCATGCTTGATCAAAAAAAGTACTTCTCAAATAATCACTTATTACAAAAGTGCTTAATTCAAGAAAACTCACTAATATAAGTGAAGAGGAAGCTTAAGTATAGAGATCGCAATGAACAGATCAACAATCAGAGAAGAATTACTCTTGATCTTGACTTTTGGATCTTGATAAAGTTGTGGTTGTGTTCTTGATGAAAAAAGTGTAGATCCTTAATTTGATCTTTTAGAAACTTGATAGAAAAGATTAGAGTGTTTATGAGGATGTTTATGAATTATGAGAGCCCCCATTTACAATAATCACATTTGAGATTATATGGTGCAAGCAAATTGGGCCTTGGATGTGAAATTGGATTGGGACTTGACTTGAAAGCGTAAGCCCGACACGACCATAAAGTTTCATGTCATCATCCACATGGAATCTCGATTCGGCCGTCAAATAGAAAATGAAGATAATAAAATTTGTGACGCGTTTCCGAAAGAACAGGCTCATTTGGACGAATGATGATTTAGTTATGATTTTTTGAAGTTTCGTCTCAGATGAATATTTTCTCGGTTCAGGATTTTCAATGCGTTGCGCATGGTCTAGACCAAAAATGGAGGCCTTCGGGATATCATTTTGTTGTACCCCAAAATTTTCCCTCTCATATTTCTCAACACATGGCAAGTGAGGTCCCCAATTTGCTCAAGGTTGCCCAAGAGTTGACCAAACAAACTCTCTCCTAAGGTAGTATACCTTAAATTAGGGTTCCCATCCTCATCAAGATGTGTCAACAACAAAGGTCCCAAATGCTTCCCAAGGTCCTAATATGTTCTCAAGATCATCCATGTCAAGTTTCAAGCCTTGCAGAGGAAGTTTGCTCAGTCAATTGCTTAAATGCCTGAAAATCACTAGGTCAAAAGTCAATTGTGGCCCATATACAGTCAAACTTCAAGATTTTTGGTCAACATCCTCATTTTGAAGTATTATCCATCATTTGATCAAGGATTGATCATGATTCCTCAAGGATTGCTCACAATTCATCAAAACCCAAAAGTTGCTAAATTAGGATTTTACAGGAAAAGTCAACTCAACTTTGATCAAGCATAACTTTCTCATGCTTTATCAGAAATGACCCATCCGAAGCTCATTTTTAAGAGGATGAAATTACCTGCAATTCATATTCATCTCCCAAGTTCATAATGTGCACTCACAAAAAGATATGAATTTTGACATTATAGGTCCTTTTGAAAAGTCAACAAAAACACCTTTTGGGTCAAAGCTTCATACATGAACATGGAAGACTCAATTGAGATGAGACCAAAAGGGTTGCTTAGAGGACATCCTAAACTTTCTAAAAGTCCAATAACACCTCTCTAGGGTCAAAATTGAGAAAGTTATGCATTGGCCAGGTTGACCATTTTTGCAAAATTGCCAAAAGTCAAATGTGCTCAAATTTGCAGTTTTTGCTAAATGAGCCCAACTTTTTATGCTTTCACCTCAATTATAATGTGGTCCACGACTCAAAAACTTATCCACACATTATTTGCTTCATTTTTCAACTTATTTTGATTTTTCATCAATTAAAAAGTGAATTAAATCAAATAAATGATGAAAATTATCAAAGATATGATTTGATTTGCTTTTTTTACAGATTGGCAATCAAGATATGCTGAGCTTGCAAGAACAATTCGAATCAATGGCAATTGGTACAAAAAGAGCATGATTGGCATGAAAATATAAAGATATCATATGGCTTAGAAATCAAATCTTCCATTCATGAATGCTCAAGATTGGAACCAAGTTTGTTAACCTAATTGGATTCAATACACATATTGAAGTTTGTGGAACCCCAAAGACAAGAATTTTCGTGCACAACCTGCCTCCAAGAACCAGAACAAAATTGAAAAATTCCAAGAAAAGTGTGAGACGAATTTCACTCTACAGGCCAATTCAAGGTGCACTAGCCATTCGAATCGCTTGCTAGACATTCCAGGAAGCTATTCCAACCACTCCCAGGCCTTGAAACACTCAGAAACTCGTTCTACAACTCACACGGTTTAATACATTTTTCAAATTCGATTATTGCAATTTACGCATCATTAGCATTTTTTATTTATATATTCTTGTTTATCATCATGTTTGCAAGTTATTGGTATCACTTAATTGCATTTTCAGTGCAAGAATCATGATATGCCATTGTTAGGGTTCCTTGGCTCATTTTAGGGGTTTTCAGTATAGGCAAAATTAGACTTTGATTCTGGTACCATGATGCTCGTGAGGATGAGACGAGTTGATTGGTACCCTTACCTTTCATTTATATTGCTTGTATAGGATTTTTGAATATCACAGGTTTGTAGTTACAGCAAGGTGTCCATAGGTAAAAGTATTCTACCTAAAACGACAGGCCGGTGAAGAAGATGATGCGTGGCAAAGCCCCACTGGCTGGTTTGAATTTGCGCGCGTGTTCTGGCAATTGATGTTGTTTTTCAATATATTTTATTTTTGTTATTGATATTAACAAATGAAACAATGGCCCAGTGGTACAAGGTAATGTTTCCCAGGCGCGTGTGCAGGAGGTCAGGGGTTAAAGCCCTGCCTCTAGCGTTTTGTTTATTTCTTACAATTCCCTTGCAGATCCTGTGCGCATCATTGTCCAGCGCCTACCATACGCCTCTAATAATCAACCAATGGATCCATCATGCAGCCAGATGTACGCCCAACCTTGAGAGGCCATGGTGTGCCTTCAAGTCAATGCCACACCTAATCCAGCATGGTCAACACATGCTTTGGAGTTTTGGGCCCAGAATTTCAACTTCATACCCCCACAATTGCTAACAATCAGGCCCATCTTTACCTTTCTTTATTATTTCTTTTTTAATTCTTTTAATATTTTCTTTGACTATTTTAATTAACACCATTAATAATTCTTTTTTCATAAAATCATAAAATCAAGAAATCATAAAAATTAGAATTAGATTTATTTTTATCAAATTTAATTTTGTTAATTTAATTTAATTTAATTTAACTTAGGGCAATTTTAACTTGTTTTTATAATTAAAATTCAATTAGAAATTTAGGTTTAAGATTCTTGATTTAATTATTTTCAAACAAAAACACAAAAATAGGTTAACTTAACTAATTTATTTTTCTTAATTAATATTAATTAGAATTAGGATTTTCTTTTAATTTAATTATCCATTATATTCTCAAACAACAAAAATGACAAAAATTTTTTTTTTCTTTAATCAATTGTAATTAGGTTTAGTCAAGGGTCAAAACCCTAGTCGTTTCGTATTTAATTCACCGCGCGCTTGTTAATTATTTTGCCAATATTTTGTAACTGTTCATGGTTTGTAATAGTTTAATTTAGGGTTTTATTTACTGTTTAAATTCCTGGGTTTTTGGCTATGTAATTAATCCCCCTCCCCGAAGTCTTGTAATAGCGTAGATTTATTTTCTCGCATTTTTAATTCCTGCAAATATTTAACTGTCTAGATGTATGCTAATAGGATTTTATGACAAGAATGCATGACAAATTAATACGGTTAGAAAACCCTAATGTGCAAAGATAAATAACTGAAACAAATCACTCGCACATATCACTCTTAGGGTATACTCTCACTTCGGTTGCCTTCGGTAAACGATCATTAAGCATAGGGTGTCTTAGTGGTTGCCCTCCTGTCTAAAAAAGATCAAACGTCCCATTCAAATGTTGCCTCGGAAATGTTGCCTCGAATATGATCTTAAGACCCTAGGGTTATTACTAAGGTGTTCTAATATTACTTTAGTGATCGTACGTCCCTTTCGAATTGACCCTTACAATTCCAACGACGGTGCTACCTATTTCTCAATAGTAGGATAGCGCTGTCTAAAGGAAACAAGAATAAAAACGATCTTTTTTCGAGTAAGTAGATGCTAGTAGGTGCTTGCTCAAATCAAAACTTTTCACACTTACACATTTCAAAACAATTTTCAAAACAACTTCATCACACCTTTGAGGACTGATACAAGGGTTATCACAAAGTAAAACAAAAGCAAAGCACACACACAAGAAATTTAAAAATGAGCAAGTACCTAAGAGCCCATGGAAAACCATGGATGGAAAGGGTGCTAACACCTTCCCTTTCTATAATCTACCCCCCGTAATCGGAAACATCTCGAAAAAGGATTTTTTATGTAATTTTTTCCTTTTCAGTTGGATGAAATAAAAGTCGGTGGCGACTCTTGCTTACTGCGACATTTTGCAAACACAAAATGCAAAACGCACACCAGTATTAACAGTCGGTTCTGCCACCGTATTACAGAAATGGAGACTCTGCTGGGGATTTTATAAGTGGGGTATACCTTAGGATCTAGGTCATCATAATTTCTTCTCTTGATTGCTTTGTTTGCTTTACTTTTAAGGGTTTTATTTGGGGTTACTATAGATCCTACACCCGGATCTGGGGAATACCTTTTAGGTAAGTAGCAATAGATTGTGAGGGAACTGTACTGCGTAGACCGATACGGTTGAAGCAGTAGCTACGTTGGTGTGGCACTTTGGTTGGTACCGGTATCCCTTGTGGAGAAACGAGGAGAATACGGGGCCGCTGCATGGTGTCGTTAAGCATCAACTGACCTTAGAACCTTTAATTTCCCAACTTGGCCATTAGAAAGTAGTGAGATAGCCGGCCTCGGTGTAGAGCTGAGAACTGGTTGATACTCGATGCTACACTCATTGAGATCATACTCTCGGAATAATTTAGGCCGCAAGAAAAGATTACGTAAGCTGAAACCATGACCGATGGAGGCTGGTCAGTGATATTGAGATCCTCTAGAACCCGGTTACTTTTCTAGGACAGGTTGAACCAACTTAACTTCAAGAGGGTATTACCTTTGACCTCATGCAAGCCTTAAACCTAAGGGCTTTGTGTGATTTGACTGTGTTTGCAATATCTTTGTTTGCTATACCTGTGGTTTATCATGACATCATGCATCATAACATGGCATCCATGCTTCATTACACTAACTGTTTTAAAGACCAAGGGAATTTATCTTTGTTCTATTTTGCAGATCATGGCTACCGTGCACAGAAATACCATCCGAATCAACTTTGTGCAGATACCTGCCCAACTTAAAGAGCTAGCATCAAGAGTTTCTGAAACTTCTACTTTCATTAAGAGACAATGTCAACTTCTCAGCCTGGTTACTTCAAACCTTGATGAACAGATGATGAGCATACTTTTTCAGTTCTTCGATCCCAAGCATCACTGCTTCACCTTTCCAGATTACCAGTTGGTACCCACCTTGGAAGAATTTTCTCAGCTATTGGGGATATCCATTCTTGAACAGGTACCCTTCACAGGTATGGAAGAGGTTCCTAAGCCAGAAGTCATTGCCTCAGCTCTGCATTTGAAACGGGCCGACGTGGTAACCAATTGGGAAACTCGAAGCGGGGTCGAAGGTTTTCTAGCCAAATTTCTGATAGACCAGGCTCAGCTATTTTGGGATGATTTGGATTTTCAAGATTTTGAGGATGTCTTGGCTCTTCTTATCTATGGTTTAGTTCTCTTTCCTAATTCGGACTCCTTTGTAGATGTGGATGCTGTCAAGATTTTCCTTTCTCGCAACCCTGTGCCTACCTTGCTTGGAGATATCTTGCATGCTCTCCATACTCGTACTATGAAGAGAAGAGGGACGCTTATGTGCTGCATGCCGTTGTTGTCAAGGTGGTTTATTTCTCACCTCCCTAGGTCTATACTGAAGAACGAAGAAGGTTTGGGTTGGTCGCACAAAATAATGTCACTCGCTCATACAGATATTCTTTGGTGTTCCCGAGCTATGGAAGACACTGCTGTTATTGACCGCTGTGGGGGGGGGGGGGGGGGGGGGGGGTAGCCTAATGTCCCATTACTTGGTATCAAAGGGGGTATAACTTACAGTCCTTATCTAGCCTTGTGAAAATTTGGTCGTGCTCGAAGGGATGGTCCCCATGAACTACTTCTCGAGGACATTGTATTCGACTATGAGGATGATGTTAAGGGGCATCGTCGGAGGTTCATACGAGCTTGGGGAATGGTAAACAGATCTCACCCCAAAGAGTTGGGACCAAAGAATTCCCTTCCTATGCAGCCTTACCTCCAATGGGTCCGAGCTCGTGCCCAGAAGCTTATGATGCCTTATGCGGCCGTATTACCAGTGATTGTGGAGCCCACTACTGAAGACGGTATTCCTTACACGGTTCTCTATCCTTACATTCCCACTGATCTTGGGGAGTTACAGAGGTCTTGGATTCAGCTGAAGAATGAGCGGGATACTTACCGGGAGAAGTTCCATGAGCAAGAGAGGAAGGTTTTAAAGCTCACCAGGCAACTCGAGGAAGAAAGAGTGCTCAATGATTACATCAGCACAAAGAGAAAGCATCCACGGGACTTTTGATTTTTCTTTTCTAGTTTCAGATTTGTTTTATTTACTTCTTTGTAACGCCTTAAAGGCATTTCGAACCTTCAAGTTTAAGCTAATAAAGTTTTTGTTTATTTTTGGTTTGCAAATTTAAATCTCCCGAAGTCTTTGAAATCATTACATGTGAATCCCATTATCATGCACATCATTATAGGTACCCCTATAGGTTTCTCATCTTCTTCGCTGTTTATTTCAGTAGAAATTTCTTCCGATCAAGCCATCAAAGATCTTCAGGCGCAGAACGCCCAGTTCCAACAAATGTTCATCAGTCTGATAAAGGGGCAAGAGGATCTGAAAGCCCTCATTCTGAAAGAAAAGAAGAAGAAGAAGAGGACTGGTATTCTGAATATGGGCAGAAGATTTGGAGAAAGGTTGAAGCATCAAACTGATCTGGCCTCTTCATCCAAGGAAGGGGAAAACCAAGAAGGGGAAAAGGACCCTAGTCCTGCAGTTTCTGACAATGATACTGATTACAATGATGAGCAATATCCTCCTGCTGAGTATAGGTACAAGAAGCTAGAAGACCGTCTGAGTGCTATGGAAGTTCAGAAGATACTTGGGTTGGATTTCAGAGAATTGGGACTGGTATCAGGAGTGGTCATCCCTCATAAGTTCAAAGCTCCAGTTTTTTCCAAGTATGATGGAGTGTCCTGTCCAAAACTCCATCTCCGCTCGTATGTCAGGAAGATCCATCCCCACACCGCTGATAGAAATCTGTGGGTGCATTTCTTTCAAGATAGTCTGTCAGGGACTCAGCTTGAATGGTTCTACCAGTTGGAGGGAGCCAGTGTCCGAAACTGGGAAGATCTTGCTACTGCTTTCTACAAGAAGTATCAGTACAATGCTGACCTTGCTCCTACTCGTACTTAACTCCAGAGTATGTTCATAGGTGCAGGTGAATGTTTCAAAGATTATGCTAAAAAATGGAGAGACTTGGCTAGGGGAGTTCAACCTCTGTTGTCCGATAGGGAGTTGGTCGACATGTTTCTAGGGACACTATCTGGTCCATTTTTCAATCACTTAATCGGCAATTCGTCATTTGGTTTCATTGAGCTAATTTTAACCATAGAAAGAGTAGAAGCTAGAATTTGGAGTGGTAAAATACAGAAGGATGCCTCCACGAGTTCAGCAAAGAAACCTTTTATTGGTAAGAAGGAATCCAGTGCCACTTACAGCCCGAGGGGCCAAAACAGACCTGAACATCGTCAGCGGTAAATGTTGTAGTGATACCAAGGCCCAAAGTTGCTCCACAACGCAACAATCAACAAAGGGTGGAAAGACCACAACGGCAGTTTACCCGCATTAGCATGACATTGGCTGAAGTGTTACCTCACCTGCTGAGATCCAACTTGGCGACCTTGAGAGAGGCTCCCAAGAATCCAAATACTACATCTCCCAGATACAATCCCAACGCACGGTGAGCCTACCATTTTGAGAGTCCTGGCCACGATACAAACGATTGTTGGGCTCTGAGATACAAAGTATAAGACTTGATTGAAGCTAAGGAGATAGAGTTCGATGCTCCAGAAAAGCCGAATGTTATAACTGCTCCCATGCCCAAACATGGTCGTGGAGTCAATGCTATTGACACTGATTTGTTCGTGACCTCTGTTGAAGAAATTTCTACTCCTCTTATGAATGTTAAGAAGAAATTTCTGTTGGCCGGTTTATTTCCGGGTTGTGGTGAAGGTTGCCACATGTGTTCGATTCTACCTTCTGGTTGCCGTTTGTTGAAGTCAGGTGTCCAGCGCCTGATGGATAATAAAGAGATTTTGTTCGAGAAGACTGTGATCCCTGTTGTTCCCATTGAAGACGTTGCTATTATAACCATTTCCACCAATCCTTCCAAGGTTTCCTCGAGAAGACCTGTTAGGGTTACACCTGTTCAAAGAGTTTGTCCACTGATAATCATTGTTCCTGGTCCCATCCCGTACACCTCAGACAAGGCTGTCCCATGGCATTATGGTGCTGATGTGTACTATCATGGCATTAAGCAAGATCTGAAGAATGAAGAAGCTGATACTGACGTCAGTAATATTGTCGGGACTAGTAAGGTTACCCGAAGTGGAAGGGTTTTCTCTCCTGAGATTGCTCTGAAGATCATCAAGCCTACTGTTATTCCAACTGCTGCTCCAACCAGCACTCCTAACATTTCTCTCGTTCCTACTCCAGTTATTACCTCTGCTGCTGAGTCATCTAGGACTCGGGGCAAGGAAATTATAGGTGAGCCTGCCCGGACGGAGGCACCTAAGAAAATCGTTGTGGAAGCCTCTAAACAAGAAATAGAGGAAATACTGAAAATCATTAAGAAGAGCGACTACAATGTGGTCGAGCAGCTGGGGCAGACCCCATCAAAGATATCCATGTTGTCTCTACTGTTGTATTCTGAAGCCCATGTGAAGGCTTTGATTGTATTTCTCAAGACTGCACATGTGCCGCAAGAAACTTCAACAGATCAGTTCAAAGATTGTGTGGCCAGCCTAACTGCTGACAATGGGCTGGTTTTTTCAGATACGGATCTGACACCGAAAGGAAGGAATCATAATGATGCCTTGCATGTCTCGATTGAGTGCAGAGGCACCACTATGGCCCATGTGCTGGTAGATACCGGGTTTTCACTGAATGTTCTGCCAAACAAAGTGTTAGACCGTTTGGATTGTGAGGGTCTGACACTAAAGCCTAGTTGTTGTACCCCAAAATTTGCCCTCCCATTTCCTCAACATTTTCTCATCACAAGACCTTTGAAGATCAAGATCCAATTAGGGTTTCCTCTGCTCAAGACTTCTCCTTGCACTGTGGACTCAAATTAGGGTTTATGTTTGCCCAAGGATGTTTTGACCTAAAATGCCTAAGATGACTTTCATGCTTCATGTTGGACTCCCAAGTTTACCCATGCCAAGTTTCAAGTCTTGATTCCAAGTTTTGCCCAGTCAATTGGACAGTTGACCTAGAAATCAGCTGTATTGGGGAAAAAGTCAACTATGGCCAATTGACAGTCAAACCTCATGAAATTTGACCCACATCAACATATTGAATTCATATGGACCATTTGATCAAGTTTGGATCACAATTCCACAAGAAATTTGATCAGATCACCAAAAGGGCAAAATGGTCATTTTTAGGGTTTTGACTGCACAAAGGCAATTTTTGACTGTTTGATCTAACCAATGGCAAATCAAGCTCACATATAGCCTCAAAGACTCAATGAAATGGTCTTGACACATTCATCAAGCTCAAAAGATCCCAAGTACACAAGATTGACAGTTGAATTTCCCAGTCAATTGATCAATTTTGACTGTATACTGAAAAGTCAAACTTTGACTTTTTGGTCAAAATCAAGAGTCAAGATTCATTTTTCATCAAAACATGCCAAATCATGAAACTTGTTCACCAAGAAATCACAAAATGCAAATTAGGGTTTGAAAATGGAATTTTTCATAACTTAGAATTTTCCTAAGTTATGAAAAACCCTAATTTTTTCCCAACTTTGCCCAACCTTTTCACCAAGATCCATTTGGATTCAAACAAAAGTCAAAACATGAAAGTTGTAGCTTGTTGCATAATCTACAACTTTTATTCACAAAGTTTTCTCATTTTAAGCTTGTATCTCAAGTTACAATTTTTTGAATAAGGGCACTAAACCATTTTTAACTTAGTGAAATTTTAACCTATTTTGACAAGGTTTTCTACCCCACTTCAAGGCCACTTTTCATACCCTTACACTTGGAATTTTAATTTTTATTTCAAAGATGGATTGTAGTACACATTCCAAGCTTTCCAAAATGTCCAAGAACTCATCAAACAACCTCATAACTTGAGAGATTCGAATTTCACAAGTTGGCAAAAATTCACTTTTATTCTTCATCAAAACATGTTCATAACTTTGCAAATTTGAACTCAACTTGCTTTATGCTTGATTACAGGTCCTTGAACCATTCCATACTCAATAATTTAATGCATATTCAATGTGTTAGAGTGTTGTTCTTTGAGTGCAAGCATTGTATGCAAGATTAATCCTAAACTAGATAAAGTGAACTTTCCATTTTTGAAAAGATTAACTTTATGTCCAATTGCAAATCAAGAAAGTACATGGAAAATCTGCTTGGCACAAGATTATGTGCATAACACACTGATCAAGAGAGGATTATGCAGCACATTAGGGGGTCCTCTACTGACCTAGAAAGCCAACTTGCTTTTGTTTGCTTCAAGTTCAAGAAAAGTCCATAACTTGTACCATATCTCATCTCAGCCTTAGGACACAACACAAAAGCTATCAAACACATTCCAAAGAACATATCCAAGCTTTGGCACGAGTCATTGACCTTTCAAGCACCCTCCATCTTAGAATCATCCTCAAACTGCAAAAACAGGGTTGCCTCTGCAGTTTGAGTGCCAACTCCCATTTCCCTCGAGCATTCTTACCAAAATCAATCCATATACACTCCCTAGCATATATGCAAGCTAACCATGACCTAAAACCTGACCTGTAATCTCTCTAACAGTTTCCACCATTTTCATTTTTTCCTCTTGCAGTTGAAGTTCCACAGCTCGATACAAGAAGTTTCAAGACAAAGTAAGCACTGAAAAAGCATCCCTGGACCTCAAGGAAGCTTTTCCAATCATTACCTTGCACCAGAAGTTCCTCATTCTCCAGATAGAAGTTCAACTGCACAGGTAAAACTTTGAACTCGTATCTCTCTTATCATGCATCTTTAGTCTTAAGTTTGTGAAGAAACAAGGTTCTACTCATAGCCCTGAACATGTACATATCTTTACATTTCATTTCTTTTGCCTGAGTAGAGAGAATTTGGAGTTTGAAAATGGCAGAAAAATTAGGTTAGGATTTGGGGGAGGAGAAATTCTCCCTCATCTTAGAGAGTTAGGTCAAGTTCCATACATGGTTAGAATCGTCTCTTCATGCTGAACATTTGTTGTGTTATGAGTTTTTGCTAAAAAGCCAGGAATCAAGAGTTAGAAGAAGCTGAACATGGCGCGCGTTTTTTCAAACATTTGTGCTGGAGGTTGAAGACAGTGGCATTGGGCTGGGGTTGTGTGTGTTTTTTCTTATTCACACCACATATTTGCTATTACACCCCCTGAGCCCATTTGCTTTATTTTTATTCTTTTTTGACTTTTTCTTTTTTGATTGACTTTGTTTATTTTTTCTCATGACATTAAAAAAATAAAAATATTTTTTCCATCATTTTTTGAATATATGGCATATTTATTTGATTTATTTCTTTTGTTTGTATATAAATATTATATATATACTATTATTAGAATAAATAGAAAAATAGTGTAAATACATTTTTTTATTTTTTATTTATTTATTTACCTTCTGAAAATATTCCACATAAAAATACTTTTTTTTATTTATCTTGTTAAAATATTAAATATATATTATTTTGTGTATAATATATATTTAAGACTTAAATATATATATATATATATATATATATATATATATATGTTTATTAATATGTTTAAGTTAAAATATAAAAATACTTGAATTTTTTCATTTTTATTAATATTTGATACAAAAATACTTTTTTCATAATATACTTCATTTTATTTTATTTTTATAAATAATAAATAAATATTTGTATTAAATTAGATAATAATACATTTTCTTTAAAATTAGGGTTTTTGCCCTAAATTCAAAATACTCCAAAAAATAATATAATTTTTATTTTTTTTTTCTCTTTTACATAAATAATATTTTTTCATACATATACAAAACATTTCTTTTGCATCTTGCATTCTTATTTAATTTTTGTACATTGATTAAATTGCAAATATTCAAAATGATGTAATAATTTAGATTTAAATTCTTGTCAATATCCCCATTTGAACATTTGTACCCCCCTTCCCATATTTGGTTTTGTAATAGCTTAGTAAATTTATTTTCGCACTTTATATGCTTTCTAATGATAACATGTTAGAATTAGGGTTTGTATGCGAAAAAACGATAAAAAAATAGTTATGACCTAATCTCAAGATAAATAAGCATGAAAATGGACACACAAATCACACTTGCACCCCTAGGGTATTCCACTTGTTGCCTTCAAATAAATGGGCCATATTGTATGTTGAACTTCTTTGGGCAAAGCAAACAATTTGAATGATCATAGTCCCTCGATAAATTTTTTTCAAAAAACAAACAAAAACAAATGATCAAGTCCCTTAAAGAAAATTGCCCAAAGATATTTAACGCCGCTACAATTATGGTCTAAACGATGACCCGCGCCTGTCCCTTTCACATCCTAACATAAGGTTGTCCACCAAATTCAATGGTGGAACAAACTTGTTAAAAAGGGTTAAAACATAGCAATAATCTCTTGAGAAATTTAGGAGTAGATAACCTCTTAGTTACTTGAATCAAAACTTGCAAAACAAAACACTTGCCTAATTTCAAAACCACACCTCACAACACTTTCAAAACAAACTTTCAAAAAAAAACAAATGAAAACCTTTTTCAAAAGACATACATCTTTGTATACATCCCTACATGGATCATTACAAAGGTTGCCACCACATTGGCCTCTTTTTCAAAATATTTTCAAACCCACACACACAAAGCACCATTTCAAACAAATTGAAAACAAAAGGCAAGTGATCTAAGCAAGTAACTAAGAGCCCATGGATAACCATGGATAGAAAGGGTGCTAATACCTTCCCTTTCTATAATCTACTCCCCGAACCCAAGAAAACACCTCAAAAGGTTTTTGCTGTGCTTTTTAACCTTTCCTTAGGATAAAATAAAAAGTCGGTGGCGACTCTTGCTCAACCGAAACATTTGCGAAAACAAACGCAAAATCTCAAGTCAGTTCTCCCACCGTATCACAGAACTGGCGACTCTGCTGGGGAAAACTTTAAAAGTGGAGTAACCTTAGGGCTTAGATCACCTTTGTTTTCAATTGTTTGCTTTGTTTGCTTTTATATTTGTGGGCTTTGCATCGGAGTTTCATAGATCCTAACCCGGATCTGGGATATACCCTTTTTAGGTAGCATAATCTGTGAGGGACCTGTCCGGCGTGGACCGACATGGGTGAAGCAGTGGCTACGTTGGTGTGGCATCTTAGTCTGTACCTATATCCCTTGTGTTGTAACGGGGAGAATATAGGTCTTCTAAGGGGTCATTAAACACCAACCAACCTTAGAACCCTAAATTGACCAACTTGGCTATTAGGACCGTAGCAGTATACTACACTCATTGAGGCTAAACTCTCGAGATGGTTCTGGCCGCGAGAAAAGATTGCGATGCTGGAGTTATGACCGATTGAGGGTAGCCAATGATTTGAGATCCTCTAGAACCCGGTTACTTCTAATAGGACAGGTTTTAACCAACAAAACCAAAAGAGGGTAATACCTGAAACTCATGCTGGCTTGAAACCTAAGGGTGTCTTGTGTGACTTGTGTGCCTTATTTACCTAAGTGAATACTTGTGGTGTGCTTCATCATAGCATCATGCCATCATACCATTGCATGCATCCTGTATAAAGGACTAACCCATTTCAAAGACAAAATAGTTTCATCTTTGCTCTGTTTTGTAGGACATCATGATGCCCGTGCGTAGAAATACTGTCCGGCTCAACTTTGTTCAACCACCAGTTTTACTCAAGGATTTGGTTGGTAGGATTCCAAACACTTCTTCCTTCATCAACAGACATGGTTCCCTCCTTGGCTTGGTCACTGCAAAATGGGGCCAACAACTGATAAGTGTTCTGACCCAGTTTTATGACCCTCTGTACCATTGTTTCACCTTTCAAGACTTCCAGCTGGTTCCTACCCTGGAAGAATTTTCTTACCTGCTTGGGATCCCTGTCTTGGAACAAACTCCATTCCCTGGTTTGGAAAAGACTCCTAGGCCTGAAGAGATTGCTGCAATTCTCCCCTTGACCAAAGAAGAGGTATTGTCCAACTGGGAAACTAGAAATGGGATCAAGGGCTTTTTGGTCAAATTTCTGGTTGGCAAGGCTAATGATTTCTGGAATGACTTGGACTTCAAGGCATACGAGGATATTCTGGCTCTTTTGATCTATGGTCTGGTATTGTTTCCAAACCCTGACACTTTTATCAGTATCCATGTTATAAGGATCTTCATGTCTCGGAATCCGGTACCCACTCTTTTGGGTGACATTCTACAACAACTCTATGCTCGTACTGCTCGAAAACGGGGGACTCCGTGGTGTTGTGCTCCTTTGCTAGTAAGGTGGTTTATTTCGCACCTTCCTAAGTTCGTGCTGAAGAATGAAGAAGGAAAAGGTTGGGCTCGGAGGTTAATGTCTCTCACTGATAATGACATCACCTGGACTCTCAGATGTTTGGATGAGGTAGCTGTTATTGACCGTTGCGGAGAATACCCTAATGTTCCGCTGATTGGTATCCAAGGAGGAATCTCTTACAACCCGTGCTTAGCTCTCCGTCAGTTTGGAAGAGCCAGAGGAGATGGGCCTCATGAAATGCTGGTTCCTCACTTCCATTTTGAGTTTCAGGCAGACAGTGACAAACTACGCCAGGGATTCATTAAAGCTTGGGACAGAATTCACAAAGCTGACCCACATGAGTTGGGACCAAAGACTTCTCTACCAATGGAGCCCTATTGCAAATGGGTCCGCATCCGTGCTCAAAAATTAGGTATGCCCTACGAAGCTGTCAGACCAATCATCCTTGAATCTCCTGATGAAGATGGGGTTCCTCCAACTGTCCTCCCTCCTCAGATACCCACTGATTTTGATACAATGAAGAGATCTTGGGCGCAGCTAAAGGAAGAACGGGACTTCTATCGGGAAAAATTCAACGAGCAGGAACAGAAGATCCAGAGGCTGACTAAGCAATTGGAGGAAGAACGGGTCCTGAACAACTACATCAGCACTGAAAAGAGGAGGCCATGGGAGTATTGATGAGCTTTGGATGTTTCCTTTTACAGTTTTATTTCCTTCCCAGTATTTTTCATTCCTGTAATGCCTAAGGGCCAGTTGTTGAACAATTAAAATTTTAATCTAATGAAGTGTGTTTCCTTTTTTGTCTACAAAGTTGAATCTTGTTTGTCTTTGAAAACATAAAACATACGCATTCCATTGCACCATATGCATAGCAGGTACCCTATTTCACAGGTTGCTTAATCTCCTTCGCTGTTTATTTTGAACAGTCATCATGAATCCAGACTCATCCAGTGAGCAAGCAATCAAGGCCCTTCAGGCCCAAAGTGCACAGTTCCAAGAGATGGTCCTAAGCCTAGCCCAAGGTCAGCAAGAGTTGAAGACTCTACTCCTGAAGAAGAAGAAGAAAAAGAGGACTGCGCTGTTCAACACCGGACGCAGATTTGGGAACACACTCCATAATGAAGCTGATCCAACTACTTCTTCTGCTGAGAAAAACAGTCCCCAAGGGGGAGGAGCTCCTAGTCCCGTAGTCTCCGACAACGAGACAGACTATAACGACGAACAATACCCACCTGCTACTGACAGATACAAGCAATTGGAGGACCGCTTAAGCGCCATGGAAATTCAGAATGTGCCGGGACTGGATTTCGGAGGTTTGGGGTTATCTTCTGGGGTGGTAATTCCACACAAGTTTAAGGCGCCTGCCTTCGCCAAGTATGATGGGGTCTCCTGCCCAAATCTGCATCTAAGGTCGTACGTAAGGAAAATCCAACCTTACACGGCAGATAAGAACCTTTGGATTCACTTCTTCCAAGATAGCCTCTCAGGGTCACAACTTGAATGGTTCTACCAATTGGATGGAACTAGCATCCGACACTGGGAAGATCTGGCAACCGCATTCTACAGACAATACCAATACAATTCTGATCTCGCTCCTACACGTACCCAACTTCAGGGTATGTCTCTAGGAACGGGTGAAGGGTTCAAAGAGTACACTCAAAAATGGAGAGATTTGGCTGGCAGGGTGCAGCCTCCATTGACTGATCGAGAGCTGGTTGATATGTTTCTAGGGACGTTGTCTGGTCCGTTTTTCAATCATTTGGTTGGTAACTCCTCCGCCGTGTTTACAGATTTGATATTGACGGGAGAAAGAATTGAAGCTGGCATCAGGTCAGGCAAGATACAAAAGGCTGCCTCCACCATTGCTGAGAAGAGGCCGTTTAAGAAAGAAGCAAGTGCCGTCTATGGTCCTAGAAGACAAGTCAAGCCTGAAAGTCACCAAGCTGTCAATGCTTTGGTCATCTCGAAACCTGTTGCTGCTCCTCAGCAGTACAATCAACAAAGAAGCGAAAGGCCCAAGAGGCAGTATACCCGACTGAGTATGACCTTATCTCAAATTTTACCCCAACTGTTATCCACCAACCTGGTGACCCTCAAAGAAGCTCCTAAGGTCGTCAACACTGCGTCTCCTAAGTATAACCCAAATGCCCGGTGTGCTTATCATTCTGATAGTCCCGGGCACACTACTGATGATTGCTGGGCCTTGAGAAACAAAGTACAAGATCTGATCGACGCAAAGGAAATTCAGTTTGAAGCACCGGAAAGACCAAATGTTGTAACTGCTCCTATGCCCCAGCATAGAGTAAATGCCATTGAGGAAGAAATGTACGTTGTTTCGGTAAATGAAGTTGTCACCCCTCTGAAGACCGTTAAGAAGAACCTACTGCGGGCCGGTTTATTTCCGGGTTGCGGTGAAGGTTGCCTGTTCTGTGCCGTTTCCCTATCTGATTGTCCCTTGCTGAGGTTAGGCGTCCAAAGCCTAATGGATAGCAAGGAGATTCTGTTCAAGAAGTCTGCTGTTCAGTTGGTTCCGATAAAAGAAGTTTCTGTGGTTACCATCTTCAATAATCCAATCAAGGCTCCCCCGAAGAAGCCTGTTCAAATCATGACTGTTGCACCTGTGGTTATTACTGTTCCGGGGCCTCTCCCCTACGTATCTGATAAAGCTGTCCCCTGGCATTATGGGGCAGACGTATATGTAAATGGAATCAAACAAGAATTCGACACTGGCGCCAGTATCTGCGATATCACTGGTCCAGCCAAGGTCACCCGCAGTGGCAGGCTCTTCTCGCCTGACATTGCACCACCCACTATTCGAAAACCCCTCCTTATAACACCTACAAGTTTACCTGTTCCTGCTACTGATCAAGTTGTTTCCCCTGCCGCCGAGTCATCTAATGATCGGGGCAAAGAGATTGAAGAAGAGCCTGCCCGGATGGAGGCACCAATACCTATAAATGCTAAGGCCTCCCAACAAGAAATGGAGGAGATCTTGAAAATAATAAGGAAAAGTGATTTCAATGTTGTCGAGCAGCTGGGGCATACGCCCTCCAAGATCTCCATGCTCTCCTTATTGCTATGCTCCGAGGCCCATGCTAAGGCCTTGATCTCATTTCTCAAGACGGCCCATGTGCCGCAGGAGACGTCTGCAGTCCAGTTCACTGATTGCATAGCAAATCTGACAGCAGACAATGGCTTGGGTTTTTCAGATGCTGACCTAACCGCGAAAGGAAGAGACCACAACGACACCCTGCATGTCTCTATCGAATACAGGGGCACTACTCTGGCGCATGTATTGGTGGATACTGGTTCTTCCTTGAATGTCCTACCGAAAAAGGCTTTAGACCGTTTGGATTATGAAGGCCTAGAACTAAAGCCCAGCAATATCATCGACAGGGCCTTTGACGGTTCCAAAAGGATGGTTCATGGAGAGGTTAACATCCCTATTCGTGTGGGCTCTCAAGTGTTTGAATCTACCTTTTATGTGATGGATATACGTCCATCGTACTCTTGTCTACTGGGTCGACCTTGGATCCATAAAGCTGGGGCAGTGACCTCTACCTTGCACCAGAAGCTGAAGTACCCTGTCAGAGGGAAGATCGTCACTGTGCAAGGAGAAGAGGAATACATGGTGAGCCATTTGAATTCCTTCAGATACATTGAGATGGACGGGGAGTTTATTGAAACCCCCTTTCAGCATTTCGAGGAGGTACATCCAATTTCAGCAGCTGCAGAAACAACAGTCGAAGAGAATGTTTCCTTGAAGATGGCTTCCCTAAGGGATGCCCGGGCTGTGGTTCAGAAAGGAAATTGTGCAAACTGGGGTCAGCTTCCTGACTTCACTCAGAAGAATGACAAGTTTGGGCTAGGCTTTACTGCGGAGGCTCAGAAGGCTGTGCACAAGGAGAAGGTCAGAAAGGCTCCGGTGTTTATCTCCAGCTCAAGGGTGAATGCTATCGAGGAAGATGTAGAGGAAGCAGAGTTTGACAGTTGGATCTACCCGACTACCAGCGACGGACCAAACAACTGGACGGCAAAGGATTTTACCCCTATCACATTTGTCACGCAGTAATTAATTTCTTTTGATTTCCAATTTGTAACAAACAATATGTTAAAACTTTGTTGGCTCGGTGTCCTACCCGGGGCATCGTAGCTCCATTTGTGAGGGCTTTTTGTATGACATTTTCATATATCATCAATCAAAACATTGGACGTTTGTTGCATTTCAAATCTTGTGCTCTTTTCCTTTATGTGTTATATATATTGCAAAACAGCTATATTTACACACACTCACTTATACAGGTTTCAATCCACTCTGGATCTCACTGGTAACAGCTCTTCTACCGCCAGTTATGACTTCTAAAATCCGATCAACTTGGCCGAAGACGAAGGTGAAGATGATTGCGAAGTGCCTGGTGAACTCGCAAGACTGCTACTCCAGGAAGAGAGGGCTATTCAGCCACATGAAGAGCCTGTGGAAACAATTAACCTGGGTACTGAGACGGATAGGAAAGAGGTCAAGATTGGTGCCAATCTAGAGCTCAGCGTGAAGCAACGATTGATACAGATGCTACAGGATTACATGGAGATTTTTGCTTGGTCCTATGAAGATATGCCTGGTTTGGATGCCGACATTGTAGTTCACCACCTGCCAACCAAGGAAGATTGCCCTCCGGTAAAGCAAAAAGTCCGACGAATGCGTCCAAAGATGTCTGAAAAGATCAAGGTCGAGGTTATGAAACAGTTTGATGCCGGGTTCCTTGCAGTGACTTCTTACCCTCAGTGGGTTGCCAATGTGGTGCCAGTGCCGAAGAAGGACGGTAAAGTCAGAATGTGTGTTGACTACAGGGATCTGAACAGGGCCAGCCCCAAGGATGACTTCCCCCTACCTCACATTGATGTCCTTGTTGACAATACAGCTCAACACAAGGTGTTCTCCTTCATGGATGGTTTTTCAGGGTATAATCAGATCAAGATGGCTCCAGAGGATATGGAGAAGACTACCTTTGTGACTCAGTGGGGGACCTTCTGTTATAAGGTCATGCCATTCGGATTGAAAAATGCTGGGGCAACCTATCAACGTGCCATGGTTGCTTTATTTCATGATATGATCCATCATGAGATTGAGGTATACGTTGATGACATGATTGCAAGGTCTCAAACTGAGGAGGAGCACCTTGACCATCTGAGGAAGTTGTTTGACCGACTCAAGTTATACAAGCTGAGGTTGAATCCCAACAAATGCACCTTTGGGGTAAGATCCGGAAAATTGCTAGGTTTCATTGTAAGTGATAAGGGTATTCAGGTGGACCCTGCCAAGGTAAAAGCCATACAAGAGATGCCGACTCCAAAAACAGAGAAAGAAGTCAGAGGCTTCCTAGGACGACTGAATTACATTGCCCGATTCATCTCACATCTGACTGCTACTTGTGAGCCAATCTTCAAATTGCTGAAGAAAGATCAAGTAGTACGCTGGAATGATGAATGTCAGGCTGCCTTTGAAAGGATAAAGGAATACCTCCAAGAGCCACCCATTCTTATGCCACCGGTGGAAGGAAGACCTCTGATACTATACTTGACAGTACTTGACAATTCAATGGGGTGTGTGCTGGGGCAGCATGACGAGTCTGGCCGAAAAGAGCACGCTATTTATTACTTGAGCAAAAAGTTTACCGACTGTGAGTCTCGTTACTCACTGCTCGAGAAAACTTGCTGCGCTCTTGTATGGGCTGCTCGCCGGCTGAGACAGTATATGCTGACTCACACTACTTTATTGATTTCAAAGATGGATCCCATCAAGTACATATTTGAAAAGCCCGCTCTGTCTGGAAGAATAGCGAGATGGAAAATGATCTTGACAGAATATGACATCCAGTATACAACTCAGAAAGCAATTAAGGGAAGTGTACTGGCAGATCATTTGGCACACCAACCTGTGGATGATTACCAATCATTGAACTTTGATTTTCCGGACGAAGACATCATGGTGGTAACTGACTATGAAGTACCTGGACCGGATGAAGGACCTGAGGAAGGATCCCGATGGTCTATGCATTTTGATGGAGCCTCCAATGCTTTGGGTAACGACGTCGGCGCTGTAATCATATCTCCCAAAGGAACTCATACTCCCCTCACCGCCCGATTATGTTTCAGCTGCACCAACAACATGGCAGAATATGAGGCATGTATCATGGGTTTACAAGCTGCAATCGACTTAAGGATAAAATTTCTAAGTGTCTTCGGAGATTCCGCTCTCGTGATCAATCAGATCAAAGGCGAGTGGGATACGAAACACCCGAATCTTATTCCTTACAAGGAGTATGTGTTGACCTTGCTTCCCCACTTTGAAGAGATAACTTTCGAACACTTCCCTAGAGAGGAGAATCAGCTAGCGGACGCCCTAGCTACGATGTCTTCAATGTTCAAAGTTAAATGGGACAATGAGGCTCCCCGAATCATTATCTGGAAGTTGGACGAACCGGCATACTGCTGTGAACTGGAGGCTGAAAAGGTGATTGAAAAACCCTGGTACCATGAGGTGAAGAGGTACTTGGAAGCTCAGGAATACCCTGAAGGTGCATCTGTCAATGATAAGAAGTTCATGAGGAGGTTTGCTGCAAAATTCTTCCTCAGCAACGACATTCTCTACAAACGGAATCATGATTCAACTCTGCTACGTTGTGTGGATAAGGCAGAAGCAGAGAAAATCATGATGGAACTGCATGAAGGTACATTTGGAACACATTCCAGTGGACACACCATGTCTAAGAAAATCCTTCGGGCAGGATATTTCTGGTCCACAATGGAAGCCGATTGTTACCAACACTCCCGAACTTGTCATAAATGCCAGATCTATGCTGACAAGGTGCATATCCCTCCGGTTCCTTTGAATGTCCTGACGGCACCTTGGCCTTTCGCAATGTGGGGCATCGATATGATCGGTGAGATCCGACCGACGGCATCCAATGGGCATCGCTTCATCTTGGTGGCGATCGATTACTTCACGAAGTGGGTTGAGGCAGCTTCCTACGCCACAGTAACCAAGAGCGTCGTGGCACGTTTCATCCGGCATAATCTGATCTGTCGGTACGGTGTCCCGGAAAGAATCATTACGGACAATGGTACCAATCTCAATAACAAAATGATCACTGAACTCTGTGAACAATTCAAGATACAACACCACAATTCTTCTCCCTACCGGCCGAAGATGAATGGGGCTGTGGAGGCAGCCAATAAAAATATCAAGAAAATTGTGCAGAAGATGACAGTGACCTATAAGGATTGGCACGAGATGTTACCGTTCGCTCTTCATGGGTACCGTACCTCAGCAAGGACGTCAACCGGGGCAACTCCCTTCTCCTTGGTCTATGGCATGGAGGCAGTCTTGCCAATTGAAGTCCAGATACCCTCTCTCCGGATAATGAAGGATGCAGACTTGAATGAAGATGATTGGATCCAAACTCGACTTGATCAATTAAATCTGATTGACGAAAAGAGGCTCACTGCTATCTGTCATGGTCAAACGTATCAAAAACGGATGATCAGGGCATTTAACAAGAAAGTCAGACCACAAGAGTATCGAGTTGGGGACCTGGTAATCAAACGCATCATCCTTCCTCAAAGTGATCCCCGGGGCAAGTGGACCCCTACATACGAAGGGCCATTTGTGGTTAAACGTGTGTTCTCAGGAGGAGCCATGATCCTGACCACCATGGATGGTGACGACCTTCCTCACCCCGCCAATGCAGACATAGTGAAAAAATACTACGCATAAATAAAAGACCCGCTAGGTTGACATACCTAGGCAAAAATAAGGGCTTCCCGGCGAACCAAAAGGGTTCGGGCAAAAATAAGGGATGAAATGAATAAAAATATGTACACCCGGCAAGTCGAAAACCTGAAAGGGCGGCTTGGGTAAAAATGGGTATCCCGGTGGACTGAAAACCCGAAAGGGCGGTCCAGGCAAAAGTTAGGGATAAAAGCGTAACACTATGTCTCATTGGATCACTTCGCATCCGGAATTCGGCATCAACTACCTGGCTCAAGATTTCGGCATCAACCAATCAGCTTCATCTTCAACTAGGCAGCAAAGCGATGAGATGTTCGAAGACATAAAGGCGATAGCAGAGTTGGAACCCAGTGGGATTGTTCACATAGCTGTTTTGTTTCTTAAATTGTAAACTCTATATTATTTGGCGGCGTCCTCTTACTAGGATGTCAGCCTCTTGTACAAAAACGCCTATTCACAGGAAAAGTTTAAATCAATACAAATATACTTTTCAGTTAAAAGTGCCAATTGTTTTCTTTTTTTTTCTGTTTTGTCTTGCGGAGAACGTCCAATGTTCATTTTTGATATATGCATTTGACATTAAATTGCTGATTCATAAATGTTTACATATGAAACGAGAGATTGATTACAGGTGACATCAGAGACAGGGGCAATGTGAAGTTGTCTAAAGCAGTCTGGTTGTTTTGTCCGCCAGGGTACCAAGTTAGATTCAACTGAAGAATGTGACCAAATCATCTCAATTCCCCGCGGAGTAAAACAAGGTTCAATAGTACTTTCCCCAAGCAGAGTTGACTCCCCGACAATCCTGAAAGGACACAACATTCCCCGGCAGGTCTTAAAGCTCATCCCTAGTAGATTCTGGAAGCTTATCCCCTGTAGAGTACGGACGTCTCTCCCGAGCTTTATTTAGAGTTATTTCCTCACAAGGACTTATAACTGGGTTATCCTCAGCTAAAAACCACGGAAGGTCGCCCTCGGCAACCTTCCTTCAATCCCCAGCGGAGTTTATTTTTGGTATCCCCAGCGGAGTTTATCTTTGGTATCCCCAGCGGAGTTTTATCATCATTATCCCCAGCGGAATCCATCATTAAAGTCCTCAACAGGCCTCTTATCAAAACTTCGGCCAAGTATCTCTTCCACAGAGCAACTCCCCGGCCGTTCAGCAAGGATTTATTTTCCTAAGACAAAATTGCATTCATAAACATTTCACGTTTTCATACATCTTGCTTACATACATGATAAAGCGCATACAACACTATCTCATGATTGAACATCATAACACCATGCATATCATACATCATGACATTGCATACAACTTACGTTTTTGCCTTTTCAGGAAAAAGACAATCCCAAAAACAATTACCTTCAACTGTCGCAATTCCAGATCCGATACCTGTATCTAGCCAGGGCACATCTGAGAGTGATC
This sequence comes from Vicia faba, assembly GCA_948472305.1. NCBI lineage: Eukaryota > Viridiplantae > Streptophyta > Magnoliopsida > Fabales > Fabaceae > Vicia > Vicia faba. The sequence goes on along the minus strand of OX451741.1, from coordinate 1,442,113,628 downwards.
ACTTTTCAGACTCGATTCCTGTATCTAGCCAAGGCACGTCTGAAAAGTTCGAAGATTCGATTCCTGTATCCAGCCAGGGCACATCTATCAACTACAACATCTCCAGATTCGATTCCTGTATCCAGCCAGGGCATATCTGTTGACCATGTTTCCAGACTCGATTCCTGTATCTATCCAGGGCACGTCTGAAGAGTCCGAAGATTCGATTCCTGTATCCAGCCAGGGCACGTCTATTAACGACTATTTCCAGATTCGACTCCTGTATCTAGCCAGGGCACATCTGTGAGCAACCGATTGTAGATTCGACACCTGTATCTAGCCAGGGCATGTCTGCATAAGGAGACTGAAGATCAAACACCTGTAACAAGCCAGGAAAACATCCGTCTTTCTCAAATACACAAGTTCTCGCAAAGGAATCTCTTATGCGACCGACACTTCCAAATGGCATCTATAAGCCCATTCCCGACAAGATTCCGTCACATCTCCAGATGGAATCTATAAGCCCATCTCCCTATCCACCATCTCTCCAAATGGCATCTATAAGCCCATTCCCGACACCACATTGTTGAGATTCCAGCATGCGAGTGCAAATTTCCGGGCACTCTAGTGTCCAATCTCCTTTTACCCTCGAGTCACGAAAGGCAAACTTGCCAATCTAACTCTTCAGGTTCAAGAAGATTGAACAGGGGCAACTGTTGTACCCCAAAATTTGCCCTCCCATTTCCTCAACATTTTCTCATCACAAGACCTTTGAAGATCAAGATCCAATTAGGGTTTCCTCTGCTCAAGACTTCTCCTTGCACTGTGGACTCAAATTAGGGTTTGTGTTTGCCCAAGGATGTTTTGACCTAAAATGCCTAAGATGACTTTCATGCTTCATGTTGGACTCCCAAGTTTACCCATGCCAAGTTTCAAGTCTTGATTCCAAGTTTTGCCCAGTCAATTGGACAGTTGACCTAGAAATCAGCTGTATTGGGGAAAAAGTAAACTATGGCCAATTGACAGTCAAACCTCATGAAATTTGACCCACATCAACATATTGAATTCATATGGACCATTTGATCAAGTTTGGATCATAATTCAACAAGAAATTTGATCAGATCACCAAAAGGGCAAAATGGTCATTTTTAGGGTTTTGACTGCACAAAGGCAATTTTTGACTGTTTGATCTAACCAATGGCAAATCAAGCTCACATATAGCCTCAAAGACTCAATGAAATGGTCTTGACACATTCATCAAGCTCAAAAGATCCCAAGTACACAAGATTGACAGTTGAATTTCCCAGTCAATTGATCAATTTTGACTGTATACTAAAAAGTCAAACTTTGACTTTTTGGTCAAAATCAAGAGTCAAGATTCATTTTTCATCAAAACATGCCAAATCATGAAACTTGTTCACCAAGAAATCACAAAATGCAAATTAGGGTTTGAAAATGGAATTTTTCATAACTTAGAATTTTCCTAAGTTATGAAAAACCCTAATTTTTTCCCAACTTTGCCCCACCTTTTCACCAAGATCCATTTGGATTCAAACAAAAGTCAAAACATGAAAGTTGTAGCTTGTTGCATAATCTACAACTTTTATTCACAAAGTTTTCTCATTTGAAGCTTGTATCTCAAGTTACAATTTTTTGAATAAGGGCACTAAACCATTTTTAACTTAGTGAAATTTTAACCTATTTTGACAAGGTTTTCTACCCCACTTCAAGGCCACTTTTCATACCCTTCCACTTGGAATTTTAATTTGCATTTCAAAGATGGATTGTAGTACACATTCCAAGCTTTCCAAAATGTCCAAGAACTCATCAAACAACCTCATAACTTGAGAGATTCGAATTTCACAAGTTGGCAAAAATTCACTTTTATTCTTCATCAAAACATGTTCATAACTTTGCAAATTTGAACTCAGCTTGCTTTATGCTTGATTACAGGTCCTTGAACCATTCCATACTCAATAATTTAATGCATATTCAATGTGTTAGAGTGTTGTTCTTTGAGTGCAAGCATTGTATGCAAGATTAATCCTAAACTAGATAAAGTGAACTTTCCATTTTTGAAAAGATTAACTTTATGTCCAATTGCAAATCAAGAAAGTACATGGAAAATCTGCTTGGCACAAGATTATGTGCATAACACACTGATCAAGAGAGGATTATGCAGCACATTAGGGGGTCCTCTACTGACCTAGAAAGCCAACTTGCTTTTGTTTGCTTCAAGTTCAAGAAAAGTCCATAACTTGTACCATATCTCATCTCAGCCTTAGGACACAACACAAAAGCTATCAAACACATTCCAAAGAACATATCCAAGCTTTGGCACGAGTCATTGACCTTTCAAGCACCCTCCATCTCAGAATCATCCTCAAACTGCAAAAACAGGGTTGCCTCTGCAGTTTGAGTGCCAACTCCCATTTCCCTCGAGCATTCTTACCAAAATCAATCCATATACACTCCCTAGCATATATGCAAGCTAACCATGACCTAAAACCTGACCTGTAATCTCTCTAACAGTTTCCACCATTTTCATTTTTTCCTCTTGCAGTTGAAGTTCCACAGCTCGATACAAGAAGTTTCAAGACAAAGTAAGCACTGAAAAAGCATCCCTGGACCTCAAGGAAGCTTTTCCAATCATTACCTTGCACCAGAAGTTCCTCATTCTCCAGATAGAAGTTCAACTGCACAGGTAAAACTTTGAACTCGTATCTCTCTTATCATGCATCTTTAGTCTTAAGTTTGTGAAGAAACAAGGTTCTACTCATAGCCCTGAACATGTACATATCTTTACATTTCATTTCTTTTGCCTGAGTAGAGAGAATTTGGAGTTTGAAAATGGCAGAAAAATTAGGTTAGGATTTGGGGGAGGAGAAATTCTCCCTCATCTTAGAGAGTTAGGTCAAGTTTCATACATGGTTAGAATCGTCTCTTCATGCTGAACATTTGTTGTGTTATGAGTTTTTGCTAAAAAGCCAGGAATCAAGAGTTAGAAGAAGATGAACATGGCGCGCGTTTTTTCAAACATTTGTGCTGGAGGTTGAAGACAGTGGCATTGGGCTGGGCTTGTGTGTGTTTTTTCTTATTCACACCACATATTTGCTATTACACCCCCTGAGCCCATTTGCTTTATTTTTATTCTTTTTTGACTTTTTCTTTTTTGATTGACTTTGTTTATTTTTTCTCATGACATTAAAAAAATAAAAATATTTTTTCCATCATTTTTTGAATATATGGCATATTTATTTGATTTATTTCTTTTGTTTGTATATAAATATTATATATATACTATTATTAGAATAAATAGAAAAATAGTGTAAATACATTTTTTTATTATTTATTTATTTATTTACCTTCTGAAAATATTCCACATAAAAATACTTTTTTTTATTTATCTTGTTAAAATATTAAATATATATTATTTTGTGTATAATATATATTTAAGACTTAAATATATATATATATATATGTTTATTAATATGTTTAAGTTAAAATATAAAAATACTTGAATTTTTTCATTTTTATTAATATTTGATACAAAAATACTTTTTTCATAATATACTTCATTTTATTTTATTTTTATAAATAATAAATAAATATTTGTATTAAATTAGATAATAATACATTTTCTTTAAAATTAGGGTTTTTGCCCTAAATTCAAAATACTCCAAAAAATAATATAATTTTTTTTTTCTCTTTTACATAAATAATATTTTTTCATACATATACAAAACATTTCTTTTGCATCTTGCATTCTTATTTAATTTTTGTACATTGATTAAATTGCAAATATTCAAAATGATGTAATAATTTAGATTTAAATTCTTGTCAATATCCCCATTTGAACATTTGTACCCCCCTTCCCATATTTGGTTTTGTAATAGCTTAGTAAATTTATTTTCGCACTTTATATGCTTTCTAATGATAACATGTTAGAATTAGGGTTTGTATGCGAAAAAACGATAAAAAAATAGTTATGACCTAATCTCAAGATAAATAAGCATGAAAATGGACACACAAATCACACTTGCACCCCTAGGGTATTCCACTTGTTGCCTTCAAATAAATGGGCCATATTGTATGTTGAACTTCTTTGGGCAAAGCAAACAATTTGAATGATCATAGTCCCTCGATAAATTTTTTTCAAAAAACAAACAAAAACAAATGATCAAGTCCCTTAAAGAAAATTGCCCAAAGATATTTAACGCCGTTACAATTATGGTCTAAACGATGACCCGCGCCTGTCCCTTTCACATCCTAACATAAGGTTGTCCACCAAATTCAATGGTGGAACAAACTTGTTAAAAAGGGTTAAAACATAGCAATAATCTCTTGAGAAATTTAGGAGTAGATAACCTCTTAGTTACTTGAATCAAAACTTGCAAAACAAAACACTTGCCTAATTTCAAAACCACACCTCACAACACTTTCAAAACAAACTTTCAAAAAAAAAACAAATGAAAACCTTTTTCAAAAGACATACATCTTTGTATACATCCCTACATGGATCATTACAAAGGTTGCCACCACATTGGCCTCTTTTTCAAAATATTTTCAAACCCACACACACAAAGCACCATTTCAAACAAATTGAAAACAAAAGGCAAGTGATCTAAGCAAGTAACTAAGAGCCCATGGATAACCATGGATAGAAAGGGTGCTAATACCTTCCCTTTCTATAATCTACTCCCCGAACCCAAGAAAACACCTCAAAAGGTTTTTGCTGTGCTTTTTAACCTTTCCTTAGGATAAAATAAAAAGTCGGTGGCGACTCTTGCTCAACCGAAACATTTGCGAAAACAAACGCAAAATCTCAAGTCAGTTCTCCCACCGTATCACACTAGTAATATTGTGGTAAGGGCTTTTGACGGATCAAAGAGAATGGTGCACGAGGAGGTGGACATCCCTGTCAAAGTGGGTTCTCAGACTTTTGTGTCCACCTTCTACGTAATGGATATCAGGCCGTCGTATTCTTGCTTGCCGGGTCGTCCTTGGATCCATGAGGCTGGGGCAGTTACTTCCACACTCCATCAAATGCTAAAGTATCCAGTGAAGGGGAAGATCGTCACAGTGCGAGGTGAAGAAGAATATATGGTAAGTCACCTCAATTCCTTCCGCTATGTAGAGATGGATGGGGAATTCATAGAAACTCCCTGTCAGAATTTCGAAGAGGTTCCTCAGATCTTGGCATCAACTGAAGTTACTACCGGCAAACCTCTGTTGAAGATGGCTTCTCTCAAGGACGCCAGGGCCGTGGTTGAAGAAGGTGGGTGTACCAATTGGGGTTAGCTCCCTGATTTCACTCACAAAACTGACAAATTTGGTTTGGGCTTTACTACAGGGGCTCAAAGGGCTATTAGGCGTGCTCGGATTGGAAGACCTCCTCTACACATCAGCAACCGGGGAATTAATGCAATTGAAGACAATGAAGAGGATTCAGACATCGACAGCTGGATCTACCCTACAACCAACGGTGGACCGAATAACTGGACGACTAGGGACTTCATACCTTTTTCTTTTATTCCGCAGTAATTGACTCATTTGTTTTAAGATTTGTAATAAATAGTCTGAAACTTTATGGCCCGGTGCCTTGCCCGAGGCACCTTGGCTTTGCTTGAGAGGGCTATTATTTGTCATTTCATATATCATTAATAAAGCATTGGACGTTTCTTGCATTGCAAATTTTGCGCTCCTTATTTTTATTTTCTGTCTCTCACTTTATCAAAACAGCTATTCTCTTACACACACTCACGTATCATACTACAGATCCATATCCACTCTGGATCCCATGGATAACAGCTCTGCTACTGCCAGTTATGACTTCAAAAATCTGATCAAACAAGCCGAGGATGAAGGTGAGGATGATTGTGAGGTTCCTGGAGAACTTGCTAGACTATTGCAGCAGGAAGAGAGGGCTATACAGCCTCATGAAGAGCCAGTTGAATCAGTGAATTTGGGTACAGAGGAAGACAGGAAAGAGGTTAGGATAGGTGCGAATCTGGAGCCTAGTGTCAAGCAACGGTTAATACAGATGCTACACGACTATGTTGAGATCTTCGCCTGGTCCTATGAAGACATGCCTGGTTTAGACACTGATATTGTGGTACATCGCCTGCCGACTAAACAAGACTGCCCTCCGGTAAAGCAGAAGGTCCTCCGTATGCGCCCTGAAATGTCAGAGAAAATCAAGGCAGAGGTCATGAAACAGTTCGACGCCGGATTCTTAGCTGTCACTTCTTATCCGCAGTGGGTTTCCAACGTTGTTCTGGTACCTAAGAAGGACAATAAGGTACGGATGTGTGTGGACTATAGAGATCTGAGCAAGGCAAGCCCCAAGGATGACTTCCCACTTCTGCACATTGATGTTCTAGTCGACAACACCGTGCAGCACAAGATCTTCTCCTTCATGGATGGTTTTTCCGGCTACAACCAGATCAAGATGGCTCCTGAGGACATGGAGAAGACAACCTTCATTACATAGTGGGGCACCTTCTGTTACAAGGTAATGCCTTTTGGGTTGAAGAATGCCGGGGCAACTTATCAGTGCGCCATGGTCGCTTTGTTCCACGATATGATTCACCAAGAGATAGAGGTTTATGTTGATGACATGATAGCCAGGTCCCAGACTGAGGAAGAGCACCTTGATCATCTCCAGAAACTGTTTGACAGGTTGAAGACATACAAGCTGAGGTTGAATCCGAACAAGTGTACCTTCGGGGTAAGGTCTGGTAAGCTTCTGGGTTTTATTATCAGTGACAAAGGTATTCAGGTAGACCCTGCAAAGGTAAAAGCCATACAAGAGATGCCGACTCCTCGCACAGAAAAGGAAGTTAGAGGTTTCTTGGGACACCTGAATTACATCGCCAGGTTCATTTCACATCTGACTGCTACTTGTGAGCCAATCTTCAAGCTTCTGAAGAAAGATCAAGTGGTAAAGTGGAATGATGAATGCCATACCGCTTTCGAAAGAATCAATGAATACCTTCAAGAACCACCAATTATGATGCCTCCAGTTGAAGGAAGACCTTTGATATTATACTTGACAGTGCTAGCCAGTTCAATGGGGTGTGTGCTGGGGCAGCATGACGAGTCTGGTCGAAAAGAGCATGCAATTTACTACCTTAGCAAAAAGTTTACCGACTGTGAGATCCGATACTCATTGCTCGAGAAAACTTGCTGCGCTTTGGCATGGGCTGCTCGCCGACTGAGACAGTATATGCTTACTCACACTACCTTGTTGATATCAAAGATGGATCTGATCAAGTATATTTTTGAGAAGCCCGCTCTCTCCGGAAGAATAACAAGATGGCAGATGATCTTAACCGAGTACGACATCTAATACACAACTCAAAAGGCAATCAAGGGGAGTGTATTGGCGGATCATTTGGCGCATCAGGCCGTGGACGACTACCAGTCCATGAATTCCGAGTTCCCGGATGAGAATATCATGTTGGTAACCGACTGCGAAGAACCTGGACCGGATGAAGGATCCGAGGAGGGATCCCGATGGTCTATGTATTTTGATGGAGCCTCGAACGCATTGGGTAATGGCATTAGCACTGTAATTATATCTCCTGAGGGCTGTCATACTCCGTTCACCACCCGATTATGTTTTAACTGCACCAATAATATGGTGGAGTATGAAGCGTGTATCATGGGTCTTCGAGCTGCTATTGACCTAAGGATTAAGTTCTTAAGTGTATTCGGAGATTCCGCTCTGGTAATAAGTCAGATCAAAGGCGAGTGGGATACGAAGCACCCGAATCTTATTCCTTACAAAGAATATGTACTGACATTTCTCCCACACTTTGAGGAGATAACCTTTGAACATTTCCCATGAGATTAGAACCAATTGGCGGACGCACTAGCTACCATGTCTTCTATGTTCAAAGTTAGGTGGGACAATGAAGCTCCCCAAATTACCATTGAGAGGTTGGATAAACTCGCACATTGCTGTGACATTGAGACTGAAGAGGTAGCAGATAAACCCTGGTTTCACGAGGTAAAGAGGTATCTTGAGGCTAAAGAATACCCCGAGGGGGCATCTGTTAATGATAAGAAGTTTCTGAGAAGGTTCGCTGCGAAGTTCTTCATCAGTAATGGGATCCTCTATAAACGTAACCATGATTCAGCCTTACTGCGGTGTGTAGATAAGAGCGAGGCAGAAAGGATCATGACAGAGTTACATGAAGGTACCTTCGGAACTCATTCCAGTGGACATACCATGGCGAAGAAAATCCTTCGGGCAGGATATTACTGGTCCACTATGGAAGTCGATTGTTATTAGCACTCTCAAACCTGTCATAAGTGCCAAGTCTATGCTGATAAGGTGCATGTACCTCCAGTTCCCTTGAAAGTCTTAACAGCTCCTTGGACCTTTGCAATGTGGGGCATCGACATGATCAGCGAGATCAGACCAACTGCGTCTAACGGGCATCGCTTCATTCTGGTAGCAATTGATTATTTTACGAAGTGGGTTGAGGCAGCTTCCTTTGCTACAGTAACCAAGAACGTCGTGGCGCGATTCATCCGACACAATCTGATCTGTCGATATGGTGTACCAGAGAGAATTATTACTGACAATGGTACAAATCTCAATAGCACAATGATCACCGAGCTCTGCAAACAGTTCAAGATTCAGCATCATAACTCTTCTCTCTACCGGTCGAAGATGAATGGGGCTGTTGAAGCAGCTAACAAGAACATCAAGAAGATTGTGCAGAAGATGACAGTGACATACAAAGACTGGCACGAGATGTTACCATTCGCTCTTCATGGGTACCGTACCTCGGCACGGACATCGACAGGGGAAACACCTTACTCTTTGGTGTATGGCATAGAGGCAGCCCTACCCATCAAGGTCCAGATACTCTCTCTAGGGATTATGAAGGATGCGGGTTTGAATGAAGACGACTAGATCCAAACCCGACTTGATCAGCTGAATCTAATCGATGAAAAGAGACTTACTGCTATCTGTCATGGTCATACATATCAAAAGCGAATGATCAAGGCTTTTAACAAGAAAGTCAGGCGACAAGAATATCAAGTTGGGGATCTAGTGATCAAACGCATCATACTGCCGCAAGGTGATCCCAGGAGCAAATGGACCCCCACATACGAAGGGCCATTTGTGGTTAAGAACATTTTTTCAGGAGGAGCGATGATTCTAACCACCATGGACGATGATGACCTTCCTCACCCTGTCAATGCAGACATAGTGAAAAGATACTACGCATAATCAAAGACCCGCTAGGTTGACTGGCCTAGGAAAAAATAAGGGCTTCCCGGCAAACCAAAAGGGTTCGGGAAAAAGTAATGGATGAAAATGAAAAACTGTACACCCGGCAAGTCGAAAACCTGAAAAGGCGACTTGGGCAAAAAAGGGTATCCCGGTGGACTGAAAACCCGAAAGGGCGGTCCAGGAAAAAAATAGGGATCAAAGCGTAACACTATGTCTTATTGGATCATCTTGCGACCAGACTTCGGTATCGACTGTCAAGCTCAGACGGCGCCAATCAATCTGATCCACCTTCAGCCAAGTAGCAAAGTGATGAGATGCTTGAGGATATAAAGGAAATAGTAGAGTTGGAACCCAATGTGATTGTTTCACATAGCTGTTTTTCTTTATTTTACACAAATTGTATAATTTCTGTCTTTCAGCGGCGTTCTCTTACTAGGACGTCAGCCTCTTTGTACAAAACGCCTATTACAGGCCAACTTCGAAGTCAATACAATTCATTTCCACAAGAAATTTCAATTTTTTTTTCTTTTTTTCTGTTTTGTTTTGCAAGAACGTCCAATGATTCATTTTTGATATATGCATTTGAAAATGATTGCTGCTCATAAATATTTACATGAAAAAACAAAAGACGATTACTCGTAATTCCAGGAACAGGGAAAACAAGAAGTACCAAACCTTACAGTTACTCTGCCCATCAGGTGGAGGGATAGAGCCAGCTTGAGAACATGAGTAGTGATACATACACTCCCCACAGAGTAAAAAGTATCTGAAGACAATGATGTTAGCATTCCCGAACAGGACATAACTCTCCCCAGCTGAGGTTCACAATCGCGAGCGAGTCAGTAAATTTTTCCCCAAGTAGAATTTATTTCTCTCACAAGCATAAATTCAATCTCCAACAGAATTCATTATTACCAGCAACGGGAATTCATCCCCGATGGAGTTTATTTCTCCAAATCAGCAGATCTATCAACAGAGTATCTCCTCTCCAACAGAGTTATCCCCGCAGAGCTATCCTCAGACAGAGTCTCTTCCGGCAGAATATTCACCAGCCGAATGGATGTGAATCCCCAGCTGGTCACCTTTGTTCACCATCCCCAACAGAAGTAGAGGAACTATGGTTTTTTTACAGCAGTCAAGAATACCATTTCTCATACTCTCCAAACAGTAGTCAGGTATTTATTTTCCCGGACTCAGATTATTACGTCTGTATTTCATGTTCATACATCATGACATCTGCATACATCACATATAACATAGTCTCATTTATTTTGAGAACGTCATCATACAATGCATCTCATGCATCGCACATAACTAACCCTGTATTTCTTTTAGGAAAGACAGTTATTATCAACAATTTCCAACAGGTCCATGATCAACACTTGAAGCTAAAAAGAGTAATCATCGGTGCAACAGATACAACCTTACCCAGGTTTCTTCCAGCAGTCCCACGCCGACTCATCACAAGGCAACCTCACCCAGGTTCCTTCTACAGTTTTACCCAAACTCATATCAAGGTAACCCTACCATCCAGGTCCCTTCTCACATCCCTACTATTCAGGCTTTCATCCCGAAGTAACCCTACCATCCAGGTTCCTTCTCAAGCCCTACTGTCCAGGCTTTCATCCCGAAGTAACCCTACTATCTAGGTTCCTTCTCACAATCCTACTATCCAGGCTTTCATATCGAAGTAACCCTACTATCGAGGTTCCTTCTCACAGCCCTATTATCCAGGCTTTCATCTCGGAGTAACCCTACTATCCATGTTCCTTCTCAAGCCCTACTACCCAGGCTTTCATATCGAAGTAACCCTACCATCCAGGTCCCTTCTCACAACCCTACTATCTAGGCTTTCATCTCGAAGTAACCCTACCATCCAGGTTCCTTCTCAAGCCCTACTATCCAGGCTTTCATCCCGAAGTAACCCTACTATCCAGGTTCCTTCTTACAACCCTACTATCCAGGCTCTTATCTCGAAGTAACCCTACTATCCAGGTTCCTTCTCACAATCCTACTATCCAGGCTCTCATCTCAAAGTAACCCTACTATCCAGGTTCCTTCTTACAACCCTACTATCTAGGCTCTCATATCGAAGTAACCCTACTATCCAGGTTCCTTCTCACAACCCTACTATCCAGGCTTTCATATCGAAGTAACCCTACTATCCAGGTTTCTTCTCACAGCCCTACTATCCAGGCTTTCATCTCGGAGTAACCCTACTATCCAGGTTCCTTCTCTAGCCCTACTATCCAGGCTTTCATATCTAAGTAACCCTACTATCCAGGTTCCTTCTCACAGCCCTACTATCCAGGCTTTCATATCGAAGTAACCCTACTATCCAGGTTCCTTCTCATAACCTTACTATCCGGGTTCTTCCTCTCTTATCCCCAGACAGCAGTCCACAACACTGTAAGACCGGGACCCAATCAAACATGATTGGTTTCACATCTCCCCAATAAGTCGCGGTGCAGCATATACCCCGACCAGATACACAGTTCACCGCTGCTTCCCAAACCAGAGTTATTCCCCAGTAGAGTAACGGATAACTGAAGCTCCTAAAACTCTATTTCTCTCAAGACAGAAACCAGCATTCCCCAGCGAAGTCCTCCTCAACAACAGGTATACAGGTTCTCGCAAAGGAATATCTTATGCGATCGACACTTCTTAGGATGGCATCTTTAAGCCCATCACCGACAATTCTATAGCAACTACCAAATGGCATCTATAAGCCATTCCTGATGTCACAAATCAAGTATCATTTCATGCGAGTGCAAATTTCTGGGCACTCTAGTGTTCAATCATCTTCCACCTTCAAATCACGAAAGATAGACGAGCCAATATACATCCTCAGGTTTAAGAAGATTGAACAGGGGCAGCTGTTGTACCCCAAAATTTTCCCTCTTATATTTCTCAACACATGGCAAGTGAGGTCCCCAATTTTCTCAAGGTTGCCCAAGAGTTGACCAGACAAACTCTCTCCTAAGGCAGTATACCTCAAATTAGGGTTCCCATCCTCATCAAGATGTGTCAAACACAAAGGTCCCAAATGATTCCCAAGGTCCTAATATGTTCTCAAGATCATCCATGTCAAGTTTCAAGCCTTGCAGACGAAGTTTGCTCAGTGAATTGCTTAAATGCCTGAAAATCAACTATACTAGGTCAAAAGTCAACTGTGGCCCATATACAGTCAAACTTCAATATTTTTGGTCAACATCCTCATTTTGAAGTATTATCCATCATTTGATCAAGGATTGATCATGATTCCTCAAGGATTGCTCACAATTCATTAAAACCCAAAAGTTGCTAAATTAGGGTTTTACAAGAAAAGTCAACTCAACTTTGATCAAGCATAACTTTCTCATGCTTTATCAGAAATGACCCATCCAAAGCTCATTTTGAAGAGGATGAAATTCCATGCAATTCATATTCAGCTCCCAAGTTCATAATATGCACTCACAAAAAGATATGAATTTTGACATTATAGGTCCTTTTGAAAAGTCAACAAAAACACCTTTTGGGTCAAAGCTTCATACATGAACATGGAAGACTCAATTGAGATGAGACCAAAAGGGTTGCTTAGAGGACATCCTAATATTTCTAAAAGTCCAAGAACACCTCTGTAGGGTCAAAATTGAGAAAGTTATGCATTGGCCAAGTTGACCATTTTTGCAAAATTGCCAAAAGTCAAATGTGCTCAAATTTGCATTTTTTGCTAAATGAGCCCAACTTTTTATGCTTGCACCTCAATTATAATGTGGTCCACGACTCAAAAACTTATCCACACATTATTTGCTTCACTTTTCAATTTATTTTGATTTTTCATCAATTAAAAAGTGAATTAAATCAAATAAATGATGAAAATTATCAAAGATATGATTTGATTTGCTTTTTTTACATATTGGCAATCAAGATATACTGAGCTTGCAAGATCAATTCGAATCAATGGCAATTGGTAAAAAAAGAGCATGATTGGCATGAAAATAGAAAGATATCATATGGCTTAGAAATTAAATCTTCCATTCATGAATGCTCAAGATTGGATCCAAGTTTTTTAACCTAATTGGATTCAATACATATATTGAAGTTTGTGGAACCCCAAAGACAAGAATTTTCGTACACAACCTGCCTCCAAGAACCAGAACAAAATTGAAAAATTCCAAGAAAAGTGTGAACTAATTTCACTCTACAGGCCAATTCAAGGTGTACTAGTCATTCCAATCGCTTGCTAGACATCCCAGGAAGCTATTCCAATCACTCCCAGGCCTTGATACACTCAGAAACTCGTTCTATAACTCACACGGTTTGGTACATTTTTCAAATTCGATTATTTCAATTTACGCATCATTAGCACTTTTGATTTATAAATTATTGTTTATCATCATGTTTGCAAGCTATTGGTATCACTTAATTTCATTTTCAGTGCAGGAATCATGATATGCCATTGTTAGGGTTCCTTGGCTCGTTTTAGGGGTTTTCAGTATAGGCAAAATTAGGCTTTGATTCTGGTACCATGATGCTCGTGAGGATGAGACGAGTTGATTGGTACCCTTACCTTTCATTTATATTGCTTGTATAGGATTTTTGAATATCACAGGTTTTGGGTTACAACAAGGTGTCCGTAGGTAAAAGTATTCTACCTAAAACGACAGGCCGGTGAAGAAGATGATGCGTGGCAAAGCCCCACTGACTGGTTTAAATTTGCGCGCGTGTTTTGGAAATTAGTGTTATTTTTCAATATATTTTATTTTTGTTATTGATATTAACAAATGAAACAATGGCCCAGTGGTACAAGGTAACGTTTCCCAGGCGCGTGTGCAGGAGGTCAGGGGTTTGAGCCCTACCTCATGCGTTTTGTTTATTTCTTACAATTCCCTTGCAGATCATGTGCGCATCATTGTCCAACGCCTACCATATGCCTCTAATAATCAACCAATGGATCCATCATGCAGCCAGATGTACGCCCAACCTTGAGAGACCATGGTGAGCCTTCAAGTCAATGCCACACCTAATCCAGCATGGTCAACACAAGCTTTGGAGTTTTGGGCCCAGAATTTCAACTTCATACCCCCCATAATTGCTAACAATCAGGCCCATCTTTACCTTTCTTTATTATTTCTTTTTTAATTATTTTAATATTTTCTTTGACTATTTTAAGTAACACCATTAATCATTCTTTTTTCATAAAACCATAAAATCAAGAAATCATAAAAATTAGAATTAGATTTATTTTTATCAAATTTAATTTTGTTAATTTAATTTAATTTAACTTAGGGCAATTTTAACTTGTTTTTATAATTAAAATTCAATTAGAAATTTAGGTTTAAGATTCTTGATTTAATTATTTTCAAACAAAAACACAAAAATAGAACTTAACTAATTTATTTTTCTTAATTAATATTAATTAGAATTAGGATTTTCTTTTAATTTAATTATCCATTATTTTCTCAAACAACAAAAACGACAAAAAACTTTTTTTTCTTTAATCAATTCTAATTAGGTTTAGTCAAGGGTCAAAACCCTAGTCGTTTCGTATTTAATTCACCGCGCGCTTGTTAATTATTTTGCCAACATTTTGTAACTGTTCATGGTTTGTAATAGTTTAATTTAGGGTTTTGTTTACTGTTTAAATTCCCAGGTTTTTGGCTATGTAATTAATCCCCTCCCGGAAGCCTTGTAATAGCGTAGATTTATTTTCTCGTATTTTTAATTCCTGAAGATATTTAACTGTCTAGATGTATGCTAATAGGATTGTATGACAAGAATGCATGACAAATTAATACGGTTAGAAAACCCTAATGTGCAAAGATAAATAACTGAAACAAATCACTCGCACATATCACTCTTAGGGTATACTCTCACTTCGGTTGCCTTTGGTAAACAATCATTAAGCATAGGGTGTCTTAGTGGTTGCCCTCCTGTCTAAAAAAGATGAAACGTCCCATTCGAATGTTGCCTCGGAAATGTTGCCTCGAATATGATCTTAAGACCCTAGGGTTATTACTAAGGTGTTCTAATATTACTTTAGTGATCGTACGTCCCTTTTGAATTGGCCCTTACAATTCCAACGACGGTGCTACCTATTTCTCAATAGTAGGATAGCGCTGTCTAAAGGAAACAAGAATAGAAATGATCTTTTTTCGAGTAAGTAGATGCTAGTAGGTGCTTGCTCAAATTAAAACTTTTCACACTTACACATTTCAAAACAATTTTCAAAACAACTTCATCGCACCTTTGAGGACTGATACAGGGGTTATCACGAAGTAAAACAAAAGCAAAGCACACACACAAGCAATTTAAAAATGAGCAAGTACCTAAGAGCCCATGGAAAACCATGGATGGAAAGGGTGCTAACACCTTCCCTTTCTATAATCTACCCCCCGTACTCGGAAACATCTCGAAAAAAGTATTTTTTCTATACTTTTTTCCTTTCCGGTTGGATGAAATAAAAGTCGGTGGCGACTCTTGCTTACCGCAACATTTTACAAACACAAAACGCAAAACGCACACCAATATTAACAATCGGTTATGCCACCGTATCACACATTTGAGGCAGAAAACAGAAACCAATATTTAGCCAACTCCATTTGTGAACTAATGCCACTAGAACCAGCTCAATACAATAAAAATCAACTGAGTTATGATTTTTTTAAATATGAAACGGGTGAACATCTATCACAATTTTCTTATGCGAACATATTTGATAAATCCATATATTCGGAGACTTTCTGAGTAAAACCGGCTCATGGTCCAAACATATGAAATGGAATACACATCAAGAAGATTATTTTGATATAGAAACCAACTTGAGATGATGACCCAGATCAAAGTTACAAAATTTTGAATATCCGCAAAACAATGAATCGACAGTTGAATCATTTTAACAACTACATAAGATAAAATCCCCAGAGCTTCTTTTCTTCAGAGAAATACCTTGATCCCATGAAATGTATGCATGTATATGGTAATGAAATATAATCCAATTAGTATCATAATGAAGAGGGAAAAATTTGGGGTGCAACAACAGAGAATCAAGATCCTTCACGCAACAACTCCTCCAGCTTCTTCACACCAAACTCAAACAATACCTATGGTCCGAAACTCTCAATTCAGCTCAAGGATAACAACTATCTCCTATGAAATCAACAGGTAGTAGAATTTATTCTCACTCAGAATATTCACAGGTTAGTTGTGAATCCCCAAATTCCTGTGAATTTCAAGACAAATCAAGATCGTCTGCAGAATAATATCTTCGAAGAATACGAGTCATAGATTGTTCAAGATTAAACATTATCCATATGGCTTCTATCAACCATATCTGAATTGGTTCTTCCGAGAGTGTTTTCTTGCAAACATTCCTATGAGGTATAGGATAAAATCTACAAATTTTTCAATGGTCAAATGCGAGCTAGGGTTCATCAGCTAAGTGTGGAATTGAAGTCCACCAAGAAAGGAAATCATTCAATCACTAAATTCATGCTCATAATCAAATCTATTGCGAGTTCTCTTCTTGTGGTATGAGACTCTATTTTTGAGCATAATCAAACTGACTCAATCCTTAATGGATTACTAGAAGAATACAACCCCGTTGTGATGCAGATGTATGGAAGAACTGGGCCTCTTTCGTTGTGTGATGTATAAGTTATCTTATATGTACAAGATGCTCAGCTTGATAAATTCAGGCAAGAACTCACTGTAGCACAAGTGTCTGCTAATGTTGCTCATGCAGGTAATAGAGCAAGTGAACTCATAGAAGCTTCAATAATTCTAGAAGATACCAAGAAGCTCATAGAAGTTTTTGAATATGATAACTATATGAAAATGCAAAGAAATAGACTTCATGTGGATAAGCGAAGGCTCGTTGAGAAATGTTGCTCATCACTAGGGATGCCAATACATATCGGCGCTAGAAACCTGCAGTACCAAAGATTGCTGGGGATACTGATAAAAAATTTACACCGGGGAGTTCATGATATCGAATATTATTGATGACCCCGCTGAAGATTGGATTGCTGATGAAGCGAGTTTTCAGGTACGTCACTGAATTCTAGATTATACTGTTGAGGAAGAGATGATATGGCTCGACTTCTCTATATCCTGAACCATTGAGAAGATGGTAGAACTGAATATGCCGAGGAACGGGTACTGAACACCATGTGGATCTCTTAAAATACATGCCCCATGTTTACGCCACACTGAGGAATTACCTCTCGAATTACTTGGGGATAAAAAGATGGACATGGACGCCCGTGAATGCCCCGGTTTACTCCACTGGGGATACCCCAAATTAGCTTTGTGATTGCCCTGGTTTAGCTCTCGGAGGACGTGCACTTGTGTGCGCCAAGTTAAATAACGAGTATGGGCTTTTTGAATTCACTTGGGGAATCAGGTTTGAAATTGTCTGTAGAAGATGAAGGCGGCTTCGCGCGCTGGCTGGGTCAGGGTGACCGTTATGATACTTCTATCTTGATTGTTGTTGTACCCCAAAATTTGCCCTCCTATTTTCTCATTGATTTCTCATCACAAAGCCCTTGGAGCTCAAGATCCAGTTAGGGTTTCATCTGCCCAAGACTTCTCCTTGCACTGTTGACCCAAATTAGGGTTTGTGTTTGCACAAAGATGTTTTGACCTAAAATGCCTAAGATGACTTTAATGCTTCACGTTGGACTCCCAAGTTTATCCACATCAAGTTTCAAGCCTTGATTCCAAACTTTGCCCAGTCAATTGGACAGTTGACCTAGAAATCAACTATATTGAGGAAAAAGTCAACTGTGGTCAATTGACAGTCAAACCTCATGATTTTTGACCCACATCAACATTATGAACTCATATGAACCATTTGGTCAAGTTTGGATCACAATTCCACAAGAAATTTGATCAGATCACCAAAAGGGCAAAATGGTCATTTTTAGGGTTTTGACTGCACAAAGGCAATTTTTGACTGTTTGACCTAGCCAACGGCAAACCAAACTCACATATGGACTCAAGGACCCCATGGAATTGTCTTGACATGCTCAACAAGTTCAAAAGATCCCAAATACACAAGATTGACAGTTGAATTTCCCAGTCAATTGATCAATTTTGACTGTATACTGAAAAGTCAAACTTTGACTTTTTGGTCAAAATCAAGTGTCAAGATTCATTCTTCATTAAAACATGCCAAATCATGAAACTTGTTCATCAAGAAATCAAGAATTGCAAATTAGGGTTTGAAATGAAGATTTTTCATAACTTAGAATTTTTCTAAGTTATGAAAAACCCTAATTTTTTCCTAACTTTTCCCCACTTTCTCACCAAGATTCATTTGGATTCAAGCAAAAGTCAAAACATGAAAGTTGTAGCCTATTGCATAATCTACAACTTTGATTCACAAAGTTTTCCCAAAAGAAGCTTGTATCTCAAGTTACAATTTTTGGAACAAGGGTACTAAACCATTCTTAACTTAGAGAAAATTTGACCTATTTTAGGTAGGATTTTTACCCAACTTCAAGACCATTTTTCACATACTTCCACTTGGCATTTCAATTTTCACTTCAAAGATGGATATTACACATTCCAAGATTTCCAAAATGTCCAAGAACTCATCAAGCAACCTCATGGTTTGAGAGAATCAAATTTTGCAATATGGGAAAAACTCACTTTGGTTATGGCCAATTTCCATGTTCATACACTTAGGCAATTTTCAAATCAGCATGCATCTCTTGATTACAGGCCCTAAATATCTTTTACACTCATAAATTTAATGCAAACTCTTTGTGCCAAGACCATGTTCTATGTGTTCAAGCATTGCATAATGGTTTAATCCCAAAATAGATAAAGCACTTTAACCATTTTTGCAAAAGTGAACTTTATGTCAAAATGCAAATCCAAGCAAGTACATTTGAAATCTCTTTGGCACAAGTTTAGGAACTAATTACACTGATCAAGACTAAGTGGTTCAGCATAGCTTGGGGGCCTGCATCAGTCTAGAACACCAAGTTGCCTTTTGTTGCTTAAAGTGTAAGAAACATAGCATATCATCTAACAACTTTCATCTCAGCAAACCAAGCCTTAAGAAAAGTTATCAAACACATTCAAGTCATCCATCCTAAGCTGAAACACGAGCCTAGCATCCTTCATACCTCCCCATTCCTAGAATCACCCTCAAACTGCCCAAACAGAGCATTTGATGCAGTTTGAGTTCCATAGCTCAAACCTTCCATGCATCCTTGCTAAAAACACATCAAACACATCCCATAATATCCCTTGAAGCTATTCCAAACCTCAAACACGACCTGTAACACTCCCAGGAAACATCACCATTTTCATTTTCTTGTTTTGCAGCTGAAGTTCCATAGCACGATTCAAAAGGTTTCAAGACAAAGTAAAGCTTGTAATAGCATCCCTGGACATCAAGGAAGCTGTACCAATCATCACCTTGCACTGAAAGTATCTCAATCACCAGATACAACTTCAACTGAACAAGTAAGTTCATGAACTCGAATCTCTCTATCCAAGCATTGTTAGCTTTAGGTTTGTGAAGAAAACATGTCACATTCATAGCCCTGAACATGCCCATGTAATTAGATTTCATTTATATTATGTATGCTTAGAGAATTTTAAGTCTGAATATTGAATAAAAACTAGGTCAGGAATTGGGGGAGAAGAAATTCTCTCTCATTTCTGAGAGTTAGATTGACTTCTTTATATGTCTAGAATCGTGGCTTCAAGCTCTACAGGTTTCATGTTGGAAGATTTGGCAAAAGATCAAAGAATCAGGAGTTAGGGATTGGAGAAGAAAGGCACGTGTTTTTTTGAATTTGTTTGTCTGAAGGTTGAAGACAACAACTTTCTGGGCTGGGCTTGATTTGCCATTTCTATTTACACACCATTTTTGCTTTTACACCCCCTGAGCCCATTTTGCTTATTTTAATGATTTTTTGACTTTTCCTTTTTTATTCTGACTTATTTATTTTTGCTAATAATATTAAAAACATAAAAAATATTTTTCACACCATTTTTATATTTTTTAGGCATTTATTTGTTTATATTGATATTTGTATGTAAATAAATACATAATATTATTATTTAGGATAACTAGAAAAAATAATGTAAACACATTCATTTTTTGATTTTTTATTTTTATCTTCTGAAAATATTTTATATAGAATATACTTTTTTATAAATATTAAATATTATTATTTTTGTATATATAATACATATTTAGAAAATAATACAAATACACATATATTTATTAGAATATTTAGGGAAAAAATACAAAAAATATATACATTTTTATTTTTATTAATATTTGATAGTAAAAATACCTTTTTGACAAATATACTTCATTTTTATTTTATTTGGTATATAATTGATAAATATTTGTACATATTAAATAATTAATATATTTACTTAATAGATTAGGATTTTGCCTTAGAATACATAAAAACTCTAAAAAATAATAGTTTTTTTATTTTTGTTTATTTGGCATATAAAAATACTTTTTTTTCATACACATAAAAACATTTTTTGCATCTTGCATATTTACTTTATTTCTATTTAATTTGTGCAATTAAATATCTTGTAAATAATTCCAAATTGATGTAATAGCTAGGTTTAAATTCCTTGTCAAATACCCCCCATTTGAACATTTGTATCCCCCTTCCCATATTGTGTTGTAATAGCTTAGGAACTTTAATTTTCGCACTTTAAAGTTTTCTAAATATACCATGTTAGAATTAGGGTTTGTATGCGAGATAAAAACAACAAAATAGTTTGACCTAATTTCAAGATAATCAAGCATGAAAATGGACAACACTAATCACACTTGCACCCCTAGGGTATTCCACTCGTTGCCTTCAATAATGGGCCATATTGCATGTTAGGTCTCTTTGGGTAAAACAAATACAAACAATCAAATGATCATAGTCCCTCGATGACGCTTTTAAAAGTTGCCTAATAAATGATCAAGTCCCTTAAGGAAAATTTCCCAAAGATACTTGGCACCATTGCAATTATGGTCTAAACGATGACCCGCGGCTGTCCCTTTCACATCCTAACACAAGATTGTCCACCAAATGCAATGGTGGAACAAAATTGTTAAAAGGGTTAAAACATAGCAAAAATCTTTGAGAACTTTAGGGTAGATAGCTCTTAAGTACTTGTCAACTTGCAAAACAAAAACACTTGCCTATTTTTCAAACCACACTTCACAAACACTTTCAAAACAAACTTTCAAAAAACCTTGAAACATCTTTTCAAAAAGACAAACACCTTTTGTAAAACATTCGAGTAAAAAATTGTTACAAGGGTAGCCTAGACAAGGCATCTTTTTCAAAACATTTTCAAAACCACACACAAAGCACCATTTCAAACAATTGAAAACCAAGGCAAGTTGATCTAAGCAAGTACCTAAGAGCTCATGGATAACCATGGAAAGGGTGCTAATACCTTCCCTTTCTATAATCTACTCCCCGAACCCAAGAAAACATCTCAAAGGTTTTTGCTGTGCTTTTTAAACCTTTCCTTAGGATAAAATAAAAAGTCGGCGGCGACTCTTGCTCAACCGAAACGTTTGCGAAAACAAACGCAAAACCATAGTCAGTTCTCCCACCGTATCACAGAACTGGCGACTCTGCTGGGGAGATATTTAAAAGTGGAGTAACCTTAGGGCTTAGATCACCCTCTTGCATGACTAATTGTTTGATTTATTTGCTTTTATATTTTGGCTCTCTTGTTTGGGTTTGCAATCCTACACCCGGATTTTGGGGAACATTCATAGATAGCAATACGTTGTGGAAACTGTGCGGGGTATACCGACACGGTCGAAGCAATAGCTATGTTAGTGCGACATATTTGTGAGTACCGTTAACCCTTGAGTTCAATCAAGGAGAGTACGGGGCCGCTGAGTGATGTCACTAAGCACTAATGACCTAGAACCTTACTTGACCATCTTGGCCTTTTATTAGGGGTAGTGAGATGACCGGCTTTGGTGCAGTCCGAAGTTGGTAGATACTCGATACTACACTCATTGAGGGTTGTTTTCTTGGAATATTTTGGTCGCTAGTTAAGTGGCTAAACCAAAACAATGAACGATGAAAACAATCCAATGATATTGAGCTCCTTAGAACCCGGTTACTATTTATAGGACAGGTTTTTAAGCCAACTACACTCAAGAGGGTACTTACCTATGAAACCCCATGCAAGCCTGAAACTAGGGTTTGGTGTGATTTGCTTGTACATATGTTTGTGCATACATCATAAACATCATGAAACATCATATGCATTCACTAACCACTTCAAGGGTTTAGATCTTCATCTTTGTTCTTGTTTTGTAGGTCATGGAAATTCCTCGCAGAAAAACCATCCAAGTCAACCTTGTGAGAACCTCTCCTCAACTCAAGGAGCTCACCTCAAGAATTCCGGAAAGCTCATCCTTCAGTGAAAGACATGGTAGACTGCTCAGCTTAGTCAACACCAACATTGAAGAAGACATGATGAAAGTGCTATTCCAGTTCTTTGACCCTCTTCACCACTGTTTCACTTTCCCTGACTATCAGTTGGTGCCCACTTTGGAGGAGTTTTCTCAACTCCTAAGAATCCCTATCCTCAATCAACTACCTTTCAACGGTACGGAAAAGGAACCAAAGCTGGAAGATGTTGCTCGAGCATTACATCTATAACCATCCGACATCAAGGGGCATTGGGAAACTAGAAGCAGTGTCAAAGGCTTCTTAGCCAAATTCTTGTTTGAGAAAGCACAAGAGTGTTGGAATTCATTGGACCTACAAGCCTTTGAAGAAATTGTGGCACTCCTTATCTATGGGTTGGTCTTGTTCCCAAATTCTGACCAATTGGTAGATGTCAACACCGTCAAAATCTTCTTGTCCAGAAATCCAATACCAACATTGCTTGGGGACATCCTTCACTCATTTTACACACGAACAATGAGAAAGAGGGGTGTTCTCATGTGCTGTACTTCTCTCCTTGCAAGGTGGTTTATTTCGCACCTTCCACAATCTGTCTTGAAGAATGACCAAGGCTCAAGGTGGTCCCAACGGTTGATGACTCTTACTCACTCTGATGTACATTGGTGTTCTCGGTCCAGAGAAAATGTCATCATCGTCGATCGTTGCGGAGAGTTTCCTAATGTTCCTTTACTTGGAATCAGAGGAGGTATCACCTACAACCCTTGCCTAGCTTTGAGGCAATTTGGATATGCACGGAGGGATGGCCCTCACGACATGTTGATTCCTGACCTAGTTTTTGACTTCGACAACGATGCGCAAGGACTTCGCCAAAGATTCATCAGAGCTTGGGGGAGGCCCAACAAGGTTGATAGCAAGACACTGGGACACAAGAACTCCATCCCTCTTGAGCCTTATCTCAAGTGGGTACGAGCCCGAGCCCAGAGTCTAATGATGCCTTATCCTCATGTTCTCCCTGTGATTAAAGAGCCCGTCAAGGAAGGAGAGGTTCCCTACACCATCCTACATCCCGACATGCCTACATCGTGGGAGGAAATGCAGAAGAGTTGGATTCAGCTCAAGGAGGAACGGAACACTTTTGAAGCCAACTTCTACGCTAGTGAGAAGAAGGTTCTAGAGCTTACCAGCCGACTCCATGAGCAAGAGGCCCTCAACACCTACATCGCACGAAAGAGGATGCGCAATGTCTTTTTACCTTGAGAAGTTGTTTTTGTAATATTTGGCCCATGGGGCATTTATGTACTAACAAATTCCTTCTTATTAATATGACGTACGTTCTTTTTTGTCTGCAACAATTTTGAATATTCTAAATCCTTGAATGCATTGCATACATAAGCATACCATTCATCATGTGCATAAGCAGGTCTCGCGCCAGGTTTCCTTATCTGTGTGCTGTTTATTTCAGTAGGATGGATCTCGAGCAAACATTCAAAGACCTGCAAGCTCAAAGTGCACAATTCCAGCAACTCCTGATGACCTTGGCTAAGGGTCAGGAGGATTTCAAGACCTTGCTAGGGAATAAAGACCCAGTGAAAAAGAAGAAAAAGAGACTCGGGGTGGCTACTTTAGGGATAAGATTTGAAGGAGAAACCCGGAGAGTGCTTGAATTTCCTCCTACTTCTGATGAAGGAACCAGTAAAGGAGGTGGGGCTGCGGTACCTTCCGAGTCCGATGTGGAAGAAGAGGAGGATGAAGAGGATAAAGACTACTCTGATCAACAGTACCCTCCAGCTGATGATAAATACAAGGGTTTAGAAGACAGGTTGGCCGCCATGGAGCTACAAAGAGTACCGGGTTTGGATTTTGAAGACTTGGGTTTGGTTGCCGGGATTGTGATTCCCCCAAAGTTCAAAGTGCCAGTTTTTGTGAGGTATGACGGGCTGTCCTGTCCAAAAATGCATCTCAGGTCCTACGTAAGAAAGATCCAACCCTATACGGCAGATAAAAACCTTTGGATCCATTTCTTTCAAGACAGCCTTTCTGGGGCTCAATTGGAGTGGTTTTATCAGCTAGAGGGAACCAGCGTCCGAAATTGGGAAGACTTGGCCACCGCCTTCTAAAAACAATATCAGTATAATTCTGACCTTGCTCCCACACGTACCCAACTTCAGGGTATGTCCCTGGGAACCGGCGAAGGATTCAAAGAATATGCACAAAAATGGAGGGATTTGGCTGGCAGGGTGCAACCTCCTTTAACCGACCGTGAACTTGTTGATATGTTTCTAGGGACCCTATCTGGGCCATTTTTCAATCATCTGATTGGTAACTCTTCCGCGGGGTTTACCGATTTGATCTTAACAGGCGAAAGAATAGAAGCTGGCATCAAGTCAGGAAAAATTCAGAAGGGTGTTGCTGCAAGTGTTGAGAAGAAGCCTTTTAAGAAGGAAACGACTGTGGTATATTCTCAGAGAAGAGCAGGGAAGACTGAGCGCCGACCAACTATGGGGGCCGTAATGATTCAAAACCCTTCAAGTGAGCAGCCTCGCTATAACCAGTCCAGACCAAATCAGCAACGGGTGGAACGGCCACAACGGCAGTTCACCCGCATTAATATGACGCCAGCGCAAGTACTTCCCCATCTGTTGAAGTTGAATCTCGCCACTATCAAAGAGGCACCAAAAATGTGAATACGTCCTCTCCGCATTACCATCCTAATGCTAAATGCGCCTACCATTCTGACAGTGTTGGGCACGACACCAATGATTGTTGGGCACTCATGCATAAAATCCAAGACCTGATAGAGGCGAAGGAGGTGGAGTTTGACGCTCCGGAGAAGCCTAATGTGATATCTGCTCCCATGCCGAAGCACGGCCGAAATGTCAATGCCATTGAAGAAGATTTGTATGTTGCTGATGTCAATGATCTGATAACTCCATTGTTAACCATCAATTTGAATCTGTTAAGGGCCGGGATCTTTCCGGGATGTAAAGAAGACTGCTATTGTTGTTACTCTCTGCCGTTTGATTGTCCGTTACTGAAGGAAGGCATCCAAGGCCTAATGGACAGTCGACAAATTTTGTTTGAAAAAGTTTCTGCCGTTCCAACTCATACTGAAGATGTCTCAATCATAACCATTCACGCCAATCTTTCCAAGGCCGTCAGAAAGCCTGTTAAGATTACACCAGCTATGAAATCTGTTCCTTTGAAGATAACAATGCCAGGGCCTGTCCCCTATGTTTCTGAGAAGTCAATACCATGGAACTATGGCGGTGACGTCTACTACCATGGTATTAAATAAATCGAAATAACTGAAGAAAGTTCGGATGATGAAGAAGCCAGCATTGGAAACATTGCAGGCACGAGCAAAATCACTCGGAGCGGGAGAATATTTTCTCCAGAGATTGCCCCTTCAAGAGCAATCTTTGGACCCTCATCTACTGACAAGGTCATCCCTGCACCAATAAAACTCTCCACTAGAACCCCATTGATTGAAGATGTTGTTGTTCCTAGTATTGTCCCTCCTACCGCTGTTGATAAAGGTAAGGGAATCCAAGATGAGCTCGTCAGGACGAGGGCTCAACCCTTGGTCATCCCGGAAACCTCCAAGAAGGAAATGGATGAGATCTTGAAGATAATCAAAAGGAGTGATTACGATGTGGTAGAACAACTGGGGCAAACCCCCTCAAAGATCTCCATGCTGGCACTACTACTTTGCTCGGAAGCGCATGCTAAAGCTCTGATAAAATTCCTGAAGGCAGCCCATGTGCCCCAGGAAACCTCTGCAGATCAATTTCAAAATTGCGTGGCCAGCCTTACTACGGACAATGAATTAGGTTTCTCTGATGCTGACCTAACTCCTAAAGGTAGAAACCACAATGATGCTTTGCACATTTCAGTCGAGTGCCGAGGAACTACTCTCGCACATGTCTTGGTCGACACTGGTTCGTCGCTGAATGTACTGCCTAAGAAGGCCTTGGACCGACTAGATTGTGAAGGGTTAGAGTTGAATCCAAGTGATATTGTTGTCAGAGCTTTCGATGGTTCGAAGAGGATGGTCCATGGGGAGGTTGATATTCCCATCAAGGTGGGCACCGAGGTGTTTAAGTCTACTTTCTATGTGATGGACATCCGTCCGTCATACTCTTGCTTATTGGGTAGGCCTTGGATACACCATGCCGGGGCAGTCACCTCCTCCTTACATCAGATGTTGAAGTATCCTGTCAAGGGAAAGATCATTACCGTCCATGGTGAAGAGGAGTACATGATCAGCCATTTGAACTCCTTCCGGTATGTGGAGGTAGAAGGGGAGTTCATTGAGACGCCTTTCCAACATTTCGAAGAAGTCCTTCCTGAAATAACAGTAGCAAAGTTGGCAGCTGAAGCACCGAGGCAGATGGCCAGGATGGCATCTCTGGAGGACGCAAGGGCCGCAATAAAGGAGGGGAAGAATTCAGCATGGGGGCAGTTGCCTGATATTCCACATAAGAAAGACAAATTTGGATTAGGGTTCACTTCCGCAGGCCAGAAAGCTATGTGCCGTTCGAAGATTGAAAGAGCGCCAGTCAAAATTTCTCCCTACGGAATCAACGCTTTGGAGGATGAAGACAAAGAGAGCAACATCGAAGAGTGGATTTACCCGACTGTCAAAGGAGGATTGTGCAACTGGGAGTCAAAAGACTTTGTCCCCATCACTTTTATTCATCAGTAATTTATCTGTCAAACATTTCCTATTTGGTCTGTAATATTTATTTTCGAACAATCCGTACACTATCTTTTCACCTCATGCCTTGCCCGGGGCATGTAGGTCCATTTGTAAGGGTTTTGATTTTTTTTTCATATCCATATGCCATGTTTAATGATTCATTGGACGTTTTTCATTTGATAAACTGCTGTGTTCATTTTCTTTCCTTTTGCATTTTTTGTTTAAGGATGGCTATCCCTTACACACACCCACACTCACAAATGCAGGTACCCATCCACTCCAGATTCCATGGGTGACTATTCTGCTATATCCTTCAATAACTCTGAAGATCTGGTCAATCAAGCCGAGTATGAAGATGACGAAGGTTGTGAAGTACCAGGGGAACTAGCCAGACTCCTAGAACAAGAGGAAAGAGCCATCTTACCTCACGAAGAGTCATTGGAAACTGTCAACTTAGGGACCGAGGAAGACCGGAGGGAGGTGTAAGTGGGTGCCAATCTGGAACCAAGTGTCAAGGAACGCCTGATACAGTTGTTGAATGAGTATGTTGAAATCTTCTCCCGGTCTTATGAAGACATGCCAGGTTTAGACACAGACATCGTGGTTCACCATCTCCCCACAAGAGAGGATTGTCCACCGATCAAGCAAAAAGTCCGCCGAATGAGGCCTGACATGTCTGAAAAAATCAAAGCAGAAGTAATGAAGCAATTTGACGCTGGCTTTCTGGCTGTTACATCCTATCCTCAATGGGTCACTAACATCGTGCCAGTACCTAAGAAAGAGGGCAAAGTCAGGATGTGTGTGGACTACCGGGATTTGAATAGGGCCAGCCCCAAAGATGATTTTCCACTTCCACACATTGACATTTTGATCGACAACACAGCTCAACACAAAGTGTTTTCCTTCATGGATGGATTCTCGGGCTACAATCAAATCAAAATGGCCCCCGAGGATATGGAGAAAACAACTTTTGTCACACAATGGGGCACTTTCTGTTACAAGGTGATGCCGTTCGGGCTGAAGAATGCAGGGGCAACTTATCAACGCGCCATGGTAGCTTTGTTTCATGATATGATACATCATGAGATTGAAGTTTACGTAGACGATATGATAGCTCGGTCATAAACAGAGGAGGAGCACCTTGAACATCTAGAAAAGCTGTTTGCCAGGTTGAAAGAATACAAACTCAGGCTGAATCCAAGTAAGTGCACTTTTAGAGTAAGGTCTGGTAAACTTCTAGGATTCATTGTAAGCAACAAAAGCATTGAAGTCGATCCAGCAAAAGTGAAAGCAATACAAGAGATGCCTGCTCCCCGTACTGAAAAGGAGGTTAGAGGGTTCTTGGGGTGCTTAAACTATATTGCCAGATTCATCTCTCATCTGACTTCTACCTGTGAGCCAATTTTCAAACTCTTGAAGAAAGATCAGGTAGTCGAATGGAACGACGATTGCCAAGCTGCTTTTGATAAGATCAAGTAGTATTTGCTAGAACCTCCTATTCTGATGCCACTCGTCGAAGGAAGACCATTGATCATGTATCTAACCGTCTTGGATAACTCAATGGGGTGTGTTTTGGGCCAGCATGACGAGTCTGGTCGAAAAGAGCATGCTATTTATTACCTTAGCAAAAAGTTTACCGACTGTGAGACTCGCTACTCACTGCTCGAGAAAACTTGCCGCACTTTGGTATGGGCTGCTCGCCGACTAAGGAAGTATATGTTGACTCATACTACCTTGTTGATTTCCAAAATGGATCCTATCATGTATATCTTCGAAAAGTCCACCTTATCTGGAAGGATAGCTAGATGGCAAATGATCCTAACTGAGTATGACATCCAGTACACCACCCAAAAAGCTATAAAAGGGAGTGTACTAGCTGACCATCTGGCTCATCAAGCTATCGAAGATTATCAACCCATGAGATTTGAATTCCCAGACAAGGACATCATGAATTTGGACAACATTAAAGGTAACGGACCGTATGACGGACCCGAAAAGGGATCCCGATGGACCCTGTACTTTGATGGTGCTTCAAATGCACTTGGAAACGGTATCGGCGCAGTACTCATTTCTCCGGAAGGTTGTCACACACCTTTCATGGCCCGACTTTGCTTCAGCTGCACAAACAACATGGCTGAATATGAAGCTTGCATCTTTGGTCTCAAGGCTGCTATAGACTTGGGGATCAAATCTTTGATCGTATTTGGGGACTCGGCTTTGGTTATCAGTCAAATCAAAGGAGAGTGGGATACCAAGCACCCTAATCTTATCCCATACAAAGAACATGTCTTGACATTGTTGCCTCATTTCGAGCAAATTACCTTCGAGCATTTCCCGCGAGAAGAGAATCAGCTAGCAGATGCTCTAGCTACAATGTCTTCCATGTTTAAACTCAACTGGGATAACGAGGCTCCCCAAATCACCATCGAGCGAATGGATGAACCCGCACATTGTCACGAGATTAATACCGAAGAGGTAGTGGAACAACCTTGGTTCCATGAAATCAAAAGGTATCTCCAGACTAGAGATTATCCCGAAGGAGCTTCCGTAAATGACAAGAAGTTCTTAAGGAAATTTGCTGCCAAATTCTTCCTGAGCAACAACATCCTTTACAAACGAAGCCATGATTGTGTATTACTCCGATGCGTAGACAAAGCTGAAGCAGAGTTGATCATGACTGAGATACACAGCGGCACATTTGGCACTCACTTGAGCGGGCATACAATGGCTAAGAAGATCCTAAGGGTAGGCTATTACTGGTCTACCATGGAAGCTGACTGCCATCAACATTCCCGTACTTGCCACAAATGTCAGGTCTACGCTGACAAAGTTCATATCCCTCCGGTTCCTCTCAACTTCCTGACTGCTCCGTGGCCATTTGCAATGTGGGGCATTGACATGATTGGAGAGATCAAGCCCACGGCTTCCAACAGACATCGCTTCATCCTAGTTGCCATTGACTATTTCACCAAATGGGTCGAAGCAGCTTCCTTCGCCTCTGTTACTAAAAATGTGGTTGCTCGCTTCATCAAGCAAAATCTCATATGCCGGTATGGTGTTCCAGACAGGATCATCACAGACAACGGTACAAATCTGAATAACACAATGATCACCGCATTGTGCGAACAGTTCAAGATTTATCATCACAATTCATCTCCCTATCGGCCAAAGATGAACGGTGCTGTTGAAGCTGCGAACAAAAACATTAAGAAGATCATTCATAAAATGACAGTCACTTACAAAGACTGGCATGAGATGTTACCGTTTGCTCTACATGGATACCGTACGACGACACGTACTTCAACCGGGGCAACCCCATTTTCGTTGGTATATGGCATGGAAGTTGTCCTGCCTATGGAAGTTCAGATTCCTTCTCTAAGGATTATGAAGGACACAGGTTTGAATGAAGATGATTGGATGCAGACCCGACTTGATCAACTCAATCTGATCGACGAAAAGCGACTCGCTGCTATATGCCATGGTCAGACGTATCAAAAACGAATGATCAAGGCCTTCAATAAGAAAGTCAGACGTCAAGTGTATCAAGTCGGAGATCTCGTAATCAAGCGGATTATCTTGCCGCAAAGTGATCCCAGGGGCAAATGGACTCCTACATACGAAGGACCATTTGTGATCAAGAGCATATTTTCTGGTGGTGCAATGATTCTGACCACCATGGACGGCGACGATTTGCCGCACCCTGCGAACGCAGACATAGTCAAAAGATACTACGCATAAAATAACCCGACAAGTCGAAAACCCGAAAGGGCGGCTTGGGCAAAAATGGGCATCCCGGTGAACCGAAAACCCGAAAGGGCGGTTCAGGCAAAAGTTAGGGATAAAAATATAAAAAAATCTGTACACCCGACAAGTTGAAAACCCGAAAGGGCGGCTTGGGCAAAAAGGGGTTTCCCGGTGGATCGAAAACCCGAAAGGGCGATTCAGGCAAAAGTTAGGGAATTAAAGCGTATGACTATGTCTCGTCGGATTACTTCAAAGATAATCTCTTCATCAACCAGTTCCAGGCTTCTGATCAATCCAGTCATCGGCAGACGAAGCATTGAATGGACAGATATTCAGAGTTGTGAAGGCTATAGCAGAATGGAATCCTGTAACACCCTCTAAAACCCCGAATAAATTTTCGCGATTAATTAAAATTATAAACTCAGAGTACATGTATAATCGAGGAATGCTACAATTCTCTTTCAATAAAATAAATTCCTGTCATGCATAATCTTAGTGGTAACTCATACATGTTTACACAGCGGAATAATTTATTTAATAAAATCAAATGTTATAATATTTTTCAAAGTCATCAGGGATTAACACCTGGAAAGTCAACATCATATTATAACAAATAAAAAGGGAATAAACGAGTCTGACTAAAGCAGCTCGACAACCAAACGTTCCCGGAGTTACAACTATCAGAGCATGACCCGGACATACTAGAACAAAACTAAACTAGACACGATAAGCCTTCGCCAAGCACCTGAGCGAAGCTCCTCAATCTGAAATATTCAACAGTAAGGGTGAGCTTCTCAAATATACATTTGGTTATACGTTCATAACAATCAATTCATGAAATCATAAGCATCACCCAATAATTATCATATTTCATAATTTACACATATTCATCAGACATCATCAACCATTTATCAATCACACGTGCATACAAACAATCAAACATAACATTGGAAAACTCATCCATTCATGTTATATTCAAGTTAATGCGACACACCCATGCATGTGGTACCACTACACCGCCCCATTAAATCGCGGGTCACGGATAACTCACCGTTCCATTATATCGCGGACACGGCTACCACCTCAACGTTCCATTAAATCGCGGACACGTATATTGGCCACCATGTTAATTCCACACAATGGGAATTAACAAATGCAACATGATATGTAAGTATGTAACACTCAGCATACTATGAACATCGATCAACATATCATGCACATCAACAATATCAAACATAACATGACATGAATAGCATGTAACCACTCAACATACTATCTAAACATAAATCATATCAAGTTACGAATAGCATGTAATCACTCAGCATACTATTCAAACATCAACCAATCACATCAATTTTATCATAATTCATGCTCGATAACATATCTAAAAGCATGGCAATAAAAATCCAACATCAAAACACTGAAATCAAAAGCCAGAAAAATCATCACAGCAGAGCAACACGGGCACCCGTGTTGTGCAACACGGCCCGTGTTGTGCAATACGTCCAGAAAATGCACATTTTGTTTTCATCAGTACAGGGGCTCTGACACGGGCACCCATGTTGTGCAACACGGCCCGTGTCGTGCAACCAGGAGCACACCCCTTCCAACTCAGAGGAGCAACACGGGCACCCGTGTTGTGCAACACGGCCCGTGTTGCTGAGCGCGTACAGGATTTCCTGAACCTGCAGCAGCTCAGAAACGGCAGTCCAAACGCGGGAAAACGTCCGCCAAACGCGTAATTCGGTACCTAACGACATCAGGTTTGTACAATTCACAACAACCCCACAACATCCAAGTTACCAACAATTATCATAATAACCTTAATCGGGGATTAACCGTCCTTTTTGGGGAATTCTACTGACACTGAGGTTATCCCTACAACTTCCAAGGTAAATTCACGATCATGATATATACTCCCAATTCCTCATTTGGGACCTAAAACTCTTAATCGATTCATAAAAATTGGGAACCTAACCCTTTTCTAACAAGGTTCAGTCCTACGGTTATCGATCCCTAGAAACATCTAACAATTGGGATTTCCTACAATTACCCGAATCAACCGTACATAAACCCATAAACAAATATAAATCGAGTATAAACCCCCCTTACCTTATCAATTAGCAGCTTTGAGTTCTTGGGCGGCGTTCTTCGTTCTCCGTTCCTCGTACCTTCAGAGCTCTCTTTTCCCAAATTCCAACTTCTGTTCTTACGTGAAAACCAAAAATGAGAAAATGGCCTAAGTCCCAAACATAACTTTATTTCTCTGCACCCCCACTCTTTACTAACAACATCTAAGCCCAATAACATAAAAATCTCAATATTTCTTATTTCTTTTATTTTCCTCCAATATTCCAAAATAAATAATTCTTTTTATTTTATTAATTCTAATAAAATAAATTCCCAAATTTAAATAAATCAATTAATTGAAAACGGGTTGTTACAACTCTCCCCCACTAAAAGAGTTTTCGTCCTCGAAAACATACCTTAGACGAACAGTTCCGGATAAGCCTCTTTCATCTGGCTCTCCAGCTCCCAAGTGATATTTCCATCTGCTGGACCTCCCCAAGCAACCTTCACTAATGCTATCTCTTTACCTCTTAACTGTTTCACTTCCCGATCTTCTATCCTCATAGGCAATGTTTCTACTGTCAGGTTATCTCTCACCTGTACATCATCTATTTGGATTACATGAGATGGGTCTGGAATGTATCTCCTCAGCTGAGAAACATGAAAAACATCGTGCAAATTCGCAAGTCTCGGAGGTAAAGCAATGCGATAAGCAACTTCTCCAACTCTTTCCGTAATCTGAAACGGACCAATAAAACACGGAGTCAACTTCTTAGATTTCAACGCTCGACCAATACCCGTCATCGGAGTAACTCTCATAAACACATGATCTCCAGCACTGAATTCTAAATTCTTTCTCCTCTCATCATGATAACTTTTCTGACGACTCTGAGAAGCTCTCATCTTCTCTTGAATCAATTTGATCTTTTCAGTAGTCTGCTGAACAATCTCTGGCCCAACTACCGAACTCTCTCCAGATTCATACCAACACAAAGGTGTTCTACACCGTCTACCATACAATGCCTCAAACGGAGCCATACCAATACTCGAATGGTAACTATTGTTATAAGTAAACTCAATCAATGGCAAATAGCTATCCCAAGCTCCACCTTTCTCTAAAACACAAGCACGCAATAAATCTTCCAACGATTGAATCGTCCTCTCCGTCTGTCCATCAGTCTGAGGATGGTAAGCTGAACTCAATCTCAACTTAGTACCCAAAGCCTTCTGCAATCCTTCCCAAAATTTCGAAGTGAACCTCGGATCTCTATCTGACACAATACTAGAAGGAACTCCATGCAAACTCACTATTTTCTCAATATACAACTGTGCCAATCTCTCCATCGAGTAATCCATTCGCACCGGTATAAAATGAGCAGACTTAGTCAACCTATCCACAACGACCCATATCGCTTCACAATTCATAGGAGTCCTTGGCAACCCAGATACGAAATCCATAGAAATACTATCCCACTTCCATTCTGGAATAAACATCGGTTGCATAAACCCAGACGGCTTCTGATGCTCAATCTTCGATTTCTGACAGATTAAACATGCATACACAAATTCAGCTATTTCCTTTTTCATTCTCGGCCACCAAAACAATTTCTTCAAATCATGGTACATTTTCGTGGCACCCGGATGAATGCTCATCCCACTGCGATGTCCTTCCTCTAATATACTTTTCTTGATTTCTGCGACATCAGGAACACAAACTCTATCGCCAAATCTCATAACATCATTTTCATCAATCCTAAATTCACCACCTTGACCTTGGTTGATCAATGTCAATTTATCAACTAAATTAACATCAGATTTCTGCCCGATCCTGATCTCTTCTAGAATACCACTAGTAAGTTTCAACATACCCAAACGAACACACTTCGGAGTACTTTCACAAACTAAACTCAAATCTCGGAATTGTTCAATTAAATCCAATTCACGAACCATCATCATAGACATATGCAAGGACTTCCTGCTCAAAGCATCTGCAACTACATTTGCCTTACCAGGATGGTAATTCAAACCAAAATCATAATCTTTGAGAAATTCCAACCACCTTCTTTGCCTCATATTGAGCTCTTTCTGATCGAAAAGATACTTCAAACTCTTATGATCACTATACACTTCGAATCTCGAACCGTACAGATAATGTCTCCACAATTTCAAGACAAACACAACTGCTGCCAGTTCTAAGTCATGAGTAGGATAGTTCCTTTCATGAACCTTCAACTGTCTCGAAGCATACGCAACTACCTGTTGATTCTGCATTAAAACACCACCTAAACCCAACAGAGAGGCATCACAATAAACCACAAAAGATTCCACCGGATTTGGCAAAATCAGAATAGGAGCACTAGTCAATCTCCGTTTCAATTCTTGGAAACCTTTCTCACAATCAGAATCCCAAATAAACGCTTGTCCTTTACGAGTCAATTTCGTCAACGGCAATGCTAACTTTGAGAATCCTTCGATAAACTTTCTGTAATAACCTGCAAGACCAAGAAAACTTCTGATTTCAGAAACAGTCTTCGGCGCTTCCCACTGAGACACCGCTTCTACTTTCGTAGGATCCACTGTAATACCATTCTTAGAAATCACATGTCCAAGAAAACTAACTTCATTCAGCCAGAACTCACATTTGGACAACTTTGCATACAACTTCTTATCTTTCAACAACTCTAACACAATTCTGAGATGTTCCGCATGTTCTTCGTCATTCTTGGAATAAATCAGAATGTCATCAATAAAAACCACAACAAACTTATCCAGATATGGGTGAAAAATCCTATTCATATATTCCATGAAAACACCAGGTGCATTAGTAACTCCGAACGGCATAACAAAATATTCATAATGCCCATACCTCGTTCGAAAAGCAGTCTTTTGAATATCTTCCGCTTTCACACGAATCTGATGATATCCAGATCTCAAATCAATCTTACTGAATACACTGGCTCCAATTAACTGATCCATTAAATCATCAATCCTCGGTAACGGATACCGATTCTTAATGGTTACCTTGTTCAATTGCCTGTAATCAACACACAGTCTCATAGAACCTTCTTTCTTCTTAACCAACAATACCGGAGCACCCCAAGGCGAAACACTTGGACGAATAAACTTCTTCTCCAGCAAATCTTCCAACTGACTCTTCAATTCAGCCAACTCAGACGCAGACATACGATATGGCGCCATCGACACCGGTCTCGTACCAGGAATCAAATCTATAGAAAATTCCACTTCTCTCTCAGGAGGTAATTCACCAACATCATCCGGAAAGACTTCTGGAAAATCACACACCACTGGCAATTCCACGCTCCTGACCTTTCCTGTTGCATCTAACGAAGCAAGTAACATAAACACATTAGCACCGTCTTCCATTGCTTCTTGTACCTGCCTAGCAGTCATAGTCAAATTCTCGACACCAACTGCTTCTGGGAAAATCACCGTCTTAGCAAAGCAGTTCAGATGAACCCGGTTAAATTCCAACCAGTTCATCCCAAGGATGATATCAATTTGTTCAAGCGGTAGGCACACTAAATCCATACCGAAACTTCTACCAAAAATCTCAATAGGACAATTCCTACATACAAGTGAAGTTGTCACTGAACCCGATGCAGGAGTATCAACAACCATGTTACCTCGCATACCAGATATGTCCAGTTTCAACCTCTCAGCACAATCCAAAGAAATGAAAGAATGAGTTGCACCAGTATCAATAATTGCAACTAAAGGTGTGCCATGAATAAAACACGTACCTTTTATCAATCGATCCTCTGGAGTAGTCTCAGATCCAGACAAAGCGAACACTTTTCCACCTGACTGATCCTTCCTAGGCTTAGGACACTGCGGACGAATGTGACCTTCTTCGCCACAATTGTAACAAGTAACAGACTTCCCTTTGCAATCAATAGACAAATGACCAGCCTTTCCACATTTATAGCACTTCTTCTCATCACTCTTGCAATCTCGAATGTGATGACCAGACTCACCACACCTGTAGCATCTGATAGGAGCCTTAGAATCTCCCCCACTAGGCCTTTTCCAACCGCCTGATCTCTGGTTATCTCTACCATATGGCTTGCCACGGTCCATATGTTGCTTTCCTCTTTTGTCAACAGCCCCACGAGAGTGAGACGACCTATTCTTGGTAATATCTTCTTCCAAGATTCTGCTACAATCCACCAGATCAGAAAATCTACGAATACGCTGGTACCTGATTCCCTGCTTAATCTCATCTCGGAGACCATTCTCAAATTTGATACATTTAGAGAATTCTCCAGCCTCATCATTGTTGTAGTGTGCATAATACTTTGCCAGCTCAGTGAACTTAGTAGCATACTCACTAACAGTCAGATTGCCCTGCTTAAGCTCCAAAAACTCAATTTCCTTTCTTCCCCGAACATCTTCAGGAAAGTACCTCCTCAGAAAAGCCCTTCTGAAGTTAGCCCAAGTCATTGCCTCTCCATCCTGAACCATTTCAGTCCTTGTGGCAACCCACCAGTCGTCGGCCTCTTCTGCCAACATATGCGTACCATATCTGACTTTCAAATCTTCAGCACAATCAATCACACGGAAAATCCTTTCGATTTCCTTCAGCCACTTCTGAGCACCTTCAGGGTCATGTGTACCTTTGAACAACGGAGGATTGTTCCTTTGGAAATTTCCCAATTGCCTATCAGCACCAATCACGCCTCCAGTTGGGTTTCCAGCAAGTACACCAGCTAACATCCCCAAAGCCTCAGCGAGTGCAGCATCATTTCGTCCGTTACCTCCAGCCATATTCCTGAGAATTAAAACATACTCCACATCAGAATACAGTATCGACAGTGTTACCTTGCACTAGTCGCATACGAAAAGGAATGACTGACTCAAGACTCTGGTCACAACGACCGACTATGCTCTGATACCACTATTGTAACACCCTCTAAAACCCCGAATAAATTTTCGCGATTAATTAAAATTATAAACTCAGAGTACATGTATAATCGAGGAATGCTACAATTCTCTTTCAATAAAATAAATTCCTGTCATGCATAATCTTAGTGGTAACTCATACATGTTTACACAGCGGAATAATTTATTTAATAAAATCAAATGTTATAATATTTTTCAAAGTCATCAGGGATTAACACCTGGAAAGTCAACATCATATTATAACAAATAAAAAGGGAATAAACGAGTCTGACTAAAGCAGCTCGACAACCAAACGTTCCCGGAGTTACAACTATCAGAGCATGACCCGGACATACTAGAACAAAACTAAACTAGACACGATAAGCCTTCGCCAAGCACCTGAGCGAAGCTCCTCAATCTGAAATATTCAACAGTAAGGGTGAGCTTCTCAAATATACATTTGGTTATACGTTCATAACAATCAATTCATGAAATCATAAGCATCACCCAATAATTATCATATTTCATAATTTACACATATTCATCAGACATCATCAACCATTTATCAATCACACGTGCATACAAACAATCAAACATAACATTGGAAAACTCATCCATTCATGTTATATTCAAGTTAATGCGACACACCCATGCATGTGGTACCACTACACCGCCCCATTAAATCGCGGGTCACGGATAACTCACCGTTCCATTATATCGCGGACACGGCTACCACCTCAACGTTCCATTAAATCGCGGACACGTATATTGGCCACCATGTTAATTCCACACAATGGGAATTAACAAATGCAACATGATATGTAAGTATGTAACACTCAGCATACTATGAACATCGATCAACATATCATGCACATCAACAATATCAAACATAACATGACATGAATAGCATGTAACCACTCAGCATACTATCTAAACATAAATCATATCAAGTTACGAATAGCATGTAATCACTCAACATACTATTCAAACATCAACCAATCACATCAATTTTATCATAATTCATGCTCGATAACATATCTAAAAGCATGGCAATAAAAATCCAACATCAAAACACTGAAATCAAAAGCCAGAAAAATCATCACAGCAGAGCAACACGGGCACCCGTGTTGTGCAACACGGCCTGTGTTGTGCAATACGTCCAGAAAATGCACATTTTGTTTTCATCAGTACAGGGGCTCTGACACGGGCACCCGTGTTGTGCAACACGGCCCGTGTCGTGCAACCAGGAGCACACCCCTTCCAACTCAGAGGAGCAACACGGGCACCCGTGTTGTGCAACACGGCCCGTGTTGCTGAGCGCGTACAGGATTTCCTGAACCTGCAGCAGCTCAGAAACGGCAGTCCAAACGCGGGAAAACGTCCGCCAAACGCGTAATTCGGTACCTAACGACATCAGGTTTGTACAATTCACAACAACCCCACAACATCCAAGTTACCAACAATTATCATAATAACCTTAATCGGGGATTAACCGTCCTTTTTGGGGAATTCTACTGACACTGAGGTTATCCCTACAACTTCCAAGGTAAATTCACGATCATGATATATACTCCCAATTCCTCATTTGGGACCTAAAACTCTTAATCGATTCATAAAAATTGGGAACCTAACCCTTTTCTAACAAGGTTCAGTCCTACGGTTATCGATCCCTAGAAACATCTAACAATTGGGATTTCCTACAATTACCCGAATCAACCGTACATAAACCCATAAACAAATATAAATCGAGTATAAACCCCCCTTACCTTATCAATTAGCAGCTTTGAGTTCTTGGGCGGCGTTCTTCGTTCTCCGTTCCTCGTACCTTCAGAGCTCTCTTTTCCCAAATTCCAACTTCTGTTCTTACGTGAAAACCAAAAATGAGAAAATGGCCTAAGTCCCAAACATAACTTTATTTCTCTGCACCCCCACTCTTTACTAACAACATCTAAGCCCAATAACATAAAAATCTCAATATTTCTTATTTCTTTTATTTTCCTCCAATATTCCAAAATAAATAATTCTTTTTATTTTATTAATTCTAATAAAATAAATTCCCAAATTTAAATAAATCAATTAATTGAAAACGGGTTGTTACAAATCCCATGGAATTATTTCACATAGCCATCTTTATTTTGTATAAATCTTTCAATATTTACGACAAAATCCTCTTACTAGGATGATTGTCTCCTTTGTACAAATATACTCAGAGAAAGTTAATATAAATACTCTTCCCAGAAATTTGTGTCATTTCCTTTTTCTTCTTTCTCTTGCACTAATTGTTCTATTTTGAGAAACGTCCAATGTTTTGTTAAATAGGCATATGCATTTGAACATAATCATTTCCTTATGAATCAAGAAAGAGGATTACTGATAGGTTGAAGGTGCAGTTGGATATCTTGATACCCTTTCAAATGAAATCCCCAGTAGATTCTGGAAGCTTATCCCCTGCAGAGTACGGACGTCCCTCCCGAGCTTTATTCAAAGTTATTCCTCACAAGGGCTTATAACTGGGTTTATCCTCAGCTAATTGCCACGGAAGATCGCACTCGGCAAATTTCTTCCTATCCCCAGCGGAGTTCATCAGAGTTCCCCAACATAACTTATCAATACAATCCCCGGAGGAGTTTATCTTTGTTATCCCCAGCCAGAGAATCCTCCAAAACTCAATTCCCCTCAGAGTTTAAGTTTCAGTATCCCCAGCAGAGCTAAAACTTCAAACTATCTATCCCCAGTGGAGCCAGACTAGTGAACCTTCTCCCCACAGAAATGCTTCTCACTAGACTGGGGATTCTCAATCTTATCTCCCCAGCTTAAGTCTACCAGGTTCTAAAATCCCCAGTAGACATCATCAGAAATTCTCTTACCCTGCAAGTCACCAAGGAAATTCCAAGTCCCCGCAAGTGGTTCTAAGGCCCCTCGACGTCTGAAGGACTGGTATTCCCCAAGCAAATTTAAAGACTTTCAGTTTTCAGTTCCTCATTGTATATTCGAAGATTCTCCAGTGAAGGTCTCCTCAAGACAGGAATCCCCCAGAAGATTGGTATACAACCCAAGCTCCTTATTCTCCAGCAACAACCAGGAATTATTCTCCCCGGCAGCAATCAAGAGGCTTTTATCTTCGGCCGTCCAGGATTCACTTATCCTCAGCAAGATAACTCATCAGCTTACATGCGCATTCATTTACATTCATATCATATAACATACGTTGCATCATGCATCATGACATTGCATACAACTAACTCTTTACCTTTTCAGGTAAGATCAGTCGACAGGCGAAAATCATTATCTTCCGAGACATTTTTGAAAACAGTTTACGAACGCTTCCCAACAACAGATGCTGCTCTATTGCTTATTCAGCTTCAAGACTTCTGAAAACAGTTCACGGGTTCTCCAAGTAACGGATGCTAACCTATCGCTTGTTCAGTTTCTTCTCAAGACTTCTGAAAATAGTTTATGGATTCTTCCCAACAACGGATGTTAATCTATCGACTTATTCAGATGCAACTCTTGAAAACAGTTTACGGACGCTTCCCAACAACGGATGCTGCTCTATTGCTTATTCAATTTCAAGATTTATGAAAACAGTTCACGGGTTCTCCAAGTAACGGATGTTAACCTATCGCTTGTTCAGATTCTTCTCAAGACTTCTGAAAACAGTTTATGGATTCTTCCCCACAACGGATGTTAATCTATCGCTTGTTCAGACTCTTCTCAACCTCTGAACACAGTTTATGGATTCTTCCCCACAACGGATGTTAATCTATCGCTTGTTCAGACTCTTCTCAACCTCTGAAAATAGTTTACAGATTCTTCCCAACAACGGATGTTAATCTATCGCTTGTTCAGATGAA
Organism: Vicia faba; assembly: GCA_948472305.1. Lineage (NCBI taxonomy): Eukaryota > Viridiplantae > Streptophyta > Magnoliopsida > Fabales > Fabaceae > Vicia > Vicia faba. The sequence continues at coordinate 1,442,071,724 of OX451741.1, read as the reverse complement.
ACTTTTGAAAACAGTTTACGGACGCTTCCCAACAACGGATGCTGCTCTATTGCTTATTCAATCTCAACTCCTGAAAACAGTTTACGGATGCCTCCAGATACGGATGTCAATCTATTGCTTATTCATACCCCCAGTTCAGAGATAGTCCAAAACATGGACACCTTGCAGATACTCATCCCAGATGGCATCTTTAAGCCCATCCCCGACAAATTTCTGTCACTTCTCCCGATGGCATCGTTAAGCCCATCTCCAAATGGCATCTCTAAGGCCATTCCCGCATCCGTTGCTTTGACGAGCGCAAATTTAAGGGCACTCTAGTGTCCAATCTCCTTTTACCCTTGAGTCGCGAAAGGCAAACTTGCCAATCTAACTCTTCAGATTCAAGAAGATTGAATAGGGGAAACTGTTGTACCCCAAAATTTGCTCTCCCATTTTCTCATTGATTTCTCATCACAAAGCCCTTGGAGCTCAAGATCCAGTTAGGGTTTCATCTGCCCAAGACTTCTCCTTGCACTGTTGACCCAAATTAGGGTTTGTGTTTGCACAAAGATGTTTTGACCTAAAATTCCTAAGATGACTTTCATGCTTCATATTGGACTCCCAAGTTTATCCACATCAAGTTTCAAGCCTTGATTCCAAACTTTGCCCAATCAATTGGACAGTTGATCTAGAAATCAACTGTATTGAGGAAAAAGTCAACTGTGGTCAATTGACAGTCAAACCTCATGAGTTTTGACCCACATCAACATTATGAACTCATATGAACCATTTGGTCAAGTTTGGATCACAATTCCACAAGAAATTTGATCAGATCACCAAAAGGGCAAAATGGTCATTTTTAGGGTTTTGACTGCACAAAGGCAATTTTTGACTGTTTGACCTAGCCAATGGTAAACCAAACTCACATATGGAATCAAGGACCCCATGGAATTGTCTTGAAATTCTCAACAAGTTCAAAAGATCCCAAATACACAAGATTGACAGTTGAATTTCCCAGTCAATTGATCAATTTTGACTGTATACTGAAAAGTCAAACTTTGACTTTTTGGTCAAAATCAAGTGTCAAGATTCATTCTTCATTAAAACATGCCAAATCATGAAACTTGTTCATCAAGAAATCAAGAATTGCAAATTAGGGTTTGAAATGAAGATTTTTCATAACTTAGAATTTTTCTAAGTTAAGAAAAACCCTAATTTTTTCCTAACTTTGCCCCACTTTCTCACCAAGATTCATTTGGATTCAAGCAAAAGTCAAAAAATGAAAGTTGTAGCCTATTGCATAATCTACAACTTTGATTCACAAAGTTTTCCCAAAAGAAGCTTTTATCTCAAGTTACAATTTTTGGAACAAGGGTACTAAACCATTCTTAACTTAGAGAAAATTTGACCTATTTTAGGCAGGATTTTTACCCAACTTCAAGACCATTTTTCACATACTTCCACTTGGAATTTCAATTTTCACTTCAAAGATGGATTGTAGTACACATTCCAAGCTTTCCAAAATGTCCAAGAAATCATCAAACAACCTCATGGTTTGAGAGAATCGAATTTTGCAATATGGGAAAAACTCACTTTTGTTATGGCCAATTTCCATGTTCATACACTTAGGCAATTTTCAAATCAGCATGCATCTCTTGATTACAGGCCCTAAATCTCTTTTACACTCATAAATTTAATGCAAACTCTTTGTGCCAAGACCATGTTCTATGTGTTCAAGCATTGCATAATGGTTTAATCCCAAAATAGATAAAGCACTTTAACCATTTTTGCAAAAGTGAACTTTATGTCAAAATGAAAATCCAAGCAAGTACATTTGAAATCTCTTTGGAACAAGTTTAGGAACTAATTACACTGATCAAGACTAAGTGGTTCAACATAGCTTGGGGGCCTGCATCAGTCTAGAACACCAAGTTGCCTTTTGTTGCTTAAAGTGTAAGAAACATAGCATATCATCCAACAACTTTCATCTCAGCAAACCAAGCCTTAAGAAAAGTTATCAAACACATTCAAGTCATCCATCCTAAGCTGAAACACGAGCCTAGCATCCCTCATACCTCCCCATTCCCATAATCACCCTCAAACTGCCCAAACAGAGCATTTGCTGCAGTTTGAGTTCCATAGCTCAAACCTTCCATGCATTCTTGCTAAAAACACATCAAACACATCCCATAATATCCCTTGAAGCTATTCCAAACCTCAAACACGGCCTGTAACACTCCCAAGCAACATCACCATTTTCATTTTCTTTTTTTGCAACTGAAGTTCCATAGCACGATTCAAAAGGTTTCAAGACAAAGTAAAGCTTGGAATAGCATCCCTGGACATCAAGGAAGATGTACCAATCATCACCTTGCACTGAAAGTATCTCAATCACCAGATACAACTTCAACTGAACAGGTAAGTTCATGAACTCGAATCTCTCCATCCAAGCATTGTTAGCTTTAGGTTTGTGAAGAAAACATGTCACATTCATAGCCCTGAACATGCCCATGTAATTAGATTTCATTTATATTATGTATGCTTAGAGAATTTTAAGTCTGAATATTGAATAAAAACTAGGTCAGGAATTGGGGGAGAAGAAATTCTCTCTCATTTCTGAGAGTTAGATTGACTTCTTTATATGTCTAGAATCGTGGCTTCAAGCTCTACAGGTTTCATGTTGGAAGATTTGGCAAAAGATCAAAGAATCAGGAGTTAGGGATTGGAGAAGAAAGGCGCGTGTTTTTTTGAATTTGTTTGTCTGAAGGTTGAAGACAACAACTTTCTGGGCTGGGCTTGATTTGCCATTTCTATTTACACACCATTTTTGCTTTTACACCCCTTGAGCCCATTTTGCTTATTTTAATGATTTTTTGACTTTTCCTTTTTTATTCTGACTTATTTATTTTTGCTAATAATATTAAAAACATAAAAAATATTTTTCACACCATTTTTATATTTTTAAGTCATTTATTTGTTTATATTGATATTTGTATGTAAATAAATACATAATATTATTATTTAGGATAACTAGAAAAAATAATGTAAACACATTCATTTTTTGATTTTTTATTTTTATCTTCTGAAAATATTTTATATAGAATATACTTTTTTATAAATATTAAATATTATTATTTTTGTATATATAATACATATTTAGAAAATAATACAAATACACATATATTTATTAGAATATTTAGGGCAAAAATACAAAAAATATATACATTTTTATTTTTATTAATATTTGATAGTAAAAATACATTTTTGACAAATATACTTCATTTTTATTTTATTTGGTATATAATTGATAAATATTTGTACATATTAAATAATTAATATATTTACTTAATAGATTAGGATTTTGCCTTAGAATACATAAAAACTCTAAAAAATAATACTTTTTTTTATTTTTGTTTATTTGGCATATAAAAATACTTTTTTTTCATATACATAAAAACATTTTTTGCATCTTGCATATTTACTTTATTTCTATTTAATTTGTGCAATTAAATATCTTGTAAATAATTCCAAATTGATGTAATAGCTAGGTTTAAATTCCTTGTCAAATACCCCCCATTTGAACATTTGTACCCCCCTTCCCATATTGTGTTGTAATAGCTTAGGAACTTTAATTTTCGCACTTTAAAGTTTTCTAAATATACCATGTTAGAATTAGGGTTTGTATGCGAGATAAAAACAACAAAATAGTTTGACCTAATTTCAAGATAATCAAGCATGAAAACGGACAACACTAATCACACTTGCACCCCTAGGGTATTCCACTTGTTGCCTTCAATAATGGGCCATATTGCATGTTAGGTCTCTTTGGGCAAAACAATTACAAACAATCAAATGATCATAGTCCCTCGATGACGCTTTCAAAAGTTGCCTAATAAATGATCAAGTCCCTTAAGGAAAATTGCCCAAAGATACTTGGCACCATTGCAATTATGGTCTAAACGATGACCCGCGCCTGTCCCTTTCACATCCTAACACAAGATTGTCCACTAAATGCAATGGTGGAACAAAATTGTTAAAAGGGTTAAAACATAGCAAAAATCTTTGAGAACTTTAGGGTAGATAGCTCTTAAGTACTTGTCAACTTGCAAAACAAAAACACTTGCCTATTTTTCAAACCACACTTCACAAACACTTTCAAAACAAACTTTCAAAAAACCTTGAAACATCTTTTCAAAAAGACAAACACCTTTTGTAAAACATTCGAGTAAAGAATTGTTACAAGGGTAGCCTAGACAAGGCATCTTTTTCAAAACATTTTCAAAACCACACACAAAGCACCATTTCAAACAATTGGAAACCAAGGCAAGTTGATCTAAGCAAGTACCTAAGAGCCCATGGATAACCATGGATAGAAAGGGTGCTAATACCTTCCCTTTCTATAATCTACTCCCCGAACCCAAGAAAACATCTCAAAGGTTTTTGCTGTGCTTTTTAAACCTTTCCTAAGGATAAATTAAAAAGTCGGTGGCGACTCTTGCTCAACCGAAACATTTGCGAAAACAAACGCAAAACCATAGTCAGTTCTCCCACCGTATCACAATTGTAGTCGTCTCGTACAACATAATTGGATTGAGCAACTTTGCAAGTACGGATGAGGAATACCCCTGTCTGTGGAATTTATGAAAGAATTTGTGCTGAATAGAAGACCAGAATATCCGTGTTGCAATATGATATGAGCTGGCCTGCCCCAATCTCTTGAGTCATGAAATAAATTGCTCTTGGTTATAGATTTCTTGGAGAGATTTATCGAATCTCGATATAACTTCCCCAGGTTGAATGAATTCTTAATAGATTTATCGATGTGATAGCCCCTGATCGACAACAACTTGAAGAGATTTATTGACGTGATAACTCTGATTGATATTAGATTGAAGAGATTTATCGACGTGATAGCCTCTGATTGATAGCTTTGAGGGAATGCCCCAGTTTTGGCTGACCTCGGAGAGATCGACTCTCGAATTGATTGCCCCAGATTGGCGGAATTTGATAACTTCATCCTTAAAGGGTACTCAGACTGTGAAGAACCAAGATGCTTTCTCTTGACAGAATCACTAGTTAACATGCCCTTGGATAAGTCATTTCTCTTGTGACAAATGACTCTTGCTTCAACATAGTATTCAAACCCCTCCTCTATGAAAAGATTGAGCTCTTTACTGATTGCTCATTGTGTAAACTTACTTGATGTTAATCAGTTGTTTTGTATGCAGAAGAATGATTATTATGAGAATGATAATTCTAATGCAACATGTGTGTAAGTCTTGAAGCTTGAAAAAACTTTGAGTGAAATGATGTCACAACTGTGTTGTGTACGATTCACTAGCTAGAGAGCGACATTTGCAAATTATTTTTTATGAAAGATAATGCAAGCATATGATTCCAACACAAATATTTAAACATAACTCTTAGGAGTCATTTAAACTCTATCTCGTTGTAGCACGCTTTCGAATTGACCCATGCTTCAGTTAGGACTTTTATGGGTTGTAACATGGACTGGTTCACGGTTTTAGAAAAAAAGATTTGAGGCTCAAAATCATTTGGTTCCCACCCATTCTCCGTGATGTTCTCCATTCTTACGTTCAGTTGACCTGATACAGGCATTCATCTCTCGAGAAGAGTTTGTGATGGTTGAGGAAACACTGAGGCCTCTGGGACATAACGCCACTAACTTCTGATTTTGGTGTCTGATCACACGACCTTGTTCTCTTAATAGGGGTTTTTATTGGTAATCCTTTTCTCGCATTTTAGGCTTTTCAATTTCTTTCTTTCTTTTTCCTGGACAAATTCTTTTGAATTTCAATATGGAACAAGTTTCGACTTAGCGGGGATTTTTGTTTCTTTCTTATTCATAATTTCCATTTTGAACAAGTCGTTGATCCCCACATTTTATTTGATTTGTTGGAAGTGACCGTGACTGAGTGAGTCTTTAGTAGATGATGGATATCCATTGTTGTATCGTCATCCGATCTTGACTTCTTGATTTTTGAGAGATACCCATTGGGATATTGTTAATTGACACACATTGCTGATAGATGAGGGTTTAACCATTATAGTTTTAACTTTCCTCAACCTTTTGATGGATAACCATTATTGTATCCTTGGATGCACACTCTTGATGAGTTCTGAATGCTTGATCAGATTAACTGAACACTACCCGCCCCAAGGTTAAAATGAGGGTTTTTCTGAACAGAAAAGGAACTCCTACTTCGAAGGCTCAGAGGGGTTAACGAGGTTCTATCTCCCTTATATCTCCGGTGTTTAGGAATTGAAACAAGGCTTGTACATCGTCAGTAGGGTCTTACTCAAAAGCATACCAACCAGAGATTTTTTGTGTTTTTAAATTATCGTCATCCTCCCTCCAATGTTTACCTAAGCATAAGACTTGGAAACTTGGCATTAATATGCAAGTAAAACATTTAAAGAGTGATAACGAATGGATGAATAAAAATGAAAAGAACACTTCAAGACAAGCGTACTTATTGCATTAAGATTTTCATTCAAAAATAGACAAGTTTCTACCTGCAAGCAATGTTTAAACAAACAAGCAAGAATGCAAATGAAAATGCAATAAAGAAACCAATGATTGCCATCATTGAGGAGACTTGACTCCATATGGGCTTCTTCATTCTGCCGACTTTCTACAGTCTCGATGCTTGAATAGGCGAGAGAATTCTCCTTCTGACCTGATTTGGACACAACAGTCTCTAAATTGATCCTGTCTTGGACCTTGTCTCTGGATGACATACCATCTTCAATCAAATGGCTAGGTGCCCCCAAATATATGCATAAAAGGTTCTTTCAGGAGAACGAATGATTGCTTTACCAAGCGAATTGGTATGAACTGCATCACCAAGCATATTACGCCATAAAGAAATAATACAGTTCATCTTCTATCACAATAGAAGAGACATCCAGCTGGTGAGAAAGAGTCTGATAGTTGGCCAAATAGGAATTGGACTTTTGGATGAGACGCTAGACATGTGCTGGACTTTATACTTCACCCATTTACAGTCTTCAACATTAAAATCGGGTGCCCCAGAATAGGGGATATATCTAGCATGTGTATTGCAATCAGAAGAGATGTTTGTGGGAGGAGGACCCCAAAGGTCAAAGCTTTACCAATTGAACTTCCATCAGGCAAGGAAATAATTGGATGCAATGCATTGAGATTGCATCAACATGCTCATGAGGCTTCTGTATTTTCTTATAAGTTTTTGCCCTATGAATTCACTTTGGGAACAAAGACTTGTTGTTGTTGAACAAATTAGGGAACACAGAGCTGTGGTGAGTGCCCCTGGTTGAATAGTCGTATGCCTCGGCGTGGTAACCATATCTGATGTTGGTATCATGATATGGAAGGAAATTTATAGACGGTACCTAAGTACGGGGTCTAACCCACTGAAGCTCAAACAAGTGTAGAAACCAATGAGAATGAAGCACCAATATAATATCAACTCCTCTTCAGGCGTATTCTAATATCGTTGGTAAAACAAGCTTCTTGAATTCACATAGTAAATGGGAACCATCTGCTAATAAGATGTTCCAAGAACTCAAGATTGTGTATCACTTCATGGTTGAAAGCAATTCCATGACCCGGCTCAACTGAGTCTTTGGTCGATTATATTCCTTCTCGAAGAATTCCTGACCATGGGCCAAAGCTTGCATGTATACCATGATCAACCTTATCGGGATCTTCGCATCGGTCAATCCCCTACGGAGTTATCCCATACTGATCTCTAAACATGTTTAGAAAGAAATCAAGTTGAACCTCTGAGGAGAACACCAGGTCTGAATGAGAATACCTCATCTTCGAATACCTATTATGGATGCATGAATGTGCATGGGGTGCATGAATGGATGCCATGTCATGCTCCATCATTTCCAATGAATTTACATGCTTTGATTTTGATTTTACGCAAGTAAGGGATGGAAAAGTTCAACACATGGCTTACAAATGTGATTGCTTGGAAATGACGGAACATGTATGTTCAGCATGTGGTTAACCATGTTATGTATGCAAAGACATGAGATCGAAGTTCCACCAGTTCTATATATGATTGTTGCACTATTTCTGAACCATATGAATATTAACAGATCAAAGGTCCGACATAGCTTCCGCACATATAAGAACCAAGTACCCTATAGATCATCAATTGTACGGTATCAAGGCTTTTGGAACATCGGATATTGTTGAGCCTTTTCTGAACATGCTGGGAATACCAAAGTCGAAGGCCCGAATGAACCTTCAAGTAAACAAGTCAGGAACTCAAAAAATAAATTTGAGAACCATATGGTCACCAACAGCACATACGGTCACCATCTGAACATTGCCACCATCTGAACATAGTCACCATCAGAACAAGTCACCAGCGGTACCTATAAATATTATTCCCTCCCCACTCACGGGTAAAGACTAGGTCAGGGTAATGTCAAAGGTCTAATCAGAGTCAAAGAGTTCGTCTGTTAGTATCATCATATGATGACACCCCTCCGAACCTCCTCTGAAGTCATGGATCTCATGTTCAGGATCTAAAAGACATATGCCTCGTAACCACCATGGCCACTCTATTCCTAGCTCCTATGGAATTTACTCATAGCCTGAGTACGGGGCCTTTTACCTCTTGTAACTCCCACCCAACATGGAAAACCAGAAACCAACACAGCAGATAACCAACATGGAAAATAATAAAATGCAATGCATACGTATGCTCAGGTAATCATGTATGAATGAATAAACTGAAAGCATACAAATAAACACCCAAAGAAAGGAAACAAGAGCTAGGAGCGACTCTGGGATGGACCAACATTTGGTCAACCTATCCTTAGTGAAGTTGACAGCTGAAACAACCGTCTGAAAATCATCAAACAATGAAGTCGCCATCGAACGTATTTTATCCCACATGAAGGGAAAGGTAAACATCGAGAAAACCTGAGAAGGGAGAAGTCACGGTCTTGCAACCGCGAGATCGGGTAAGGGAGTATGTTACGCGAGGGGAAGGTATTAGCACTCCATATGCCTGTAGTACTCTACGGTATCCACTCTTGTTATCTATCTTATGGGTGTGTCTAATCTATGCTTACTATTTACTGCTGACGAAGAATGCATGCAAAAGGAAGGAGAAAATTTTTATGGAAAATAAAGTTGTACTCGCTTAGGCCCTACCCCAATACCTACGTATCCTTTTTGAGGATCAGAGTTACTGTAGTTTGGCTCACATGTTTTTGTTTGTTTTGTGTTTTTTTATGAATAATGTTAATTCCGCCTTATGTCGTAGCTCGACTTTTGGAGACTCACGTGTTGGCACACAAGTAAATTAATCATGTCCTTATTGAAAATGGTTTTGAGTTACGCCCTCAAGGCAAGATGCCACATTTGATTGGTTTATGTTTTGTTACCTTGAAAAAAGGTTTAATTATGATTAACATGTTTTATGATTTTCTAAAGAAATGGAGTTTTAGTTTTAAATGCAAGGATGCAAAAGGGGAAGAAAAAATTCTATGGGGGACTAGCCTATTTCTAACCCTAATGTTTTCATGAAATGGTGGCCCTACGTCAAGGATGAAAGGGAAATCTCTACCTAATGTTAGCATGCATGGTTTGCAACCTAAGGTCTAACTTGCATCCGAAGGGAGCAAGCACGTCCTAAGGGAACATGGTATGTACAAGGCGAGTAAACAAATAAGCTCGAAGGAGCACACACATAAAATAGTAAAGAAAAGAAGAGAAATGCTTTAGCCAAGGGGAGCGTATCACCTGAGACGAACAAGCAGAAGTAGGATGTAAAACAAAAATGTGATGTCCAAAGCAACTGAACATTTGACCAAGATATAGGAGATCAAGGTAGACGACAGAAGGCAATATGAATGATCACAGAGTATCAGCATCAGCCAATGCAAACTTCTGAAAAAGCGTGAGGGTTCGATTGCAGACCCCTTCCCCACTTGATGAATCGATATACATGAGCAGGCACAACTTCGAAGCATCATGGTGCGTCACGAGCTAAGGATGTCATGGACAAAATTGCAGGGGTTGATTGCAAACCCTCCCCGCTTGCCACTTTTTGAGGACTTATCATCTGTACATATGTGAGCATAAATATAAACACACCTGCATAATACCTACTCAAAGGTAGCATTTTAAACAAACAACACACAAGTAGAACATAGAATGCACACAATGTGGAATTAGCTTAAACGGGTCTTTAAATAAACCAGAGGGGTTCCTGACATGATCAACAATGAAAATCCCCTTCATACATCTCTACCTAACTTCTCATGGCATCAGAAAGCGGTAAAGTTCTACTTCTCACGATTTCTATAAAAATGATAAAGAAGTATGATAAAGTGCGGAATAAACGTGAATTTGCGATGATACCGAACGAAGAAGGTCCGTTGCCTCTTCGAAGCGCACAAAAACTCAAGAATAATGTCGAAATCCCCACACGATCCATAAAAAAAATCGATTACCACGAGTCCTCTCTTACATCCTCTTCTAATCGGATACCCATGCCTACCATTTCAGTAAAGTCACTTGGCGCACTCGCTACCATCCTCTCGTAGTAAAAAGCACCCAGAGTCTTCAGGAAAGTCTTGGTCATCTCTTTCTCTTCCATGGGAGAAATCACTTGGGCGGCTACCTCGCGCCGTCTCTGTGCATATTCTTTGAATGATTCCCTGTCTTTCTGGCCCATGGCCCTGAGTTGATCACGGTCAGGCGCCATGTCTACGTTGTATTTGTATTGTATGATAAATGCTTCTCCCAAGTTGTTGAAAGTATAGATATTGACGCTGTCCAAACTCATATACCACTTTAGCGTAGCACCAGTCAAACTATCCTGAAAAAAGTGAATCAACAGACGTTGATCATCAGTGTGGGTAGACATTCTCCTTAATATATCACAAGATAAGCACGAGGACAAGTGTTGCCCTTGTGCTTCACAAACTTCGGGACTTTAAACTTCGCAGGTATCTTGACATTCGGGACTAAGCATAAATCATTCACATTCTGCCCGAACAATTCCTTTCCCCTGAGGGCCTTCATCTCCCTCTGCATCTTGTCAAACTGCTCTTGAAAATCATCCATTCTATCATAGAGACCCAAGTCTTCACTTGGTAGAGGAAAAGGACGATACATATCATCATTAGCAAATGGAGCCACATTCACCGAAGGAGGTGTAGCAGGAGTAGCATGCACCACATGAGGTGCAGGAGTAACAGTAGTCTGAACAACTGGAGTATCTTGAGGACCAAGATTGAAACCTTCAGGCACACAGTTCTCTGGCATTCCCCATGGATAACCTTGAGGTATGTGATTCTGAACAATACCTGGAGTAGCAGACACAAGAACAGTCGGAGCTTCAGTAGTATTTTTTTTGGTTGAGGTTGAACACTTGGTGGCTGATTCTAAGCAGCCACCAGAGATTCCATCAGAGCAGTCAGGTTGGCCATATCGGCCTTCAGAGTAGAAACTTCCTCGCGCAGCTTGCAATTCTCTTGTTCTAAGTTATCCATCTTCCTTCTGAAATTAGCTCGGATAATGTAGTTGTGAGAGAGCTTACTGAACAAAGTAAAGAAGCTTGGTAAGACACCTGGATATGCATAACAAATGCAAAAAATATATGCAATATGATGCATAATGTTGTACCCCAAAATTTGCCCTCCCATATTCTTCAAAGTTTATCAAGAATCATCTTCAAATGGTTCAAGGTTACTCAAGGGTTGCATAGTCCAAATGCCTCCTAAGGCAGTCAAAATTAGGGTTTTGGTTCCTTAAATGAATTTGAGGTTTTCAATATCTCAATCAAGTCTCATGTGCTCATATACATTGCCAAGCATCTACATGCCAAGTTGCAAGACTCACAGCATCAAAATTGCACAGTCAAAAGCCCTATTTGGTTCACAATCAACTGTAGGGGTAAAATGGTCATTTGGCAGTCAAAAGTCAAAATTTTTGGTCAACATATTATTTTGAGCACACAATCATCATCTGATCAAATCTTGATTATGATTCCACAAGCATGGCTCAAAAATCATCAAGATGCAAAAGTTTCCATTTTTGGACAGCTGAAAAGTCAACTGTAACTTGACCAAGGCATAACTTTTTCATGGTTCATCATAAAAATTCCATCCAATGCTCATTTTGAAGGGGATGACATTTCCTACAACTCATCTTCACATTCCAAGTCCAAGAAATGCTCTCACAAAAAGTTATCAATTTCTACATTATAGGTCATTTTCAAAAGTCAACAAAAAGGCATTTTAAGTCAAAGACCATAACTTGAGATTGGTAAATCCAAATGAAATGGGACCAAAGGCATTGGTTAGAGGACTTCAAGACCTTTCCAAAATGTCCAAGAACATGTTCATATGATCAAAATTGAGCAAGATATGCATTGGAGAAGTTGGGAAATTTTTGTGAAATGGCAAAAGTCAACTATCCTTAAAACTTCAATTTTTGACAAAAGGGCCCACTTTCTTCCACTTGATTCAGCCTTGTCATGCCACCCACATGTCCTATGATTAATTTCAAGACCAAACATTTATTTTTCCATTTTATTTAATTTTTATTGATTTAATTCATTTTAAATCCATAATATGTAAATAAAATCTAAAAATTAATGGAAGGGCATCTTTTTGATTTGAACAACTTTCATATACCACATGCCAGCTCACAAATTCGTGCTAGGGCTATTTTGTGCATGAAATCTTGGTTTTGCTTCAAAGATGGAAAGTTCTTCAATGGTGTTAAAACAAAATCTCCAAACTTAATTGCACAAGGTTAAGGCTCAGCTGCTGACCTAATTTCATTCATACATACATAAGCAAGCGTGCCAGACCTAATTCACACCCAAGCATCACTGAAACGGCCAAAAGCAAAACTGAAAATTGTCAAAAAAGTGTGAGATCAAAAACATAGTTGCAGACATTTCCAGATCAAACTAAGCACGTGGCCCTCTTCCTTGCCATCCCCTGAAGCCAACACGACCCTTGCCAAGGCTTAAGACTCTCTACACAGTGTTGTAAGTACTCACGAAATCACCTCTGAACATAGAATCATGTTTCTCCATTCTTGGACTTTTTCTTGAAAATGTTAGCATATTCATACTCCTTGCTTGATTTCCAATGTACCTGCTATATTCAATTTTGTTTTTAGGCTTCATATGATGATACCCGTGCCTAGGGTTCGTGTGTGTCGTTTTTAGGCATTTTATTTTCAGGTGAAATTAGGACAAAGCATGAGTATAAATGTGATCAGGGGACCAAGACGAACATGCTCATGGTCTCAGGTAGCGTTTTCATGGCCTGAGGATGATTTTTGAAGCGATCTACGAAGCTTCCTGCGGATAGAAATCTGTAGGTAAAAAACCAGTTACAAACGAAGAAGACGCTGACGCGTCTCCCTCTTATTTGTCCATTTCAAAAATAGCGCGTTTTATTTTTTTTCCAGGGCATTGTTTGATTCACCAATATATTATTTGCTTATTATTATTATTTCAATAAAAACAAGTGGCTCAGTGGCTAAGGCATGCAGGCAGGGAACGTTGGGACCTGGGTTCGAATCCCAGGTCCCCCAAATACTTGCTATTATTTTGTTTAATGTGATTTCATGCAGCATGTCCAAAAGCAGTCCACCATGTGCCTCCAGCGCTCAGCCTGCCAAGTGGCCAATAACACGAATCCAATGGCTACAAGGGAAGGAACACCATGTTCCCAGTCAATGCTTGCACACTTGATCCAGAAAGTCCAACAAGGCTTGAGTGTTAATGGGCCTCAGATTGCTAATCCACCTCCATAAGCTGGCCCAAACCCCCTTGGTTTTGTTACTCTTTTTTTTATTTTTCGTTTCTTTTATAATTCCTTTTTATTATTTATTAGTATTATTATTAGTTAATTAACATTTTCACAATAAAAATTTAAAAAAACTAAAAAAACTAAAAAAATGTAAATATTTCATTTATAACTATTATTAATTTCACTCTTTTATTTTGTAAATAAATTCTAAATATAATTAACTTAGTTTAATTAGAATAATTTTAATCTTTTTTCATAATAAATAAAAATGAATTAGACTTAGGTTTTTTTTTACACTTTTAATTTCTTTTTTTATTTTATTTCATTAAAAAACACAAAAACATTTTTTTAATTAATTAATTGATTAGTAAATTAGGTTTAATTTCACTTAATTGCAAAAAAGGACAATCTCATTCTTTCTCAAAAAAAGGGTCAAAACCCTAAGGACGTCCCGATTCTTTCTTTCGCGCGTATTTTTTTTTTTAATTCATTATTTTGTATCTGCTCCAGAAATGTAATAGTTAATTAGGATCTTTTACCGTTTTCTTTAATTTTCTCGCACTTATTTTCCAAACGGGTTTTTGTTTTTGGCGATGTATAGATTCGCGCCTTGTAATAGCTAGATTTACCTTTTCCGCACTTTATTTTCCGCACTCTTAACTGTTAAAAAATGCATGAAAGACTTGTATGAAAATTAAAATCAATCTGTAGCTCACAAATAACATGTACAAGATAAACATTAACCGAGTTCAACACACATGCACATGCCACTCCTAGGGTACGCCTCACTGGTTGCCTCGAACGTGGTCGTCAAGTATAGGGTGTCTTAGAGGTCGCCCTCCTGTCTAAGATCCATTTGCCTCGAAACGGTTGCCTCGGATAAAAAGGATCTAGGACATTAGGGTTACCACTAAGGCGTCCTACCATTGCTTTGGTGACCGCATTGTCCCTTAATCGAATTGACCCGAATAACTCCAACGATGGTGCTACCTACCTCTCAATGGTGGGATATCACTATCTAAAGGATTCTTACACAGCCCAATTCCTTAGAGTAGGTAGATTCTCCTGGGTACTTGCTCTTTCAAAACAAACAAAAAAAAACATCTTTTCGCACCCCACACTTTCAAAAAGTTTTCAAACAAATATTTCATACACTCTTGAGGACAGATACAAGAGTTACTTAGAAATTTTTCAAACGAAACTTTTTCAAAACCCACAAACACAAGAAAAGCAAACATTTTTGAAAACATAGTGAGCAAGTACCTAAGAGCCCGTGGATAACCACGGATAGAAAGGGTGCTAACACCTTCCCTTTCTATAAATCTACCTCCCGAACCGAGAAACATCTCAAATAAGGAATTTTGCTGTGCTTTTGTCCTTTCCATGTTGGAGAACATAAAATACGGTGGCGACTCTTGCTTACCGTGACATTTTGCGAACCAGCTTAAAAAACAGTCAGTTCTATTTCCACCGATCATAGAACTGGCGACTCTGCTGGGGACTTTAATAAGTGAGGTGTACCTTAGGATTAGACCACTCTTATGTTTTCAATTGCTTGTTTGTTTGCTTTAATATTGTGGGCCTGTCTTGGAGTTTCATAGATCCTAACCCGGATCTGGGGGATACCTTTTAGAAAGTAGCAACAAACTGTGAGGGAACTGTGCGGGGTATACCGACACGGTTGAAGCAGTTTGCTACGTTGATGTGGCACTTTGGTGAGTACCGGTAACCCTTGAGTCAAGTCAAGGAGAGTACGGGGCCGCCGCGTGGTGTCGTGAAGCATCAACTGACCTTAGGAACCTTACTTGACCATCCTGGCCTCTTTAGGGGTAGTGAGATGACCGACTTTGGTGCAGTCCGAAGTTGGTAGATACTCGATACTACACTCATTGAGGGTTGTTTTCTTGGAATATTTTGATCGCCAGTTCAGTGGCTAAATCAAAACAATGAACATAGAAAACAACCCAATGATATTGAGCTCCTTAGAACCCAGTTACTTTTGATAGGACAGGTTTTTGAGCCCACCAACTTCAAGAGGGTAGTACCTAGACCTCATGCTGGCCTAAACTCAAAGGGTTGTCTTGTGTGACTTGTGTGCCTTCAAATTTGACTACTTGCATATTATCTGACACATGAGTTCCTTGCAGGTTTTGTTTACAGTCCTTAATCTGGGTTTATAACAGGGTCTACTTACATCACTCCACGCATATCATAACATCATACCATCATACCATTGCATACATCCTACATAAGGACTAATCCACTTCAAGGATCCCAAGGGTTTGTGATGCAGGTCATGATGAATCAAATGTCTAGCAAGGGGCAAAGGGGATTTATTTTCCTCTAGCCAAGGTTAATGACTTGAGTCAGGGGCTATGACCCACTCGATATGGTGAGCCTTGACTCTTGAAGAAGGACTCTCTACAATATGCAGTGCCTTCCATCAAGCTACCGTATTCAACTTCTAACAAATTTCTCTGTTTACCCCGCGAGATCCTTGAAAACATTGCATGCATACATACATATCATTGCATAACAGGTACCCTTGTTACAGGTCACTTACCATCTTCGCTGTTTATTTCAGCAATGGCTTCCCAATAAGACAACCAGGATCTTCAGGCTCAAGAGACTCGGTTCAGGGAAATCCTCCTAAACCTATCCAAGGGGCAGGAGGAGTTGAGAACACTCCTCATGGGGACTTTGGTCAGGAACAGTTCTGAGGACGATAAAGACGAACGATTGAAATGTCTACAATCTGAGGTAGATACAATGAGAACCCAGATGCTGGGGTAGATGGCTCTCATTCAAGACTTAGCTCAAAGACAAGAAGAGCTCAGGGTTCTCGTCAACCAACTGCTTCGGGATAACCAACTGGGGCAAACATCTAAGGTTGAAGAGCCAGTCATCATTAAATTCCCTTTGAGACAAGAAGACAAGGGAAAAGCTCCTCAACTTGCTTCAGGGTCACAAATTCAGCATCAACCTCACCAGCTTCAGCAAGACAGTATGAAGCAAGTAGTCAGGGTTGGGGACCAAACCGGTAATCAGCCCCCAAGAAGTCAAAGGTTTGGTTTGATGAATAGACCTCTCCAAGCTGCTGCTACTTCACAGGTCTCACAACGACCTCGCCAAGAACAACAGGTTGATCAGAGCAAACCAGACAAGCCCAAGAGGCAATTCACCCAGCTCAACATGTCGCTGTCCCAAGCTTTGTGTTGTACCCCAAAATTTGCCCTCCCATATTCTTCAAGAAATTGCCAAGTCAAGCTTCAAAATCTCCCAAGGGTTGCACAGTCCAATGGCCTCCTAACAGTCAAAGAATTAGGGTTTTGGTTATGGCAAAGAAATTGAAGCTTCCAAGGGTCCAAACAAGTCCCACATGCCTATAAACATTGTCAAGCATCCTTATGCCAAGTTTCAAGACTTTCAGCACAAAATTGCACAGTCAAAACCCTAATTGCACTACAGTCAACTGTAGGGGCAAAATGGTCATTTGACAGTCAAAAGTTCAAATTTTTGGTCAACATCTCATTTTTAAGCCACAAACATCATTTGATCAATGCTTGATCATGATTCTCAAAGCTTGGCTCAAAAATCATCAAGATGCAAAAGTTTCCTTATTTGGACAGTTGAAAAAGTCAACTGTAAATTGACCAGGGCATAACTTTCACATGGATTATCAGAAAAATTCCATCCAAAGCTCATTTTGAAGAGAAAGACATTTCCTACAACTCATCTTCATACTTCAAGTCCAAGAAATGCTCTCACAAAAAGTTATCAATTTCAACATTATAGGTCATTTTCAAAAGTCAACAAAAAGGGACTTTAAGTCAAAGGCCATAACTTGAGATTGTAAATCAAAATGACATGGGACCAAAGACATTGGTTATAGGACTCAAAGACCTTTCCAAAATGTCCAAGAACATGAGCAAATCTTAAAAATTGAGCAAGTTATGCCTTGTGGAAGTTGGGAAATTTTTGGATATTTTGAAAAGTCAACATTGATTCAAATGACCTAAAATTGCTAATGGGCCTCTTTTTCTTCCACAATTCATTATCCCAAGCATGTGCACGACCATTAGGCCCAAAAGGAAGTTTTTCTCCATTTTTATTTATTTATTTGGATTTTTTATTATTAATAATTCATTTAATTAAATAAAAATACATGAAAAATACAAAACTAATGAAATAAAATCTTTTTGTGCAGAAAACACTCTCATTGGACATTTAAGATTCATGCATAATCATTTGAGGAAAGTTTTGTCATGATTTGATACCAAATAGCATGAAAAAAGATTGAAAAAAGATCTTGAAAAATCAAATCTTTCAAACCATGAATGCTAAAGTTTTTGATTGATTTCTTTGACCTAATTCACTCTATACATAAGCCTGAACACAACCCTAATGCAATTAACCCCTAAGCTGCGCAGAAAACACCATTGGCAAACTTGAAAATTAGCAAAAAAACTCAAATCTGAAAACACTTTTGGAGGACGATTCAAGGCAAAAGGTCAATCTCATTAGCTTGCTAAGGCTTCATAGAAGGATTTTGCATCAAAAACCACAAGCTTTCGTGCCCAGAAACGTGAGAACAATCTCATCTGTACCGAAAAATTTTCATACTCGTGCATCTCAATTCATGCGTTTTTTGTAAATTTTAACATGTGATTTATATTCCTTATGCAATTCTGATGCTAACCCAATAGTTTAATTTTGTTTTCATGCCATATATGAAGATTTGCCATTAACAATATTTAGGGTTTGTCAAGCTTGAAATTGGGCGTTTCGTGATATGGAAAAATTAGGACACGTGAATATCACCATTGAATCAAGCATACTCAGACGAAGAGAACCCCACCCTCGCGCTCAATTTTTGAGGCCTTATGGTCTATTCGCTATTTTCTAATATAGCATCTATAGCAACGTTTGAAAACTGTTGCTTATTGTTTTTATATTTCAGAAAAAGAAAACACAACGAGGAGGACGATGAAGTGGCATAAGCTGATTGGAACATTCAAATTCTTCGCGCGTTTTTAAGCCACTGACCATTTTTCTTTTATAATATTTGTTAGTTATTATATGTTAAACGCGTGTGGATTGGTTCAGTGGTAAGCACAGTTGTTGGTAACATTCATGACCTGGGTTCGAGCCCCAGGTCTTCACTCTTTCAATATTATTTTTCATTTAGTATTCACATGCAGTTTCAACATGGTGGACCACTATGCCCCTTCAAAATCAAGCCATCCATGTGTTCCCCACTATCAATCTCAGGAACACAGTTTGAAGAGCACGGTATACTGCAGTCAACCACTCCACACGTTGCATGAAAAAGTCAATGAGGCCATGCTGTAATGGGCTAGAATAATTGGGCTTTCACCTCCACTTTGGGGACAGATACCCCCCTAGGTTTGCCAATTTTACTTTCTTTATTTTTTTTTAGTATTATTTTTACTTTCTATTAATTATTGTTATTAATTAATTTCATATTTTTATAACACAAAAAACACATAAAAAAATCAGAAAAGAGAAAAAACATAATAAATATTTTATTTTAGTATTTTCATAAATAAATTGCATTAATTCATTTAGTTATTAAATTAGGTTTAATAATAATATTTTCATAATAAAAATCTAAAAAAAATATAGAATTAGGGTTTAATTAATTTTTATCTTTTTTTATTTTTATTTCATAAATAATTAAATATTTCCTCTTATTTATTTTTGTAATTAAAATTGCATGTAAATTAATTAGGGTTAATTTTAGGATTAAAACTTTAATATGTTTTCTTAACAAATAAAAATTGTAGAATTAGGGTTAGCATTTATTTTAATTAATTCTTTTTCATTAAAATCGTAAAATACCAAAAATACGAAAAAAACAATTTCTTTTCTCTTTTTAATTAATTAATTCCCTCATTTAATTTAATTTTGCAAAAAAAGGGTCCAACGCCCTCGTTTAATTCTTATTCGCATATTTATTTCTTTTTTTCTTTTAATATTTATGTATCTCTCCCAAAGCCGTGTAACTAATTGCTCGCACTTTATTTTCTTTAATTCTTTCTTTATTTTCTGTCAAATCGGGTCCTGGTTTAATTTTGGCGATGTGGACCCGCGCCTTTTGTAATAGCTTAGAATCTTTTACTTTCCACAATTTTTAATTGTTAATCAAGGCATGAAAGAATGTATGGACAAAAATAAAAACAAACGCTAGATCACCAATAACATGAACAAGACAAAAATAAATGAACATGACACACAAATCACACACCACCCCTAGGGTACGCCTCACTGTTGCCTTGCCTCGAAAGGTGATCGTCGAGTAGAGGACGTCTTAGTAAGTCCTCATGATCCGAGAACCTGGCATGAGGGTAGCTTCTAAGGTGTCTTCCCATTGCTCTGGTGATCACCATGTCCCGAACCTCGAATTGACCCGAACACCTCCAACAGTGGCGCTACCTACCTCTCAATGGTGGGATGGCACTACTTTAAAGGACATTTACACAGACGAAATCCTTAGGGTAGGTAGGTTCTCGTAGATACTTGCTCTAAATTTCAAAACAAATTCAAAAAAAAATACTTTTCACACCGACACCTTTTCAAAAAGCTTTCGAAAGCAATTTTTCAAACACTCTTGAGGACCGATACAAGAGTCGAACTGAAATTTTCAAAGAAACTTTTTAAAACCCACAGTTGAAAAGCAAACAAACCATTTTTGAAAACACAAGTGAGCAAGTATCTAAAAGCCCATGGATAACCATGGATAGAAAGGGTGCTAACACCTTCCCTTTCTATAATCTACCTCCCGAACCGAGAGCAATCTCTTTAAGGAATTTTTCTGTGCTTTTGTCCTTTCCATTTAGAGAAAATAAAAGATGGTGGCGACTCTTGCTTCCGCGACATTTCGCGAACCAGCGTTAAACAGTCAGTTCCAGATCCACCGATCACAGAACTGGCGACTCTACTGGGGAGAAAAACTTAAAGTGAGGTGTACCTTAGGGATAGTTCATAACTGTGTTTTCAATTGCTTTCTTTGCTTGCTTTAAATTGTGGGACTGTCTTGGGAGCTCTATAGATCCTAACCCGGATCTGGGGGATACCTTCTTAGAAAGTAGCAACAAGGCTGTGAGGGAACTGTGCGGGGTATACCGACATGGTTGAAACAGTCTGCTACGTTGATGTGGCACTTTGGTGTGTACCGGTAACCCTTGAGTTCAGTCAAGGAGAGTACGGGGCCTCCGCGTGGTATCGTGAAGCATCAACAGACCTTAGGAACCTTAATTGAACTATCTTGGCCTCTTTAGGGTAGTGAGATAACTGACCTTGGTGCAGTCCGAAGTTGGTTGATACTCGATACTACACTCAATTGAGGGTTGCTTTCCTGGAATATTTTGGTCGCCAGTTCAGTGGCTAAATCGAAACGATGAACAATGAAAGCAATCCCGTGATATTGGGACCCTTAGAACCCGGTTACTTCTAATAGGACAGGTTGAACCCACTAACTTCAAGAGGGTACTACCCAGACCCCATGCTGGCCTTAAACCCTAAGGGCTTGTCTTGTGTGCCTTGTATGCCTTACATGTTTGTCTTTGTAAATATCTGTGGTGTGTTTAATCATAGCATCATGACATCATCCAGCATCATATGCATTGACTAACCATTTCAGGGGTTCGAATTTTCATCTTTGTTCTTGTTTTGTAGGACATGGAAAGTGTTCGTAGAAAGACAATTCAAATTAGTCTTGTAAGGATCCCTCCTCAGCTTAAGGAACTTATATCCAGGATTCCCGAGAACTCTTCATTCAGTGAAAGACATGGAAGTCTCATCAGCTTGGTCAATACCAACATTGAGGAAGATATGATAAAAGTCATGTTCCAGTTCTTTGACCCTCTGCATCACTGTTTCACCTTCTTGGACTATCAGCTGGTACCTACATTGGAGGAGTTCTCCCGGCTCCTGAAGATCCCTATCCTTGATCAACTACCCTACAACGGTACGGAAAAGGAACCCAGGCTTGAAGAGATTGCTAAAGCCTTGCACCTACAGTCATCTGACCTCAAGGGACATTGGGAAGTTAGAAGTGGTATCAAAGGGTTCTTAGCCAGGTTTCTGTTTGAAAAGGCCCATGAATGTTGGAACTCCCTTGACTTGCAAGCTTTTGAAGAAGTGGTGGCCCTCCTTGTCTATGATTTGGTGTTGTTCCCTAACCCAGATCAGCTTATAGATATCAGTGCCATCCAGATCTTTATGTCCAGGAATCCTATACCTACGTTGCTGGGGGACATCCTTCACTCATGTTACACTCGAACCATGAGAAAAAGAGGTGTCCTTATGTGTTGCACTCCTCTCCTGGGAAGGTGGTTTATTTCGCACCTTCCACAATCAGTCTTGAAGAATGAGCGGGGTTTGAGATGGTCACAACGATTGATGACTCTTACACATGCAGATATACATTGGTGCCCTCGGTCCAGAGAAGATGTCACTATCATTGATCGTTGCGGGGAGTACCCTAATGTTCCTTTACTTGGAATCAGAGGAGGTATTACTTATAACCCCTGCCTGGCTTGGAGACAGTTTGGTTATGCTCGGAGGGATGGTCCTCATGACATGCTAATTCCTGACATAGTTTTTGACTTCGACAACGATACTCAAGGACTTCGCCAGAGATTTATCAGAGCCTGGAGGATGCCAAGTAGGATAGACAGTAAGACACTGGGGCACAGGAATTCCATCCCGTTGGAACCTTATCTCAAGTGGGTACGAGCCCGCTCCCAAAAGTTGGTAATGCCTTATCCTCATATGCTCCCGGTAATCAAAGAGCCAGTCTTGGAAGGAGAAGTGTCCTACACTATTCAGCACCCTGATATGCCCACATCCTGGGAAGAGATGCAGAAGAGCTGGATCCAGCTTAAGGAAGAACGGAATTCTCTTGAGACCAGTCTACATGCCAGTGAAAAGAAGGTCTTGGAGCTCACCCGCCTGTTGCATGAGGAGAGGAATCTCAACACTTACATAGCTCCAAAGAGGATGCGTAGTATATTCTGGGATTGATTTGCTTTTGTATTATTTCACCCATGAGGCTTTGATGTACTGAACAATTTTCCTTAATGATAACGTGTGTTCTTTTTTTGTCTACAACAAATTTGAACTTTCGAACCCTTGAATGCATTGCATGAACACATATCATTCATCATGTGCATAGCAGGTTTTTCCTCTTTTCAGGTTGCTTACAGTTCTTCGCTGTTTATTTCAGCATCATGAATCCTGACTCATCATCAACTGAGACATCCATCAAAGCTCTTCAGGCGCAGAATGCGCAATTTCAGGAATTAATCAAGGGTTTGGCTCAAGGCCAAGAAGAGCTGAAGGCTCTGCTCCTGAAGAAGGAGAAGAAGAAGAAGAGAAGAACTGTTCTGTTTAGCTCGGGCTGAAGGTTTGGCAACACTTTGCATAATGAAGAGGTTGGTTCTTCCGTTGGCAAGGGTACTCCTCAAGAGGCAAGGGTTCCTAGTCCGGTAGTCTCCGACAACGAGACGAATTTTGATGAAGAGCAGTACCCTCCTGCAGAAGACAGATACAAGCAACTGGAGGATAGCTTGAGTGCTATGGAGATACAACAGGTGCCTGGGCTGGATTTCGGAGATCTGGGTTTGTTTACTGGTGTGATTATTCCTCATAAGTTCAAAGCACCATCTTTCACTAAGTACGACGGGGCGTCTTGCCCCAAGCTACATCTCAGGTCCTATGTTCGGAAGATTCAACCGTACTCAGCGGATAAAAATTTGTGGATCCACTTCTTCCAGGAGAGTCTTTCAGGGACTCATCTCGAATGGTTCTATCAGCTGGATGGGACCAAGGTTCGTAACTGGGAGGAGTTGGCTACTGCTTTCTACAAGCAGTATCAATATAATGCCGACCTTGCCCCTACACGTACCCAACTCCAGGGTATGTCGTTAGGTTCAAGTGAAGGTTTTAAGGAGTACGCTCAGAAGTGGAGAGACCTGGCTGGCAGGGTGCAGCCTCCGTTGACTGATCGTGAGTTGGTAGACATGTTCTTGGGGACCCTATCTGGGCCATTTTTCAACCATCTCATCGGGAATTCGTCTGTCGGGTTCACTGATCTGATTCTGACTGGAGAAAGAATCGAGGCTGGGTTGAAGTCTGGAAAGATTCCGAAGGGTGCATCGTCTAGCTCTGAGAAGAAACCCTTCAAGAAGGAGGCCAGTGCGGTGTATGGGCCTAGAAGGCAGGATAAACCAGAGCGCCGTCAATCTGTCAGTGCATTAATGATTGCCAAGCCTGCAGCCGCTCCTCGGCAAGCTAACCAACCAAGGGCTGAGAGACCCAGAAGGGAATTCACCCGTTTGAGTATGACCTTGTCGCAGATCTTACCACAGTTGCTCTCAACCAACTTAGTAACCGTCAGAGAGGCTCCGAAGTTTGCAAATACTTCCTCTCCTAAGTACAATCCAAATGCCCGCTGTGCTTACCATTCTGATAGCCCGGGGCATGCCACTGATGACTGTTGGGCATTAAGGAACAAGCTGCAGGACCTTATTGACGCCAAGGAGGTACAGTTTGAGGCATCTGAGAAGCCTAATGTAGTGACAGCTCCCCTGCCTGCTCATGGAGTGAATGCTATTGGGGACGAAGACGAAGTGGATGAAGCTGAGTTTAATAGTTGGATTTACCCGGCAACCGACAGTGGACTTAACAATTGGAGTGAAAAAGACAACCTATCTGTTTCTCTTGTTACTAAGTAATGAATTCCTATGTTTTTGCTATTTGTAATAAACAATAAATAAACTCTATGGCCCGGTGTCTTACCCGAGGCACCGCGGTTTCATTTGTGAGGGCATATAAATTGTCATGTCATATATCATAAATGAAAATCTTGGACGTTTTCTCGCATTTCAAATCTTATGCTCCTTTTCTGTCTTTTCTTCCTTTACATATATTTCAAAACAGCTGTATTTACACACACACTCACTCATACAGGTTTCAATCCACTCTGGATCTCACTGATAACAACTCTGCTACTGCCAATTATGACTTCGAAAATCCGATCAACTTAGCCGAAGACGAAGGTGAAGATGATTGCGAAGTGCCTGGCGAGCTTGCAAGACTGTTGCTTCAGGAAGAGAGGGCAATTCAACCCCATGAAGAGCCAGTGGAAACAATAAACCTGGGTACTGAAGAAGACAGGAAAGAGGTAAAGATTGGTGCCAACCTAGAGCTCAGCGTGAAGCAACGGTTAACCAAGATGTTACATGATTATAGGGAGATCTTTGCCTGGTCCTACGAAGACATGCCCGGGTTGGATACCGATATTGTGGTACATCACTTGCCTACTAAGGAAGACTGCCCTCCAGTTAAGCAAAAGGTCCGCCGTATGCGTCCAGAGATGTCTGAGAAGATCAAAGCCGAGGTTATGAAGCAGTTTGATGCCGGGTTTCTTGCAGTAACTTCTTACCCTCAGTGGGTTGCTAATGTGGTGCCGGTACCTAAGAAGGACGGTAAGGTCAGAATGTGTGTCGATTACAGGGATCTGAACAGGGTCAGTCCCAAGGATGACTTCCCTTTACCTCACATTGATGTCCTTGTTGATAATACAGCTCAGCACAAGGTATTCTCTTTCATGGATGGCTTTTCAGGTTACAATCAGATCAAGATGGCACCTGAAGACATGGAAAAGACTACATTCGTTACTCAGTGGGGCACCTTATGTTACAAGGTCATGCCTTTTGGATTAAAGAACGCTGGGGCAACCTACCAACGTGCCATGGTTGCTTTATTTCATGACATGATCCATCACGAGATAGAAGTGTACGTCGACGACATGATCGCAAGGTCCCAAACTGAGGAAGAGCATCTAGATCATCTGCAGAAATTGTTTGACCGGTTGAAACTGTACAAGCTGAGGTTGAACCCGAACAAGTGCACCTTCGGGGTAAGATCTGGGAAGTTTCTAGGCTTCGTTGTAAGTGATAAGGGTATTCAAGTGGACCCTGCTAAGGTCAAAGCTATTCAAGAAATTCCAGTTCCTAAGACAGAGAAGGAAGTCAGAGGCTTTTTAGGACGCCTGAATTACATTGCTCGATTCATCTCACACCTAACTGCTACCTGTGAGCCAATCTTCAAGCTGCTGAAGAAAGATCAGGTAGTACGTTGGAATGATAAATGTCAGGCTGCCTTTGACAGAATCAAAGAGTATCTCCAAGAACCACCCATCCTCATGCCACTGGTCGAAGGGAGACCTCTGATACTATATCTAACAGTGCTTGACAACTCAATGGGGTGTGTGCTGGGGCAGCATGACGAGTCTGGCCGAAAAGAGCATGCCATTTATTACCTTAGCAAAAAGTTTACCGACTGTGAGACCCGATACTCACTGCTTGAGAAAACTTGCTGCGCTTTGGTATGGGCTGCTCGCCGGCTGAGACAGTATATGCTGACTCACACTACCTTGTTGATCTCAAAGATGGATCCTATAAAGTATATATTCGAAAAGCCTGCTCTGTCTGGGAGAATTGCAAGATGGCAAATGATCTTGACGGAATACGACATTCAGTACACGACCCAGAAATCCATCAAGGGAAGTGTATTGGCAGACCACTTGGCACATCAGGCCGTAGATGACTATCAGTCAATGAACTTCGAGTTTCCGGATGAAAGCATCATGATAGTGACTGATTGTGAAGTACCTGGACTGGATGAAGGACCTGAGGAAGGATCCCGATGGTCTATGCACTTTGACGGAGCCTCCAATGCTTTAGGTAACGGTATCGGCGCTATAATCATATCACCACAAGGCACTCATACTCCACTCACTGCCCGGCTGTGTTTCAATTGTACCAACAACATGGCAGAGTATGAGGCGTGCATCATGGGTCTTCAAGCTGCGATCGACCTAAGGATTAAGTTTCTGAGTGTCTTCGGAGATTCCGCTCTCGTGATCAATTAGATCAAAGGAGAGTGGGATACGAAACATCCAAACCTGATTCCTTACAGAGAATGTGTGTTGACCTTAGTCCCCCACTTCACAGAGATAACCTTTGAACACTTTCCAAGAGAAGAGAATCAGCTGGCGGACGCGTTAGCTACAATGTCTTCTATGTTCAAGGTCAAATGGGACAATGAGGCTCCCCGGATCATCATCTGGAAACTGGACGAACCGGCATACTGTTGTGATCTCGAGACTGAATTGGTGACTAAGAAGCCTTGGTACCATGAGGTGAAGAGATACTTGGAAACTCAGGAATACCCTGAAGGTGCCTCTATCAATGATAAGAAGTTCCTGAGGAGGTTCGCGGCAAAGTTCTTCCTTAGAAACGGCATCTTGTACAAGCGAAACCATGACTCAACCTTACTGCGTTGTGTGGATAAGACTGAAGCAGAAAGGATCATGGAAGAGCTACATGAAGGGACCTTCGGTACACATTCCAGTGGACATACAATGGCAAAGAAGATCCTTCGGGCAGGGTATTTCTGGTCCACAATGGAAGCTGACTGCTACCAACATTCTAGGACATGCCATAAGTGCCAGATTTATGCAGACAAGGTGCATGTTCCTCCAGTTCCCCTGAATGTTCTGACTGCGCCTTGGCCGTTTGCAATGTGGGGCATAGACATGATCGGCGAGATTAAACCTACAGCATCTAATGGGCATCGCTTCATCCTGGTGGCAATTGATTATTTTACAAAGTGGGTTGAAGCAGCATCCTATGCCACGGTAACCAAGACTGTTGTGGCACGGTTCATTCGGCATAATCTGATCTGTCGATACGGCGTCCCTGAGAGAATCATTACAGACAACGGTACCAATCTGAATAACAAGATGATCACTGAGCTCTGCGAGCAGTTCAAAATACAGCACCACAATTCTTCTCCTTACAGACCGAAGATGAATGGGGCTATCAAAGCAGCAAATAAGAACATCAAGAAAATCGTGCAGAAGATGACAATGACTTATAAATATTGGCACGAGATGTTACCGTTCTCTCTACATGGGTACCGTACCTCAGCTAGGACGTCAACCGGGGCAACTCCTTTCTCTTTGGTTTATGGTATGGAGGCAGTCTTACCGATCGAAGTGCAAATACCCTCTCTCCGGATAATGAAGGATGCAAATCTGAGCAAAGATGATTGGATCCAGACACGACTTGATCAACTCAACCTTATTGATGAAAAGAGACTTGCTGCTATCTGCCATGGTCAGACGTATCAGAAACGGATGATCAGGGCATTTAACAAAAAGGTCAGACCACAGGAATATCAAGTTGGGGATCTGGTAATCAAGAGAATCATCCTTCCTCAGAGTGATCCAAGGGGAAAATGGACCCCTACGTACGAAGGGCCATTTGTGGTTAAACATGTGTTCTCAGGAGGAGCCATGATTCTAACCAATATGGATGGTGACGACCTTCCTCACCCCGCCAATGCAGACATAGTAAAAAGATACTACGCATGAAAAAAACCCGCTAGGCTGACATGCCTAGGCAAAAATTAGGGCTTCCCGGCGAACCAAAAGGGTTCGGGCAAAATGAAGGGATGAAATGAAAAATCTGTACACCCGGCAAGTCGAAAACCTGAAAAGGCGACTTGGGCAAAAATGGGTATCCCGGTGGACTGAAAACCCGAAAGGGCGGTCCAGGCAAAAATTAGGGATAAAAGCGTAATACTATGTCGCATTGATCACTTTGCATCCAGAATCCGGTATCTACACCAAGTTCAGACGGCATCGATCAGTCAGCTTCACCTTCAACCAAGGTCATCAAGTGATGAGACGCTCGGAGTTATAAAGGCAATAGCAGAGTTGAAACCCAGTGGGATCATTCATTTCACACAGCTGTTTTATTTTCTTTTGCACAAAATTTGTATAAACTCTTTTGTTCGGCGGCGTTCTCTTACTAGGACGTCAGCCTCTTGTACATAAAATGCCTATTTACAGGCCATTTAAAAATCAATACAAATATACTTTTCAGTTAAAAGTGCCAATTGTTTTTCTTTTTCCGTTTTGTTTTGCGAAGAACGTCCAAGGTTCAATTTGTGATATATGCATTGACAATAATTTGCTAACTCATAAATATTTGCATACGAAACAAAGGATTAATTACAGGTAACACTAGAAACAGGGGCAATAAAGAGTTGCCCAGGAAATCTAATTGTTCTGTCCTCCAAGGTACCAAGGTAGGTTCAACTAAAGAACATAACCGGCATATCTCAATTCCCCAGAGAGTGAGCCAACAAATCAATATACTCTCCTCAAGCAGTCAAGTTATCTAATCTTTAAGAAGTTGGGTATCCTCCATCAGATCTCAACATTCCTCAGCAGCAATGTACACATTCTTAACAAGCATCCCCGGCAATCTTGGTCTAAAGATTGTTCCCCGGCGGCATACCAACATTCAAAGGAATCACTTCCCCCGCAGTTCAAACTTCCCCAAGAGAGTCCAATCCAGTTTCCCCAGGAAAGTTGGAATCCGTTTATTTCCCCAAGCAATAAGCTTATCCCCAGTAGATTCTGGAAGCTTATCCTCGCAGAACACGAACGCGTCGTCCGGCTTTATTCAAAGAGTTATTTCCTTACCAGGATATAACTGGGTTATCCTCAGCCAAAAGCCATGGAAAGAGCGTCCTCGATGGAGTCTTCTTATCCCCAGCAAAGTCCATTAACACTTCCAATATAACGACGGTATCCCCAACAAGTTATTATCAATAACTCAGCAAAGTATCTCTCTCCCCACAGAGTATTGCTCCCCAGCAAGATTACTAGAGTACTTTTCTCCCCGCAGAGTAACCCATTCGCCAAGTTCATTCCCTGACGGAGTTATCTTTTCCTACCGGTATTCTTGCAACTATCATCCCCAGCGGAGGCGAAAACCTATTCTTCAAACATCAGCCCAGGAGTGACTTCCCGGCACCCGTTAAGGATTTACTTTCCTAGACGAAAAAATACATTCATAAACATCTTCATACATTATAGCATGCATATACGCATCATGAACATACAATCTCACGTATTCAGAGAGCATCTCGCATGTCATACCACATGACATCGCATACAACTAACGCTTGTCTTTTCAGGACAAAAGTACAAAAATGATTACCATCAATGGTCGCAACTAAAGATCCGATTCCTGAATCTTGCCAGGGTGTATCTGTTGACGACTATTACCAGACCCGATTCCTATATCTTGCCAGGGTGTGTCTGAAGAGTTCGAGGATCCGATACCTGAATCATGCCAGGGTGTATCCGTTGAAGACTAGCATTACCAGATCCGATTCATGTATCTTGCCAGGGTGTGTCTGAAGAGTTCGAGGATCCGATACCTGAATCATGCCAGGGTGTATCCGTTGAAGACTAGCATTACCAGATCCGATTCCTGTATCTTGCCAGGGTGTGTCTGAAGAGTTCGAAGATCCGATTCCTGAATCATGCCAGGGTGTATCCGTTGAAGACTAGCATTACCAGATCCGATTCCTGTATCTTGCCAGGGTGTGTCTGAAGGGTTCGAGGATCCGATACCTGAATCATGCCAGGGTGTATTCGTTGAAGACTAGCATTACCAGATCCGATTCCTGTATCTTGCCAGGGTGTGTCTGAAGAGTTCGAGGATCCGATACCTGAATCATGCCAGGGTGTATCTGTTGAAGACTAGCATTACCAGATCCGATTCCTGTATCTTGCCAGGGTGTGTCTGAAGAGTTCGAGGATCCGATACCTGAATCATGCCAGGGTGTATCCGTTGAAGACTAGCATTACCAGATCTGATTCCTGTATCTTGCCAGGGTGTGTCTGAAGAGTTCGAGGATCCGATACCTGAATCATGCCAGGGTGTATCCGTTGAAGACTAGCATTACCAGATCCGATTCCTGTATCTTGCCAGGGTGTGTCTGAAGAGTTCGAGGATCCGATACCTGAATCATGCCAGGGTGTATCCGTTGAAGACTAGCATTACCAGATCTGATTCCTGTATCTTGCCAGGGTGTGTCTGAAGAGTTCGAGGATCCGATACCTGAATCATGCCAGGGTGTATCCGTTGAAGACTAGCATTACCAGATCCGATTCATGTATCTTGCCAGGGTGTGTCTGAAGAGTTTGAGGATCCGATACCTGAATCATGCCAGGGTGTATCCGTTGAAGACTAGCATTACCAGATCCGATTCCCGTATCTTGCCAGGGTGTGTCTGAAGAGTTCGAGGATCCGATACCTGAATCATGCCAGGGTGTATCCGTTGAAGACTAGCATTACCAGATCCGATTCCTGTATCTTGCCAGGGTGTGTCTGAAGAGTTCGAGGATTCGATACCTGAATCATGCCAGGGTGTATCCGTTGAAGACTAACATTACCAGACTTGATTCCTGTATCCCGCCAGGGCACGTCTGAAGAATTCAAAGATCCAATTCCTGTAACCAGCCAGGACATATCTACACAAAGCATCTAAAAACCAGCTCCTGCAACATGTCAGGTACTCATTTTTTCTTTTGCAGGTACGCAGGTTCTCGCTAAGGAATCTCTTACGCGATCAACATCCAGATGGCATCTATAAGCCCATCATCCTATTCATCAATCTCTAAATGGCATCTATATGCCCATTTCCATCACACTGCTACTATGTGAGCGCAAATTTCTGGGCACTCTAGTGTTCAATCATCTTCCACCCTCGGATTACGAAAGGCATATCAGCCAATCTGCGTCCTCCGGTCTAAGAAGATTGAACAGGGGAAACTGTTGTACCCCAAAATTTGCCCTCCCATATTCTTCAAGAAATTGCCAAGTCAAGCTTCAAAATCTCCCAAGGGTTGCACAGTCCAATGGCCTCCTAACAGTCAAAGAATTAGGGTTTTGGTTCTGGCAAAGAAATTGAAGCTTCCAAGGGTCCAAACAAGTCCCACATGCCTATAAACATTGTCAAGCATCCTTATGCCAAGTTTCAAGACTTTCAGCACAAAATTGCACAGTCAAAACCCTAATTGCACTACAGTCAACTGTAGGGGCAAAATGGTCATTTGACAGTCAAAAGTTCAAATTTTTGGTCAACATCTCATTTTGAAGCCACAAACATCATTTGATCAATGCTTGATCATGATTCTCAAAGCTTGGCTCAAAAATCATCAAGATGCAAAAGTTTCCTTATTTGGACAGTTGAAAAAGTCAACTGTAAATTGACCAGGGCATAACTTTCTCATGGATTATCAGAAAAATTCCATCCAAAGCTCATTTTGAAGAGAAAGACATTTCCTACAACTCATCTTCATACTTCAAGTCCAAGAAATGCTCTCACAAAAAGTTATCAATTTCAACATTATAGGTCATTTTCAAAAGTCAACAAAAAGGGACTTTAAGTCAAAGGCCATAACTTGAGATTGGTAAATCAAAATGACATGGGACTAAAGACATTGGTTAGAGGACTCAAAGACCTTTCCAAAATGTCCAAGAACATGAGCAAAGCTTAAAAATTGAGCAAGTTATGCCTTGTGGAAGTTGGGAAATATTTGGATATTTTGAAAAGTCAACATTGATTCAAATGACCTAATATTGCTAATGGGCCTCTTTTTCTTCCACAATTCATTATCCCAAGCATGTGCACGACCATTAGGCCCAAAAGGAAGTTTTTCTCCATTTTTATTTATTTATTTGGATTTTTTATTATTAATAATTCATTTAATTAAATAAAAATACATGAAAAATACAAAACTAATGAAATAAAATCTTTTTGTGCAGAAAACACTCTCATTGGACATTTAAGATTTGTGCATAATCATTTGAGGAAAGTTTTGTCATGATTTGATACCAAATAGCATGAAAAAAGATTGAAAAAAGATCTTGAAAAATCAAATCTTTCAAACCATGAATGTTAAAGTTTTTGATTGATTTCTTTGACCTAATTCACTCTATACATAAGCCTGAACACAACCCTAATGCAATTAACCCCTAAGCTGCGCAGAAAACACCATTGGCAAACTTGAAAATTAGCAAAAAAACTCAAATCTGAAAACACTTTTGGAGGACGATTCAAGGCAAAAGGTCAATCTCATTAGCTTGCTAAGGCTTCATAGAAAGATTTTGCATCAAAAACCACAAGCTTTCGTGCCCAGAAACGTGAGAACAATCTCATCTGTACCGAAAAATTTCCATACTCGTGCATCTCAATTCATGCGTTTTTTGTAAATTTTAACATGTGATTTATATTCCTTATGCAATTCTGATGCTAACCCAATAGTTTAATTTTGTTTTCATGCCATATATGAAGATTTGCCATTAACAATATTTAGGGTTTGTGAAGCTTGAAATTGTGCGTTTCGTGATATGGAAAAATTAGGACACGTGAATATCACCATTGAATCAAGCATACTCAGACGAAGAGAAACCCACCCTCGCGCTCAATTTATGAGGCCTTATGGTCTATTCGCTATTTTCTAATATAGCATCTATAGCAACGTTTGAAAACCGTTGCTTATTGTTTTTATATTTCAGAAAAAGAAAACACAACGAGGAGGACGATGAAGTGGCATAAGCTGATTGGAACATTCAAATTCTTCGCGCGTTTTTAAGCCACTGACCATTTTTCTTTTATAATATTTGTTAGTTATTATATGTTAAACGCGTGTGGATTGGTTCAGTGGTAAGCACAGTTGTTGGTAACATTCATGACCTGGGTTCGAGCCCCAGGTCTTCACTCTTTCAATATTATTTTTCATTTAGTATTCACATGCAGTTTCAACATGGTGGACCACTATGCCCCTTCAAAATCAAGCCATCCACGTGTTCCCCACTATCAATCTCATGAACACAGTTTGAAGAGCACGGTATACTGCAGTCAACCACTCCACACGTTGCATGAAAAAGTCAATGAGGCCATGCTATAATGGGCCAGAATAATTGGGCTTTCACCTCCACTTTGGGGACAGATACCCCCCTAGGTTTGCCAATTTTACTTTCTTTATTTTTTTTAGTATTATTTTTACTTTCTATTAATTATTGTTATTAATTAATTTCATATTTTTATAACACAAAAAACACATAAAAAAATCAGAAAAGAGAAAAAACATAATAAATATTTTATTTTAGTATTTTCATAAATAAATTGCATTAATTCATTTAGTTATTAAATTAGGTTTAATAATAATATTTTCATAATAAAAATCTAAAAAAAAATATAGAATTAGGGTTTAATTAATTTTTATCTTTTTTTTATTTTTATTTCATAAATAATTAAATATTTCCTCTTATTTATTTTTGTAATTAAAATTGCATGTAAATTAATTTGGGTTAATTTTAGGATTAAAACTTTAATATGTTTTCTTAACAAATAAAAATTGTAGAATTAGGGTTAGCATTTATTTTAATTAATTCTTTTTCATTAAAATCGTAAAATACCAAAAATACGAAAAAAAAACAATTTCTTTTCTCTTTTTAATTAATTAATTCCCTCATTTAATTTAATTTTGCAAAAAAAGGGTCCAACGCCCTCGTTTAATTCTTATTCGCATATTTATTTCTTTTTTTCTTTTAATATTTATGTATCTCTCTCAAAGCCGTGTAACTAATTGCTCGCACTTTATTTTCTTTAATTCTTTCTTTATTTTCTGTCAAATCGGGTCCTGGTTTAATTTTGGCGATGTGGACCCGCGCCTTTTGTAATAGCTTAGAATCTTTTACTTTCCGCAATTTTTAATTGTTAATCAAGGCATGAAAGAATGTATGGACAAAAATAAAAACAAACGCTAGATCACCAATAACATGAACAAGACAAAAATAAATGAACATGACACACAAATCACACACCACCCCTAGGGTACGCCTCACTGTTGCCTTGCCTAGAAAGGTGATCGTCGAGTAGAGGACGTCTTAGTAAGTCCTCATGATCCGGGAACCTGGCATGAGGGTAGCTTCTAAGGTGTCTTCCCATTGCTCTGGTGATCACCATGTCCCGAACCTCGAATTGACCCGAACACCTCCAACAGTGGCGCTACCTACCTCTCAATGGTGGGATGGCACTACTTTAAAGGACATTTACACAGACGAATTCCTTAGGGTAGGTAGGTTCTCGTAGATACTTGCTCTAAATTTCAAAACAAATTCAAAAAAAATACTTTTCACACCGACACCTTTTCAAAAAGCTTTCGAAAGCAATTTTTCAAACACTCTTGAGGACCGATACAAGAGTCGAACTGAAATTTTCAAAGAAACTTTTTAAAACCCACAGTTGAAAAGCAAACAAACCATTTTTGAAAACACAAGTGAGCAAGTATCTAAGAGCCCATGGATAACCATGGATAGAAAGGGTGCTAACACCTTCCCTTTCTATAATCTACCTCCCGAACCGAGAGCAATCTCTTTAAGGAATTTTTTTGTGCTTTTGTCCTTTCCATTTGGAGAAAATAAAAGACGGTGGCGACTCTTGCTTCCGCGACATTTCGCGAACCAGCGTTAAACAGTCAGTTCCAGATCCACCGATCACACTTTGCAACACCTGTTGAAGTTGAATCTGGTGACGTTGATAAGACCTCACCCTAATCCTAAGACTTCTTCACCCAACTATAATCCTGGGGCCAGGTGCGCATGTTAGAACAAAGCTTGAATCTACTACCCTATGTTTAAGTTTTGATGATAACAAATTGAAAAGATATACTATTTATGTGATTCATGTAAGAACTACTTGCTTCCTAAAATATTACTTTCTGTTTTGCAGAAACTCTGATAGGTATCAGCAAGAGCACACCTAATCAGCATCAGAATATTGGTTCTTAACGTCAGCATCAGAAGATGCTATATCAGAATACCAGAATCAGAAGAATAACTCACGCGAATGCTGAAGCTTGATGAACAGAACTGCGCTCAACACTCTGATAAAGACAACAACAGTTCATCAGCACTTAAGCAGAGTCAGAATGAGCCAAGCCAGAACATGCATTAAGTAGCAATGGTACTGTGCATTGAAAGCAAATTATTACCAACGGCTTCATTCCAGACAAGATCTGCTTAATAAGGAAAGTTTGTTATTATCATTGAATCAAGATTATTGCTCCAACGTTCAACAATCTCAGTGCTATATAAACAAGACTATGAAGATTGAATTGGCTAATGCTCTACATCATATTACACGCCTAAAAGCTATTCTACATCTTCTCATTCTCAGTTTGCTAAAAAGCTCCATATCTCCTTACTCAGTATTTTAGCAATCTAGTTTCATAAGCTTAAATTGTGTAACATCACAGTTGTGATACAGTTTTGTAGAAAACATTCACACACCTAGTTTTATCTTCTTTGTAAGAAAGTGTTTCCTTGACAAACCGGGTTGTGGTTTGCATCAAGAAGGCTTTAGAAATTGTTAAAGCAGATTGTAATATTCAGTTGAATATAGTGGATTAAGACCTCGTTGGAGAGAGGCGAAATCACCTTGACGGGTGGACTGGAGTAGTTTGAGATCAAACGAACCAGGATAAAAATATCTTGTTCATTGCATTAATTTTCAGTTTTACAATTCAACCCCCCTTCTTGTGTTTTTCACTTCTTCAATTGGCATCAGAGCGCCTGGTTCTGAGCTAAAACACTTAACCGTGTCAGTACAAGATCCAGCGTCAGAAAAACACAATGGCAGGAAATTATTCTCACACCAGCAATGACAACCATGAGGACAGAGACAGATTCAGCGGCAAACCTCCAGTCTTTGATGGAGAAAACTTTGATTACTGGAAAGACAGAATTGAAAGCTTCTTTCTGGCACATGATGCTGATCTGTGGGATATGGTGACAGATGGATACACGCACCCTGTGAATGCAAGCGGTCAGAAGATTGATAGAAAAACAATGACTGACCAACAAAAGCGTGACTTCAAGAATCACCACAAGGCCAGAACCATCCTTCTCAGCGCCATCTCGTATGTTGAATATGAAAAGATCTCCAACAAAGACACAACAAAGAACATATTTGACTCACTCAGAATGACGCATGAGGGCAACGTTCAGGTCAAAGAAACTAAAGCTCTGGCACTCATTCAGAAGTATGAGGCGTTCAAAATGGAAGAAAGTGAATCCATTGAAACAATGTTCTCAAGATTCCAGATTCTGGTAGCTGGTCTCAAGGTTCTGGACAAAGGTTACTCTACTGCTGATCACGTCAAGAAAATCATCAGAAGTTTACCCAAGCAGTGGAGGCCAATGGTTACAGCTCTGAAGCTAGCAAAAGATCTCAACAAAATTTCTCTGGAGGAACTCATTAGCTCCCTCAGAAGTCATGAGATAGAGCCAGAAGCTGATGAACCCCAGAAGCAAGGTAAGCCTTTAGCATTAAAATCTAACAAAAAATCTGAGTCTAAAGTTTTGCAGGCAGTTGAAGAAACATCTGATGGATCCTCATCAGAAGAAGACGAACTCTCCCTCCTCTCCAGAAGAGTGAATCAACTGTGGAAGAAGAGGCAAAGGAAGTTCAGGAATCCCAGAAGATCTGATCAGAACGAGTCTTCTTCCAGATACAGAAGGACAGATTCTTCCTCTGGATACAGAAGATCTGAAGGCTCCTCGGGAAGCAGAAAGCCAAACACCAAGGACATCATCTGCTATGAGTGCAATGAGCAAGGACACTACAAGAGTGACTGTCCAAAGCTTCAGAGGGAAAAGCCCAAAAAGAAGTTTGGAAGAGAAAAGAAGAAAAGTCTCATGGCTACATGGGATAACTCTGACTCGCCTGAAGCTGACTCAGAATCAGATGATGAGAGAGCAAACATAGCTCTCATGGCTAACATTTCAGAAGATAGTGAAGCTTCTGAATCAGACTCAGAATCAGATACTGAAGAGGTATTTCCTAACTTTGCTGTTAATTTTACCAAGGCTGAACTTGCTGAAAGCCTTAATGAAATCCTGGAAAGGTATCAGCAGATTAGAGTTAAATTCATAGACCTGAAAAGGAATCTTGAATCTGACTCTAATAAGACTGAGAGTCTTAAATTGGAGAATTCTGAGAATTAAAATCTCAAAATTAGAAAATACTTTACAAAACTCTCAGAAGGAACCAATTTCTGAAACTCCCAGCAACGCTGATGAGATCATCAAGGAGTATGATCACAGTTTCCATAAGTTCCTTGCTAAAAGCATAAATAGAAGCAAAATGGCTTCAATGATCTATGGAGTTAGCAGAAACGGCAGGAAGGGAATAGGATACCAAGGTAAGGTTCCTACACCAAAGAATGTCATGGACTTAACCATTAAACACACTCCTCTGAATTCACACTTTGTGTATGGTCACACACATGATATTAAATACACTAGCAGTAAGTACTCTGTGAAACCAAAATTCAACCAGAGTTTTGGTAAATCTAACAAATCAGGACCCAAGAAAATCTGGGTACCTAAGGATAAAATAATACATGTTGCAGATATCTTTAGCAGCAAGTCAGAAACACCAGTCATGGTACCTGGACTCTGGCTACTCGCGACACATGATGGGAAGAAGGCATATGTTCCAAAGCCTGGAACTTAAGCCTGGAGGCCACGTTGGCTTTGGAGGCAATCAGAGGGGAAAGATCATTGGCTCTGGAACTGTAGGTAATGGAAATCTTCCCTCTATTAATAATGTTCTGCTAGTAGATGGATTAATGCATAATCTGTTATCCATAAGTCAATTAAGTGATAACGGTTATGATATAATCTTTAATCAAAAATCATGTAAAGCTGTTAGTCAGAAAGATGGGACTATCCTGTTTAATGGAAAGAGGAAAAACAACATTTACAAAATCAAACTTTCTGAACTAAAAAGTCAGAATGTAAAGTGCCTTATGTCTGTTAACAACGAGCAGTGGATCTGGCACAGAAGATTGGGGCATGTTAGTATGAGAAGAATATCTCAGATTAACAAACTCAATCTGGTCAGAGGACTTCCTAATTTGAAGTTCAATTCAGATGCTCTGTGTGAAGCATGTCAGAAAGGCAAGTTTGCAAAACCTTCTTTTAAATCTAAAAATGTTGTTTCTACCTCTAAGCCATTAGAACTTCTGCACATTGACTTATTTGGACCAGTTAAAACTGCTTCAGTCAGTGGCAAGAAGTATGGGTTAGTAATCGTAGATGACTATAGCAGATGGACATGGGTAAAGTTCTTAAGACACAAGGACGAGTCACACTCTGTGTTTGTTACCTTCTGTAACCAAGTTCAGAATGAAAAGGATCTTAGAATCGTTAAAGTCAGAAGTGATCATGGTGGAGAATTTGAAAACAAAGACTTTGAGTCATTCTTTAATGACAGAGGCATTCTGCATGATTTCTCTTGTCCTAGAACTCCCCAACAAAATGGAGTTGTAGAACGAAAGAACAGAACATTGCAAGAAATGGCCAGAACCATGATCAATGAGACAAACGTTGCTAAGATCTTCTGGGCAGAGGCAATAAACACAGCGTGCTACATCCAGAATAGAATCTCAATAAGACCTATTCTGGAAAAGACTCCATATGAATTGTGGAAGAACAGAAAGCCCAACATTTCATATTTTCATCCATTTGGACGTACCTGTTTTATGTTAAATACAAAGAATTATTTGAACAAGTTTGACTCTAAAGCACAGAAGTGTATTATGTTAGGATACTCTGAACGCTCAAGAGGGTACAGAGTATACAATACAGAAACACAGATTATGGAAGAATCAATCAGTGTTCGTTTTGATGATAAGCTTGACTCTGAAAAGTCAAAGCAGAATAAAGTTTTTGCAGGTATGGAAATTGAATTTACAGGTTCTGAAGACAAGTCATCAGAAGCTCTCAACACAGACACTCCTTCAACGTCTGAAAGGAGCACTGCTAGCAATCCTACAACAGCTGCTGATCAACCTCAGAAGAGATTACCCAGAAGCAGTTTGGATCACCCAGAAGAGACTATCTTAGGAAGAAAGGAAGATCCAATCAGAACAAGAGCAAGCTTCAGAAACTCTGAAGAAACCCTCATGGGACTTGTGTCTCTGATTGAACCTTCTTCTATTGATGAAGCACTTCTGGATAATGACTGGATTCTGGCAATGCAAGAAGAGCTGAATCAATTCACCAGAAATGACGTATGGGATCTTGTTCCCAGACCAAAAGGATTCAACGTCATTGGAACGAGACGGGTCTTCAGAAACAAGCTAAATGAACAAGACGAAGTCATCAGAAACAAAGCACGACTGGTTGCACAAGGTTATAGTCAGCAAGAGGGGATAGACTATACAGAAACCTTTGCCCCAGTCGCCAGGTTAGAATCTATCAGACTCTTAATTTCATTTGCTGTTAATAGAGGCATCACTCTGTATCAGATGGATGTCAAGAGTGCATTCTTAAACGGTTATATAGAAGAAGAGGTTTATGTGCACCAACCCCCTGGTTTTGAAAATACAAAACATCCAGAAAATGTTTTTAAACTAAAGAAGTCACTATATGGTCTGAAACAAGCTCCCAGAGCTTGGTATGAAAGGCTAAGTAACTTTCTGTTAGAAAATGAATTCACCAGAGGGAAGGTGGACACTACCTTATTCTGTAAATCAGTTAAGAATGACATCTTAGTCTGTCAAATTTATGTTGATGATATTATCTTTGGTTCTACTAATCCTTCTCTTGGAAGAAAATTTGCTAAGTGTATGCAGGCAGAATTTGAGATGAGCCTCATGGGGGAACTGAAATTCTTTCTAGGAATTCAGATCAATCAAACCCCAGAGGGAACTTACATTCATCAGAGCAAATACATCAGAGATCTTTTGAAGAAATTTGACCTCTCAGAATGTAAGCCATCAAAGATTCCAATGCATCCCACGTGCATTCTGGAAAGAGAAGAGGTAAGCAAAAATGTAGAACAGAAAGTCTACAGAGGTATGATTGGTTCTCTCCTTTATCTGACAGCTTCAAGACCTGATATACTATTCAGTGTATGTATTTGTGCTAGATTCCAATCAGATCCTAGAGAATCTCACTTAACAGCTGTTAAGCGAATTTTCAAGTATCTGAAAGGTACTACTAATCTGGGTTTGTTTTATAGAAAATCTAGTGATTACAGTTTAGTAGGCTACTGCGATGCTGACTTTGCTGGAGACAGAGTAGAGCGTAAAAGTACTTCTGGAAGCTGCCAGTTTCTGGGAGAAAATCTGATCTCTTGGTCCAGCAAAAGGCAATCAACAATTGCGCTATCAACAGCAGAAGCTGAGTACATAGCAGCAGCAAGATGTAGCACACAAATGCTCTGGATGAAAAGTCAGCTTGAAGACTTCCAGATTTTTGAGAGTAACATTCCTATACTCTGTGGCAATACTTCTGCTATTTGCTTAAGTAAGAATCCCATTTTACATTCTAGAGCTAAGCATATAGAAATAAAACATCATTTCATTAGGGACTATATTCAGAAAGGAATTTTGAACTTAAAATTTATAGATACAGACCATCAATGGGCTGATATCTTCACTAAACCCCTTTCTGAAGATAGGTTCAATTTCATTCTGAAGCATCTCAGCATGAAAATCTGCCCAGAGTGAAAATGTTTTAATTCCATATATTTATCTTCAGAATGTACTTGTTTTACTGTGAACTTCTGATCAATCTCCTTTCAGAAAGATAGAACATGCAGATTGTATCAGATGCTAGTCTTAAAGATCTGAGAGTTTAAGCTCAAGGATAGACGTGCTGATTCCCAAATCAAACAAGTGTCATCCAATCATCAGCAAATCTCTGAAGCAGAACGCGTGCACGCTTCTGAGAAGGCAAAACGCTGATTGGGTGCATTGAGACACATGTCTGGTAACCGTTTTAAGTATCTTTCTCAAATCCCCCAAAATCAGCAAGCATTAATTGAAAGTAATCATGTTTTTAAAACGTAATCATGATTTTATTCCTCTTTATTGAAAACGTTTACTCTTTTAAAATATTCTGAACCCTATTTAAACACGCTAACTTCTCACTCTAATCTTTTACAGTTTCTCATTATCTCTCATATATTCTCTGCAATTTTCTGTGTTCATCTCTTTCAAACCTATTTTCTCAGCTTTTTCTCAAAATCCCTAAGTGTGAACATGGCAACCTCCAGCAGTGCTTCTGCAGGTTCTCAGAAGAAAGCATCATCTGAACAGTATCAAATCCCACTCAGAACACTCCTCACTCCTGTGAAGAATCTTGAAGTGTTATCTGAATTGATCATTGATTTTGGAAGTCTGAAGGAAAATGGATTTGACTTAACAGAAGAAGTTAGGGCACAGAAATGGGAAAGGTATTTTGACAGGTTGGTTGGACCAACATTCCCTATGTTAGTCCAGGAGTTTTGGATTCATGCAACCGCTTCAACGCATCAAGTCACCTCCTACATAATGGGGAAGAAGATTGTGATCACTGAGGATCACATAGCAAAGTTGATTGGGTACAGTGGCGGTGGCGTCCGCTGTATTGATATGGCTGAAAGATGTGCTGACGTGGGCGTCGTAGCAGAAAGGATTTTTACCCTTGGGTTGCCCAGCAGCAAGATCAGAGATCTGAAGGATCACCACAGAGTTTGGGCGAAGATAATTCTGGGGTGTTTTAACCATAGGAAGCCAACCAGTTCCCCTGATTACATAAATATAAATCAGCAGTTTCTGATCTATTTTATCAATCAGAAGGTAAAAATCAACTTGGCTCATCTTCTGTTTAATCACCTCAGAACAAGCGTGAAGGAAACCAGGGAAGAAGAAAGAACAAAGAGGGATTGGATACCCTTTGGAAGGTTGATATCAGATATTCTGACTGAGAATAGGCTGATAGAGCACCTGATAGAAGCTCAAGAGTTAAGCACCATTGAACCAACGGTTGGGAAGCCTCTGAACGCGAAGAATCTGAAGAAAATGAAGTTAATAGAGAATATCAGAAAGGAACCCAGCATTACTCCCACTGCTGACATCACCAGCAGAAGAGTCCCACTGAGTGACTTTCCTTTATTTTCTGAGATAGAATCCAAACCAGTGGTGGTTCTCAGATATCTGGACGCGTGCAAGGCTGACGGTACAGATCCCACTCTGAATATCAAAGATCAGCACCAATCTCAACCAGAAGTTACACTGAAGAAGACGAAGAAAAGGAAGGCCCCTTCAGAAGGAACATCCCAGCAGACACCCAAGAAAAGAGGTAATTTATCTGCTGCTTCTGATCACCCCTCCAACAATCCAAACTCTGAACCACAAATTGTCCACTCTCCACAACCAGAACAACCTCTCTCACCCATTCCAGAAGAACCACATATCCCTGAACAACCAGAAATTCCAACAACTTCTCCACAACCAGCAATTCCTTCTCCCTCTCCTCAACTAGAAATTCATCCAC
Organism: Vicia faba; assembly: GCA_948472305.1. Classification (NCBI taxonomy): domain Eukaryota; kingdom Viridiplantae; phylum Streptophyta; class Magnoliopsida; order Fabales; family Fabaceae; genus Vicia; species Vicia faba. The sequence goes on along the minus strand of OX451741.1, from coordinate 1,442,028,639 downwards.
CATCACCTCAACCTGAGTTTCATCATTCTGAAACTCCAACTCCTCCACCTTCTGAACCTCATTCTCCTCAATCACCTCAACCATCACCTCTGGCAATCCAGCTGCCATGTGGAACAACAGTCACAATGGCCCAGCTGCCATCCTCGCCTGAAACCACACCACCAAATACTCCCAAAACCCCAAATAGTCCAATCATAATTTCTGATTCCCCCACTCCATCTCCAAAACAAACAGCTCTCAAGCAAACCACCGAAAACCCCAGCAGGACCTTCATAGATTTAACAATCCTTGACCGTCTTGTTGATCTGAAAAATAAAATAGCCATTCCAAAACCAAAACAGCCAGATGTTGGCTCTGGTATTATGAACTTTGAAACAGGTTTGCAGCAGTGGATTGCTTCTCTGAAGCAAGTCTGTCCTGGGATGATTGACCCAGCTACCTCTGACCAGCTCTGGTCATAATTCAGAATTTGGGTACGTGCTGAAGCCCTCAAGTTGCAGGATATCAACTATGAGCAGGCACAACAGAACTTCAGAAAGCTGCTGAAGGAAGTTGAACGTCAGCTGCCACAGGAAGACGTGCTCCTTCTGGATAGTGAGCCATGGTCTGAGAAACATCCAGCTTCAAAGGTGCAACCAGAAGAAGACAAGACTATTCAAGCTGAAGCAAGTCAAGCAGAAGATGTTGCAGAAAGCTCTCAAAAGCTCCCTGCTTCTGATGTTTCTCAAGCTGCCTTGGACAGGAAGACTCTGGAAGAGCTGAAGCTGAATGACATTCGTCTGCAGCAAAGGATGGATGAAAATGACCAGAAGATGAAAGAAAGGATGGATGTGCAGGATAGCAAGATAGACACAGTAGTCAACATGGTGCACAAGCGGAATGAAACTGCTGATCAGATCAAAGCCATGCTGGAGAACCTGTTCACACGCCTTCCTCCCCAACCTTAGTTTTTCATTCATGACATTTTCATGTTTTCTTTACTTATCTGCTGTACTATTTTGTTTGATTCTGAATACTTTAATATGACAAGTTTTTTCTGCTCTAATTGTTTTAGCACTTCACTTACACTTTTTGATTGCTGACAAAAAGGGGGAGAACAAGAATGATATTTTCAATAATAACGGATTACTAAGACAGAAAATCTCAAACATTCTAACTCTGACATACTTGAATATGTTTTCTGTTTTTTGCTTAAGTCTAACAGGTACAAGAATGCTCTCTGATATTCTGAAGACTAAAGCTCTGATACTCTGACCCAAAGCAAAGCTCTGATAGAAAAGCTCTGATACGCTGATCTGAAGCTCTGCTCTGATATGCTGATCTAAAGCTTCTGATAGTCAAAACTCTGAGATTCTGATGTTCAAAGAAAGGCAATAAAAATCTGATCCTGAAGAACTCTTGGAATTAAAAAGGGAAGCAATAAATTCAGGGGGAGTATCTCTCAACTCTGATATCTCTTTATCCATTATCTTTGATAACCTCTTACTCTGATACATCTTATCATTCAGTTATCTCTGATACTTTTCACGTTATTTCCAATTAAAATATCTAGTTTTTGTCATCATCAAAAAGGGGGAGATTGTTAGAACAAAGTTTGAATCTACTACCCTATGTTTAAGTTTTGATGATAACAAATTGAAAAGATATACTATTTATGTGATTCATGTAAGAACTACTTGCTACCTAAAATATTACTTTCTGTTTTGCAGAAACTCTTATAGGTATCAGCAAGAGCACACCTAATCAGCATCAGAATGTTGGTTCTTAACGTCAGCATCAAAAGATGCTATATCAGAATACTAGAATCAGAAGAATAACTCACGCGAATGCTGAAGCTTGATGAACAGAACTGCGCTCAACACTCTGATAAAGACAACAACAGTTCATCAGCACTTAAGCAGAGTCAGAATGAGCCAAGCCAGAACATGCATTAAGTAGCAACGGTATTGTGCATTGAAAGCAAATTATTACCAACGGCTTCATTCCAGACAAGATCTGCTTAATAAGGAAAGTTTGTTATTAGCATTGAATCAAGATTATTGCTCCAACGTTCAACAATCTCAGTGCTATATAAACAAGACTATGAAGATTGAATTGGCTAATGCTCTACATCATATTACACGCCTAAAAGCTATTCTACATCTTCTCATTCTGAGTTTGCTAAAAAGCTCCATATCTCCTTACTCAGTATTTTAGCAATCTAGTTTCATAAGCTTAAATTGTGTAACATCACAGTTGTGATACAGTTTTGTAGAAAACATTCACACACCTAGTTTTATCTTCTTTGTAAGAAAGTGTTTCCTTGACAAACCGGGTTATGGTTTGCATCAAGAAGGCTTTAGAAGTTGTTAAAGCAGATTGTAATATTCAGTTGAATATAGTGGATTAAGACCTCGTTGGAGTGAGGCGAAATCACCTTGACGGGTGGACTGGAGTAGTTTGAGATCAAACGAACCAGGATAAAAATATCTTGTTCATTGCATTAATTTTCAGTTTTACAATTCAACCCCCCTTCTTGTGTTTTTCACTTCTTCAGCGCATACCATTCTAACAGCCCGGGGCATGATACTGACAACTGTTGGAAGTTGAGGTACAAAATCCAAAACCTGATCGATGAAGGAGCAGTGGAATTCACCCAAGATGATCAGGTCGAGTTCTTCTACTATCCCTGCGAGATTCACCATTTGAAGTGACAAGTCCTGAGACTAGAAGACTTTTATTCATTCAAATGTTCAAGTTGTACTTTCTTTGATTATACAAACAATTATTGTCATAGCAAACTTTATTACTTTATCAATGCATCGCATATGTCTGTTTTGAATTAATATATTCGCATTCGCTATATTCAAATTTCTTTCATTTTTGTGATGTTCAAACTCTCGATTAATGACTCTAAGCCTCTTGAGGGAGGATGATGAAAACGATACCACGATCTTTACAATATGCTTTTGAACAGACCCCGCTGATGAGGTACAAGCATTGTTTCAAATCCTAAACACTGGAGTTATAAGGAAGATAATCCCTCGTCAACCCCTTCGAGCCAAAGAAGTAGGAGTTTTTCTTTTCGAAAATTAAAACCCTTAATCATAACCTGGGGCAGGGTAGTTCTCTCAGTTGATCCAGGTGTACAATGAATCGCATCAAAGGAGCCCTTCCAAAACAAAAGACAGTGATGGTTCCGAATAATCATAAAGATAGGCAGTCATCATCTCTCAAACTAAAAGCCCAATAAGTCAAAACCTATGAAGGAGACTTACAAAACGGGGGCATCCCGCTGACTGTAACCATAAGGAAACAGTTTAGGCAAAAAACAGGGATAACAAAATAAAAAAAGAAAGAGGTCCTACAAACCCTCAACCAAAAAAGGAATGACTGCCTATTCAAAATAAACTGTCAATATCCGAACCATTACTGGAATATCCGAGCAAAGACTCAAACAAGGTCTAACGCACGATCAGCTGAGTTTAGGTTTGAAGAACATCACGAAGAACGGGTGGGTACAAATAAAATTTGAGCCTTTATCCTTTGTTTCTTAAACCGTGAACCAGGCCACGTTACAACCCTTAAAAGTCCTAGCTGAAGCATGGGTTAGTTCAAAAGCATACTGTTACAAAAGGTATCCTGACTCCTTAAGGCTTGCGGTAAAATAACGAGTTGACATCACAATTTACAAAAAAATTCACTTGTTTTTATGGAAAAAAATGCATTTTCAAAAACTTCAAGACAGACATAAGCTTTGCATTTTTAATATAACATTGCTTGCATATGACTATTTGTTTGAACAACATAGAAGTTCGCACGACGAATGTCTAATGAACAAAAGCACCTCCAATCAAGGGGCATGGCATGATCATTGTCCATCATCTGGGGCAGTTAAGTCAAGATTCGGAGAATCTCTCAAAAGGCCAACCAGCTTGGGACAAATCTCCATATGGATCACTTGGGGCATCAGACGATCAAGCGAAGATCTTCTGGTAGTATGGCGACGCAACACTACTGACAGTGACAACTCCCTGCATCCTGAGAGCACGGACATAGTCGAAAAAATACTACGCGTAATCAAAGACCCGCTAGGTTGACTGGCCTAGGCAAAAATAAGGGCTTCCCGGCGAACCAAAAGGGTTCGGGCAAAAATAAGGGATGAAAATGAAAATTTGTACACCCGGCAAGTCGAAAACCTGAAAAGGCGGCTTGGGCAAAAATGGGTATCCCGGTGGACTGAAAACCCGAAAGGGCGGTCCAGGCAAAAATTAGGGATCAAAGCGTACGACTATGTCCCGTCATCTCGTCACTTGCCTACCAGAAGAAGATTTGTCAAACGGCAGTCATCAAGCACCTCCACAGGTACCTTCTCCCACAGAAGCTGGGGCAATAAGAATTGTCTTAACTGTACAAACTGCTCTCCAGGTACCAAGGTAAGTTTGACTGAAGAATACGACCAGGATACCTTCACTCCCTGCAGAGTAAGACAAGAGTCAACAATACTCTCCCCCAAGAAGAGTTGGTCTCCCATCAGCCCCTAAAAAGGCACAGTATCTCCAGCAAGTCAGCGATTCTCTCCCCAAGCAGAGTTAGTCTATTGTCAGCCTTAAGGAAGTTGGACATCCCCAGAAAATCTTAATATTCCCCAGCGGAGTATACAGATGTTCCTAAACAAGCATCCCCGGCAGTCTTAATATAAGATTGTTCCCCGGTGGAATACCAGACACCCCAGTAGAGCCACCTCCCTAGTATAGTCCAAAAAATTTCCCCAGGAGAGTTGAATCAACCTCCCCAGTAGATTTTGGAAGCTTATCCCCAGTAGATTCTGGAAGCTTATCCCCCGCGGAGTACGAACGAATCTCCCCGGCTTTATTCAAAGGTTATTCCCCACCAGAGCTTATAACTGGGTTATCCTCAGCTAAATACCACGGAAAGATCGTACTCGGCGAAGTTCTTCCTATCCCCCAGCGGAGTTCATTAAAATTCCCCAACATTACTTATCAATGGAATCCCCAGCGGAGTTATCATCAAAACCTCAGTGAAGTATCTCTTCCCACAGAGTAATTCCCCGCAGAGTAAATCCTTCATCAAGTTTATTCCCCAACGGAGTCATCTTCTCCTACCGGTTTATTCTTGCAAATCATCATCCCCAGCGGAAATGAAGAACTCTACTCTTCAGCATAAGCCCAGGATTCAACAAGCTCCCGGCACTCGTCAAGGATTTATTTTCCTAGACGAAAATACATTCATAGACATTTCACATTTCATACATCCTGCTTACATACATGATAAAGTGCATACGACACGATCTCGTTTTGAGAACATCGTGACATCATGCATTTCATACATCATGACATTGCATACAACTGATGTTTTGCCTTTTAAGGAAAAAGGTCAATACAAAGATGATTACTACCAACTGTCGCAATTCCAGATTTGATACCTGTATCTAGCCAGGGCATATCTGTGAGCAATTAATTGTGGATTCGATACCTGTATCCAGCCAGGGCATGTCTGCATGAAGAGTTTAGAGATTCAATTCCTGTATCCAGCCAGGGCATATCTGTAGACGACCAATTCCAGATTCGACTCCTGTATCTAGCCAGGGCATATCTGTGAGTAATTGATTGTAGATTCGACACCTGTATCTAGCCAGGGCATGTCTGCATGAAGAGTTTAGAGATTCGATTCCTGTATCCAGCCAGGGCATATCTGTAGACGACCAATTCCAGATTCGATACCTGTATCTAGCCAGGGCATATCTGTGAGCGATTAATTGTGGATTCGATACCTGTATCCAGCTAGGGCATGTCTGCATGAAGAGTTTAGAGATTCGATTCCTGTATCCAGCCAGGGCATATCTGTAGACGACCAATTCCAGATTCGATTCCTGTATCTAGCCAGGGCATATCTGTGAGTGATCTGATTGTAGATTCGATACATGTATCCAACCAGGGCATATCTGCATGAAAAGTTTAGAGATTCGATTCCTGTATCCAGCCAGGGCATATCTGTAGACGACCAATTCCAGATTCGATTCCTGTATCTAGCCAGGGCATATCTGTGAGTAACTGATTGTAGATTCGATACCTGTATCCAGCCAGGGCATGTCTGCATGAAGAGTTTAGAGATTCGATTCCTGTATCCAGCCAGGGCATATCTGTAGACGACTAACTCCAGATTCGATACCTGTATCTAGCCAGGGCATATCTGTGAGTGATTGATTGTAGATTCGACACCTGTATCTAGCCAGGGCATATCTGTATGAAGAGTTTAGAGATTCGATTCCTGTATCCAGCCAGGGCATATTTGTAGACGACTAATTCCAGATTCGATTCCTGTATCTAGCCAGGGCATATCTGTGAGTAACTGATTGTGGATTCGACACCTGTATCTAGCCAGGGCATATCTGCATGAAGAGTTTAGAGATTCGATTCCTGTATCCAGCTAGGGCATATCTGTAGACGACCAATTCCAGATTCGATTCCTGTATCTAGCCAGGGCATATCTGTGAGTAACTGATTATGGATTCGACACCTGTATCTAGCCAGGGCATGTCTGCATGAAGAGTTTAGAGATTCGATTCCTGTATCCAGCCAGGGCATATCTGTAGACGACCAACTCCAGATTCGATACCTGTATCTAGCCAGGGCATATCTGTGAGTGTTTGATTGTAGATTCGATACCTGTATCCAGCCAGGGCATGTCTGCATGAAGAGTTTATAGATTCGATTCCTGTATCCAGCCAGGGCATATCTGTAGACGACCAATTCCAGATTCGATTCCTGTATCTAGCCAGGGCATATCTGTGAGTAATTGATTGTATATTCGATACCTGTATCTAGCCAGGGCATGTCTGCATGAAGAGTTTAGAGATTCGAACCTGTATCCAGCCAGGGCACATCTGTAGACGACCAATTCCATATTCGATTCCTGTATCTAGCCAGGGTATATCTGTGAGTAACTGATTGTAGATTCGATACCTGTATCTAGCCAGGGCATGTCTGCATGAAGAGTTTAGAGATTCGATACCTGTATCCAGCCAGGGCACATATGTAGACGACCAATTCCAGATTCGATTCCTGTATTTAGCCAGGGCATATCTGTGAGTAAATAATTGTAGATTCGATACTTGTATCTAGCCAGGGCATGTCTGCATGAAGAGTTTAGAGATTCGATACCTGTATCCAGCCAGGGCACATCTGTAGACGACCAATTCCAGATTCGATTCTTGTATCTATCCAGGGCATATCTGTGAGTAACTGATTGTAGATTCGATACTTGTATCTAGCCAGGGCATGTCTGCATAAAGAGTTTGGAGATTCGATACCTGTATCCAGCTAGGGCATATCTGTAGACGACCAATTCCAGATTCGATACCTGTATCTAGCCAGGGCATATCTGTGAGTGTTTGATTGTAGATTCGATACCTGTATCCAGCCAGGGCATGTCTCCATGAAGAGTTTAGAGATTCGATTCCTGTATCCAGCCAGGGCATATCTGTAGACGACCAATTCCAGATTCGATTCCTGTATCTAGCCAGGGCATATATATGAGTGACTGATTGTAGATTCGACACCTGTATCCGGCCAGGGCATGTCTGCATGAAGAGTTTAGAGATTCGATACCTGTATCCAGCCAGGGCACATCTGTAGACGACTAATTCCAGATTCGATACCTGTATCCAGCCAGGGCACATCTATGAGTGATTGACTGTAGATTCGATACCTGTATCTAGCCAGGGCATATCTGCATGAGGAGTTTGAAGATCAACACCTGTAACAGGCCAGGAAACCATCTTTCTTTCTCAAGTACGCAAGTTCTCGCTAAGGAATTTCTTACGCGATCGACACCCCCGATGGCATCTTTAAGCCCATCTTCACAACTGTCCATTACATCTCCAAATGGCATCTATAAGCCCATTCCCGACAAGGTTTTGTCATATCTCCAGATGGCATCTATAAGCTCATCCTCATATCCATTACATCTCCAAATGGCATCTATAAGCCCATTTCCGACAAGGTTTTGTCATATCTCCAGATGGCATCTATAAGCCCATCCTCCTATCCATTACATCTCCAAATGGCATCTATAAGCCCATTCCCGACAAGGTTTTGTCATATCTCCAGATGGCATCTATAAGCCCATCCTCCTATCCATTACATCTCCAAATGGCATCTATAAGCCCATTCCCGACAAGGTTCTGTCATATCTCCAGATGGCATCTATAAGCCCATCCTCATATCCACCATCTTTCCAAATGGCATCTGTAAGCCCATTCCCGACATCACCTTGCTGATATTCTACTATGCGAGTGCAAATTTCTGGGAACTCTAGTGTTCAATCATCTTCCACCTTCGGATCACGAAAGGCACACAAGCCAATCTGCATCCTCAGGTTAAAGAAGATTGAACAGGGGCAACTGTTGTACCCCAAAATTTTCCCTCCCATATTCTTCAAAGTTTATAAAGAATCATCTTCAAATGGTTCAAGGTTACTCAAGGGTTGCACAGTCCAAATGCCTCCTAAGGCAGTCAAAATTAGGGTTTTGGTTCCTTCAATGAATTTGAGGTTTTCAATAGCTCAATCAAGGCTCATGTGCTCATATACATTTCCAAGCATCTACATGCCAAGTTGCAAGACTCACAGCATCAAAATTGCACAGTCAAAAGCCCTATTTGGTTCACAATCAACTGTAGGGGTAAAATGGTCATTTGGAAGTCAAAAGTCAAAATTTTTGGTCAACATCTTATTTTGAGCACACAATCATCATCTGATCAAATCTTGATCATGATTCCACAAGCATGGCTCAAAAATCATCAAGATGCAAAAGTTTCCATTTTTGGACAGTTGAAAAGTCAACTGTAACTTGACCAAGGCATAACTTTTTCATGGTTCATCAGAAAAATCCCATCCAATGCTCATTTTGAAGGGGATGACATTTCCTACAACTCATCTTCACATTCCAAGTCCAAGAAATGCTCTCACAAAAAGTTATCAATTTCTACATTATAGGTCATTTTCAAAAGTCAACAAAAAGGAATTTTAAGTCAAAGACCATAACTTGAGATTGGTAAATCCAAATGACATGGGACAAAAGGCATTGGTTAGAGGACTTCAAGACCTTTCCAAAATGTCCAAGAACATGTTCATATGATCAAAATTGAGCAAGATATGCATTGGAGAAGTTGGGAAATTTTTGTGAAATGGCAAAAGTCAACTATCCTTAAAACTTCAATTTTTTACAAAAGGGCCCACTTTCTTCCACTTGATTCAGCCTTGTCACGCCACCCACGTGTCCTATGATTAATGTCAAGACCAAACATTTATTTTTCCATTTTATTTAATTTTTATTGATTTAATTCATTTTAAATCCATAATAATTCAAATAAAATCTAAAAATTAATGGAAGGGCATCTTTTTTATTTGAACAACTTTCATATACCACATGCCAGCTCACAAATTCGTGCTAGGGCTATTTTGTGCATGAAATCTTGGTTTTGCTTCAAAGATGGAAAGTTCTTCAATGGTGTTAAAACAAAATCTCCAAACTTAATTGCACAAGGTTAAGGCTCAGCTGCTGACCTAATTTCATTCATACATACATAAGCAAGCGTGCCAGACCTAATTCACACCCAAGCATCACTGAAATGGCCAAAAGCAAAACTGAAAATTGTCAAAAAAGTGTGAGATCAAAAACATAGTTGCAGACATTTCCAGATCAAACTAAGCACGTGGCCCTCTTCCTTGCCATCTCCTGAAGCCAACACGGCGCTTGCCAAGGCTTAAGACTCTCTACACAGCGCTGTAAGTACTCACGAAATCACCTCTGAACATAGAATCATGTTTCTCCATTCTTGCACTTTTTCTTGAAAATGTTAGCATATTCATACTCCTTGCTTGATTTCCAATGTACCTGCTATATTCAATTTTGTTTTTAGGCTTCATATGATGATACCCGTGCCTAGGGTTCGTGTGTGTCGTTTTTAGGCATTTTATTTTCAGGTGAAATTAGGACAAAGCATGAGTATAAATGTGATCAGGGGACCAAGACGAACATGCTCATGGTCTCAGGTAGCGTTTTCATGGCCTGAGGATGATTTTTGAAGCGATCTACGAAGCTTCCTGCGGATAGAAATCCGCAGGTAAAAAACTAGTTACAAACGAAGAAGACGCTGACGCGTCTCCCTCTTATTTGTCCATTTCAAAAATAGCGCGTTTTATTTTTTTTTCCAGGGCATTGTTTGATTCACCAATATATTATTTGCTTATTATTATTATTTCAATAGAAACAAGTGGCTCAGTGGCTAAGGCGTGCAGGCAGGGAACGTTGGGACCTGGGTTCGAATCCCAGGTCCCCCAAATACTTGCTATTATTTTGTTTAATGTGATTTCATGCAGCATGTCCAAAAGCAGTCCACCATGTGCCTCCAGCGCTCAGCCTGCCAAGTGGCCACTAACACGAATCCAATGGCTACAAGGGAAGGAACACCATGTTCCCAGTCAATGCTTGCACACTTGATCCAGAAAGTCCAACAAGGCTTGAGTGTTAATGGGCCTCAGATTGCTAATCCACCTCCTTAAGCTGGCCCAAACCCCCTTGGTTTTGTTACTCTTTTTTTATTTTTCGTTTCTTTTATAATTCCTTTTTATTAATTATTAGTATTATTATTAATTAATTAACATTTTCACAATAAAAATTCAAAAAAACTAAAAAAATGTAAATATTTCATTTATTACTATTATTAATTTCACTCTTTTATTTTGTAAATAAATTCTAAATATAATTAACTTAGTTTAATTAGAATAATTTTAATCTTTTTTCATAATAAATAAAAATGAATTAGACTTAGGTTTTTTTTTTGACACTTTTAATTTCTTTTTTTATTTTATTTCATTAAAAAACACAAAAACATTTTTTTAATTAATTAATTGATTAGTAAATTAGGTTTAATTTCACTTAATTGCAAAAAAGGACAATCTCATTCTTTCTCAAAAAAAGGGTCAAAACCCTAAGGACGTCCCGATTCTTTCTTTCGCGCGTATTTTTTTTTTAATTCATTATTTTGTATCTGCTCCGGAAATGTAATAGTTAATTAGGATCTTTTACCGTTTTCTTTAATTTTCTCGCACTTATTTTCCAAACGGGTTTTTGTTTTTGGTGATGTATAGACTCGCGCCTTGTAATAGATAGATTTACCTTTTCCGCACTTTATTTTCCGCACTCTTAACTGTTAAAAAATGCATGAAAGACTTGTATGAAAAATAAAATCAATCTGTAGCTCACAAATAACATGTACAAGATAAACATTAACTGAATTCAACACACATGCACATGCCACTCCTAGGGTACGCCTCACTGGTTGCCTCGAACGTGGTCGTCAAGTATAGGGTGTCTTAGAGGTTGCCCTCCTGTCTAAGATCTAGTTGCCTCGAAACGGTTGCCTCGGATAAAAAGGATCTAGGACATTAGGGTTACCACTAAGGCGTCCTACCATTTCTTTGGTGACCGCATTGTCCCTTAATCGAATTGACCCGAATAACTCCAACGATGGTGCTACCTACCTCTCAATGGTGGGATAGCACTATCTAAAGGATTCTTACACAGCCCAATTCCTTAGAGTAGGTAGATTCTCCTGGGTACTTGCTCTTTCAAAACAAAACAAAAAACATCTTTTCGCACCCCACACTTTCAAAAAGTTTTCAAACAAATATTTCATACACTCTTGAGGACAGATACAAGAGTTACTTAGAAATTTTTCAAACGAAACTTTTTCAAAACCCACAAACACAAGAAAAGCAAACATTTTTGAAAACATAGTGAGCAAGTACCACCTTCCCTTTCTATAAATCTACCTCCCGAACCGAGAAACAACTCGAATAAGGAATTCTACTCTTGCTTACCGCGACATTTCGCGAACCAGCTTAAAAAACAGCCAGTTTTATTTCCACCGATCACACATGATATGCAATGCACATGATTTATTTTATTATTAATATTTCAAGGGACTTAAAGATTTATAGGCACATTGCAAATATCAAAGTAATAACACATTTGAAATACTGAAAAAACTTTATTATAATAACTTCAAAATAGGTTACAAGTTTCAATGATCTCAAGTACAAGATGAAAATAAAGTCTAAAACCCTAAGAAGTAAAGCTGACAGAGATCACTATATACGCTGGCCTTCCCTGTAAGCCTGGCAATTTGAGCCTTCAACCTTTGATTTTCTTCCGCATATCTGGTGGGAACCTTCTTCCAATCACTTGAATCATGAAGTGAGAAACTAGCATCTGACTGAGGCTTAGGAGAAAATAAATCCCGTTGCCTCTCCATAGTCTCTACATCCCGACTCTCAAGAATCTCAATCAAGTCATATTTCTCCTTCAAGTCTGCTCTATAGGAAATCTCTAAAGTCTGGAACTTATTCTTCCAAGCATCCTTTTCCTTCTGCATCCTGACTAAAGTAAGTTGTAGCTCTTCTACATCATCCAGTAAGGGAGGAGTGGTTTTCACAAACAAATCAGGTATAGTTGTTTCTTGGGAATACGAAATCTTCAACTGAATAGCTCTCGCTTGGACCCACTGAAGATATAGCTCCAAAGAAATAGCCCCCCAAGGTCCCAAGTCTTTCCTACTCTTCTTATGAATGTGACGCCAGGCCTTCGCAATATGCTCCCTAGCCTCCTTATGGTCTTCTCCCTCTTTCAGGAAGAAACTACTCAAATGAATACTATTTGGTTTATCCCTTATCGGATAACTAAGCTATCGTCATGCAAGAATAAGGTTATAGTTAATTCCTCCCTTTGTACTAAGAAGAGGTATATTGGGGAAACTACCACAATTGTCGACAATATCTATATCCTGGTAAGCTCAATGATACCAATCAATATCCGAGTGATTAAGTGCCATGATCTAGGAGCCCAACGGGGTTCCTTCCTGACATCCTAGAAAGCATCAGACTGAGGCATATGAGAAATAAACCACCGGTACAACAAAGGCGTGAAACAGATAATCATCCCCCTATGATAAGAATTTCGAAGATGAATAGAGTAATAAGCATCACCCAACAATGTAGGAACTGGGTTTCCAATCATGAAGATCATGATAGCATTAATGTCAACAAACTTGTCCACATTAGGAAATAAGAACAACCCGTAAGCAAGTAGAGCAAAGATGGCCTCAAAAGCGATTGTACTCTTCATCCTGGCAAAGTAGCGGGCTTTCTCCAATAAGAACTGAGCTGGTAATCCTCTAATCCCTCCTTTAGTAGTCATATGGGCTTCAACCTCAGACTTCCCTAGATGGATCAAAGCAGCAATCTCGTGTGGTTTTGGCTCACCCTCCAAACCAGTAAAAGGAACACGATCAGTAACAGGTAAATCCAACAGATAAGAATACTCCTCTAGTGTAGGCATCAACTGATAGTTGGGGAAATTAAAGCAATGATACATCGGATCGTAGAACTGGACCAAGGTCGAGAGAATACCCTCCTTCATCCCAAGCTTCATGAGAGGAATGATGGATCCATACTTCTTCTGAAAATATGCAGAACACTCAATCTCGGAAATTAGACTGATCAACTCATCTATCTTGGGATCTTTGAAACTGTATTTTCCGGTCTTTCTTTTTCCAGAATCCATGGTCAAAAGGTACTTGAGATGTTTACAAATGGTCAACTTTCAAGTCCCTTGAAATAAAATTTCTTCAAAAGATGCTTATGAGTGCATGGATGCATGATACAACAATCACACACAATATCACAAACATAGGGTTCATAGGTTCAACATCACGAGCATGAGGTCGAAGGTACTACCCATAAGGTATTGGTCTAAAAGTTATCACCTGCCGAACAAGGTTTTAGAGGTTCCCAGAGTCTACATCCTTCTTTCGAATATTACCAACTTCCCGATTAACTCTGTAATTAGTAATATTCTCAAGAAAAACTAGTCTGAGCATAGTATCGCGTGACAACGATTTCCAGATTACTCCCTCATAGCTTCCGCACTACACCTAAAAGGCCAAGATGGGTTAGGTAATCTACGGTCCTCATCTTCAGAAGGCTCCCAGGTCGAAAGCAGTATGTCTTCCCGATTACTCGATAAACAACACTACAGTCAAAGGGGCCTCCACTGAGTGGGGTATCTCATGCCTCCTTTTTTGGGATTACTCCCTCAAAGTTAACACGACTATAACACCCGTCCTATTTGAAGTTTGCCCAAGTCCGGGTATAGGACTTATAAGTAATCACCAAGCACCTTGAAAACCAGGAAAATCCAAACAAACATGTATATAATATATAAAACATAAACAACAATAGCACATATATAGATATAAACAAAGATAGGCTCAACCCACTTAGGGATGGACCAGCAAGAGGTCAATCTTTCCACAGTGAAGTCGCCATTTTTCTGTAGTGGTAGAAATGTTTAAGACTAAGCCATTAGATTGACTAGAATTATACAGATAAAAAAATTGCCACCGCGCTTTATTGTTTCCAAAGGAATGGGAAAAGAGCGAATAACCCAAAAGGAGGGGAAAAGATTCAAGGTACGGGGGTTGGTTATGTAAAGGGAAGTTATTAGCACCCTAAATATCCACGGTACTCCGCATGAAACTCTTTGAAAAAATCTGTATGTTTTTGCTACAAAATGTTGTATAAAAATAGATGGTGTAGGTGAGAAAAGAAGTATATATTTTTTATTATTTTGCACCCGCCACGGTTGCGAACCTTTAGTGCCTACATACCACCTTTCGTGCAATAGGGGATCGGGGTACACGTAGTTCACCTTTAAAAAAATTTAAAATACAAATTAGTTGGTTAATTTTATGAGATAAGACATCATCATCATTGTCCGTGTGGAAAACATACTTACTACTCACAATCATGAGAAAGGAGAATTTGCATCATCTCAAAGTGGAGGATATGGCTTGGATTTTATAATCAACAATGTCTCACTCAACACCCAAGTGGAAAATATCTCTTTTCACTACATATTATAGAAGTATAGTTGTTTGCATCACTACAAGGATTGACAAGAGTCTAATCTTTTGAGAAAGGTTTTAAAATAAAAATCTAAAGTGGAAAAAGGGTTTGAAATGAGATTTATTGACTTTTAGTCTTCTCACAAAAAATGCCAAAGTATTATTGAGTTGATTGAAGTTTATTTATGAAAATGTTTTGAAAATGCATGAACATAAGTCCAAGTTTGTTATGAAAATGGTTCAAGTTTTAAAACAAGAAGAGTTTTCAAAAGCAGGAGGGAGATTTTTGAAATTAAAGAAGATGGGAGGAGAAGAAGGGACTATCCTAAAGCATAAGGTAAAAGCTAGGGATAAGAACCATCTAACCAACAAGAAGCCAATACTTGACATTATGAGTCAAGATAGAATTCTCATTCTTTGGATTGAAACCAAGCAAGCAAAGACACTAGACCTCTTGAGATAACCAAACTTCAAGTGTATTAAGTCTTTACAAAAATTAGGCAGAGTAACGACTGTGTACGTGTGAATTCAAGATTACAAACAAAGGATGTAATCATAATAACCTGCTCACAAAAACAAACAAACAACCCAATATCCTGAGGTAAACCTCAAGAACTCCAAACAAAATATCAATTAAGGTCACAAGGTCTCCAACATAGGTCAAGGCCTCTAATCCTAAGTCCAAGAAGTCCAATACTCCACAATGCCAAGGATAGTAACCAAATAGTCTAAGTATCATTAAGGAATTTTATGGTTCATGGTGATTATTAGGTGTCTTAAAAGAGAAAAGAAAAGCTCAAGTTAGAAAAATAAAAATAACATGAATATAAATGCTCAAGTGAGCAAAATGAAAATGGCATGAAATGTAATGCTTAAAATAAATGGTACATAAAGCATAAAAATAAAAGCATAAAGTAAAAAAAAATTTAATGATTAGTGGTTAGTTGGATGACCATCTTGAAATTGGCATTTGGAACTCATTAGAGAATTGGTAGAACCAAATCCTCCACACAACAAGTTGCATTTGCTTTTTGTCAAGTATATCATCTATTTGGAATCCTCAAAAGTACTATTTAATGATCAACGATGTTTAAGTGATCCGCGTTGACCAAAAGTGTTGTAGATCCATTAGGGGATTGGTAGAACCAAAGCCTCCACACAATGAATCTCAAGGTTATTGGATCAAAGAGATCAAATTAACATACTTGGACTTGCAAACATAAGTTTGGGCCACGAATGATCATTTATTCGAATCGGGACAAAATTTAACGCTATGTTAAGCAATCGTAAGTGAACTTATATAGAAGTCACACCTATTTTGAGGCCGGTCAATAGCAATCTATGCACCATTTGTTTTGAGACATGATATAGAGATCATGCTCCAATAACACTTAGTGTAATAAGAAAGGGACAAGATGAAGAGGAGTGGGAAAGAATATAAACCACATTTGAATTAAAATTTAATCAAACTATTATTAAAATCATTCATCCATTTTTGTGGAGTTAGACTCAACACCATGGACCAATGATGTTAATAAAGTTCATGATCAAAAATTCAACCCAAGATCAGCCAGAAAATAATCACAAAATAATATTGCATTTAATATATACATTAAAAAAAGGTTTTTTTAAAATGTTTTAAAATAGAAATAAGAGAGAAAAATATTAACTATGTTCAAATTAATCAAGAAATATTAAGTAAGACCATAGAAAAATCAAAAAAGGGCTCAAATATTTTTATAAAATTTTTGATATTTTTTTTAAAGTCAGAAACTATTCTTAAAATTAAAATAAATGAGTAAAATAACCCAAAAATGGTAAAAAATACCAAAGTCAAAAATAAAAATTAAATGAGGTCACCAATATTTATCACAATATCATTGGATCATTCCATATTTTTTTAGAATTTAAAAATGCATAAAAGTATTTTTAAACATTTAAAACAATTCAAATAAAGTGAAAATTTATAAAAAATATCAAAAAATAAAATAAAATTGTGAAAAAATAAAAATCAGAAAGAGAAAATCAAAAATGTTTTTCATAATTGTTTCAGATTTTTTGGACTTAAAATGAATTTTCTATGATTTTTTAAAGTTTAAAGCAATTAAATATAAAAATCAGAAATAAAAAATAAATTAAAAAATATGTGGACCATTGGATGAGAGTCAAAACACGTTAGTAATCAAATCCAAGGGATCTGGCACGCTGTACATATCATGGTCATTAGTGAATAAAGCACTGAATCAAATGTAAAATCAGATTAAAAAAAAAAGTGGCAAGCCATCATTGGTTGGAAGATGACACGTTGGTCATCTTCAACCTCCATCCAACAAGAATTGCAGGTCTCTCAAATTGTAAAATCAGAAGCTCAGACCTATGCCATTCGCTCCGTCTCTTCAAGACGAAGACAACTACACCTTTGCGACAAATTTATATAAACTGTAGCTCTAGCAATTTGGAAGGAAAGTTTTGAAAAAGGATTTGAAAATTAATGGTAAAAACATGTTTCCAGATAAAAGCAAGTGTTGCAACTAGAACCAGGGCAATGGGAGCTTCACAATGATATCAAAGTTTTGAAGATTGATGGAGAAATCTACTTATTGAAGTTGAGTTGCAGAGCTCTGAAACTGGACTTTTATGGAGCAATATAGGTCACGATTCTTGAAGGTAATTGTATGGTTAGCTTCAGGGAGGATCAAGGAAGGTGAATTAACAGAAAAATTGGATTGAAAAAGTCTTGAACACTGATTTCGAAGTTGTAGAAAAATGAGTTATGGAGCAAGTTTGGCAAGGTGATTTTGGTTGTTCAAGCTTGAGAAAATGAATGAGGGATGTCCCTCTATTTATAGGGAATCAAATGGAATGTTCAAGCGTGTGAAATGATGAAGTTTGGAGGGAAATTGTGTGAAGTTGCAAACAAGAAAAGTGTGACTTCTACTTTGATCAAAACTCATCCAAAACGCGCGTTTTTCTATGCTAATCACTTCTGGAAGTTCACTAAACATGTTTAGAAGCAAAAATGCACAGAAACAAAATGTTTAGAAGCTAAATCAATGATTTCAAATTCTGACTTTTGAAGAAACTTCAGTTTCAAGTTACCAAGTTCAAATCAATGGCATTCTCAACTCAAGGGGTCTTAGGGCATGATTCTTGATGCTTTAGAAAGACGAGGTTACAAGCTTTGCAATGGGAAAATAATGGAGTCAAATGGAGGTTTGAACTGAAAGTTGCAATGAGTCAAAGTTGGGAAAAAGAAGTTGACTTTCCATACTTAGAAATATTTCAAGTTTTTCTTCAAAAGTGACCTATAATGTTTTACATCCAAACATGGCCTTCAACTTGGAATTTGCTCTTTACCAAAAAAGATGGAATGAGATAGACCTCTTAAATTACATTTTGAAACTTGAACCATTCAAAATCTCCAAAAATTGAGAGAGTTATGAATTGTTGAATTTGGCAAAAAATCATGAAATGACCTATAATCTTTTGTATCCTTAGGGCATCTTCCATCCATTTTCTCACTTTGCACATAAAAATAGGAATAAAGCTCACGTACTTAAGATTATTATGGAAAAATAGTGGGCTCAAGGTGATAAAAATTGACCAAGTTATGATCATTTGAAGTCGCACATGGAAAATTGGGGGTTCATCTGGAGGACTTGTAACCTTTCTTCAACATTAAGTTTCTTCCATATGAAAAATCCTTGAAACTTTTGAAGTGATTTGTTAATAACCCTTTGAAGAGAAGGATGTTTTTGAAATCACTCAAAAATACCAAAAGATGAGCAAGATATACTTCATTGGAGTTCAAAACCCTAGCTCCTAGATCAAGAAAATGCTTTGAGGAACTTTGACAATTTTGAACAACCTTCTTGTACCAACACTTTTGCTTTGAAGATAGAAGTTGTTGAGGATGATAATGAGAACTCATAGCAACTAAAACCGCTTCCATATCTTGAGAATTGAGAGAAATATGCACTTGTCATCAATGGGAACAAGACCTTGTCCAACCATGACAACTTCTTCAATCAACCCCTTGTACTTTTGAATCAATTTTGATAATTTTGAAATGTAGTGAACCAAAATAAACCTTGCCATGCCATTTATTCCAAAACAAATTCAATGGTGAGGTTTGGATTTCTCAAACTTTATTGAATATGGCATGGAAATAAACTCATGAACCCATGGATCAACTTGCTAAGCCATATTACCTTTACATACATTGTTAACAAGTAAGACAAACCAACATTGAATTCTATTAATTAAAAGGAAAACCAAAACAAAACATGAATGTTCGCAAAAGAAAAACAAGTTAAGGTGCTTGGTGATTCCTCAAAGAGAAAAGCTAAAGATAAGGAGGAGAACCAAAAACCCTAATGTGATTGAATCAATATGGTATGATGAAGGGATCTTAGGGGGAAAAATTGGGGTACAACAACAGGTTAGTTCTACCATACATTTGGACAAGAAAAACAAACGAAAAGGGCAGAAACGAAAAATAAACAAATGTCATGTACATGCTTGAAACGAAAAGGTTAAGGTCTGGGGACGTACCTTGCTTATAAACTTGGTGCTTCTGGACCTTGAGTGATTGGACTGGATGCTCCTGGATTCGAAGGAAAGAAACAAGTGTGGTGTTTCTTTGACTGGATTCAAAGGTCAAGAAGAGTGGGGTTGTGTTTTTTGTTTCTGGATTCGAAGGAAAAAAAACAGGTGTAGTGTTCTTTCTGCTGGATTCGAAAGAAAGAACAAAGTGTGGGGTTTCTCCTGGATTTGAAAAGGAAAAGAAACATGTGTTGTGTTTCTAGTGTTGGATTCGAAAGGGACAAAAACAAAGGTATGGTATTTTGATTTTGGGTTTGAGAATGTGTTAAGTGTTTGATGATTTTCACACAATCAAAAATCAAGCTATCAAAAACCTCTGGATGTGTTGTCCAGCCCCTTAGATGTGTTATGGAGCCTCTTATTTATAGATGAAGTTAGTTGAGGTTTAGGAGGGAAAACAAAAGAGTTTGAACAAACTGGGTATATTGTTCTTGTAGTCTTCGAGGTGCAATATTTGTATGCCAATTTGGTGCAAGTATGGGAGCAGCGTAGCAGAACTGCTGTGCAGCAGTTTTGGAGCGTTATGGCCAGTATAGCAGGCTTGGACTTGCAGCAAGCATCTTTGAATATTTCATCTTTTTGTTTTGACTTCATAAGTCCAACCTTCAACCAGACTCCTCTTCAGACAACAATATTTGTTTTCAATCAAAGTGTCCTTCGAATGGGTCCTTTGTGTATCTTTCAAAGGGCCAAATGTATGCTCCTTGAATGGGCCACTAAAATATGTCCTTCGAATGGGACATCCAGGTATGTCTTACAGGTCCTTTGAATGGGCCACCAAATTTCTCCTTCGAATGGGACATCTAGGTATGTCTTGCAGGTTCTTCGAATGGGCCACCAAATATGTCCTTCAAATGGGACATCTAGGTATGTCTTGCGGGTCCTTCGAATGGGCCACCAAAGTATGTCCTTCGAATGGAACAACCATTGTGTGTCATGGTGTAGAAATTGTGTGTTGAAGATTTTCAAGGGTGGAATCGAAGCAAGCTATTTCGAAGGGAGATATTGTCCATTCTAAACTAGTATGAAAATATCCAATGCATGAGGGAAGTTCCAGCCTTGTGATTTGAAACAAGCAGGAAAGAAACCTTTGCTTCCTAAATCGAAACAAACATTGTAAGGGGACATTGCTTTGTGAATCAAAGCAAGCATGTAAGGGGTCATTGCTTCAATCGAATCTTGGATGCAGGAGGCCACTTACTTTATGGACGTTAGCATGAAGGGAAACTAATGCCTTGCGTAGGCAGGTAGGCAAGAGGCCCTTGCCTTATGCACCATGTAGGAGGTCAATGCTGAAGGTGGATTCGAAGCAGACATGAAGGTGAATTCGAAGCAAGCATGGATGAAGTTATTTGTCTAATCGAAGCTTGTCCAATCGAAACAGGCATACAGACATCAAATGTCCAATCAAAACAGGCATGCAGGAAAACATTTGTCCAATTGAAACTTGTCCAATGTAGGCATCAAATGTCCAATCGAAGCAGGCATGCAGGCAACCATTTGTCCAATCGAAACAAGGGAAATTGAAGCAAACTTGTTGTTCCTTAAAATAATCATTTTTATTTGTTTTTCCCTTTTTTATAGTTTCCTCTTTAACTTGATGTTGTAAAATCTAATTGTACTTGTGCAGGCTTGAATTTTTTAGAATCCTTGTGAGAAATTCCTTAAGAAAAGAGAGGGAAATTTTTGGGGTACAACAAATGGGTCTAGCACAGAAGATTGCGGCATGTTAGTATGAGAAGAATATCTCAGATTAACAAAATCAATCTGGTCAGAGGATTTCCTAACCTGGAGTACAACTCAGATGCTCTGTGTGAAGCATGTTGTGATCGGTGGAAATAGAACTGACTATTTAAAGTTGGTTCGCGAAATGTCGCGGTAAGCAAGAGTCGCCACCGTCTTTTATGTTCTCCAACCTGGAAAGGACAAAAGCACAGCGAAATTCCCTATTGAGAATGTCTCTCGGTTCGGGAGGTAGATTTATAGAAAGGGAAGGTGTTAGCACCCTTTCTATCCATGGTTATCCATGGGCTCTTAGGTACTTGCTCTTATGTTTTCAAAAGATGTTTGCTTTTCAAATGTGAGTGGATTTGAAAAAGTTTCATTGAAAGATTTCTGAGTGACTCTTGTATCTGTCCTCAAGAGTGTTTGAAAAATTTGTTTTGAAAGCTTTTGAAAGTGTCAGTGTGAAAAGATTGTTTTGTTTTTTTTTAGAGAGCAAGTACCTATGAGTCATCTACCTACCCTAAGGAATTAGGCTGTGTAAAAGTCCTTAAGGTAGTGCCATCCCACCATTGAGAGGTAGGTAGCACCACCGTTGGAGGTGTTCGGGTCAATTCGATTGTAGGGACAGTGTGGTCACCGAAGCAATAGTAGGACACCTTAGAAGTAACCCTAATGTCCTAGATCCTTTTTAATCCGAGGTGACCCCTTCGAGGCAACTGTTTCGAGGCAACGAGATCTTTTGGACAGAAGGGCGACCTCTAAGACACCCTATACTTGATGACCACGTTTCGAGGCAACGAGTGAAGCGTACCCTAGGAGTGGCATGTGCTTTGTGTGTTGTTGTTCAGTTAATTGTCTTTGTACATGTTATTTGTGAGCTAAGGGTTGATTTTTAATTATCATACATTCTTTCATGCAATTTAGCAGTTAGGAGTGCGGAAAATAAAATACGGAAAGGTAAAAGCTACGCTATTACAAGGCGCAGGTCTATACATCGCCAAAAAACAAAGACCCGTTTTTGATAAAGATGCGGAAAGTAAAAAAAAGCAATAAACCTAATTACTATTACATCCGGAAACAGTTACATAATAATCAAATAAAAATAAAGTGCGAATAAATTAAACTGGACGTCCTAGGGTTTTGGACCCTTTTGAGAAATTAAGAGCATTTTGTCCTTTGCTTGAAGTTAAATTACAATTAAATCTAATTATTAATTTTTTACAAGATGTTTTTTATGTTTTTTGTATTTAATGAACATAAATAAATTAAAATCAAAAGTAAACTCTAGTTCTAAGTTTATTTTAATTATTAATGAAAATGTTAAAGTAAACCTAATTTAAGCTAATTAATTAATTTTCATGTTATTTATAAAAATAATAATTAATAAATAGTAATAACGATGATTAATAAAATATGATTAAAAAATGTCAAAACCTAATTCTATGCAACTTTTATTTATTTAAGAAAAAAAGATTAAAATTAAAACCTAAATTAAACTAAGTTAATTATTTAGTATTTATTTACAAAAATAGGTTAATGGTGAAATTAATAAACAATTAAAAATATATTTACATTTTTGAGTTTCTGATTTTTATTAGGAAAATTAATTTGTGGTGAATTAATAAAAATAATTAAAACAATTAAAAGAAATTAAGAGAAAAGAAAATTAAATTAAATATGCAAACCAAAGGGGGTGTGATGGCCCAAGTGGAGGTGAAATTGTGGAATTCAGGCCCAAAAAGCATAAAGCCTGGTTGACTTTCCTGATCGTGTGCATGTTCATTGACCAAGGCATTGAGTGTTCATCACCTCCTGACCTTCAGATTGTTGATCAAGGCCACATGGCAAGCTGATGCGTGAGGCCCATGGTGGAACGTTTGAGAGGCACTGCATTGGAACGGGTTAAGAAAAATATCAACAATTATATGGGGGACCTGGGAATCGAACCCAGGTCCCAGTGCTTGCCAGCCACGTCTCCCACCATCTGAGCCATGAAGCGCATTTGTAAATATAATGATAAACAAATATTATATATGAAAAGTGATAATTATGCTGGAATTCAGAAAAAGCGCGCCACTCATTTGAATCAACCAGTCACATATTGCCACGCCTGTTATCTTCTTCGTTTCACCTGCAAATATGAACAAGATAGCGGGGGTTTTAAACCCCCACAAAACAAAAGTCCCAATAATAGCGATTAGAGCTATGGGTCACATAAAAAGAGCGCGAGGGTCTTAATGGTTTCGTCTTGTCCTGAAGAATTTATCTATATGGGTCTTGAGGCCTAATTTTACAGCATATGAAAACCCCCAATATGGAAGCTCTGAAACCCTAGCGTTTGTCCATGGAAGATTTTGATACAGGATGTTTCAACATAATTAATCCACACCAAAAGCTTCAGGAAGATGTCAGCAACACAAATCAATAATCAAAACATATCAATGATGCATAAAAAATGGATTTCGATTATGGAAATATTTGTTCAAACTGTGACTCTGTTTTACCGTTTCTTTGTGTATTAGAGCTTGTTCTTGATGGCAATAGACTCCTGGAGACTTAGGCAAGGTGTTGGAATCAAAAAGAAGCTTTGAATTGCGCTGCAAATAGGAAATCAGTTTCACAACTTTCTTGAGTTTTTGCAATTTGGTTATGGAGTTCTTAGCAGCACTTGTACGTTCTTAGCACTAGGGTTAGCTCTTGCATTTGTATTGGAACAAAATTAGGTTAAAACCTTGGCCCAAAAGTCCATGAATTTAAGTTTTCAATCTTTGATTTTCAATCATATAATTTCCAATCTTTTTTCAATGAAAACCTTGCCAATTTTGTAGATCTTGTCTCCTTGAGTGATGCACGAGATCTTTAGCATGTGTGGAGTGTATTTGCTTCATAAAAAGATTTGACAACCATGTTTAGATATTTTCCTACAATTAAAACCAATTAAATGAATTATTATTAATATAAATTCAATTAATTAATTAAAAATAAGAAAATAAATCAAATTAAGTTCAATGGGTCGTGCATAAGCCTTGGGTAAATATTCAAGAAAGGATTTGAGGCCCATTAGCAAAAATGAAGTGTTTTAGGCAAAGTTGACTTTTGAAAGTTCCCAAAAATTTCCCAACTTCTCCAATGCATATCTTGCTCAATTTCGAAGCTATGAACATGTTCTTGGACATTTTAGAAAGGTCTTGAAGTCCTCTAACCAATGCCTTTGGTCCCATGTCATTTTGATTTACCAATCTCAAGTTATGGTCTTTGACTCAAAATGCCTTTTTGTTGACTTTTGAAAATGACCTATAATGTTGAAATTGATAACTTTTTGTGAGAGCATTTCTTGGACTTGGAGTGTGAAGATGAGTTGTAGGAAATGTCATCCCCTTCAAAATGAGCATTAGATGGGATTTTTCTGATAAACCATGAAGAAGTTATGCCCTGGTCAAATTGCAGTTGACTTTTCAACTGTCCAAAAATAGAAACTTTTGATTCTTGAGACTTTTTGAGCCATGCTTGTGGAATCATGATCAAGAATTGATCAAATGATGATTGTGGCTTCAAAATAAGATGTTGACCAAAATTTTTGACTTTTGACTGTCAAATGACCATTTTGCCCCTGCAGTTGACTGTGAAGCATTTAGGGCTTTTGACTGTGCAACTTGATGCTGTGAGTCTTGAAACTTGACATATGGATGCTTGACAATGTATATAGGCCTATGGGACTTGATTGGACCCTTGGAAACCTCAATTTCTCTGCAAGAGCCAAAACCCTAATTTTGACTGTGTTAGGAGGCAATTGGACTGTGCAATCCTTAATCTATTTGAAGCTTGATCTTGCCAAATCTTGAAGAATATGGGAGGGAAAATTTTGGGGTACAACAGTTGCCCCTGTTTAATCTTCTTAGACCTGAGGATGTAGATTGGCTTGCATGCCTTTCGTGATCCGAAGGTGGAAGATCATTGAACACTAGAGTGCCCAGAAATTTGTACTCACATAGTAGAGTGTTAGCAGTGTGATGACATGAATGGGCTTACAGATGCCATTTGGAGAGATGATGGATAGGAGGATGGGCTTATAGATGCCATCTGGAGATGTGACAGAATCTTGTCGGGAATGGGCTTATGAATGCCATTTGGAGACTATTGGTATGTGGATGGGCTTATAGATGCCATCTAGGTGTCGATCGCATAAGAGATTCCTTTAGCGAGAACTTGCGTACCTGAGAAAGAAAAATAATCACCTGGCCTGTTACAGGGGTTGATCTTCAAACTCTTTATGTAGATATGCCCTGGCTGGATACAGGTATCGAATCTCTAAACTCTTCAGACGTGCCCTGGCAGGATACAGGAATCGAGTCCGGAATTAGTTGTCAACAGATATGCCCTGGCCGGATACAGGAATCGAATCTTCAAACTCTTCAGACGTGCCCTGGCAGGATACAGGAATCGAGTCTGGAAATAGTCGTCAACAGATATGCCCTGGCCGGATACAGGAATCGAATCTTCAAACTCTTCAGACGTGCCCTGGCTGGATACAGGAATCGAGTCCGGAATTAGTCGTCAACAGATATGCCCTGGATAGATACAGGAATCGAATCTTCAAACTCTTCAGACGTGCCCTGGCAAGATACAGGAATCGAGTCTGGAATTAGTCGTCAACAGATATGCCCTGGCTGGATACAGGAATCGAATCTTCAAACTCTTCAGACGTGCCCTGGCAAGATACAGGAATCGAGTCTGGAATTAGTCGTCAACAGATATGCCCTGGCAGGATACAGGAATCGAATCTTCAAACTCTTCAGACGTACCCTGGCAAGATACAGGAATCGAGTCTGGAATTAG
Organism: Vicia faba; assembly: GCA_948472305.1. NCBI lineage: Eukaryota > Viridiplantae > Streptophyta > Magnoliopsida > Fabales > Fabaceae > Vicia > Vicia faba. The sequence continues at coordinate 1,442,002,504 of OX451741.1, read as the reverse complement.
TCGTCAACAGATATGCCCTGGCCGGATACAGGAATCGAATCTTCAAACTCTTTAGACGTGCCCTGGCAGGATACAGGAATCGAGTCTGGAATTAGTCGTCAACAGATATGCCCTGGCCAGATACAGGAATCGAATCTTCAAACTCTTCAGACGTGCCCTGGCAAGATACAGGAATCGAGTCTGGAATTAGTCGTCAACAGATATGCCCTGGCCGGATACAGGAATCGAATCTTCAAACTCTTCAGACGTGCTCTGGCAGGATACAGGAATCGAGTCTGGAATTAGTCGTCAACATATATGCCCTGGCTTGATACAGGAATCGAATCTTCAAAATCTTCAGACGTGCCCTGGCTGGATACAGGAATCGAGTTCGGAATTAGTCGTCAACAGATATGCCCTGGCTGGATACAGGAATCAAATCTTCAAACTCTTCAGACGTGCCCTGGCAAGATACAGGAATCGAGTCTGGAATTAGTCGTCAACAGATATTCCCTGGCCGGATACAGGAATCGAATCTTCAAACTCTTCAGACGTGCCCTGGCAGGATACAGGAATCGAGTCCGGAATTTCTTCATGCAGATACGCCCTGGCTAGATACAGGTATCGAATCTGGAATTACGACAGTTAATAGTAATTATCTTTGTATTGACCTTTGTCCTGAAAAGACAAAACGTTAGTTGTATGTAATGTCATGATGTATGAGATGCGTGATGTTCTCAAAATAAATGAGATTGTATGTTCATGATGCGTATGTGCATGCTATAATGTATGAAGCAGGATGTATGAAAATGTGATATGTTTATGAATGTGTTTTCATCTAGGAAAATAAATCCTTGACGGATGCCGGGAATTAAATCCTGGGCTGATGTTTAAGAGTAGAGTTCTTCATTTCTGCTGGGGATGATGGTTGCGAGAATAAACCCGTAGGAGAAGATGACTCCGTTGAGGGATGAACTTTGTTGAGGGGATTACTCTGCGGGGAATGCTCTGTGGGAAGAGATACTTCGTTGAGGTTTTATGATAACTCCGCTGGGGATTCCATTGATAATCTCTGTTGGAAGATGAACTTCGCTGGGGAATAGGAAGAACTTCGCCGAGGACGATCTTCCCGTGGCAATTGGCTGAGGATAACCCAGTTATATCCTGGTGGGGAAATAATCTTTGAATAAAGCCGGGGAGACGCGCTTGTACCCTGCAGAGGGTAAGCTTCCAGGATCTACTGGGGATAAGCTTCCTACTGGGGAGATAGATTCAACTCTCCTGGGGGGATCTTTTGGACTGTACTGGGGAACTGGCTCCACTGGGGTGTCCGGTATTCCGCCGGGGAACAATGTTAGATCAAGACTGCCGGGGATACTTGTTCAGGAACATATGTATACTCCGTTGGGGAATATGGAGATTTTCTGGGGATAATCCAACTTCCTTAAGGCTGACAGTAGACTAACTCTGCTCGGGTAGAGTGTTGCTGACTTGCTGGAGATACTGTGCCTTTTTAAGGCTGATGGGAGACCAACTCTACTTGGGGAGAATTGTTGAATCTTGTCTTACTCTGCAGGGAGTGAAGGTATCTGGGTTACATTCTTCAGCCGAACTTACCTTGGTACCTTGGTGGACAGAGCAATTAGATCGTTTAGACAACTCATTATTGCCCCTGTTTCTGATGTCACCTGTAATTAGTCCTTTGTTTCGTATGCAAATATTTATGAGTTAGCAATTAGTGTCAAATGCATATATCAAAAATGAACATTGGACGTTCTTTGCACAACAAAACAGAAAAAGGAAAAATAATTGGCAATTTATCTGAATAGTGAATTTGTATTGATTTTTGGAATTTGCCTGTAAATAGGCGTTTATGTACAAGAGACTGACGTCCTAGTAAGAGGACGCCGCCGAACAACAGAGTTTATACAATTTTGTAAAAAAGGAAAACAAAACAGCTATGTGGAAGGAATAATCCCACTGGGTTCCAACTCTGCTATCGCCTTTATGTCTTTAAGCGTCTCATCACTTGGTTGCTTAGTTGAAGATGAAGCTGACTGATCGATGCGGTCTGAACCTGATGGTTGATACCAGATTCTGGATGCAAGGTGATCCAACGAGACATAGTATTACGCTTTAATCCCTAACTTTTGCCTGGACCGCCCTTTCGGGTTTTCAGTCCACCGGGGTACCCATTTTTGCCCAAGCCGCCTTTTCAGGTTTTCGACTTGCCGGGTGTACAGATTTTTTTCATTTCATCCCTTATTTTTGCCCGAACCCTTTTGGTTCGCCGGGAAGGCCTTACTTTTGCCTAGTTGTGTCAACCTAGCGGGTCTTTTATTCATGTGTAGTATCTTTTTACTATGTCTGCATTGGCGGGGTGAGGAAGGTCGTCACCATCCATGGTGGTTAGAATCATGGCTCCTCCTGAGAAGACATGTTTAACCACAAATGGCCCTTCGTACGTAGGGGTCCATTTGCCCCTGGGATCACTTTGAGGAAGAATGATGCGCTTCATTACCAGGTCCCCAACTTGATACTCTTGTGGTCTGACTTTCTTGTTAAATGCCCGGATCATCCGTTTTTGATACGTTTGACCATGACAAATAGCAGTGAGTCTCTTTTCATCAATTAGGATTAATTGATCAAGTCGAGTCTGGATCCAGTCATCTTCGCTCAAGCCTGCATCCTTCATTATCCAGAGAGAGGGTATTTGGACTTTAATCGGCAAGACTGCCTCCATGCCATAGACCAAGGAAAAGGGAGTTGCCCCAGTTGACGTTCTTGCTGAAGTACAGTATCTGTGAAGAGAAAACGGTAACATTTCGTGCCAATCTTTGTACGTCACTGTCATCTTCTGCACAATCTTTTTGATATTCTTATTTGCTTCTTCTACAGCCCCATTCATCTTCGGCCGGTAAGGAGAAGAGTTGTGGTGTTGTATCTTGAATTGCTCACAGAATTCAGTGATCATCTTGTTATTAAGATTGGTACCATTGTCCGTAATGATCCTTTCCGGGACGCCGTATCGACAGATCAGGTTATGTCGAATGAACCGTGCCACGACGTTCTTGGTTACGGTAGCGTAGGAAGCTGCTTCAACCCACTTTGTAAAGTAATCGATTGCCACTAGGATGAAGCGATGCCCATTGGATGCCGTAGGTTTGATCTCACCGATCATATCAATGCCCCACATTGCAAAAGGCCAAGGTGCAGTCAAGACATTCAGAGGGACTGGAGGAATGTGCACCTTATCTGCATAAATCTGGCATTTATGACATGTCCGAGAATGTTGGTAGCAGTCAGCTTCCATTGTGGACCAGAAATATCCTGCCCGAAGGATTTTCTTTTCCATGGTGTGTCCACTGGAATTTGTTCCGAAGGTACCTTCATGTAGCTCTGCCATGATCCTTTCTACTTCAGTCTTATCCACACAACACAGTAAGGTTGAATCATGGTTTCGCTTGTAGAGAATGTCGTTGCTGAGGAAGAACTTTGCAGCGAACCTTCTCAGGAACTTCTTGTCATTGACAGATGCACCCTCGGGGTATTCTTGAGCTTCTAAGTACCTCTTCACTTCATGATACCAGGGTTTCTCAGTTACCTCCTCAGCTTCGAGATCACAGCAATATGCAGGTTCATCTAATTTCCAAATAATGATCCGGGGAGCTTCGTTATCCCATTTGAATTTGAACATGGAATACATCGTAGCCAGCGCGTCCGCCAACTGATTCTCCTCTCTTGGGAAGTGTTCAAAAGTTATCTCCGTGAAATGGGGGATCAATGTCAACACACACTCTTTATAAGGAATAAGGTTTGGGTGTTTCGTATCCCACTCGCCTTTGATCTGATTGATCACGAGAGCGGAATCTCCGAAGACACTCAGAAACTTGATCCTTAAGTCAATTGCAGCTTGAAGACCCATGATGCATGCCTCATACTCCGCCATGTTGTTGGTGCAGTTGAAACATAGTCGGGCAGTAAGTGGAGTATGAGTGCCTTTTGGGGATATGATCACGGCGCTGATACCGTTACCCAGAGCGTTGGAGGCTCCGTCAAAGTGCATAGACCATCGGGATCCTTCCTCAAGTCCTTCATCCGGTCCAGGTACTTCACAATCAGTCACTACCATAATGCTCTCGTCAGGAAATTCAAAATTCATTGACTGGTAATCGTCCACTGCCTGGTGTGCCAAATGGTCTGCCAATACACTTCCTTTGATAACTTTCTGAGTCGTGTACTGGATGTCATATTCCGTCAAGATCATCTGCCATCTTGCTATTCTTCCGGACAGAGCAGGCTTTTCGAATATGTACTTTATTGGATCCATTTTAGAGATCAACAGAGTAGTGTGAGTCAGCATATACTGTCTCAGCCGGCGAGCAGCCCATACCAAAGCGCAACAAGTTTTCTTGAGCAGTGAGTATCGGGTCTCACAGTCGGTAAAATTTTTGCTAAGGTAATAAATGGCATGCTCTTTTCGGCCAGACTCGTCATGCTGCCCCAGAACACACCCCATTGAGCTGTCAAGTACTGTCAAGTATAGTATTAGAGGTCTCCCTTCAACCAGTGGCATAAGAATGGGTGGTTCTTGGAGATACTCTTTGATTCTGTCGAAAGCGGCCTGACATTCATCATTCCAACGTACTACTTGATCTTTCTTCAGTAGCTTGAAGATTGGTTCACAGGTAGCAGTTAGATGTGAGATGAATCGGGCAATATAATTCAGACGTCCTAGAAAGCCTCTGACTTCTTTCTCTGTCTTGGGAACTGGCATCTCTTGTATGGCTTTCACTTTGGTAGGGTCCACTTGAATACCTTTGTCGCTCACGATGAAACCTAGCAACTTTCCAGATCTTACCCCGAAGGTGCACTTGTTTGGGTTCAACCTCAGCTTATACAACTTCAGACGATCAAACAGCTTCTGCAGATGGTCAAGGTGTTCCGCCTCAGTTTGAGACCTTGCAATCATGTCATCGACGTATACCTCAATCTCATGATGGATCATGTCATAAAATAAAGCAACCATGGCACGTTGGTAGGTTGCCCCAGCATTTTTCAACCCAAAAGGCATGACCTTGTAGCAGAAGGTGCCCCACTGAGTAACAAAGGTAGTCTTTTCCATATCTTCAGGAGCCATTTTGATCTGATTATAACCTGAAAAGCCGTCCATGAAGGAGAATACCTTGTGCTGAGCAGTATTGTCAACCAGAACGTCAATGTGAGGCAAGGGGAAATCATCTTTGGGGCTCGCCCTGTTCAGATCCTTGTAGTCAACACACATTCTGACCTTACCATCTTTCTTCGGTACTGGAACCACGTTGGCAACCCACTGAGGGTAAGAAGTCACTGCTAGAAACCCGGCATCAAATTGTTTCATAACCTCAGCTTTGATTTTTTCGGACATCTCTGGACGCATGCGGCGGACCTTTTATTTAACCGGAGGGCAGTCTTCCTTGGTAGGCAGGTGATGAACCATAATGTCGGTATCCAACCCAGGCATGTCTTCGTAGGACCAGGCAAAGATTTCCACATAATCATGCAACATCTTAATCAACCGTTGTTTCACGCTGAGCTCTAGATTGGCACCAATCTTGACTTCCTTTCTGTCTGTCTCAGTACCCAGATTTACCGTTTCCACTGGCTCTTCATGTGGCTGAATGGCCCTCTCTTCCTGGAGTAACAGTCTTGCAAGCTCGCAAGGCACTTCGCAATCATCTTCACCTTCGTCTTCGGCTAAGTTGATCGGATTTTCGAAGTCATAACTGGCAGTAGCAGAGTCGTTACCAGTGAGATCTAGAGTGGATTGAAACCTGTATAGGTGAGTGTGTGTAAATATAGCTGTTTTGCAATATATAAAGAAAGAAAGAAAGGGAGCACAAGATTTGAAATGCGAAAAACGTCCAATGTTTTTATTCATGATATATGGAAATGACAAGTAATAAGCCCTCGCAAATGAAGCCACGGTATCCCGGGTAAGACACCGGGCCATAAAGTTTCAATTTATTGTTCATTACAAATTTAAAAACAAAGGAATTCATTAGTGAGTAACAAAAGTAACAGGTATGTAGTCTTTAGCAGTCCAATTGTTCAGTCCACCATCAGTCGTCGGGTAGATCCAGCTGTCAAACTCAGATTCCTCCGCACCGCCTTCAATAGCATTCACTCCCGGGTTGGTGATGAATACGGGAGGTCTTCCCATCCTTGCTTTACGTACAGCCCTCTGAGCCTCTGCAGTGAAACCCAACCCAAACTTGTCAGTCTTTGGAGTAAAATCAGGGAGCCTGCCCCAGTTTGCACATTCACCTTTCTCAATCACAGCCCGGGCGTCCTTCAAGGAAGCCATCTTCAAGGGAGAGTCTTCTTCAATCACTGTCTCTGCTGACGCCAATGTTGGAGGCACCTCCTCAAAGTGTTGAAAGGGGGTCTCAATGAATTCCCCGTCCATCTCTATATACCGAAAGGAGTTAATATGACTAACCATGTATTCTTCCTCCCCCTGCACTGTAACAATCTTCCCTCTGACAGGGTACTTAAGCTTTTGGTGTAGAGTGGAGGTCACAGCTCCAGCCTTGTGGATCCAAGGGCGACCCAGCAAACAAGAATAGGATGGACGAATGTCCATCACATAGAACGTTGAGTCAAAGACTTGAGAACCAACCCGGATCAGAATATCTACTTCACCGTGTACCATCCTCTTCGACCCGTCAAAGGCCCGGACAATAATGTTACTAGGCTTCAACTCCAAACCCTCACAATCCAACCTGTCTAAGGCCTTTTTGGGCAATACGTTCAGTGAAGAACCGGTGTCTACCAACACATGGGCGAGAGTAGTGCCCCTTCATTCAATGGAGACATGCAGGGCATCATTATGGTTCTTTCCCTTAGCGGTCAGATCAGCATCAGAGAAACCCAACCCATTGTCAGCGGTCAAGTTGGCCACACAATCAGTAAATTGATCAGCCGACGTCTCTTGTGGCACATGGGCTATCTTCAGGAAAGAAATCAGGGCCTTGGCATGGGCCTCTGAACATAACATCAGTGATAGAATAGAGATCTTAGAGGGGGTGTGCCCCAGCTGTTCAACGACGTTAAAATCACTCTTCTTGATAATCTTGAGAATTTCCTCCATCTCTTGCTGGGAGGCTTCAACATTAACAGTCTTCGGTGCCTCCATCCAGGCAGGCACAACAGCAATCCCTTTGCCCCGAGTGTCAGATGACTCGGCATCAGGGGTAGAAACTTGATCAGGAGGGGAAACAGGCACACTTGTAGGCGTGATGATAAGAGGTCTTCGGATGACTGGTGGCGCAATGTCAGGCGAGAAGAGCCTGCCACTGCGAGTAACTTTAGCAGGACCGGTGATGTTACTGATGCTGGTACTAGTGTTGAACTCCTGCTTCACCCCGAGCACATAAATATCTGCCCCATAATGCCATGGGACAGCCTTGTCAGATTTATAAGGGAGGGGCCCCGGAACAGTAATGATGATAGGTGCAACAGACATGATTTTAACGGGCTTCCTCGGGGGAGCCTTGGTAGGATTGTTGAAAATGGTGACAACGGATACTTCTTCAGTAGGAACAATAGGAACAGTGGTTTTCTTGAACAAGATATCTTTGCTATCCATCAGGTTTTGGACGCCTGACTTCAGCAACGGACAACCAGTAGATGAAACAGCACATAGAAGGCAACCCTTGCTACAACCCGGAAATAAACCGGCTAGCAACAGGTTCCTCTTGACAGTCAATAAAGGAGTAACAACCTCATCCACAGAGCCTACATATAGATCTTCCTCAATAGCATTTACTCCATGCTGGGGCATAGGAGCAGTCACAACGTTGGACCTGTCGGGCGCCTCAAACTGTATTTCCTTAGCGTCGATAAGGTCCTGAACCTTATTCCTCAGGGCCCAGCAATCGTCAGTAGAATGCCCCGGGCTATCAGAGTGATAAGCACAGCGAGTGTTGGGATTGTACTTTGGAGAGGTTGTGTTTACCACCTTTGGAGCTTCTCTGATAGTTACCAAGTTGGTTGATAGCAGTTGCGGTAAGATCTGAGACAAGATCATACTAAGCCGAGTGTATTCTCTTCTGGGTCTCTCACCCCTTGGTTGGTTAGGTTGCCGAGGAGCGGCAGCAGGCTTTGAGATCACCACCGCGTTGACAGCTTGGCGGTGTTCCGGTTTATTTTGTCTTCTGGGACCATACACAGCACTAGCTTTCTTCTTGAAAGGCTTCTTCTCAGAACTTGAGGACGCGTATCTTCCCCGATTTCATACCAGCTTCTATTCTCTCCCCAGTCAGAATGAGGTCTGTAAACCCTGCAGAAGAATTACCAATCAGGTGGTTGAAGAATGGCCCAGACAGGGTCCCCAAGAACATGTCCACTAATTCACGATCCGTCAACGGTGGCTGCACCCTGCCAGCCAGGTCCCTCCACTTCTGCGCGTACTCTTTAAAACCTTCTCCCGATCCTAGCGACATACCCTGGAGTTGGGTACGTGTAGGAGCAAGGTCGGCATTGTACTGATACTGCTTGTAAAAAGCAGTAGCCAAGTCCCCCCCAGTTACGAATGTTGGTTCCATCCAGCTGATAGAACCATTCGAGATGAGTCCCTGAAAGACTCTCCTAGAAGAAATGGATCCATAAGTTCTTGTCCATAGTGTATGGTTGGATCTTCCGCACATAAGATCTGAGATGTAGCTTAGGGCAGGAAGCCCCGTCGTACTTCGCAAAAGATGGTGCCTTGAACTTGTGTGGGATCACCACCCCAGAAGATAAACCCAGATCTCCAAAATCCAACCCAGGCACCTGTTGAATTTCCATGGTGTTCAGACGATCCTCTAACTGCTTGTACCTGTCTTCAGCGGGAGGGTACTTCTCCTCATTGAAATCAGTCTCGTTGTCAGAGACCACAGGACTAGGAACCCTTCCCCCTTGGGGACTGCCTTTCCCTACAGAAGAACCAGCTTGATCAACCTCATTCTGCAGTGTATTGCCAAACCTCTGGCCAGTGTTGAATAGTACAGTTCTCTTCTTCTTCTTCTTGACCAGCAGAGCCTTCAATTCCTCTTGACCTTGGGCTAAACTCATGATCAATTCTTGGAACTGGGCGTTCTGAGCCTGGAGGGCCTTGATGGATTGCTCAGTAGATGATTCAGGATTCATGATGGCTGCTGAAATAAACAGCGAAGAACATTAAGCAACCTGAAAAGAAGAGTACCTGTGATGCACATGATGAATGGAATGCGTATGATTTATGTTTTCAAAGACAATCGGGATTCAACTTTGTAAACAAAAAGGAAGCGCACTTTATTAGATTCAACTTTGGAATTTAAATTGTTCAACAGATTGCCCTTAGGCGTTACATAAAATGGAAATACTGAAAAGGGAAATAAAAAACTGTAAAAGAACATCCAAAGCTCATCATTGATCCCAGGGTCTCTTCTTCTCAGTACAGATGTAGTCATTCAAGGCCCGCTCGTTCTCCAACTGCTTTGTCAGCTTCTGGATCTTCAATTCCTGCTCGTTGAACTTTTCCCGATAAGAATCCCGTTCTTCTTGTAGTTGCACCCAAGACCTCTTTAGTGTATCAACATCAGTAGGTATGTGAGGAGGGAGAACACTTGGAGGAATCCCGTCTCTATCAGGATATTCAAGAATGATGGGTCTGACAGCTTCGTAGGGCATACCTAACTTCTGAGCACGGATGCGGACCCATCTGTAGTAGGATTCCATAGGTAGAGAAGTCTTAGGTCCCAACTCATGTGGGTCAGCTTTGTGAATTTTGTCCCAAGCCTTGATAAATCTACGACGCAGCTCATCACTATCTACCTGAAACTCAAAACTGATGTGAGGCACCAACATCTCATGAGGCCCTGCTCTTCTGGCTCTTCCAAACTGACGGAGAGCTAGACATGGATTATAAGAGATTCCTCCTTGGGTACCAATCAAAGGAACATTAGGATATTCTCTGCAACGATCAATAACAGCTACTCATCCAAACCTCTGAGAGTCCAAATGATGTCATTATCAGCGAGAGACATTAACCTATGAGCCCAGCCTCTTCCTTCTTTGTTCTTCAGCACGAACTTAGGGAGGTGAGAAATAAACCACCTCACTAACAAAGGAGTACAACACCACAGAGTTCCTCGTCTTCGGGCAGTACGAGCATAGAGTTGTTGCAGGATATCACCCAAGAGAGTGGGCACAAGGTTCCGAGACATGAAGATCCTTATGGCAATGACGTTAATGAAGTTATCCAGATTTGGAAACAGAACCAGACCATAGATTAAGAGAGCCAGAATGTCTTCATACGCCCTGAAGTCTAAGTCATTCAAGAAACTGTTAGCTTTACCAATCAGAAACCTGGCCAAGAAACCTTTAACTCTGCTTCTAGTCACCCAGTTGTCCATTACCTCCTTGTGGGTCAAGGGAAGGGCTGCAGCAATCTCCTCAAGCCTAAGAGTCTTTTCCTAACCAGTGAAGGGAGTCTGATCCAAGATAGGGATACCAAGAAAATCAGAGAATTCTTCCAAGGTAGGGACCAGCTGGAAGTCTTGAAAGGTGAAGCAATGTACAAGGGATCATAAAACTGGGTCAAGACACTCATCAGTTGTTGGTCCCACTTTGCAGTGACTAAACCGAGAAGAGAACCATGCCTCTGGATGAAGGAAGTGGTGTTTGGAATTCTGCTAACCAATTCTTCAAGAAACTCAGGTGGGTGAACAAAATTAAGCCGGATAGTGTTCCTTCGCACAGGCATCATGATGTCCTACAAAACAGAGCAAAGATGAAACTCTCTTGTCTTTGAAATGGGTCAGTCCTTATGCAGGATGCATGCAATGTCTATGATGGTATGATGTTATGATGAAGCACACCACAAGTATTCACAAAGGCAAACATGATAAGGCACACAAGTCACACAAGATAGCCCTTAGAGTTTAGGCCAGCATGAAGTTCAGGTACTACCCTCTTTCAGTTTCGTTGGTTAAGACCTGTCCTAGAAAATAGTAACCGGGTTCTAGAGGATCCCAATATCACTGACTACCCTCAATCGGTCATAACTCCAGCATCGCAATCTTTTCTTGCAGCCAGAACCATCGCGAGAGTTTAGCCTCAATGGGTGTAGCATACTGCTCCTGTTCTATGGCCAAGTTGGGTCAAATTAGGGTTCTAAGGTCGGTTGGTGCTTAATGACTCCTTAGAAGACCCATATTCTCCTTGTTGCAACACAAGGGATATCGGTACAGACCAAGGTGCCACACCAACGTAGCCACTGCTTCACTCGTGTCGGTCTACGCCGGACAGGTCCCTCACAGCTTATGCTACCTAAAAAGGGTATCCCCAGGTCCGGGTTAGGATCTATGAAACTCCAAGACAATGCCCACAATAATAAAGCAAACAAAACAAAGCAATTGAAAACACAAGTATGATCTATCCTAAGGTACACCTCACTTTAAATATCCTTAGCAGAGTCGCCAGTTCTGTGATCGGTGGAAATAGAACTGATTGTTTAAAGCTGGTTCGCAAAATGTCGCGGTAAGCAAGAGTCGCCACGATCTTTTATGTTCTCCAACCTGGAAAGGACAAAAGCACAGCAAAATTCCTTATTAAGAATGTCTCTCGGTTCGGGAGGTAGATTTATAGAAAGGGAAGGTGTTAGCACCCTTTCTATCCATGGTTATCCATGGGCTCTTAGGTACTTGCTCTTATGTTTTCAAAAGATGTTTGCTTTTCAAATGTGAGTGGGTTTGAAAAAGTTTCATTGAAAGATTTATGAGTGACTCTTGTATCTGTCCTCAAGAGTGTTTGAAAAATTTGTTTTGAAAGCTTTTGAAAGTGTCAGTGTGAAAAGATTATTTTGTTTGTTTTTTAGAGAGCAAGTACCCATGAGTCATCTACCTACCCTAAGGAATTAGGCTGTGTAAAAGTCCTTAAGGTAGTGCCATCCCACCATTGAGAGGTAGGTAGCACCACCGTTGGAGGTGTTCGGGTCAATTCGATTGTAGGGACAGTGTGGTCACCGAAGCAATAGTAGGACACCTTAGAAGTAACCCTAATGTCCTAGATCCTTTTTAATCCGAGGCGACCGCTTTGAGGCAACTGTTTCGAGGCAACGAGATCTTTTGGACAGAAGGGCGACCTTTAAGACACCCTATACTTGATGACCACGTTTCGAGGCAACGAGTGAAGTGTACCCTAGGAGTGGCATGTGCTTTGTGTGTTGTTGTTCAGTTAATTGTCTTTGTACATGTTATTTGTGAGCTAAGGGTTGATTTTTAATTATCATACATTCTTTCATGCAATTTAGCAGTTAGGAGTGCGGAAAATAAAATACGGAAAGGTAAAAGCTACGCTATTACAAGGCGCGGGTCTATACATCGCCAAAAAACAAAGACCCGTTTTTGATAAAGATGCGGAAAGTAAAAAAAAGCAATAAACCTAATTACTATTACATCCGGAAACAGTTACATAATAATCAAATAAAAATAACGCGCGAATAAATTAAACTGGACGTCCTAGGGTTTTGGACCCTTTTGAGAAATTAAGAGCTTTTTGTCCTTTACTTGAAGTTAAATTACAATTAAATCTAATTATTAATTATTTACAAGAAAGATGTTTTTTATGTTTTTTGTATTTAATGAACATAAAGAAATTAAAATCAAAAGTAAACTCTAGTTCTAAGTTTATTTTAATTATTAATGAAAATGTTAAAGTAAACCTAATTTAAGCTAATTAATTAATTTTCATGTTATTTATAAAAATAATAATTAATATATAGTAATAACGATGATTAATAAAATATGATTAAAAAATTTCAAAACCTAATTCTATGCAACTTTTATTTATTTAAGAAAAAAAGATTAAAATTAAAACCTAAATTAAACTAAGTTAATTATTTAGTATTTATTTACAAAAATAGGTTAATGGTGAAATTAATAAACAATTAAAAATATATTTAAATTTTTGAGTTTCTGATTTTTATTGGGAAAATTAATTTGTGGTGAATTAATAAAAATAATTAAAACAATTAAAAGAAATTAAGAGAAAAGAAAATTAAATTAAATATGCAAACCAAAGGGGGTGTGATGGCCCAAATGGAGGTGAAATTGTGGAATTCAGGCCCAAAAAGCACAAAGCCTGGTTGACTTTCCTGATCGTGTGCATTTTCATTGACCAAGGCATTGAGTGTTCATCACCTCCTGACCTTCAGATTGTTGATCAAGGCCACATGGCAAGCTGACGCGTGAGGCCCATGGTGGAACGTTTGAGAGGCACTGCATTGGAACGGGTTAAGAAAAATATCAACAATTATATGGGGGACCTGGGAATCGAACCCAGGTCCCAGTGCTTGCCAGCCACGTCTCCCACCATCTGAGCCATGAAGCGCATTTGTAAATATAATGATAAACAAATATTATATATGAAAAGTGATAATTATGCTGGAATTCAGAAAAAGCGCGCCACTCATTTGAATCAACCAGTCACATATTGCCACGCCTGTTATCTTCTTCGTTTCACCTGCAAATATGAACAAGATAGCGGGGGTTTTAAACCCCCACAAAACAAAAGTCCCAATAATAGCGATTAGAGCTATGGGTCACATAAAAAGAGCGCGAGGGTCTTAATGGTTTCGTCTTGTCCTGAAGAATTTATCTATATGGGTCTTGAGGCCTAATTTTACAGCATATGAAAACCCCCAATATGGAAGCTCTGAAACCCTAGCGTTTGTCCATGGCAGATTTTGATACAGGATGTTTCAACACAATTAATCCACACCAAAAGCTTCAGGAAGATGTCAGCAACACAAATCAATAATCAAAACATATCAATGATGCATAAAAAATGGATTTCGATTATGGCAATATTTTTTCAAACCGTGACTCTGTTTTACCGTTTCTTTGTGTATTAGAGCTTGTTCTTGATGGTAATAGACTCCTGAAGACTTAGGCAAGGTGTTGGAATCAAAAAGAAGCTTTGAATTGCGCTGCAAATAGGAAATCAGTTTCACAACTTTCTTGAGTTTTTGCAATTTGGTTATGGAGTTCTTAGCAGCACTTGTACGTTCTTAGCACTAGGTTTAGCTCTTGCATTTGTATTGGAACAGAATTAGGTTAAAACCTTGGCCCAAAAGTCCATGAATTTAAGTTTTCAATCTTTGATTTTCAATCATATAATTTCCAATCTTTTTTCAATGAAAACCTTGCCAATTTGGGAGATCTTGTCCCCTTGAGTGATGCACGAGATCTTTAGCATGTGTGGAGTGTATTTGCTTCATAAAAAGATTTGACAACCATGTTTAGATATTTTCCTACAATTAAAACCAATTAAATGAATTATTATTAATATAAATTCAATTAATTAATTAAAAATAATAAAATAAATCAAATTAAGTTCAATGGGTCGTGCATAATCCTTGGGTAAAGATTCAAGAAAGAATTTGAGGCCCATTAGCAAAAATGAAGTGTTTTAGGCAAAGTTGACTTTTGAAAGTTCCCAAAAATTTCCCAACTTCTCCAATTCACATCTTGCTCTATTTTGAAGCTATGAACATGTTCTTGGACATTTTGGAAAGGTCTTGAAGTCCTCTAACCAATGCCTTTGGTACCATGTCATTTTGATTTACCAATCTCAAGTTATGGTCTTTGACTCAAAATGCCTTTTTGTTGACTTTTGAAAATGACCTATAATGTTGAAATTGATAACTTTTTGTGAGAGCATTTATTGGACTTGGAGTGTGAAGATGAGTTGTAGGAAATGTAATCCCCTTCAAAATGAGCATTGGATGGGATTTTTCTGATAAACCATGAAGAAGTTATACCCTGGTCAAATTGCAGTTGACTTTTCAGCTGTCCAAAAATAGAAACTTTTGATTCTTGAGACTTTTTGAGCCATGCTTGTGGAATCATGATCAAGAATTGATCAAATGATGATTGTGGCTTCAAAATAAGACGTTGACCAAAATTTTTGACTTTTGATTATCAAATGACCATTTTGCCCCTGCAGTTGACTGTGAAGCATTTAGGGCTTTTGACTGTGCAACTTGATGTTGTGAGTCTTGAAACATGACATATGGATGCTTGACAATGTATATAGGCCTATGGGACTTGATTGGACCCTTGGAAACCTCAATTTCTTTGCAAGAGCCAAAACCCTAATTTTGACTGTGTTAGGAGGCAATTGGACTGTGCAATCCTTAATCTATTTGAAGCTTGATCTTGCCAAATCTTGAAGAATATGGGAGGGAAAATTTTGGGGTACAACACATGTCAAAAAGGTAAGTTTGCAAAACCTTCTTTCAAAACAAAAAATGTTGTTTCTACCTCTAGACCCTTAGAACTTCTGCATATAGATCTATTTGGACCAATTAAAACTGCATCCATTAGTGGCAAGAAGTATGAATTAGTGACTGTAGATGACTATAGCAGATGGACATGGGTAAAGTTCTTAAGACACAAGGATGAGTCATATTTTGTGTTCTTTACTTTCTGTAACCAAGTCCAAAATGAAAAGGATCTTAGAATTGTTAAAGTCAGAAGTGATCATGGTGGAGAATTTGAAAACAAAAATTTGAATTATTTTTAATGAGAATGGCATCTCTCATGATTTCTATTTTCCTAGAACTCCTCAACAAAACAGAGTTGTAGAACGAAAGAATGGAACTTTACAAGAAATGGCCAGAACCATGATCAACGAGACTAACATTGTTAAGAACTTCTAGGCAGAAGCAATTAACATAACATGTTATATTCAAAATAGAATCTCCATAAGACCTATCCTGGATAAGACTTCATATGAACTATGGAAGAACAGAAAGCCCAACATTTCTTATTTTCATCCATTACGATGTACTTGTTTTATCCTAAACACTAAAGAACATTTGAACAAGTTTGACTCTAAAGCATAAAACTGACTCATGTTAGGATACTCTGAGCGCTCAAAATGTTATAGAGTATATAACATAAAAACACGGATTGTAGAAGAGTCTATTAGTGTCAGATTTGATGATAAGCTTGGCTCTGAAAAGTGAAAGTAGGGTAAATTTTTTGTAGATATAGAAGTTCAATTTACAGGTACTGAAGACACTGCATTAGAAGTTTCTCACAAAGAATCTTAGTCAAATCCAGTAGAAGATGTCACAAACATTACAACAACATCTGAAGAGCCCATCCAGAAAAGACAATCCAGAAGCAGTTTAGCTCATCTAGAAAACAAAATTCTGGGAAAGAAAGAAGACCCAATCAGAACAAAATCTACATTTAGAAATTCTAAAGAATCTCTCATGGGATTAGTGTATCTGATTGAGCCAAACTCTACTGACGAAGCCCTTCTGGACAATGATTGGATACTTGCAGTGCAGGAAGAATTAAATCAGTTCACCAAAAACGATGTGTGGGATCTAGTTCCTAAACCAAAAGGATTTAACATCATTGGAACCAAATGGGTCTTCAGAAACAAGCTAAATGAACAAGGAGAAGTTGTCAGAAACAAAGCACGACTGGTGGCACAAGGTTATAGTCAGCAAGAAGGGATAGACTATATAAAAACCTTTGCTTCAGTCGCCAGTTTAGAATCTATCAGAATTTTAATTTCTTTTGCAGTAAATAATGGCATCACTCTTTATCAGATGGATGTTAAAAGTGCATTTTTAAATGGTTACATTGATGAAGAAGTTTATGTGCACCAACCCCCTAGTTTTGAAAATTCAAAACATCTAGATTATGTCTATAAACTTAAGAAATCACTATATGGTCTGAAACAAGCTCCCAGAGCTTGGTATAAAAGACTAAGTAATTTTCTGTTAGAAAATAATTTTACCAGAGGGAAGGTGGACACTACTTTATTCTGTAAACTATTTAAAAAAGACATTCTGGTTTGTCAAATTTATGTAGATGATATTATTTTTGGATCTACTAAAGCCTCTTTGGGAAGAGAATTTGCTAAGTTTATGCAGGAAGAGTTTGAAATGAGCTTGATGGGAGAACTCAAGTTCTTTCTGGGTATCCAAATCAATCAAACTCCAGAAGAAACCTACATACATCAAAGCAAGTATGTCAAAGAACTTCTGAAGAAATTTGACTTGTCAGAATGTAAGCAAGCCAAAACTCCTATGCATCTCACATGATTTTGGAAAAGGAAGAGGTAAGAAAGAAGGTAGAACAGAAGCTCTACAGAGGTATGATTGGTTCTCTATTATATTTAACAACTTCAAGACCTGATATTTTGTATAGTGTCTGTTTGTGTGCTAGATTCCAATCAGATCCTAGAGAATCTCACTTAACAACTGTTAAGCGAATTTTCAAGTATCTGAAAGGTACTACTAATCTTGGTATTTTCTATAGAAAAACCAAAGAATACAAATTAGTAGGGTACTGTGATGCTGACTTCACTGGAGACAGAATAGAAAGAAAAGTACTTCTGGAAGCTGCCAATTTTTGAGAGACAATCTAATCTCGTGGTCCAGCAAGAGGCAATCAACCATTGCATTGTCAACTGCTGAAGCTGAATATATAACAATAGCTGGATGCAGCACACAAATGCTCTAGATGAAAATCCAACTTGAATACTTCAACATATATGAGAGTAACATTCCTATTCTCTGTGACAATACTTCTGCTATATGCCTTTAAAAGAATCCAATTTTACATTCTATGTCTTTCATATACCATCAATAGGATGATGTTTTCACTAAACCCCTTTCTGAAGATAGGTTTAACTTCATTCTGAAACATCTCAGCATTAAACTGTGCCCAGAATGATAGTTTTGTTTATGTATACTTTAACCCTCAAAATTTTATGCCTTTATTTTTTGTGTGAACATCTGATCAATAGTTCTTCAGAAGTAAGAAGGAAAGTTGTATCAGGATCTATCTAAGAAGATCTGAACGTTCTCCAAGCGGTTCATTTCAAAGATAGAAGCATGCAGTTCACAATATCAACATTTGTCAACTCTACGTAAGGTTTTCCTCTAAGGCTGAACACATGTTCAAATTCTGAAGAGACTGAATTATTGAGTTTATGCATTGAGGCTCATGTCATATCAGTAACTGTTTCATATCTTTACGCTATCCCTTTTTTCAAGGAATCATCAATGCACGTAATCATTTTTTAAACCTTTTCTTGTTAATTAAGTCTTCTATTTTATTATATATATATATATATATATATATATGTGTGTATATATTTACTTTGTTCACCTTCACTATCACATTTCCACTCTCAATTTCTTTTTCTCTCTTAAATTTGTTCAATCTTTCAAAAACCCTAAAAGAGTTTGTGTGAACAAATGGCTTCCTCTTAACAACTTGCTCAAGGTTCTCAAAGCATTCCTGGCTTTTCTTCCTCAACAACAGAAAGGTGCAAAGAACCCTTAAGAACTCTCCTCACACCCATTGATTCGCTAGAAGTTCTGTGTGAGCTCATTATAGATTTCGTCAGCATGAAGGAAAACAGATGCGATTTAACCCCTGATGTTGAGTTCCAAGGATGGACTAAGTACTTTGATCGCCTCCTAGGTCCAGTTTTTCCAAGACTTGTTAAAGAATTATGGATTCATGCTACAACTTCAAATCATCAGGTTACTTCTTTCGTTATGGGAAAGAAAATCGTCATCTCTGAACATCTCATTGGGAAACTAATAAGTCACGACAGTGGCGGTAGTTGTTGCAGTGATATGGATGACAAAGGCTCTGACCTAACCAAGATCTCAAAGGAAATATTTACTTTTGGACAACTTTAGTGGTATAAATGTTTAAGACTAAGCCATTGGGTTGACTAGACTTATACAGATCAAAATAAAAATCACCACCGCGCTTTATTGTTTCCAAAGGAATGATAAAAGAGCGAATAACCCAAAAAGAGGGGGAAAGATTCAAGGTAAGGGGGTTGGTTATGCAAAGGGAAGGTATTAGCACCCTAAACATCTACGGTACTCCGTAGGAGCCTCTTTGTAAAATCTGTATATTTTGGATATAAAAAATGTTGTATAAAAATGGATGGTGGAGGTGAGAAAAGAAATATATTTATTTTTGTAATTTTTGCACCCGCCGCGGTTGCGAACCTTTAGTGCCTACGTACCACCTTTTCGTGCAATAGGGGATCAGGGTACACGTAGTTCCTCTTTTAAAAATTTTAAAACACAAATGTGTTGATTAATTTTATGAGATAAAACATCATCGTCATTGTCCGTGTGGAAAACATACCTACTACCCACAATTATGAGAAAGGAGAATTTGCATCATCTCAAAGTGGAGTATATGGCTTGGATTTTAAAATCAACAATGCCTCACTCAATACCCAAGTGGAAAATATCTCTCTTCACTATATATTGTAGAAGTATAGTTGTTTGCATCACTACAAGGATTGACAAGAGTTCAATCTTTTGAGAAAAGTTTAAAGATAAAAGCCAAAATGGAAAAATGGTTTGAAATGAGATTGATTAACTTTTAGTCTTCTCACAAAAAAATGTTAAAGTATTATTAAGTTGATTAGGGTTTATTTGAAAATGTTTGAAAATGCATGGACCTAAGTCCAAGTTTATTATGAAAGTGGTTCAAGTTTAAAACAAGAAGAGTTTTCAAAAGGAGGGAGATAATTTTTGAAATCAAAGAAGAGGGGAGCAGAAGAAGAGGCTATCTAAAGCATAAGGTAAAATCTAGGGATAAGAACCAGCTAACCAACAAGAAGCCAAAACTTGACATTATGAGCCAAGATAGAATTCTCATTCCTTGGATTGAAACCAATAAGCAAAAAAAATACTAGACCTCTTGAGAGAACCAAACTTCAAGTGTATTATGTCTTCACAAAAATTGGGCAGAGTAACGGTTGTATACGAGTGAATTCCAGATTACAAACAAAGGGTGTAATCACAATAACCTGCACACAAAAACAAACAAGCAACCCAATGTCTTGAGATAAACCTCAAGAAATCCATAAAAAATAATCATATAAGATCACAAGGTATTCAAGATAGGCCAAGGTTTCTAATCCTAAGTCCAAGAAAAGTCCCATACTCCATAATGCCAAGGATAGTAACCAAATAGTCCAAGTACCATTAAATATTTTTATGGTTTATGTTGATTATTAAGTATTTTAAAAAAAATAAAAAAAAAGCTCAAGTGAGCAAAGTAAAAATGACAAGAAAGTAAATGCTCAAATGAGCAAAGATGAAAATGACATGAAATATAAATTCTAAAAGTAAATGGTACATAAAGCATAAAAAAAAATAAAAGCATAAAGTAAAAAAAGTAAATAATTAGTGGTTAGTTGGATGACCATCTTGAAGCTTGCATTTGGAACTCATTAGAGGATTGGTAGAACCAAAGCCTCCACACAACAAGTTGCATTTGCTTTTTGTCAAGTATATCACCCATTTGGAATTCTCACAAGTGCCATTTAATGATCAACGATGTTTAAGTGATCCACGTTGATCAAAGGTGTTGTAGATCCATTAGAGGATTGGTAGAACCAAAGCCTCCACACAATGAATCTCAAGGTTATTGGATCAAAGAGATCAAATTAACATACTTGGGCTTGCAAACATAAATTTGGGCCACGAATGATCATTTATTCGAATCGAGACAAAATTTAGCGCTATGTTAAGCAATCGTAAGTGGACTTATATAGAAGTCGCACCTATTTTGAGGTCAGTCAATAGCAATCTATGCACCATTTGTTTTGAGACATGATATAGAGATCATGCTCCAACAACATTTAGTGCAATAAGAAGGGGATGAGATGAAGAAGGATGAGAGAGAATATACAAACCACTTTTGAATTAAATTTAATCAAACTATTATTAAAATCATTCATCCATTTTTGTAGAGTTAAACTTAATACCATGGATCCAATGATGTTAATAAAGTTCATGATCTAAAATTTAACCCAAGATCAGCCAGAAAATAGTCACAAAATAATATTAAATTTTAATATATACAAAAGGGTTTAAAAATAATGTTTAAAAATAGAAAATAAAGAGAAAAATATCAACTATGTTCAAATTAATCAAGAAATAAAAAGTAAGACCATAGAAAAATCAGAAAAAGGCTCAAATAATTTTACAAATTTTTTGGTAATTTTTTAAAGTCATAAACTATTTTTAAAATTAAAAGAAATGGGTATAATAAACCAAAAATGATAAAAAATAGTAAAGTCAGAAACAAATAAAATAAGATCATCAATATTTGTCATAATATCATTGGATCACTCCATAATTTTTTCAGAATTTAAAAATGTATAAAAGTATTTTTAAACATTTAAAACAATTCAAATAAAGTGTAAATTTATAAAAAATACCAGAACATAAAATTAAATTGTGAAAAAATAAAAATCAGAAAGAGAGTAATCAAAATATTTTTTCATAATTTTTTCAGATTTTTTGGACTTAAAATGAATTTTCTATGATTTTTTGAAATTTAAAACAACTAAAATATAAAAATCAGAAAAGAAAATAAAAGTAAAAATATGTGGACCATTGGATGAGAGTCAAAACGTGTTAGTAATCAAATCTAAGGGATCTGGCGTGCTGTGCATATCATGGTCATTAGTGAATAAAGTACAGAGTCAAATATAAATCGGATTTTCAAAAATAACAAATGGCGTGCCATCATTGGTTGGAAGATGACACGTAGGTCATCTTCAACCTCCAGCCAACGGGATTTGCAGGTCTCTCAAACTGTAAAATTAGAAGCTCAGACCTATGTCGTTCGCTTCGTCTCTTCAAGATGAAGACAACCACACTGTCGCGCCAAATTTATGTAAACTGTAGCTCAAGCAATTTGGAATGAAAGTTTTGAAAAGGGATTAGAAATTTCATGGTCAAAATGTGTTTCCAGTAAAAGGTAAATGTTGCGACTAGAACCAGGGAAATGAGAGCAACACAATATCAGAGTTTTGAAGAATTGATGAAGGAATCTACCTATTGAATTTGAGTTGCAGAGCGCTGAAACTGGACTTCTATGGAGCAGTATAGGGCACGATTCTTGAATGTAATTATGTGGTTAGCTTCAGGGAAGATCAAGGAAGGTGAATTGATGGAAAAATTGGATTGAAAAAGGCTTGAGAATGGATTTTGAAGTTATTGAATTCTAAGTTGTTGAACAAGTTTGGCAGGGTGATTCTGGCTATCCAAGGTTCAAAAAATGAATGGGGAATGACCCTTTATTTATAGGGAATCAAATGGAATGTTCAAGCGTGTGAAATGATGAAGTTTGGAGGGAAATCGTGTGAAGTTGCAAACAAGAAAAGTGTGACTTCAAACTTGATCAAAACTCATCCAAAACTCTATTTATCTGGAAGTTCACTAAACATGTTTAGAGGCAAAAACGCGTTGTGATTAGAAGCCAAAACAAAGATTTCAAAATCAATCTTGTGAGGAAACTTCAGTTCCAAGTTACCAATTTCAAAATCATGGCATTCTTAGCTCAAGGGGTCTTAGGGCATGATTCTTGATGCTTTAGAAAGATGAGGTTACAAGATTTGCAATGGAAAAAGAATGGAATCAAGTGGATGCTTGAGATGAAAGTTGTGTTGAGTCAAAGTTGGAGAAAAAGAGTTGACTTTCCATACTTATAAATATTTCAAGTTCTTCTTCAAAAATGACCTATAATGTCTTACATCCAAACATGGCCTTCCACTTGGGATTTGCTCTTGACCAAAAAAGATGGCATGAAGTATATCTCTTGAATGACATTTTGAAACTTGAACCATTCAAAATCTCCAAAAATTGAGAGAGTTATGAATAGTTGAAGTTGGCAAAAAATCATGGAATGACCTATAATCTTTTGCATCCTTAAGGCAACTTCCATCCATTTTCTCACTTTGCACATAAAATAAGGCATAAATTTCACACCTTCAAGATCATTATGGAAAAAGAATGGGCTCAAGGTGATAAACATTTACCAAGTTATAATCATTTGGAGTCACACATGGAATATTGGGGATTCATCTGGAGGACTTGTAATCTTTCTTCCTCATTAAGTCTCTTCCTCATGACAACTCCTTGAAACTTTTGAAGTGATTTGTTGATAACCATTTGAAGAGAAATATGTCTTTGGAATCACTCAAAAATACCAATAGATAAGCAAGATATATTCCTTTGAAGTTCAAAACCCTAGCTCCTTAGATCAAGAGAATGCTTTTAGGAACTTTGACAATTTTGAACAAACTTCTTGTACCAACGCACATGATTTGTAAATAAAAGTTGTTGAGGATGATAATGGGAACTCATAGCCACCAAAAACACTTCCATATCTTGAACATTGAGAGAAATATGCACTTGTGACCAAATGGAATAAAATCTTGTCCAACCATGACAACTTCTCCAATCAATCCCTTGTGCTTTTCAACCAAATTTGATAACCTTGAAATATGATGAACCCAAACAATCTTGCCATGCCAATTCTTCCAAAACCAATCCAATGGTGAGGTTTGAACTTCTCAAGATTTATTGACTATGGCATGGAAATAAACTCATGAACCCATGGAGTAACTTGTTAAATCCTATCGCCTTTACCTACATGGATAACAAGCAAGACAAACCAACATTGCATTTTATTTAGCTAAAAGAAGAAATCAAGACAAAAACAATATTCATGATCACAAAAGAACATAAGTCAAGGTGCTTGGTGATTCCTCAAAAGGGAAAAGTTAAATATAGGGAGGGGAACCAAGAATCCTAGTGTGATCTTGTTGTGAATGAATCAACATGGTATGATGAAGGGATCTTACGGGAAAAAATTGGGGTACAACAACTACCCTTATTTAAGTTTCTTCTATCCGGAGATGCGAAGGTTAAAAATCTTCGTGTTGACGCGATCAAAGATACTTAAATATAAAACAAACCCTATTTTTCCCCTAAGATACCATGCAAATGTTTATGATCATGAATTCACATGGACAATTCCAAAGGGACGCAAATCACCACTGGGGATGTAACAAAATAAAGAAACAAGGGAGCAACCCCACTAGGAAAATAAATCACTGGTGGATCAAAAGACCTAAATCAAAGAGGATGGTAGAATGGTCAAAGGATACACCAACTTCTACCGAAGGCGAAGCTACCGATGTTTACTGAAGGCAGAGAGAAAGATAACAAACATTGATGTTCACTGCCGATGTCCTACCGACTTTCACTGAAGGTAAAGAGAAAAGAAATATCATAGCACCACCGTTCACTGACGATGAACTACCAACGTTCACTGAGGGTGGCAAAAAGATAACAAACATCGACGTTCACTGTCGATGTCCTACCAACTTTCACTGAAGGTAGAGAGAAAAGAAATATCATAGCACCACCGTTCACTGACGATAAAATACCAACTTTCACCGAGGGTAGCAAAAAGATAACAAACATCGACGTTCACTGACAATGTCCTACCAACTTTCACTGAAGGTAGAAAGAGAATATATCATAGCACCGCCGTTCACTGACGATGAACTACCAACGTTCACTGAGGGTAGCAAAAAGATAACAAACACCAACTTTCACTGATGGTGATCTACCAACTTTCACTGAAGGTAGAAAGAGAAAATATATCATTGCATCGCCATTCACTGACAATGAACTACCAACATTCACTGAAGGTAGAAAAAAGATAACAATCATCGACGTTCACTGCCGATGACCTACCAACTTTCACTGGAGGTAGAAAGAGAATATAGCATAGCATCGCCGTTCACTGACGATGAACTACCAACATTCACTGAAGGTAGCAAAAAGATAACAAAAACTAACTTTCACTGATGGTGATATACCAACTTTCACTGAAGGTAGAAAGAGAAAATATATCATTGTATCGCTGTTCACTGACGATGAACTACCAACGTTCACTGAAGGTAGCAAAAAGATAACAATCATCGACGTTCACTGCCGATGACATACCAACTTTCACTAAAGGTAGAAAGAGAAAATATCATAGCACCGCCGTTAACTGAGGATGAACTACTAACGTTCACTGAAGGTAGCAATAAGATAATAAGTTTCCCTAAAATTCTGGCATTTCACCTATAACGGGTCTTAACTTCTTCTTTAACCAAGGCACTCCGCCTGGAAAGGATAATATATAAGCTGTCTCAAATAAAGAGACTTCTACTTGCAAAGATTTCACAATAAGCTATTTCTGTGATATTGAAAGTCTTGCCATCCATTGGTGTAATCTGACGACGAACTACGAACTATTCACTCATAGAGGAGATAACAAAAAAAAAGTTACGTCGACTTTTACAGGGAAGCAAAAGTTGCTCAAATAAAGAGACCTTCTACTTGTTGTCATGGAAGATTGCAAAAAGAAATGACTTTCTGAGGATATAAATATGGCTTCCTGGGGAAACATGTATGACTTCCTGGGGAAATGCCACGATATTCCTGCTGAGGAGATAAAGTCTTCTCGTGCAAAATAAATGCACCAACCAAAACTTGAAGTTTTTAGAAATCCAAAGTAAATAATATTGTCGTGGAACCACAGATTCAAACCAGAAATAAACTGGAATGAAACACTCAACCAAAATACATCCTTTGAGAAATAAACTAAAGAGGGAAAACCAAATTCATCCAAGCAAGGAGCTGTATAGGAAGGCTAAATCAAAAATCTTCCACGAGGGACAACTCAGTGGGGAAAATGAAAGAATATACACTTTCTGCTTAAGGTCAACACTCTATTGAAGAGAGGACAACGTAACTCTGCAAAATATGGTATGTCAACAAAAATATTAACAAATGTCAATGAACAATGATTTGCCAATTTTAGCTATGCATGATGTATGTATGAATGTATGAGTGTTATCGTGCGTATGCTGACAAAACAGATATACAACATTGGGAATAACCAGGCAAAACCACCTTGGGCACTAACAACACTCGGCTAAACTTCATCCAAGATGATCATTCCAAGAAAAAGTAAATGCCAACTGAGGAAACAAAACCTACTGCCTACTTTAGCTTTACTGGGGAGCGACATAATCCAACGAAGTGACAGAATAGTACAGATACAGGGATAGAACATCCTTCTTCAGGCTTCACCGGGGAAACAAGTGTTTTTAAAAGTAACATTCCTACTGGAGATTGCAAAACCAGTCTCAAGTAAAGCAGACTGACACTAAAACATCAAAACATTCACTGGGGAATTCAGGCCTACTTCATTGGGGAGGTTAACACCACATCCACAAAGGGAAAACCATAATACGTCCTTCACTTAGAGAAACCAGGGACCTACGTTTTTCAAGAGTGGTTATGATACCAACTTCTCTGGAAAAAGAACTTCTATTAGGCCAAACGAAAACTTCACCGGAGAAAATGCAGATTGAAACTTCCCATCATGAAAACTCAGAAAAGAGGAGAAATGAATCCAAACTTGACCGAGGATACCAGAGTCATAAACCCAATACAGCGAATCATCCTGAGTAAACCTTCCCGATGGGAACAAAAACTTCTCAAAACAACTGGAGTTTGTCCATTCCTGGGATCACCATTTTTGTTGTCATTGTTTCATCACAAATCTCAAAGTAAAAGCAAATTGTAAAATCTTTTTTTGAAAAATCAATTTTGTTATTTAATCTTTTTTGCTTTGAGAGTTATTATCAATAATAAATGGAGTCTTTGCAAGCTAAATAAAATAAGAAATACAAAGAATTGGGTAAAAGCTCAAATTTCATTAATAGAATGGTAGTCTGTGAATGGCGAGACTCCATAGATGATTACAAAGTTTGAAAAATGGTAATATATAATGGAAAAGATACATTGAGATACAATGACCACTATCCCCTCTAACAACTTTTGAAATCCTGAGCAGCAGCTTCTGTTGAAGTATGGTGAGGATCCGAGAAGATTGTTGCTTCAACGATCAAGTCTTGTATGACGTAGTTACTTGCCAAGAAAGTCCCTAACTTTTGCCTAAGCTGCCCTTACGGGTTTTCAACTTAGCGGGAAATTTATTCTGTTTAGGTCTCTAATTTTTGCCTAGACCGCCCTTTCGGGTTTTCGGCCTACCGAGATGCTCCTTTTTTGCCTAAGCCACCCTTTCGAGTTTTCAACTTAGTGAGTTGTTCTTTTATTTCTTTAGGTGAAGTATTTCTTGACTGCGTCAGCATTCATGGGACATGGGAACTCCTCGCCATCCATAGTTTCAAGAATTAATGCACCGCCAGAGAAGGCTTTCTTGACAACATACGGGCTTTCAAAATTGGGAGTCCACTTGCCCCTAGAATCAGTGTTGAAAGACATGATCTTCCTGAGAACGAGGTTGCCTTCTCTGAATTCACGAGGTTTGACCTTTTTAACAAAAGCTTTCTTCATTCCTTTCTGATATAACTGTCCATGACATAAAGCTGTCATCCTCTTCTCCTCAATCAAATTCAATTGGTCAAACCTGTTCTGGACCCATTCAGCCTCCGTCAATTTGGTTTCCATTATCTCACGCAAAGAGGGAATCTCAACCTAGACAGGGAGTACAACTTCCATTCCATACACCAGGGAGAACGAGGTTTCTCCTGTTGAAGTGCAGACATATGTTCGATATCCATGTAGAGAAAAAGGAAGCATTTCATGCCAATCCTTATAAGTAACAACCATTTTCTGGATAATTATCTTGATATTCTTATTAGCAGCTTCAACAGCCCCATTCATCTTTGTCCTGTATGGAGATGAATTGTGATGGACAATCTTGAATTCTTCACACAGTTCTGTCATCATCTTGTTGTTCAAATTTGAGCCATTGTTAGTGATGATTCTTCTCGGAACACCATACCGACATATAAGGTTATTCTTAATGAAGCGCACAACCACCTGCTTAGTAACATTGGCATATGAAGAAGCCTCCACCCACTTGGTGAAGTAATCAATTGCTACCAAGATAAAACGTTGTCCAGTCGAAGCTTTAGGTTTTATCATCCCAATCATGTCAATACCCCACATAGAGAAAGGCCACGGGGAGGAAATCACATTGAGAAGTGTCGGAGGCACATGGACCTTGTCTGCATAAATCTAGCATTTATGGCACTTCTTTGCAAATTTATAACAGCCGGACTCCATTGTCAGCCAATAGTAACCTGCCCTTAGCATCTTTTTAGCCATCAAATGTCCATTGGCATGAGTGCCAAATGAACCTTCATAAATCTCATGCATCAATATGTCTGCTTCGTGTCTATCCACGCGTCTGAGCAAGACCATGTCATGATTTCTCTTGTACAACACATTTTCACTGAGGAAGAAATTGCCTGCCAATCTTCTCAATCTTTTTATCTTTCTTCGATGCATGAATCGGGTATTCCTGAGTCTGAAGAAAATGCTTGATATTATAATACCAAGGTTTTTCATCTGCTATGTCCTCTGTTGTAAACACATGAGCGGGCCTATCCAAACGTCGAACCATAATTCGGGGTATATCATTCCAAGTATTCACTTGGTACATAGAAGCCAGAGTTATAAGGAAGATAGACCCTCGTCAACCCTTTCGAGCTTTGGAGTAGGAGTTTCTTTTACACAGAAAAACCCTCAATTTTAACCCCGGGGCGGGTAGATTTCAGTTAATCTGATCGAGCATCTAGAACTCGTCAAGAGGGAGTTCCTAGGGATACAACAATTGTTATCCATCAAAGGGCTAGGAGAAGTCAACACCACAATGATAAACCGTCACCTACCAGCAGCGTGCATCGAAGAGAACGATATCCCGATGAGTATCTCTTGCACAATCAGGAGGTCAGCAGATGACGATACCATAACAATTATTCTTCATCTATCCAGGACTCAGACAACCACAACCATTTCCAACAAATAGAAGGTGGCGCAAAGATCAATAACTTGTCCAAAAAGAAACAGACAAAAAGCCCCGTTAAGTCAAAACTTGAAAAACAGGAGACTTAGGCAAAAGTCAGGGCATCCCGCTGGACTGCAACTTCAAAATTAAGAAATTGTCCAAAAAAATTAGGGAAAGCGAAATAAAAAATAATAATAATCCTCAGCAAAGAACAAGATCGAGTGATCAGACGCCAAGAAGCCAGTGATTGTCGGGTCTTAGAAACCCCTGTGGTTCCTCAATCATTGCAAACTCTCTTCTCAGGAGATGAGTGCTCGTATCGAGTTAACTGAACATAGGAATGGAGAACATCATGGAGAATGGGTGGGCACCAAATAATTTTGAGCCTTAAATCTTTTTTCTAAAACCGTGAACCAGGCCATGTTACAACCCTTAAAAGTTCTAACTGAAGTATGGGTTAATTCGAAAGCAATACTGTAGCGAGAATACGGTAACCTGACTCCTCAGGGATGTACTAAAATTTGATTTGGTAACACGTCACCTATTCATAAAAACAAAAAACTGATGCTTCGACATCATTTCAATAAAAGTTTTTCGAACTTCAAGACAAGCATATAATTTGCATTAGAATCATCATTCTTATACAAACATTCGTTGCATATAAATAAGTGCTTGAACATCAAGTAAGCTTGCGTGATGAGCATCAATTGAAAACATGGTCATCTCGAAGGATGAATTGCTGCAGAAACTTGTCAAAAAAACAAAGAATGATCTTATTCTGGGGCATTCCCTCAAGCTTCCAATCAGAGGCTATCACGTCGATAAATCTCTTCCATATTTTTCCGGTCAATCAGAAGCAATCATGTCGATAAATATCTTTAAACTTCAAACTGGGGAAATCAGGCTGAGTAACCTATTCAAAATATGTGCAACATGGGGCAGTTACGTCGAGATTCGACAAATCTCTACGAGAATCCATGATCAGAGGAAGATATTGGGGCATGCCACTTTGCATCGTATTATGACACGAATCTTCCAGCATTCCACTCGAAGAGATCCTTGCAGACAGGGGCATTCCTCCTCCCCTCTTATGAAGCTACTCAAGCAAATTCTTGTCATCCGTACAAATGTAATCAGGCTAAAAGCGTCATGACTTTCACTTTGGTTCAGTTAACGTCCTCAGAATCATCATCTTTCCCTGCAGATGTTTAAACACGCAACTCCCGAGCAATGAAGTGAACTCGGGGCATCTGAAGACACTCATGTCCATTTCCTAATCCCTAAGTGGTTCCTGAAGTAAGGAAAATCAGACGGGGCCCTTTCCTCCCTGGCAATAGAGAAAACTTGGGGAATTTGATGAGATCCATGTCTCTATTCAGTCA
Organism: Vicia faba; assembly: GCA_948472305.1. Lineage (NCBI taxonomy): Eukaryota > Viridiplantae > Streptophyta > Magnoliopsida > Fabales > Fabaceae > Vicia > Vicia faba. Next base: position 1,441,972,389 of record OX451741.1, on the reverse strand, counting down.
TTCACAAGCAGTCCAACAGGTGAAGAAAGTCAGATCAAGCTACTCCTCCTCAACAAGATTTAATCCCCAGTGAACTCGACAAGGATATAACTCAATTCTCTCAGTTTTCAAGCACCAATCCATATTGGTATCTCAAAACGACGAGCAACGGATTCCAATGAGCTTAACATTTGGCACTTTACATACAATAATCATCACCACATATCGCATTGCATCCTAAAACGCATAGCATATCCATGGATCATCATGCCGCACTTCAAAATGCATATGAAGCATGAGCCAGATTTGGTACCTTTCCCGAAAGCCCCAAATCAATCCCCAAATAAACAAAACATCCCCAATAAGAATATCATCCTCATAATTCCCAATTAACATCTGTAATTATGCTACCAACTAAAATAAGCCATGGTGCCAGTACGTCGTACTACCCAACTCTCAATACTCACGTTATCTTTGCTAGGGTCGTAGGTCGCTCGTAGGTCTTACCCTCACATTATCTTTTTTAGGGTCGTAGGTCACTCGTAGGTCTTACCCTCACATTATCTTTGCTAGGGTCGTAGGTCGCTCGTAGGTCTTACCCTCACGTTATCTTTGCTAGGGTCGTAGGTCACTCGTAGGTCTTACCCTCATGTGATCTTTGCTAGGGTCATAGGTTGCTCGTAGGTCTTACCCTCACGTTATCTTTGCTAGGGTCGTAGGTCGCTCGTAGGTCTTACCCTCACGTTATCTTTGCTAGGGTCGTAGGTCGCTCGTAGGTCTTACCCTCATGTTATCTTTGCTAGGGTCGTAGGTTGCTTGTAGGTCTTAACCTCACGTTATCTTTGTTAGGGTCGTAGGTTGCTCATAGGTCTTACCCTCACGTTATCTTTGCTAGGGTCGTAGGTCGCTCGTAGGTCTTACCCTCATGTTATCTTTGCTAGGGTCGTAGGTCGCTCGTAGGTCTTACCATCACACTATCTTTGCTAGGGTCGTAGGTCACTCGTAGGTCTTACCCTCATGTTATCTTTGCTAGGGTCGTAGGTCGCTCGTAGGTCTTACCCTCACGTTATCTTTACTAGGGTCGTAGGTCGCTCGTAGGTCTTACCCTCACATTATCTTTGCTAGGGTCGTAGGTCGCTCGTAGATCTTACCCTCACATTATCTTTTTTAGGGTCGTAGGTCGCTCAAAGGTCTTACCCTCATGTTATCTATTATAGGGTCGTAGGTCGCTCGTAGGTCTTACCCTCACGTTATCTTTTTTAGGGTCGTAGGTCGCTCGTAGGTCTTACCCTCACGTTATCTTTGCTAGGGTCGTAGGTCGCTCGTAGGTCTTACCCTCACATTATCTTTGCTAGGGTCGTAGGTCGCTCGTAGATCTTACCCTCACATTATCTTTTTTAGGGTCGTAGGTCGCTCGAAGGTCTTACCCTCACGTTATCTATTATAGGGTCGTAGGTCGCTCGTAGGTCTTACCCTCACGTTATCTTTTTTAGGGTCGTAGGTCGCCCGTAGGTCTTACCCTCACTTTACCTTTCTCTTGGGTCATAGATCATACGTCTATCTTTACCCGTTGTCTTTACCTTTCTCTTGGGTCATAGATTATATGCCGATCTTTACCCATTATCTTTACCTTTCTTTTTGGGCCGTGAAATACCGCTTAATAGATTCTCTGTCGTCATCAAGTTCTACTCATTGTATTTAAGTTATCATTTTGTTAAGTAATTCTACTTCCAGTCATCACGACATCGTCAACCATATCCTTTCAGTCACTTTACCGCCCACTCCCTCGAGAACCTTGTATTGGCACCGTTACACCAATACGAGCTACCATTGTTCAACCATGTTTATCCATCATGACCAGTCCACCAGGAGACCAGTTTGTCCTTCCCAAACAGAAATTCACACCAATGAATGACACTCACACCATCTCTCCAGGGCAAATTTCGGGTCTTGCTATTTAATCATATTCTACCTTGAACTTTCGAAAGGCTGACGCCAATCTCACCTTCAGGTTCAAGACGATTAAATAGTGGCAGCTGTCGTACCCCAAATTTTCCCTATCTCTTTTACTTTTGTCTGGATTTGAACTTTGCATCCCATTTGCACCATTTTTTTACTCATTCATTTGCATATCCCGTATCTCATGGAATCAAGCGCCTTGGTTTGAGGTATTAGGGTTGTGCCCTCTTTATGTCTAATTTTGTTTTGAAGTTCTCTTATCAGGTAAAAGGGAAACACATCTGATTCTCCATTAGTGGATCGTGGGATGGATTTTTAGGATATCATGAAGTTTTTGTCATCAAGTTTTAAGTCTTGAATCACAATTTTCCAAGAAAGTCATTCACAAGGGCAAAATGGTCAAATGCACTCTAAAAAGTCAAACTTTGACTTTTGGTAAAAATCAAGTTTCAACCATTATATTTCATCAAGACAAGAAATTGGTTCATCAAGAATTCAAAAATCAGAAACTACTTTGAGAAAAAAAAGAAATCAATTTTTTTAAATACTTGGAAAATTTTCTAAGTGGTAAGAGATTTCAGAACTTCTGGGCCAAATTCCATGCAAGTGCAATCAGAATTTGCAAGGATGGCTCAGAACATGGCTCTCCAGTCAGAACATATGGGGGCTATGTTCTTTGGTCAGAATATAACTCCTTAGCATATGGAGGTTACGTTCCACGCTTCAGTCAGAACATATGGAGGCTTTGTTCTTTGATCAGAACATGACTCCTCAGAGTTTCATTCTTCAGCACATAAAGGCTATGTTCTACTTTCCATTCAGAACATCATCAAGCCCCACAAAACCAGCTCTGTGAAACCTGCACTTCACTGCCCAAACCTGCATAAAACTGCCAAACCAGCTGCCACAACACTCCAAGGTGCTGTTGATCCAGTCCACGCCTGCGTTTTTCTCAAACCCATAATTGCACCAAATTAGCATAACCAAAAATGTGATTAAAAAGAAAAGGAACAGTATGCCAAAAGTGTTTAAAACTCATTTGTTCCCCCCCCCCCCCCCCCAAAACCACAGCAAATCCATCTATAAATAGTTTTTTTCATCACACGTTCAAAGGGCTGGCTTTTGAAGAGAGGATTATCAAATACACAGAAAAAAAGAGAGAAAAAAAGAAACACTCAAACACTCATAAACTTAGAATTTTCCAAATCAAAAAACCTTTGTTTTTCCCTTTGAAACAAAGAACTTAACATTGTTATTTCCTGTTCGTGCAAACCCCAGAACATTCAAAGGCAGTAGCTCAAATCCTAAACCCACACTTCAGGTTCAAGGTAAGTCATTCTAACTTTGAAACTCTTATTCAGAACATCATTTAACATGTAAATACTATGATGTTGATGCTGCCCATATCATTGCATAAGTAGAAAAAACTTTGGATCAGAACTTCTAGAATAATGCTAGGCTCAGAATTAGGATTAGAACTTCTACAAACTGTCATGCTTTTATCCTTCTGATTTGCTGTTATTAAGATCTGAACAAGTTACAAATATTCTTACTAATGTAAGGGAGGAAATGAGGCGTAATACAGAACTTCTGAGTTCTACTCACTGTTTTAACACATACAGAACTTCTGAGTTCTACTCACTGTTTTAACACATACAAAACTTCTGAGTTCTACTCACTGTTTTAACACATATAGAACTTTTGAAACTTCCTCACTGTTTTAACACATATAGAACTTCTGAGTTCTACTCACTGTTTTAACACATACAGAACTTCTGAAATTTCCTCAGTGTTTTAACACATACAGAATTTCTGAAATTTCCTCACTGTTAACACGCACAAAACTTCTGAATTTTTCTCATTATTCTAACATTCAGAACTTCAGCATGTAGCAACCCAGAACTTCTTTTTTTTCCTGCCCTCTAACGTTTCTTTCAGGATTCCATTGGTATCAACCCAGAATTTCTGATCACCTCTGACGTTTCATTCTGGACCACAACGCACCTGGCATCAGAACTTCCGATCCCTTTCGTTTTGCTTTCAGCAACATGCTGATCCTATTTCTCGTTATCTTTCCTTTTTTTTCTCTTTTATTTTATTATTAGTACTATTTTTATTTTTTTATAAAAAAGACATAAAAAAAAATTTTCTTTCATTAACTAATTATTTTTTCTTTTAGTTTATTAAAACAAAAAAAATCTTTTTCAAAACAAAAACAAAACAAATCTTTTCTTTTATTTCTTGCATTGTACATTTCGATATGGTTGTAATAGTTAAATAGGATTTAAATTCTTACCCCTCCCCATGTTCTACTTAGTACCACCCTCTCTCTCTCTTTATTTATTCATTTATTTTTTACTTTATTACTTCAGAATTTTCTTAACTCTTTTTTTGTTGTTTTAGTTTTAAAAAACTAAATAATCACCTTTTCGATTAATCAGATAATTCTTATTAATTAGCTTAAATTTAATTTGGTAATTTTGTTTATCTCAATATGTGATTTATTAATATATACTAGAATATTTTAGAATTAGATTCTAGCTTACTTTTGAGTTCATAATTTATTTAAGATTTGATTTATGAAGTCATAAAAATATTTATAATTTAAGTTTCCTTATTTGTTCAAACCTTGAAACCATACCTTAGGTAGCTCCATGAGGCGATTAAACCCCGTTCCGATCGCCTTATGTCGAAATAGACTTTTAGTCCACTTGTACATAACATACAATTAGATTTTTAGTTTCCCTCTTAACCTTTTTCTTTTGTAATTAAAACTCAACTGTCACAAATCAAAAATCCAAAAACACTTTTAATCATTACTTGAATTTATTTTAAAACTCGCAAAACACTCAACCAATCAAATCTTACCCCCAAAGGGCATGTTATCTCCGTTCTACCCTGATACTGGCCGTGCCTATTGCTAGAATGTGTGCGTTAACGTCGCCCACTAAAAAACACAAACAAACAAACCATTTTCTAGAGGAACTACAGTATTTTGATTCCTTCATTGGGTACGTAGGCAAAGGGTCACAAAACCCTCACGAACGCAATAATAAAAACCATTCATTTCCCCTTAAGCAAGCATAGTTGTAGATAAGTACACCCTTTAAGACAAGCAAACAAAATGGATCTCGTTGGGTACAACGGATGTGAGGGGTGCTAATACCTTCCCCTCGCATAACCGACTCCCTTACCCTTTCTCTTGGTTGCAAGACCATCTTATCCATTCCCTTGTGGTTTTATCAATATTTCCCCTTCCTTCGGGATAAATAAAGTTTGGTGGCGGCTCTGTGTTTTCTGCCGGTAGCTTCACCATGCAAATCCTGAAATCAAAATAATAAACCTGGAGAAAAATTGGATCAAGACTTGACTGGGGAAAATAGGATTACAAATCCAACACCGCACCATACATCAATTGGTATAACTCCAACTACCTGAGGTAAGAAACACAAGAGGATCATGCACATACCAGCAAGAGCATCCTGGGAGAACTTTCCTGGGGAATATTCATTTACAAAATTTTAGAGTTCGTCCATCCTTGGAATCAATATTTTTGTTTTTCTTGAATCACAAAAAATCTAAAGTAAAAAGTAATTTGTAAATTCTTTTCAAAAACAATTTTGTTGTTTAATATTTTTGTTTTGAAAATTACTATCAATAATAAATGGAATCCTTGCAAAACCAAAACCAAAAATCTCCAAAGCAGATGTTGGCAAATCTTTGCTGATTTTTGAAACAGAAATACAACAATGGGTTACTCTCTGAAGCTAGCTTGATTAGAGAATCTCAATCCAATTGTTTATAATTCTCATTGGAACTAGTTCAGAAAATGGTTCAACTCTGAATCTACGAAATTAAAGGAGCTTAGTAATGAAATATCTCAACAGAACTTCTGCGATCACCTGAATATCTTCAAGGCTCAAGTTCTACGATAATGGGAAAAGAAACCACTCCTTCTGTTGGACAATACCCCTTGGGTAGATCATTAGCCATCAGAAATAAATGAACCATCCTCTGATCCTCTTCCTCTGGTCATGTTTCAAGACAAAGGAAAGGAAGTTGAAGAAGCTCCTGAGTCAGAATCAGCTGTAGTTTTCTCTGAAAAAGTAGTTCCTTCTGTTGAAATACCCTATTCTTCTATTGTGCTGCAAACTCTGGAGGAGCTGAAGAAAGAAAATGTTGTGTTTAAGGAAAGGTTAAACAAACAGGATGAAGCTTGCAATGAAATTAAGGGGATGCTTGAAAAACAAGAGGAATCAAACAATCAGATTAAGAGTTTATTAGAATCCCTGTTCACACAACTTCCACCACCTCAAACTTAGTTCTGAAATTTGTTTTCTTCATTGTGTTTTTTATTTGTTTCCTTGAATCTTTTTGAATACAAAATGCCTTTTATTGTCTAAAGTATTTTTATTGCTTTTTTATTCTTGACAAAAAAGGGGGGAGAACGTAAGATATTTTGAATATAACAGTATCGAGACTCAGTCTCAAATTTTTTGAATATCATAACTTCTATTGTTTTTTATCTGAAAGCAAAACAGGAACAAACTCTGTTGAGGACAGTTGTGGACGCATCAAAAATCTTTTTCTCAAAAACTCTGATCAGAACAATCTTCAGGGAAGTATTTCTTCTCTATCTGAGTATCCAACTCAGGGGGGAAATTTAAATGCTTTATGTTCTTTACGTATTTGATCAAAATATCCAAGTTTTTGTCATCATAAAAAGAGGGGGAGATTGTTAGAACATAGTTTGATTCTACAACCCTTGTAAGAGTTTTGATGATAACAAACACTCAAAGAACAATTATGCTCCCTAAATAAGTATTTTGTTTTGCACGGAAGTTCTAATGTAAGAAGCACAGAAGATGAGTTAGATCGTTGTTTAAACTCTGATTCAACACATCTTATATAAAAAGCAAAATATGCATAACACGCTTATATGTTCTAAAGCTACAACTTCTAAGTGCACTAAACACTGTGAACAAGAACTCCGTTATTCTGTTTCGTATAGTTATGAAAGAAGTAAAGGAGTCCCAACGATAACATTCATCTTCAGATGTAACCTTTAGCAAGCATGTTCTGAAGCGTTACATTTCATTCATGGCTATTCAAAAGTAACGGCTGAAAGAGGACAAGAATATCTATGTTTGGAAATTTCTTTAATTACTATTTATCAACATTCCAAAAGCACTTCACATGCGTTGCCTATATAAACAAGACTTGAAGGGGAAATTGTTTACGATTTTGCTGTGCACTAAAAACGAGAAATTTTATCACCTTCAATCTATTGAATCTCATTTGTGTAATATATCACATGTGTGATACTGTTTTGTTAGAAAACACATCTTGTACACGCTCCCATAATGACGAGACTACCATCCATTAGAGTAACAAATCTCAACAACGAACTATCTCCCTAATGACGAGACTACCATCCATTAGAGTAAAAAATCTTAACAACGAACTATCTCCCATAATGACGAGACTACCATTCATCGGAGTACACATCTCAACAACTAACTATATCCCATAATGATGAGACTACCATCCATTGGAGTAACAAATCTCAACAACGAACTATCTCCCATAATGACGAGACTACCATTCATTGGAGTAATAAACATGAATCTTCTCTGGGAACTAACAGACTTACTGGGGAAGTACAAGTTACTCAAATAAAGAGACCTGCCATTTGCTGTTATAAGAAGCTTGTTGGGAAAATAAATATGACTTCCATTGGGAAATGCCAATATATTCTTGCTGAGAAGATAAAGTCTTCTCATGCCAAAATAAATTCACATTCTCAAATTCAGGCTTAAAGCCTGTAGAAATCATAATAATAATTTTGTCGGGGACCACTGATTCAAAACAGAAATAAACCGAATTGAAACAGTCAACCGTGATAGCACCTAATGGTAAATAAACTCAAAAGGGAAACACAAATCTAATCAGAAAATGAGCTGAATAGGAAGGTTGAAGCGAAACTCTTCCACGAGGGATATCTCAGTGGGGAAATTGAAAGAATATATACTTTCTGCTTAAAGTCGACACTCTATTGGAGAAAGAGTAACATAACTCTACAAAATAGGGTAATATGCCAACAAAACATCAATGAATGCAAATGAGCAATGCATTTTAAATTCAGCTTTGCATGATGTATGTATGAATGTATGAATGTTATCGTGTATATGCAACAAAACAGACATACATCACTAGGAATAACCGGACAAAACCATCTTGGGTAAAGTCAACACTCGACTAAATCATATCCAGGATGAAAATTTCATAAGAAAGTAAACACCAACTGAGGATACAAATTCCTGTTTCACGGATTAAATCCTTTGGGAAGAAACATAATCCAAAAGTAATCAAGTTAAAACAGTGAATCAAAACAGATATAAGGATATAACATCCTCCTTCAGGCTTCACCGGGGAACATCACACAGACTTCTATGGGGAAAAAAGTTTCAACGTCTAGATTTCCAATGGAGGTAATAATGTTGACTTCATTATAGCAGATGAAAACCATGTCGTCGAGATATCAACTGGGGATCCCGTGTTGACTTCATTAGGGAGGAACATACCACATCATCGAGGGAAGCCCAAAATACATTCTTCAGTACCAAGAGTGATGATTACACAAACTTATCTGGGTAGAAATTTTGAAACCTCATGGGGATAACAACTTTCAGAGAGAAACATTATCTCAGCTTTACTTGGGGATTTAAGAAGTCAAACAATACAGCAAGAAATCAAAATTATGGGGATTTTAAATCCGACCCAGCACTTGGCGGGAGAAAACCCAAAAAGTTGACAATTGTCTCAAAACTTCTTAGAAAAGATACTGCCCTTGTCTAATTGCCTTACTGGGGGATATGGGATAGAGGCTTCAAACCAAGCAAATCCTGAAATCAAAATAATAAACCTGGAGAAAAATTGGATCAAGACTTGACTGGGGAAAATGGGATTACAAATCCAACACTGCACCATACATCAATTGGTATAACTCCAACTACCCCAGGTAAGAAACACAAGAGGATCATGCATATACCAGCAAGAGTGGCCCGGGAGAACTTTCCTATAGAATATTCATTTACAAAATTTTAGAGTTCATCCATCCTTGGAATGATTATTTTTGTTTTTCTTGAATCACAAAAAATCTAAAGTAAAAAGTAATTTGTAAATTCTTTTCAAAAACAATTTTGTTGTTTAATATTTTTGTTTTGAAAATTACTATCAATAATAAATGGAATCTTTGCAAGCAGAATAATAAGAATTACAAATAATTGGATAAAAGCTCAAACTTTATTAATAGAATGGTAGTCTACGAATGGCGAGACCCCATAGATGATTACAAATTTTGGAAAATGGTAATATATTGGAAAAGATACATTGAAATACAATGACCACTATTCTCCCTAACAACTTTGAATTCCTGAATAGCGACTTCTGTTGAAGTGTGGCGAGAATTCGAGAAGATTATTGCTTCAATGACCAAGTCTCGTCTGACACAGTTACTTGCCAAGAAATCCCTAACTTTTGCCTAATTCTCCCTTGCGGGTTTCCAACCCAGTGGGAACATTTATTCTGTTTATGTCTCTTATTTTTGCCTAGACCGCCTGTTGTACCCCAAAATTTGCCCTCCCATATTCTCCAAGAAATTGCCAAGTCAAGCTGCAAAATTCCCCATAGGGTTGCACAGTCAAGAGCCTCCTATACAGTCAAAACTAGGGTTTGTGTTATGATCAAGAAATTGAAGTTTTCAAAGGCCCAATCAAGTCTCATATGCCTACAAATATGGTCAAGCATCCTCATATCAAGTTTCAAGGCATTCAGCTCAAAATTGCACAGTCAAAACCCTAAATTGCACTATAGTCAACTGTAGGGGCAAAATGGTCATTTGACAGTCAAAAGTTCAAATTTTTGGTCAACATATCATTTTGAAGCCACAAACATCATTTGATCAATGCTTGATCATGATTCTCAAAATTTGGCTCAGAAATCATCAAAGATGCAAAAGTTTCCTTATTTGGACAGTTGAAAAAGTCAACTGAAATTGACCAGGGCATAACGTTCACATGGATTATCAGAAAAATTCCATCCAAAGCTCATTTTGAAGAGAAAGACATTTCCTACAACTCATCTTCATACTTCAAGTCCAAGAAATGCTCTCACAAAAAGTTATCAATTTCAACATTATAGGTCATTTTCAAAAGTCAACAAAAAGGGACTTTAAGTCAAAGGCCATAACTTGAGATTGGTAAATCAAAATGACATGGAACCAAAGGAATTGGTTAGAGGACTCAAAGACCTTTCCAAAATGTCCAAGAACATGAGAAAAGCTTAAAAATTGAGCAAGTTATGCCTTGTGGAAGTTGGGAAATTTTTGGATATTTTGAAAAGTCAACACTACTTCAAATGACCTAAAATTGCTAATGGGCCCATTTTTCTTCCATGATTCATCATTCTAAGCATGTGCACAACCACTTGGCACAAAGGGAAGTATTTTCTCATTTTTTATTTATTTATTTGAATTTTTATTTATATTAATTCATTTAAATCATTTAAATATATGAAAAATATTTAATTCACCCTAACAAATCTTTTTATACATGTTTTGCCATCAAGATTTCGTGCATATGCTAATTAGGAAAGAATTGGATTGATTGGCATGATTGAGAGCAAAGAACACTTGAAAAAGATTGAAAAAAGATCCTTAAAAAATCAAATCTTCAATTCATTAATTCAAGAGATCTTGAGCAATATTTTTGACCTAATGCATTCACTACAAAGGCTTGATCATAAACCTAATCAGAAGAGACACAAAGCTGTGCAGAAAAGCTCTCTACAAACTTGAAATTTTTCTCCATAAACTCAATTCTGAAAACAAGGTTAGAGGGCGATTCAAGGCTTAATTCCTGTTCCATTAGTTTCCTCAAGCATCATTGGACGTATTCCAATCAAAAACATCAATTGAAACGCCGTGAAACGGTATCCAGAAGTCAACCTGTCTCACATATTTTTCATTATCGTGTTTTGTATTCTAAGCATTTTCACAGCATTTTATTCATGGATTCGTGTTTATTATGAGATTCTGAAGCTAACCGTTTACATTAATTGCGTTTTTGTGCTATATCCATGATTATGCCATTGATGCAGATTAGGGTTCTTCAACCTTAGAATTAGGGCTTTTAAAATAAAGCAAAATTGGGGGACGAGACCATGACCATTGAGTTCAACGCGTCTGGACGAAGAAGATAGGACCCTCGCGCTGAATTTATGTGCCAAGGAGAGCTAATCGCTATTTTCTTTAAAGCCCTCTAAACCCACGCGTGGAAAACCGTTGCGTTATGGTCTTGTTTCAGGAAAAAAACAAAACACGCGAAGAAGATGATTAGGTGGCGAGGCTTGATTGGAGCGTTTAAATATTTCGCGCGTTTGAACCACTAACGTTTTGTTTCTTTTATATTATTTGTTGTTTATTTATTTAACGAATGAATTCAGTGGCTCAGCTGGAAAGCGTTGGTTGCTTCAACATCCAAGACCTGGGTTCGAGTCCCAGGTCTGCATTATTCTTCATAATATTTTTCAATTCAGGTTCACATGCTGTTCTACTTGCTGAGGACTACCATACACTTCCAGAATCAGCCATCCACGCCCATCTGGAGATCAAACCAAAGGCCTAGATCTGAAGTACACCCTACGCTTGAGTCAACTTGCCAGCACGCTACTCAAAAAAGTCAATGGACCTGAAGCTTGTTGGGCCAAATCACTGGATCAAAACCTCCTATTTGGGACTTCCACCCCCCCTGGTTTGCAATTCTCCATTTTTTTCATATTTTATTTTTTCAATTATTGTTTTATTTTCTTTATTGTTTTAATTTAATTAATTATTTTTTTACAAAATACAAAAACCTCATAAAAAAACTCAGAAAAAGATAAAAAATACTATAAATATTCTTGTCTTAATATTTTTATAAATAAATTCACATGTAATTATTTAGTTTTAATTAGGTTGTAATTTTAATTTCTTTTAATAACAAAATACAAAAAATATAGGATTAGGTTTAATTAATATTTTTATTCCCTTTCTTTTCTTTTTTTAATTTTTCTCTTTTACCATAATATTATTTATTTTATTTATTTTTATAATTAAAATTAATTAGGTTTCATTTAGGTTAAAAAACTCCAATATTTTTCTTAATAACTTAAAAAATAATTAGAACTAGGTTTAACATTTTATTTTAGTTTTAATTAATTCTTTTTCTATTAAATCTTAAAAAACATAAAAATACCAAAAACATTTTCTTTTAATTTTAATTTTAATTCCTTATTAATTTAATTTTGCAAAAGGGTCCAACGCCCTCCTTTCGACTTAATTGTTTAATTTCGCACATTTATTTTATTTCGCTCAAATAATTATGTATCTCTCCCGAAGCTTTGTAACATTTACTTCTCGCACTTTTTAATTCTTTATTTACTTTCCGTAAAATCGGGTCCTGGTTTAATTTTGGCGATGTGGACCCGCGCCATTTGTAATAGCTTAGAATTTACTTTTCCGCGAATATTTTTAACTGTTAAACAAAGCATGCAAGAATGAATGGCCTAAATAAAAGCAATGCGTAGAACACCAATAAACATGACAAGATAAATGCAAATGAAAACGACACACAAATCGCACACACCACCCCTAGGGTACGCCTCACTGTTGCCTTGCCTCGAAAGGTGATCGTCGAGTAGAGGATGTCTTAGTAAGTCCTCATGATCCGGGAACCTGGCATGAGGGTAGCTTCTAAGGTGTCTTCCCATTGCTCTGGTGATCACCATGTCCTGAACCTCGAATTGACCCGAACACCTCCAACGGTGGTGCTACCTACCTCTCAATGGTGGGATGACACTACTTTAAAGGAAATTTACACAGACGAATTCCTTAGGGTAGGTAGACGACTCTAGATACTTGCTCTAATTTCAAAACTAATCAAAAATACTTTTCACACCGACACCTTTTCAAAAAGCTTTCGAAAGCAATTTTTCAAACACTCTGACACAAGAGTCGAACTGGAATTTTCAAAGAAACTTTTTTTTAAAACCCACAATTGAAAAGCAAACAAACCGATTTTGAAAACACAATGAGCAAGTATCTAAGAGCCCATGGATAACCATGGATAGAAAGGGTGCTAACACCTTCCCTTTCTATAACCTACCTCCCGAACCGAGAGCAATCTCTATAAGGAATTTTTCTGTGCTTTTGTCCTTTCCATTTGGAGAAAATAAAAGACCGTGACGACTCTTGCTTCCGCGACATTTCGCGAACCAGCGTTAAACAGTCAGTTCCAGATCCACCGATCACAGAACTGGCGACTCTGCTGGGGAATATACTTAAAGTGAGGTGTACCTTAGGGCTAGTTCATAACTGTGTTTTCAATTGTTTTCCTTGTGTGCTTTAAATTGTGGGACTGTCTTGGGAGTTCTATAGATCCTAACCCGGATCTGGGGATACCTTCTTAGAAAGTAGCAACAAGGCTGTGAGGGAACTGTGCGGGGTATACCGACATGGTTGAAGCAGTCTGCTACGTTGATGTGGCACTTTGGTGTGTACCGGTAACCCTTGAGTTCAGTCAAGGAGAGTACGGGGCCTCCATGTGGTGTCATGAAGCATCAACAGACCTTAGGAACCTTAATTGAACAATCTTGGCCTCTTTAGGGTAGTGAGATAACTGACTTTGGTGCAGTCCGAGGTTGGTTGATACTCGATACTACACTCAATTGAGGGTTGCTTTCCTGGAATATTTCGGTCGCCAGTTCAGTGGCTAAATCGAAACGATGAACAATGGAAGCAATCCAGTGATATTGGGACCCTTAGAACCCGGTTACTTCTAATAGGACAGGTTGAGCCCACCAACTTCAAGAGGGTAATACCCATACCTCATGCTGGCCTAAACTCTAAGGGCTTCTCTTGTGTGACTTGTGTGCCTTCGTACTTGACTACTTTGCATGCCTGTTATCTGACACATGAACTACTTGCAGGTTTTGCTTATAGTCCTTAATTGGGACCCATAACAGAGTGTACTGAACTACTTGTAGGTTTTGCTTATAGTCCTTAATTGGGACCCATAACAGAGTGTACTGAATTTCTTGCAGGTTTTGTTTATAGTCCTTAATTGAGACTTATAACAGGGTGTACTGAGTTTCTTGCAGGTTTTACCTATAGTCCTTAATTGGGACTCATAACAGGGCTACTCACATTACCCCATGCATACCATAACATCATATCATTGCATACATCCTAACCCATTTCAAGGATCTCAAGGGCTTGTGATGCAGGTCATGATGAATCAAACATCTAGCAAGGGGCAAAGAGGATTTATTTTCCTCTAGACAAAGTTGTCAGGGGCTATGACCCACTTGATATGGTGAGCTCTGACTCTTGAAGAAGGTTCCCCTAACCAAGGTTGTTTGGAAATCAAAACCAGACATGATGATTAAAGTCAGGGGCTATGACCCACTGGATATGGTGAGCCTTTGACCCTTGAAAAAGGACTCTCAACAAGTATGAAGTTCCTTCAATCAAGCTACCGGATCCCAGCTCTAACAAATTTCTTGTTTATCTCGCGAGATCCTGGAAAACATTGCATGCATGTCATACACATCATTACATAACAGGTATCTTTGTTGCAGGTCACTTACCTTTCTCGCTGTTTATTTCAGCAATGGCCTTCCAACCAGATAGCCAGGACTGGCTTGCTCAAGAGACTCAGTTCGGGGAAATCCTCCTGAATCTATCCAAGGGGCAGGAGGAGCTAAGGACACTTCTCATGGAGACCTTTGTTAGAAACAGTGCTGAGGGCGAAAGGCTGAAACACCTACAAGCTGAGGTGGATGCATTGAAAGCCCAGATGCTGGGGCAGGTGACTGCTATTCAAGGGTTAGCTCAAAGACAAGACGAGCTCTGGTTTCTCGTCAACCAACTGCTTCAGGGTAACCAGCTGGGGCAAAAGTCTAAGGGTAAAAAGCCAGTCATCGTTCGACCACCTTTGAGACAAAGAGGCAAGGATAAAGCTCCCCAAATGGCTCCAGTGTCACAAATTCAACATCACAACCAACAGAAGAGCGAGAGGAGGCAGTTTACTCGGCTCAGCATGACCTTATCCCAGGTATTGCCACAGTTGCTGGAGACCAAGCTGGTGACTCTAAAAGAGGCTCCGAAGTTTCAAAATACAACGTCACCAAAGTATAACCCCAACGCTCGCTGCGCTTACCATTCTGATAGCCCGGGGCATGCTACAGAGGATTGTTGGGCTTTGAAGAATAAGACTCAGGACCTGATTGATGAAGGAGCACTGGAATTTACACAAGATGGTCAGGCTGAATTTTTCTACCATCCCTCCAAGGCTCACCTTTTGAAGTGACAAGCTCTGAGACTAGGAAACTTTTGTTCATTCGAATGTTCAAGTTGTGTCGTGCTTTGATTGTTCAAACATTTATTCATGTTAAACATTGTTATTCCATTAATGCATCGCATATGTCTGTTCTGAAACAATATATTCGTATTCACTAAATGCAAATTGTTTTCATATTTTTTCTGATGTCAGCTCTTGATCTAAAATTCTAAGCCTCTTGAGGGAGGATGACGAAAACGATACCATAATCTACAGTATGCTTTTGAACAGACCCCGCTGATGAGGTACATGCATTGTTTCAATCCCTAAACACTGGAGTTATAAGGATGATAATCCCTCGTCAACCCCTCTAAGCCAAAGAAGTAGGAGTTTTTTCGAAATTTAAAACCCTTAATCATAACCTGGGGCAGGGTAGTCTCTCAGTTGATCCAAGTGCATAACGAATGGCACCAAAGAGGTCCTTACAAAACAAGGAAAGACAGCGATGGTTCCGAATAATCAATAAAGAGAGGCAGTCATTACTTCTCAAAATAAAAAACCCATTAAGTCAAAACCCATGAAGGAGACTTACAAAACTGGGGCATCCCGCTGACTGTAATTCCAAAAAAGGAAACAGTTCAGGCAAAAAAGAAAGGGATAACAAAAATTAAAAAAGAAAGAGGTCCTACAAACCCTCAACAAAAAGGAATGACTGCCCATTCAAAATAAATCATCAATATCCGAACCATCACCGGAAAATCAGAGCAAAGACTCAAACAAGGTCTAACGTATGATCAACTGAGTTTAGGTTTGGAGAACATCACGAAGAGCGGGTGGGTACAAATAAAATTTGAGCCTTTATCCTTTGTTTCTTAAACCGTGAACCAGGCCACGTTATAACCCTTAAAAGTCCTAGCTGAAGCATGGGTTAGTTCGAAAGCATACTGTGACGAAAGGTATCCTGACTCCTTAAGGCTTACTATAAAGAAGGAGTTGACATCATGTTTTACAAACATTCATTTGTTTTATGAAAAAAGAATGCATTTTCAAAATCTTCAAGACAGACATAGGCTTTGCATTTTTAACATAACTTTGTTTGCATATGACTTTTTGTTTGAACAACATAGAAGTTCGCACGACGAATGCCTAATGAACAGAAGTACCTCTAATCAAGGGGCAGACATGACCATGGTCCATTATCTGGGGCAGTCCAATCAAGATTCGGAGAATCTCTCAAAGGTCAAATAGCTTGGGGCAAATCTCCGCCTAAGCCACTTGGGGCATTGGACATGAATTCCCAGCAACAAATCTTGCATGATCAAACACCTTCTGGTGGCATGGCAAAACAATTCTAACAGGGGCAACTCCCTACATCCTGAGAGCATGGATATAGTCGAAAAAATACTACGCAAAATCAAAGACCCGCTAGGTTGACATGCCTAGGCAAAAATTAGGGCTTCCCGGCGAACCAAAAGGGTTCGGGCAAGATAAGGGATGAAATGAAAAAAATCTGTACACCCGGCAAGTCGAAAACCTGAAAAGGCGGCTTGGCCAAAAATGGGTATCCCGGTGGACTGAAAACCCGAAAGGGCGGTCCAGGCAAAAGTTAGGGATCAAAGCGTACGACTATGTCCTGTCATCTTGTCACCTGCCTACCAAAAGAAGGTTTGTCCATCAACAACTATCAAGCACTTCCACAGGTCTTCCTCTCCCACATCAGAAACAGGGGCAATAAAGAGATGTCTAAGCAATCTAATTGTTCTGTCCTCCAAAGGTATCAAGGTAGGGTTAGCCGAAGAACATAACCAGATATCCTAATTCCCCAGAGAGTGTGTCAGCAAGTCAGCACACTTCCCTCAAGCAAAGCTACTATCAAACTTAAGGAAATTGGGTATCCTCCAGTATATCTCAACATTCCCCAGCAGCATATACACATTCTTAACAAGCATCCCCGGCAGTCTTGGTCTAAAGATTGTTCCCCGGCGGTATATCAACATTCAAAGGAACCACTTCCCCCGCAGTTCCAAAACCCCCAGAAGAGTCCAATCCAGTTTCCCCAGGAAAGTTGGAATTCATATCCCCGAGCAGTAAGCTTATCCCCAGTAAATTCTGGAAGCTTATCCTTCGCAGAGCACGAACGCGTCGCCCGACTTTATTTAAAGAGTTATTTCCTCAACAGGATATAACTGGGTTATCCTCAGCCAAAAGCCACGGAAAGAGCGTCGTCGACAAAGTCTTCCTATCCCCAGCAAACTATTATCAACACTCAGCAAGGCATCCCTCTTCCCACAGAGTATTGCTTCCCAGCATGGTCGCTAGAGTATCTTTTCTCCCCGCAGAATCCTCCGTTTGCCAAGTTTATTCCGCAACGGAGTCATCTTCTCCTACCGGTATTCTTGCAGTTATCATCCCCAGCGGAAGCAAAATCTATTCTTCAACATCAGCCCAGGATACGACTTCCCGGCACCCGTCAAGGATTCACTTTCCTAGACAAAAACATACATAAAACATCACATACATCATTATAACATGCATAGACACATCATATCATACAAGTCTCATTTATATTGAGAACATCATTGCTTGATCCATATCATGCATTGCATATGACTTACCTCTACCTTTCAGGAAAGATCCAGTTAAATTCTTAGCTATATTCCAAGACCTTCTCTGGTTCAGTCAGATCGACCCTAAGATCTCCCTGATGTTTATCCAGTCGAAGATATTCCAAGACCTTGTCCAGTTCAGTTAAATCGACCCTAAGATTTTCCTGATGCTTATCCAGTCAAAGGCCTTCTCTGGTTCAGTCAGATCGACCCCAAGATCTCCCTGATGCTTATCCAGTTGAAGATATTTCAAGACCTAGCCTGGTTCAGTTAAATCGACCCCAAGATTTTCCTGATGCTTATCCAGTCAAAGGCCTTCTCTGGTTCAGTCAGATCGACCCTAAGATCTCCCTGATGCTTATCCAGTTGAAGATATTTCAAGACCTTGTCCGGTTCAGTTAAATCGACCCTAAGATTTTCCTGATGCTTATCCAGTCAAAGGCCTTCTCTGGTTCAGTCAGATCGACCCCAAGATCTCCCTGATGCTTATCCAGTTGAAGATATTTCAAGACCTAGCCTGGTTCAGTTAAATCGACCCCAAGATTTTCCTGATGCTTATCCAGTCAAAGGCCTTCTCTAGTTCAGTCAGATCGACCCTAAGATCTCCCTGATGCTTATCCAGTTGAAGATATTTCAAGACCTTGTCCGGTTCAGTTAAATCGACCCTATAGATTTTCCTGATGCTTATCCAGTCAAAGGCCTTCTCTGGTTCAGTCAGATCGACCCTAAGATCTCCCTGATGCTTATCCAGTTGAAGATATTTCAAGACCTAGACCGGTTCAGTTAAATCGACCCCAAGATTTTCCTGATGCTTATCCAGTCAAAGGCCTTCTCTGGTTCAGTCAGATCGACCCTAAGATCTCCCTGATGCTTATCCAGTTGAAGATATTCCAAGACCTTGTCCGGTTCAGTTAAATCGACCCTAAGATTTTCCTGATGCTTATCCAGTCAAAGGCCTTCTCTGGTTCAGTCAGATCGACCCTAAGATCTCCCTGATGCTTATCCAGTTGAAGATATTTCAAGACCTTGTCCGGTTCAGTTAAATCGACCCTAAGATTTTCCTGATGCTTATCCAGTCAAAGGCCTTCTCTGGTTCAGTCAGATCGACCCTAAGATCTCCCTGATGCTTATCCAGTTGAAGATATTTCAAGACCTAGACCGGTTCAGTTAAATCGACCTTAAGATTTTCCTGATGCTTATCCAGTCAAAGGCCTTCTCTGGTTCAGTCAGATCGACCCTAAGATCTCCCTGATTCTTATCCCAGTAGAAGACACCCAAGATTTTCTCAACGAGCGTTGTTGAAGTTAAAGTCGCCCAAGGTTCTCTTACCATTCATGCTAAGTTAGTAACCATCCCTGGTTCGTTCATCGCCGTTTGAAGCTCCAGACTCAGCTCCTGTAACCATTCAGGACACATCTATACCAAGCATCTAAAAAATCAGCTCCTGCAACGTGTCAGGTACTCATTTGTTCTTTTGCAGGTATGCAGGTTCTCGCTAAGGAATCTCCTACGCGATCAACATCCAGATGGCATCTATAAGCCCATCATCCTATCCAGCACTCTCCAAATGGCCTCTATAAGCCCATTCCCATCACACTGCTAACATGAGAGCGCAAATTTCTGGGCACTCTAGTGTCCAATCATCTTCTACCCTCGGATTACGAAAGGCACGTCAGCCAATCTGCATCCTCAGGTCTAAGAAGATTGAACAGGGGCAACTGTTGTACCCCAAAATTTGCCCTCCCATATTCTCCAAGAAATTGCCAAGTCAAGCTGCAAAATTCCCCATAGGGTTGCACAGTCAAGAGCCTCCTATACAGTCAAAACTAGGGTTTGTGTTCTGATCAAGAAATTGAGGTTTACAAAGGCCCAATAAAGTCTCATATGCCTACAAATATGGTCAAGCATCCTCATATCAAGTTTCAAGGCATTCAGCTCAAAATTGCACAGTCAAAACCCTAAATTGCACTACAGTCAACTTTAGGGGCAAAATGGTCATTTGATAGTCAAAAGTTCAAATTTTTGGTCAACATATCATTTTGAAGCCACAAACATCATTTGATCAATGCTTGATCATGATTCTCAAAATTTGGCTCAGAAATCATCAAAGATGCAAAAGTTTCCTTATTTGGACAGATGAAAAAGTCAACTGAAATTGACCAGGGCATAACTTTCACATGGATTATCAGAAAAATTCCATCCAAAGCTCATTTTGAAGAGAAAGACATTTCCTACAACTCATCTTCATACTTCAAGTCCAAGAAATGCTCTCACAAAAAGTTATCAATTTCAACATTATAGGTCATTTTCAAAAGTCAACAAAAAGGGACTTTAAGTCAAAGGCCATAACTTGAGATTGGTAAATCAAAATGACATGGGACCAAACGCATTGGTTAGAGGACTCAAAGACCTTTCCAAAATGTCCAAGAGCATGAGAAAAGCTTAAAAATTGAGCAAGTTATGCCTTGTGGAAGTTGGGAAATTTTTGGATATTTTGAAAAGTCAACACTACTTCAAATGACCTAAAATTGCTAATGGGCCCATTTTTCTTCCATGATTCATCATTCTAAGCATGTGCACGACCACTTGGCCCAAAGGGAAGTATTTTCTCATTTTTTATTTATTTATTTGAATTTTTATTTATATTAATTCATTTAAATCATTTAAATATATGAAAAATATTTAATTCACCCTAACAAATCTTTTTATACATGTTTTGCCATCAAGATTTCGTGCATATGCTAATTAGGAAAGAATTGGATTGATTGGCATGATTGAGAGCAAAGAACACTTGAAAAAGATTGAAAAAAGATCCTTAAAAAATCAAATCTTCAATTCATTAATTCAAGAGATCTTGAGCAATATTTTTGACCTAATGCATTCACTACAAAGGCTTGATCATAAACCTAATCAGAAGAGACACAAAGCTGCACAGAAAAGCTCTCTACAAACTTGAAATTTTTCTCCATAAACTCAATTCTGAAAACAAGGTTAGAGGGCGATTCAAGGCCTAATTCCTGTTCCATTAGTTTCCTCAAGCATCATTGGACGTATTCCAATCAAAAACATCAATTGAAACGCCGTGAAACGGTATCCAGAAGTCAACCTGTCTCACATATTTTTCATTATCGTGTTTTGTATTCTAAGCATTTTCACAGCATTTTATTCATGGATTCGTGTTTATTATGAGATTCTGAAGCTAACCGTTTACATTAATTGCGTTTTTGTGCTATATCCATGATTATGCCATTGATGCAGATTAGGGTTCTTCAACCTTAGAATTAGGGCTTTTAAAATAAAGCAAAATTGGGGGACGAGACCATGACCATTGAGTTCAACGCGTCTGGACGAAGAAGATAGGACCCTCGCGCTGAATTTATGTGCCAAGGAGAGCTAATCGCTATTTTCTTTAAAGCCCTCTAAACCCACGCGTGGAAAACCGTTGCGTTATGGTCTTGTTTCAGGAAAAAAACAAAACACGCGAAGAAGATGATTAGGTGGCGAGGCTTGATTGGAGCGTTTAAATATTTCGCGCGTTTGAACCACTAACGTTTTGTTTCTTTTATATTATTTTTTGTTTATTTATTTAACGAATGAATTCAGTGGCTCAGCTGGCAAGCGTTGGTTGCTTCAACATCCAAGACCTGGGTTCGAGTCCCAGGTCTGCATTATTCTTCATAATATTTTTCAATTCAGGTTCACATGCTGTTCTACTTGCTGAGGACTACCATACACTTCCAGAATTAGCCATCCACGCCCATCTGGAGATCAAACCAAAGGCCTAGATCTGAAGTACACCCTACGCTTGAGTCAACTTGCCAGCACGCTACTCAAAAAAGTCAATGGACCTGAAGCTTGTTGGGCCAAATCACTGGATCAAAACCTCCTATTTGGGACTTCCACCCCCCCTGGTTTGCAATTCTCCATTTTTTTCATATTTTATTTTTTCAATTATTGTTTTATTTTCTTTATTGTTTTAATTTAATTAATTATTTTTTTACAAAATACAAAAACCTCATAAAAAACTCAGAAAAAGATAAAAAATACTATAAATATTCTTGTCTTAATATTTTTATAAATAAATTCACATGTAATTATTTAGTTTTAATTAGGTTGTAATTTTAATTTCTTTTAATAACAAAATACAAAAAATATAGGATTAGGTTTAATTAATATTTTTATTCCCTTTCTTTTCTTTTTTTAATTTTTCTCTTTTACCATAATATTATTTATTTTATTTATTTTTATAATTAAAATTAATTAGGTTTCATTTAGGTTAAAAAACTCCAATATTTTTCTTAATAACTTAAAAAATAATTAGAACTAAGTTTAACATTTTATTTTAGTTTTAATTAATTCTTTTTCTATTAAATCTTAAAAAACATAAAAATACCAAAAACATTTTCTTTTAATTTTAATTTTAATTCCTTATTAATTTAATTTTGCAAAAGGGTCCAACGCCCTCCTTTCGACTTAATTGTTTAATTTCGCACATTTATTTTATTTCGCTCAAATAATTATGTATCTCTCCCGAAGCTTTGTAACATTTACTTCTCGCACTTTTTAATTCTTTATTTACTTTCCGTAAAATCGGGTCCTGGTTTAATTTTGGCGATGTGGACCCGCGCCATTTGTAATAGCTTAGAATTTACTTTTCCGCGAATATTTTTAACTGTTAAACAAAGCATGCAAGAATGAATGGCCTAAATAAAAGCAATGCGTAGAACACCAATAAACATGACAAGATAAATGCAAATGAAAACGACACACAAATCGCACACACCACCCCTAGGGTACGCCTCACTGTTGCCTTGCCTCGAAAGGTGATCGTCGAGTAGAGGATGTCTTAGTAAGTCCTCATGATCCGGGAACCTGGCATGAGGGTAGCTTCTAAGGTGTCTTCCCATTGCTCTGGTGATCACCATGTCCCGAACCTCGAATTGACCCGAACACCTCCAACGGTGGTGCTACCTACCTCTCAATGGTGGGATGACACTACTTTAAAGGAAATTTACACAGACGAATTCCTTAGGGTAGGTAGACGACTCTAGATACTTGCTCTAATTTCAAAACTAATCAAAAATACTTTTCACACCGACACCTTTTCAAAAAGCTTTCGAAAGCAATTTTTCAAACACTCTGACACAAGAGTCGAACTGGAATTTTCAAAGAAACTTTTTTTTAAAACCCACAATTGAAAAGCAAACAAACCGATTTTGAAAACACAATGAGCAAGTATCTAAGAGCCCATGGATAACCATGGATAGAAAGGGTGCTAACACCTTCCCTTTCTATAACCTACCTCCCGAACCGAGAGCAATCTCTATAAGGAATTTTTCTGTGCTTTTGTCCTTTCCATTTGGAGAAAATAAAAGACGGTGGCGACTCTTGCTTCCGCGACATTTCGCGAACCAGCGTTAAACAGTCAGTTCCAGATCCACCGATCACACCGCCCTTTCGGGTTTTTAGCCTACCGAGACGCTCTTTTTTTCCTAAGCCGCCCTTTCGGGTTTTTGACTTAGTGAGTTGTTCTTTTATTTCTTTACACAAAGTATTTCTTGACTGCATCAGAATTCATAGGATGTGGGAACTCCTCGCCATCCATAGTTTCAAGAATTAATGCACCGCTAGAGAAGGCTTTCTTGACAACATATGGGCCTTCAAAATTGGGAGCCCACTTGCCCCTAGAATCAGTGTTAAAAGACATGATCTTCCTGAGCATGAGATCACCTTCTCTGAATTCACGAGACTTGACCTTCTTATCAAAAGCTTTTTTCATTCTCTTTTGGTATAACTGGCCATGATACAAGACCTTCATTCTCTTCTGGTATAACTGGCCATGACACAATATTGTCATTCTCTTTTCTTCAATCAAATTCAATTGGTCAAAGCTGTTCTGGACCCATTCAGCCTCTGACAACTTGGTTTCCATTATCACACGTAAAGAGGGAATCTCAACCTCAACAGGGAGCACTACTTCCATACCATACACAAGAGAGAACGAAGTTTCCCCTGTCGAAGTGAGGGCGGATGTATGATACCCGTGGAAAGAAAAAGGGAGCATCTCATGCCAATCTTTATAGGTAACAACCATCTTCAGGATTATCTTCTTGATATTTTTATTAGAAACTTCAACAGCCCCATTCATCTTTGGCCTGTAAGGAGATGAATTGTGATGGACAATCTTGAATTCATCACAAAGTTCTGTCATCATTTGGTTATTCAGATTCGAGCTATTGTTAGTGATAATCCTGCTTGGTACACCATACCGACATATAAGGTTATTCTTGATAAAATGAACTACCACCTGCTTAGTAACATTAGCATATGAAGCTGCTTCCACCCATTTGGTAAAGTAGTCTATTGCCACCAAGATGAAGCGATGTCCATTCGACGCCTTGGGTTCAATCATTCCAATCATGTCAATACCCCACATAGAGAAAGGCCATGGGGAAGAAATAACATTGAGAAGCGCCGGAGGCACATGAATTTTGTCAGCGACATTTATGGCACTTCTTTGCAAATTTGTAATAGTCAGATTCCATTGTCAGCCAATAGTAACCTGCCCTAAGCATCTTCTTTGCCATTGAATGTCCATTGGCATGGGTACCAAAGAAACCTTCATGGATTTCGCGCATCAACATGTATGCTTCGTGTCTATCCACTCATATGAGCAAGACTATGTCATAATTTCTTTTATATAACACATATTCATTAAGGAAAAAGCTACCTGCCAACCTTCTTAATGTCTTTCTATCTTTGTTCGATGCGTCAATCGGGTATTCCTAGGCCTGGAGAAAATGCTTGATATCGTGATACCAAGCTTTTTCATCTGACGTTCCCTCTATTGCAAACACATGATCCGGATTATCCAGACGTCACACTGATACGAGGCATATCATTCCAAGTATTTACTTGATACATAGAAGCCAAAGTGGCTAAAGCATCTGCCATCTGATTCTCATCTCTGGGAATATGATGGAATTCAACTTTATTAAAGAAGGGTAATAATCTTCTAGCATAGTCTTTGTAGAGAATCAAGCCAACATGAAAATCATCTCATTCTCCTTTAATTTGACTTATTACCAAAGCTGAATTGCAATATAGATCTAGAATTTTGATTTTGATATCTATAGCGTCTTCGAGACCCATGATACAAGCTTCATACTCTGCCATATTATTGGTACAATCAAATTCCAATATTGAAGTAAAAGGGATATGTGACCCAAAAGGAGTGATAATCACAACACCAATTCCTTTCCCATAAGCATTTACAGCTCCATCAAACACCATAACCCAATGTAATTAATGATCAGGACCTTCCCTAGGCAAAGGTTCATCACAATCTTTTATTTTCAAGAACATCACATCCTCATCAGGGAAATCATATTTAACAGACTGATAATCATCAACCGGTTGATGAGCAAGATAATCTGCCAACACACTGCTCTTTATAGCCTTCTGAGTACGATATTCGATATCATATTCAGACAGCAGCATCTGCCAACGGGAAATACTTCCAGTAAGAGCAGGCTTTTCAAAAATATACTTAATCAGATCCATTTTGGAAATCAACCAAGTAGTATGATTCAATATATATTGTCACAACCATTTTGTCGCCCAGGCCAAAGCACAATAAGTTTTTTCCAGCATAGAATACTGCGACTCACAGTAAGTAAATTTCTTGTTGAGATAATAAATGGCATATTCTTTTCTCCCTGTTTCATCTTGTTGTCCCAAAATACAACCCATAGAATTATCTAACACTGTCAGATACAAGAGGGAGCAAGATATGAGGTTTAAGCAGATACACTTTAATGCTTTCAAATGCCTTTTGGCAATCATCTGTCCACATACAACCTTGATATTTCTTTAAAAGTTTGAAGATCGGCTCACATGTTACAGTCATATGGGAGATAAATCTGGAAATGTAATACAAACGCCCGAGGAAGCACCTAACTTGATTTTCCATTCTTGATGCAGTCATTTCTTGAATCGCCTTAACTTTATCAGGATCAACTTCAATTCCTTTTTGGCTGACAATGAATCCTAACAATTTTCCTGATCAGACACCAAAGGTGAATTTATTTGGATTCAAGCGGAGACAATACTTCCTCAAACGCTGAAACAATTTCAACAAATCTTCTATATGCCCTTCTTCAGTATGGGATTTATCAATCATATCATCAACATATACCTCAATTTCCTTGTGCATCAGATCATGGAATAGGGTTGTCATAACCCTCTAGTACGTTGCGCTAGCATTCTTCAACCCTAAGGACATCACTCTGTAACAGAATGTTCCCCAGTGTGTGATAAACATTTTTTTCCATGTCCTTAGGAGCCATTCTGATTTGATTATATCCAGATAATCCATCCATGAACGAGAATACTTTGAATTTTTATGTACTGTCAACCAACATATCAATATGTGGCAATGAAAAGTTATCTTTTGGACTATCTTTGTTTAAATCTCTACAATCAACGCACATGCGAACTTTTTCGTCTTTCTTTGGTATTGGGACAATATTGGCATTCCACTGAGGGTACACTGATGTCACAAGAAAACCGACATTAATCTACTTTAAAACTTCTTCTTAAATTTTCACTTCCATATCAGGATGAGTTCTTCGCAATTTTTGCTTGATTGGCGGACATTATAGCTTTAGTGGCAAATGATGTTCCATAATATCAGTATCCAGCCCAGTCATGTCTTGATAAGACCAAGCAAAGATATCCACATACTCTTTCGACAATTCACTCAACATGCGCTTCACATTAGAATGAAGCAATGCTCCAATCTTGACTTCTTTTGGATCTTCCCCTAAACCCAAATTGATTGTCTCCAACGGCTCTTTATACAGATGAATGGCACTTTCCTCGCGTTCAAGCAACCGTGAAACCTCTTCTGGGATTTCATAATATTCTTCTTCTTCGGCCACATACGCAGGATATTCAAAGTTGGTAGAGGGTGCAGGGTCATTTTACTCAACGGGTTTTTTTAATTAATCTGCACATATGATTTATGATTGCTTTTAGAAACTGACACATATAGCAAGTGATTATGCATATTTAATTTATAGTTATTATTTATTTTGAAAGGATTTTTTTCTGATCACCGTTTTCCAAGAAAAAGTTGAGAAAAAGACAGAATTTGGGAATCAAAAACAACTTTTATTAATAATTTTAAAGATCAAAATAACATATATGATCATACAATATCAATACTTTCACCTTGGGCAAAGTGAGAGATTTATGAAAATATTATCAAAAACAAATTTTTTTGAAATATGAATGCAAGAGGGAACATCAATAGTGATCCAAGTTTGGACTATGACTCCATGTGTTACGTAGTTCGGCATCTCTTGCTGTGATTCACCCTCCAGAATATCATTGATCTTAGGACTAGTTGGATGAAGATAACCGCCGCTGTGAAAGATGTCTTGATATTTTCCCAAAGAAGACTTTAACTTCATATTCTCACCTTTATTACTCTTCACGGAGAATCTCAAACCATCTCTATTCTTATTCACAAGTGGATCAACAATCTACCCCCACGCCTTACTAGGGCCATTATGCACTACCTATTGAGCATCCTTAAATGAGGCTATAAAATCTTCATTTTTCCTCACATTATCAATGGATAAAGCTTGGAACTGAGTTCCAACAGAGCTTCATCCGCTTCCACAACACTGAAAGTGAATAAATGAGATATTAACAAAGCTTGCTCTGCACTTATGATGACCACCTTTCCTTCAGGAACAAACTTCAGCTTCTGGTGCAAAGTTGAAGTAAAAAATCCTACCTCATGGATCCATGGTCGTCCTAGTAAATAGATGTAAGAGGGAACAATATCCATAACCTGGAAAGTAATATGAAATAAGTGCGGGCCTATATGAATAGGCAAATCTACTTCTCTGATGACATACTTCCTCAATCCATCAAAATATTTCACAATTATTCCACTCGGGCGCATAGGAGTTCCCTAGTACTTCAGCTTCATGAGTGTGCTCCTCAGTATGACATTAAAAGCAGACCCATTATCAATTAGCACATTGGACAATGAGTCATTTTTACAATTCATGCAGATATGGAGAGCCAGGTTATGATTCCTTCCTTCATCGGGAAATTCGTCATCACAGAAACTCATGTTATTACATGATGTAATATTCCCTAAAACACTACTGAATTGGTCCAAAGACATATCACTTTCCACAAAATCTTGATTTAATACTCTCATCAAAGATTCCTTGTGGGTAGAAGAGTTCATTAACAAGTCTAGAATAGATATCTTAGATGGGGTCTGCAACAATTGATCTACAATCTTATAGTCACTCGTCTTGATAATCTTCAATAGGTCATCCACATCTATTTCTAGAGCTGTACCACTAGATTCCCCCACTACTTTCTTAGGTTTAGTACTTTCAACAACCTTTTTATCAACATTACCAATCCCTCGAATGACATGTGTGAAAACACGGCCACTGCGGGTCACTCAGATGACTCCAGCAATATTCTTGACATCAGACAAAGGTTGGATGGGAATTTCCACGCCATCCTGCAAGATGGTCACATTATATTTATATGGCATGACCTTGTCTGATTCGTATGGTACATGGCCTAGCAGGAAAATAACCACTGGAGCAATAACTAACTTGCTATGGTACTCAATCTCTATAGGGACAATAAAACCAAAACAAGGAACAATGACATTCATCCTTTCTTCAGAATACTTAGACATCACAGGATCATTGTTGGAGAACATATCTTCATTAGAAGAAAAGAACTCATCTGCAGAAACATATTCATCATCTAACACAATCTCAGTCGAGCAATCTTCAATCACATTAATAACATTGTAATCATCTCTATTGCCTGAGACTTTGGTAGTACCATTATCCAATAATAACTGAACACCCCTTTTCACAATGGAACAACCACGAGAATCTCTGCAGCAGATCTGGCAAGACCCATAATGGTGTTTTTCTTAGCCATCCATGTGATAGAAGGTAGCGTGCAACTGCACCAAATCATCATTCATATGATTCACATCAAAAATCTAGAATTCACTGGGACATCCATAGACCATATTCACATTTTCTTCGTACTCTTCCATAGGCCTAATTATATGAATGAGGCCTTCATCCATCATTTTCTGAAGATCAACTTTTATCTTATCACATCCATGGATATCTGTACTGCAAACACTACAACCAGCATAGCCATGCGTATAATAGCTGAATTTACAAAGATCTACATTCATCTTTACCAAATCTCCTCTATCTAGGTTGATATCGAAATTTCGGAAGTCCCCAGAACACCCAACAACCATATTTACAACATTTACTTCTCCATGTTTAGGCAAAGGATTATCTTTCACGTTGGGACCAACATCTTTAAAGGATAGGAGACCAGATCTCACCATCTTTTGTACTTCAGATTTCAAAGGATAACAAATCTCGATGTTGTGCCTTGGGGCTCCTTGATGAAAAGCACAAGTCTGATCAGCCTTATAATAATAGGGTAAAGGTGAAGGTATAGAAGAGGGAGGCCTGGTTTGAACCAACTTTTTCTGAATCAAATTCGGGAATAACTCTGCATAGCTCATTGGGATAGAGCCAAAGTCCCCTCTATTCTGACTTTTCCCTTGATTCCCTCGAGGAGATGGTCTCCGATAGGAAACAATGGTTAGAGCTACATTGACAACTAGAGTCACAGAAGCAACCTGTTGCTGGTACCGATGATGTCTTCTAGGTTGTTTAATCTTTCTTTCCCCAATAATGGCATTCGTTTCAATTTCTTTCTTTCGAGAGAACCCGTATGACGACTTCTTTGTCCCTTCATCTTTTGTCAGGCGCCCTTCTCTGACAGCTTCTTCTAGTCTAACACCCAGGCTTACCATTTTAGTGAAATCACTCGGCGCACTGGCAACCATCCTTTCATAATAAAATGATCCAAGGGTTTTCAGTAAGACCTTGGTCATTTCTTGTTCTCCCATAGGTGGTACCACCTGGGAAGCTACCTCGCGCCAATGCTGCACATATTCTTTGAACGACTCCTTATCTCTCTGAGCCATTGCCCTCAACTGGTCATGGTCAAGTTCCATGAACATATTATACTTATAATGCTTGATGAAGGCCTCACCTAGATCATTGAAGGTGCAGATACTGCTACTGTCCAAACTCATATACCACTTCAGAGCGGCACCAGTTAGACTATCTTGTAAGAAATGAATAAGCAAATGCTGATCATCAGTATGGGTGGACATTTTCCCGATATACATCACGAGGTGGTCATGAGTACAAGAGTTACCCTTTTACCTCTCAAATTCTGGCACTTTAAAATTCGCTGGCACCTTCACATTAGAAACTAGGCAGAGTTCACTGACGTTCTATCTAAATAATTCTTTTCCTAGAAGGGCCTTCATTTCCTTCTGCATCTCATTGAACTGATCTTGAAAGTCATCCAACCGATCATAAAAACCCATACTTTCACTTGGTGGAGGAACATGACGATAAACTTCATCATTAGCAAACGACATAGCATTCACCGAACGAGGTGCAATATAATGGATCTCATTTCTAGCCATAGGAGTAACATGCACCACAGGAGGTACGGGAGTAGAAGCAGTTTGAACAACTGGAGCAACTTGAGCATCAAGATTGTAACCTTCTGGCATGAAATTTTCAGGCATCCCCCACGGGTAACCCTGAGGCATACGATTATGTGCAACAGTAATTGGAGTAACAAAAATGGGAACTAATGGACCTTCAGAAACAATTGTTGTTTGTTGTGGCTGAGCAGAAGGAGGAGCAACTGGTGGCTGATTTTGAGCAGCCACCAATGATTCCATTAAAGTAGTTAGGTTGGCCATATCCTTCAAAGCAGTAACCTCTTCGCGTAGCTCGCGATTCTCTTGTTCAAGATTCTCCATTTTCTTCCTGGAATTAGCCCGAGTATTGTATCGGTGAGATAGCTTGCTGAACGAAGTAGAGAAACACAGTAAGACTCCTGGATATGAACAGAAATACAAGAAATATATGCAAGATGATGCATGATATGCAATTCACATGATTTATTTATCGTTAATAATATTTTAAGGGACTCAAAGAATTATAGATGATTTGAAAATATTAAAGTACTAACACATTTTTAAATAATGAAAATCTCATTATAATAATTTCAAAATGAACTACAAATTTTAGTACAAGTTTCAACAATCCTAAGTATAAGAGAAGAGAGAATCTAAAAAGGAAAAGTTGATGAAGATCTCTCCACACACTGGCGCTTTACCGTGAGTCTTGCAATTTGAGAATTCAACTGCTTATTCTCTTCTGCACACCTGTTGGCGACCTCTTTCCAACTATCAGAGTCAGGAAGTTGTTGGAACCAATTTTTTAATTAGAGTCGCCATCCTTAATTTTTATCCTAAAGGAAGAGAATATAAAGGAATAACCCTAAAGTTCGGAGATTCTAGATTTGGACTCAGTTCTAGACGAGGGAAAGGTGTTAGGCACACCTTTATCTACCATGTTCACAAGGATACTAGGTTTAGAAGCGCATTTTAAGAAATAGGGTTTTAATGCTTATTAGGGGAAAAGAAAAAAAGGTTTAATTTTATCTATGGGGAATGGTTTAATTTTGATCAGGGGGACTCGCCACGATTTTAATCGTATGCCTATGTATCCTCTTAGGAGGAATCAGAGTCTCATTTCGTAGTTTGCAGTTTGGTTTGTGTTTTTTAGAAGATTGCGTAGAATTTCTTTCGAATTAACCTTGAACCCTGCCTGGGTTGTAAATTGAGTGATCGCAGACGCAGTTTGTAGTTTGATTCTAATACAATGCTATTTAATCTCTTTTTTTTTGAAAAAATGATCTTGAAGTTTTGATTAAGTTAGTAAAAAATTATTTTTGATGTAGGTTAGCTGTTTTGGCATTTGATTTGATTAAGACGCAGAGCGGGGGAGTCTGATATAGTCTCCTAATCATGTAGCTAGGTATTGGCCAGATGTCATTCGCGGATGGTGAATTTAGCAAGTTGCGTGGATTCTAATTATTTAATTTTTGAATAATAAATCGGTAGACGATGTGTCGACCGATTTAATTACTCAAATATGGATGTCCTATTATTTATAGAATATTTGAATTAATTTTAATTATGAAAATGCTAGACTTAAGTACAAATAAATGGTGAAATTCTTAACTAATAATTAACCTAATTAACTAAATAGTCTAATCAACCTAATAATAATAAAAGACATTTTTTTTTTGTATTGTTTATTATTTTTGTATTTTTGATAAAAATAAATAACTAAATAAAATAATAAAAGTGACTAAATAAATAAAAAGTATATATAATATAAAAGAAACAAATCAAAAAAGAGTATTTTTGTACTAGGCTAGCAAAATGGGATGATGTTATAAAAATGAATAAGGTCCAATATTATTTCTTTCTAAAGCCGTAGTTCTAAATTAGCTAATAAATGATTAACAGAAAAAAGAAGAAAAAATAATAACCAAAATTCTAAACCAGTATAGCACTATTCCATCACCATTTATGTTTTATTCTCATCATTTAGAATATTAACCTCATTAAGAAACTAATTGAGAAAAAAAAGTGAAGACCAGACGTGTGGGTTACTATACACTAATTTATGCCAACTAACTTGATAAATATTCAAGTACCATTTCAAATTGTAACCAAAATTTTTAGGAAAACTTTCTAGAATATATATTTAAAAAATAAAATAATTAAATATAATATCGTTACATCATGGAAAAATGAAAACCCAGTATTCCCTTTCATTATACTTTTTCTTCTTTTACAAATCAATTTTTTTCTCAAAAGATAATAGTTTCATATTTTTCTCTTCTATAAATCAAGATCCCCACCCATTCAAAATTCCTCCAAAAAAAACTAACATGAAAATTCATATAAAAATCCATCAAAACAGTACGTAAACAAACATAATGAAAGCTACTTACCGGTGGGGTTGGATCGATAGATCTGTCGGTGTCGTTCACGGTGAAGGTGGTGCGGAGTTGGTCGGGGTTGTTCCAGTGCAGAGGAGCTACAGGTGGTCGCAATTTTCCCGCATCAGAGGCGGTTACCGTCGTGATGCTCGTCGTAGTCGGAGCAGGGATGGAATCATCTTTTCTATAAGCAACCTGCAATAAAATTGAAAAAAAAAACAACATAAGGAGTTACAGGAAACACTATGCAATTAGCGGCGACGATAATTAGCTTCTCCCTGTCAGAAGTGGTGCTTCAGAGTTCGTCGATTTTCGTTGGAAAACTAAGGCTTGTTCTTTAAATTTGATTCCTCTTTTATCCCGTCTACATTTAGTTTAAAACAAATCTGGAAATTACTATTATTTGCGACATTGTGTTGTTGTAACTTGCTTTGTGTTGTTAAAATTGATTTTGGACAGATTTTGATTGAAGGTTAGATGGTGTGATACAGTGGTAGAATTGACTTGAGTTTTTCTTTTTTTTTTTACATTTTATCGCAAATGTTGCGGTTAGTAAGAGTCGCCACTGACTTTTCTTTTATCCAAAAGGAAAGGTGAAAAAGCGCATGAAAGACCTTTGAGATGTTTTATTGAGTTCGGGGGTTAGATTATGAAAATGAAAGGTATTAGCACCTTTTTATCCATGGTTTTCCATGGGCTCTTAGTTACTTTCTTATATCACTTGCTTTTGTTGTTTGAAATTGTGTTAGGTGTAGTTTTAAAAGTATTTTGTAAAAGAGACAATTTGTTTAGGCGATCTTTGCAATGATTCTCGTTCGTAAGAATGTATACAAAGATGTTTGTCTTTTGAAAATGTTTTCAATGTTTGTAAGATGTTTTTGAAATGTGTGTGTTTGTTTTGAAAATAGCAAGAATTGTTGTTTGAAATGGAGCAAGTAACTAGAAGCTATTTACCTACTCAAATGTCTTTCTTATGTATTTTATATTCTTTTGACACTGTTGTCTTACCATTGATTTGGTAAACAACCCTATATTTGGATGTAAACGGGACGGGCATGGGTCATCGTATAACCATGATTAGCAATGTTTGCAAAGTATCTTAGCATTTTTGAGGGACCAAGATCATTTTAGGTATGTACAGCTTCGTTATAATGAGCACTACATTTTTTATTCACCAATCGTGGTCTATGGTTGCCTGTACAAGGAGATAGAGTTTGAGATTTTACCTCCTTCAGTGGGAATCATGGATGAAACTGGGATGAGTTTGATGGAGGCCTGATGCTTGTTTGAGCTTCCTTGAACTTCCCTGGATGTATTCCAACCCTTGCCTTGCTCTGAAAGTAGCTGG
Organism: Vicia faba; assembly: GCA_948472305.1. Taxonomy (NCBI): domain Eukaryota; kingdom Viridiplantae; phylum Streptophyta; class Magnoliopsida; order Fabales; family Fabaceae; genus Vicia; species Vicia faba. Next base: position 1,441,938,145 of record OX451741.1, on the reverse strand, counting down.
AACTCCTTGGCCAAGTCAAACTGCAAGTTCTGAAGTCAACAATGGCAGATGATGGAAGAGTGATTACAGAATAGGGATGAAGGCCTGGATTGACTAGGTATCAAGTATGTAAGATGTTTTAAAGATCAAAACTCAAAACGCATGAGCCAAATGGAAGATGGATGTGCTTATGCGAAATCTGCAGTTTTGGACAGGTTTTTAGTGTTTTGTTGGTTTGGAGTGTTTCAGGATTTTGCTAATCGTGTATTGTGTTGCATAATGTTTGTATATTAGTATTGAAATGTTTTTTTTGTCAATCCTCTAGTAGTTGTTCCTTTTCTAGCCCTTTCACCTCTTTTCTTGTATTTGAAGTAAAGTGATAAGACAAAACTTTACATGCTTGTACTGGCTATCTTAGGGTTGGTATTTCTTCTCTACAAGTTGCCTTAGGTCTGTGGTACTTGTATGTGCCAAAGGGACAGGTCGAATGCTCAAGATTGTAAAGTTTGCAACAATTGATCTTTTTCAAAATGGCAATGGTCTCTTTTTGCCATAAATGGAATTGCAAGTTGGATAATGGATCAAAGTCATGGATCAAAGCTTTTTCAAATGAGTAAGCATTTAATTAAGGAGTATGGAACAAGTTTGGGACCTGTAAAGCATGGATTAGGCAGCATAGGTACTGATTGCATCTTTGTTCTTCATGAAATGACTTGGACAAAAGGTGAGAAATTGCCAACTTCATCTCTTCGATTCTCCCTACTCAAAAATGATCTTGATGAGTTCTTTGACATTTTGGAAAGCTTGAAATATGATCTATAATTCATATTTGAAATGTATTTTGAGATACCTCTTGGAACTATGTTAAAAATGGCCATGAAGTTAGGTCCAAAACCTGCCTAAATTAGGGCAAAATTTCACTAAGTTATTTAGTTCATGACCATGTATTCACAGATTTATATCTTGAGATACAAGCATCTTTAGGGAAAAATATGTGAATCAAAGTTGTATATTTCATGGAGGTCTACAACTTTCATGTTGGGAACTTTCCTTGAATCATTATGCATCATGGTGAAAAAGTGGCCTAAAGTTGAGAAAAAATAAGAAAATTTTCTATACTTAGAAAATTTCTAAGTTAGGAAAATTTTCAAATTCAAACCCTAATTTTCAAATTTGGTTTTCTTGGTGAACAAGTTTCACATTTTGACATGTTTTGATGAATTATGATCCTTGGTACTTGATTTTGACCAAAAAGTCAAAATTTGACTTTTCAGTGTACAATTAACTTTTGATCAGTTGACTGCAAATTTCATCTGTCAATCCAATGAAATTGAAATGTTTTTAGCCATGTAATTAAGTCAAGATGACGCCATTGAATACTTGAAATCACGCTTCAACTCAATTGGTCATTTTCTAGGTTAAAAATCAGAAATTTCCCTTCCTCAGTCAAAACCCTAATTTTGACCATTTTGCCCTTTTGATGATTTGATCAAATTTCTTGAGGAATTGTGATCCAAACTTGACCCAATGATACATGTGAGTTTAAAATGTTAATATGGATAAAAAATTATAAAGTTTGACTGTAAATTGGCCAAAGTTGACTTTTTCCCCAATACAACTGATTTTTAGGTCAACTGTCCAATTGACTGATCAAAAATGTGGTTCAAGGCTTCAAACTTGTCATGAGTGATCTTAGGGATCCATAATGATGTTTGAAATTCACATGAAGCATTGATAGTCCAAAAATCCTTGTGCAAACTCAAACCCTAATTTTGGGTTATCAGCGCAAGATGAGATGTCTTGAGCTGACCAAACTCTAATCCAGTCTTGAGTCAAAGAGATCTTGTGAGAAAAGTTTTGATAAATGAGAGGGAAAATTTTGGGGTATAATAGTCGCCCCTGTTCAATCTTCTTAGACCTGAATAGTTAGATTGGCGAGTTTTGCCATTCGTGACTCGAAGGTGAAAGATGATTTGACACTAAAGTGCCCATAAATTTGCACTCGACAATGTGTAGTTGAGGGAATGAGCTTAAAAGATACCATTTGGAGAAGTGATAGAATCTTGTTGGAGATGGACTTGTAGATGTCATCCAAGAGTGTTTCTTAAAGTGTAACTTGTAAGTCGAAAGAATAAGTATCATAATGGTGTCCGTGTCTGGAACGTATCTGAGCTGTATCTGGAGACTGAATCGGTATGAGCAACAGAATAGCATCCGTGTCTGGAGTGTATCTGTACTGTATCTTAAAGTTGAATTTGAATGAGTGTCAGAATGGCATCCGTGTTTGGAGCGTATTTGTATTGTATCCAAAGTCTGAATGAATATCAGAATGGCATCCGCGTCTGGAGCGTATCCAAACTGTATTTGAACTTGAAATATGAATGAGTAACAGAATGGCATCCGTGTCTGGAGCGTATCCGTATTGTATCCGAAGTCTGAATGAATATCAGAATGGCATCCGCGTCTGGAGCGTATCTGAACTGTATCTGAACTTGAAATCTGAATGAGTAACAGAATGGCATCCGTGTCTGGAGCGTATCTGAACTGTATCTGAAAGTTGAAACTGAATGAGTAACATAATGGCATCCGTGTCTGGAGCGTATTTGTGCTGTATCTGAATCTGAATGAGTATCAGAATGGCATCCGTGTTTGGAGCGTATCTGTACTGTATCTGAAGGCTGAATCTGAATGAGTAATAGAATGACATTCGTGTCTGGAGCGTACCTGAACTATATCTGATTGTATATTGTTAATGTTAGCTGTTAATCTTATCCTGAAAAGGGTAAAATGTTAGCTTGGAACACAAAATTATGTTGCATGAAATATATGATGCAATACATGTGTTTTATCAATGTTTATAATATGTGGATGTAATGTATGCGCATGTAAGCTGATTTGCTGTATTGCTGAGGAAAATAAATCCTTGATTGCTGCTGAGGATATATGGATTCTTCATGTCTTGAAGTTGGAGTATTGACAAAAATTCGGTCGTTAGAGCAATGCCGTATACTGCTTGAGGAATCTGCTTGGGGAATCCAGAGAATTTTGATGACTTCTACTGGGGGTTAATAATGGGAGTCTTTGTTCCGTTGGGGAGTATTAGAAGTCAGCTGTTATCCGGTTGGATTTCAGGCTTCAAAACAACTTGCTGGGGAATTTGGAGAAACTGGACGGTTTCCACCGGAGATTAATAGCTTGAAGTTCTGGTTCCGTTGGGGAACTAAACGATGTACTGTGGGGATTGCTCATGGAATAGCCTAAAGACGTTGTCCTATTCTTTCCACCTGTCAGTAATTGTCTTCTTTCATTTTGTTTATTTGTAAACAACAATTATGTTCAAATGCATATGTTCATTAATGAATCATTGGACGTTTTTGCAAATAAAACACAAGTGTAAATAAAAAAGGACAAATAGTTTTCTGTACTTTAAAGATATATCTCTGTATTTACTTTGAATAAGTATTTTGTACAAAGGAGACAGACATCCTAGTAAGAGGATGGTGCCATAAAAGTAAAAAAGTTTATACAAAGAAAGATAGCTATGTGCGATAATCCCACGGGGTTCCCATTCTGCTATAGCCTTCGTATCTCCGAATATCTTGTTTATTTATTGCTTCGTCCAAAGATGATTGAATTGATCAGAAACTTTGAGTTTCTCATTGTAAGTCAAGAGGTTGTCCACAAAGTGATCTGACGGGACATAGTCATACGCTTTAATTCCGTAACTTTTGCCTGGACCGCCCTTTCGGGTTTTCAGTCCACTGGGAAACCCTTTTTTGCCCAAGTCGCCCTTTCGGGTTTTCAACTTGCCGGGTGTACAAATTTTTTTATATTTTATCCCTAATTTTTGCCCGAACATTTTGGTTCGTCGGGATTCCCTTTTTTGCCTAGGTGTGTCAACCTTGCGGGTCTCTTATGCGTAGTATCTTTTGACTATGTCCGCGTTCGCAGGGTGTGGCAAGTCATCGCCGTCCATGGTGGTTAAGATTATTTCCCCACCGGAGAAGATGTTCTTGATTACAAATGGTCCCTCACAGGTAGGAGTCCATTTGCCCCTGAGATCACTTTGTGACAAGATAATGCGTTTGATCACTAGATCTCCAACTTGATATACTTGGCGTCTAACTTTCTTGTTGAAAGCCTTGATCATCCGCTTTTGATACATCTGACCATGGCAAATAGCAGTAAGTCTCTTTTCATCGATTAAGTTTAGTTGATCGAGTCGAGTCTGGATCCAATCGTCCTCATTCAAACCTGCATCCTTCATAATTCTCAAAGAGGGGATCTGAACCTCAATAGGAAAAACAACCTCCATGCCATAAACCAAAGAATAGGGTGTTTCCCCAGTTGATGTGCAAGCTGTGGTACGGTACCCGTGGAGAGAAAATGGTAACATCTCATGCCAGTCCTTGTAGGTGACTGTCATTTTTTGTATGACCTTTTTAATGTTTTTATTTGCAACTTCAACGACACCATTCATCTTTGGCCGATAGGGAGATGAATTGTGATGCTGAATCTTGAACTGCTCGCACAAGGCGGTGATCATATTATTGTTAAGGTTTGTACCATTATCAGTGATGATCCTTTCTGGGATACCGTACCGGCAAATGATATTCTGCTTGATGAAGCGGGCAACACCATTCTTAGTAACGGATGCGAAGGAAGCTGCTTCGACCCACTTTGTGAAATAATCAATGGCCACTAGAATGAAATGGTGTCCATTGGAGGCTGTAGGCTTGATCTCCCCAATCATATCGATTCCCCACATAGCAAAGGGCCAAGGAGCCGTCAAGACATTTAGAGGAACCAGAGGTACGTGCACCTTGTCAGCATAGATTTGACACTTATGACAGGTCCGAGAGTGTTGATAGCAGTCTGCTTCCATGGTCAACCAATAATAGCCTGCCCGTAGGATTTTCTTCGCCATCGTATGCCCACTGGAGTGGGTGCCAAAAGTGTCCTCATGTAGCTCAGCCATGATCTTTTCAGCCTCAATCTTATCCATACACCGGAGCAGAATGGAGTCATGATTACGTTTGTACAGGATGCCATTACTCAAGAAGAACTTAGCAGAGAATCTCCTTAAGAACTTTTTATCATCGATTAAAGCTCCTTCTGGATATTCTTGAGCCTCGAGATACCTCTTGACTTCATGAAACCAAGGATGGTCCACTACTTCTTCAGTATTAATCTCGTGACAGTGTGCTGGTTCATCCATTCGTTCAATGGTGATCTGAGGAGCCTCGTTATCCCAATTAAGTTTAAGCATAGATGACATTGTGGCTAGAGCATCTGCTAGCTGATTTTCTTCTCGCGAGAAATGCTCGAACTTGATCTGCTCAAAATGTGGTAGCAATGTCAAAACATGTTCTTTGTAAGGGATAAGGTTTGGATGCTTAGTGTCCCACTCTACTTTGATCTGACTGATGACCAAAGCTGAATCTCCAAACACATCTAAAGATTTGATTCCCAAGTCTATGGCAGCCTTGAGACCAAAGATGCATGCTTCATATTCTGCCATGTTGTTCGTACAGTTGAAGCAAAGTCTGGAAGTAAAGGGAGTATGACACCCTTCCAGAGATATGAGTACAACGCCGATACCATTACCAAGTGCATTGGATTCCCCATCAAAGAACATGGTCCATCGGGATCCTTGTTCAGGTCCGTCATATAGTCTGATTTCTTCACAGTTGTCTAATGTCATGATGTCTTCATCCTGGAATTCAAACTTCATGGACTGATAATCTTCGACAGCTTGATGAGCAAGATGATCAACTAGCACATTTCCTTTTATAGCTTTCTGGGTAGTGTATTGTATGTCATATTCTGTTAGGATCATCTGCCATCTAGCTATCCTCCCAGACAGAGCAGGTTTTTCGAAGATGTACTTTGTCGGATCCATCTTAGATATCAACAAAGTGGTATGAGTCAACATATACTGTCTTAGCCGACGAGCAGCCCATGCCAGAGCGCAATAAGTTTTCTCGAGCAGTGAATATATGGTTTCACAGTCGGTAAACTTTTTGCTCAGGTAGTAAATAAAGTGCTTTTTTCGGCCAGACTCGTCATGCTTCCCCAATACACACCCCATTGAGTTCTCTAAAACGGTCAGATACATGATCAATGGTCTTCCCTCAACTAGTGGCATCAAAACAGGAGGCTCTTGTAAGTACTCCTTGATCTTGTCAAAAGCAATCTAGAATTCATCATTCCATATGACTACTTTATCTTTCTTCAATAGTTTGAAGATTGGCTCACAAGTAGCTGTCAAGTGAGAAATGAATCTGGTAATATAGTTCAGGCGTCCTAAGAATCCTCTGACTTCCTTCTCAATGCGAGGAGCAGGCATTTCTTGTATCGCTTTAACCTTGGTAGGATCAACCTCGATGCCTTTGTTGCTGACAACGAAACCTAAGAGTTTATCGGACCGGACTCCGAATGTGCACTTGTTTGGGTTCAACCTTAGTTTGTACTCCTTCAATCTTACAAACAACTTTTGCAAGTGATCAAGGTGCTCCTCTTCAGTTTGTGATCGGGCTATCATGTCATCTACATAGACCTCTATCTCATGATGTATCATATCATGAAATAAAGCTACCATGGTGCGTTTATAGGTTGCCCCAGCATTCTTCAGTCCGAATGGCATCACTTTGTAGCAGAACATGCCCCACTGGGTGACAAATGTAGTTTTCTCCATGTCCCCAGGTGCCATTTTGATTTGGTTATAGCTTGAGAATCCGTCCATGAAGGAAAACACTTTGTGCTGGGCTGTATTGTCAACCAGGATGTCGATGTGGGGAAGTGGAAAATCATCTTTAGAGCTAGCCCTGTTTAAATCTCTATAATCCATGCACATTCGTACCTTGCTGTCCTTTTTAGGTACGGGAACAATGTTGGCAACCCATTGAGGATAGGAAGTGACAGCCAAAAATCCAGCATTTAACTGCTTCATGACTTCCGCTTTAATCTTCTCTGACATGTCAGGTCTCATGCAGGGGACTTTTTATTTCACTGGTGGACATTCTTCTCTTGTGAGTAGACGATGTACCACGATGTCTGTATCAAGTCCTGTCATGTCTTCGTATGACCAGGAAAAGATCTAAACATAATCATGCAATAGCTGAATTAGGCGCTCTTTGACACTCGGCTCTAGGTTGACACCCACTTTGATTTCCTTTTTATCTTCCTAGGTACCCAAGTTGATTGTATCCAATGGTTCCTCATGAGGCTGAATAGCTCTTTCCTCTTATTGTAGTAGCCTGGCCAATTCCCCTGGCACTTCACAATCTTCCTCACCTTCGTATTCGGCTTGATAGATCGGATCTTCAGAGTCACTAAAGGCCATAGCAGTATCGTTACCCATGGGATCCGGGATGGAGGGGTACCTGCATTTGTGAGTGTGGGTGTGTGTAAGGGTATAGCCATCTTTAAACAATAAAATGTAAAAGAAAGACAATGAGCACAAAAGGTTTGTATGTGAAAAAGCGTCCATGATTCATTGAATGTCATATGAAGATGAAATAAAAACCCTTACAAATGGACCATTGTGCCTCGGGTAAGACACAAGGTTTTTAAAGTGTGAATTGTTTGTGAATATTACAAGTCCAACAGAAATGTAAAAGATAAATTACCGAGAGATGAAAGTTATTGGGACAAAGTCTCTGGCTTCCCAGTTACGAAGTCCTCCATTGACAGTAGGAAATATCCAATCTTCCAAGCTGCCATCTTCTTCAAAATCTTCCACTGCGTTGACCTCCCGGTTACTAATCTTCAAAGGTGGCCCTCCAGCACGGGCATGGCGCATAGCCTTCTGAGCAGTTGAAGTAAACCCTAAGCCAAACTTGTCTGATTTATACGGGATATCCGGAAGCTGCCCCCAGATGGTGCATCCACCCTCTTCTACTACTGCCTTAGCGTCCTTTAGAGATGACATCCGAAGCGGAGGTCTTGTGATCTTGGGAATCGGGGATACCACCTTGGTTACCGCTACTTCTTGAGAGACCTCTTCGAAATGTTGAAAAGGAGTTTCAATGAACTCGCCATCCAACTCCACATATCAGAAGGAATTTAGATGACTAATCATGTACTCTTCCTCTCCATGGACAGTTATGATCTTTCCTTGGACCGGGTACTTCAACATCTGGTGTAGCATGGAAGTGACAGCACCGGCATTATGGATCTAGGGCCGTCCTAATAGATAGGAGTAATAGGGGCGGATGTCCATCACATAGAAGGTTGAATTGAAATTCTGAGTTCCCACCTTTATCGGGATGTCCACCTCCCTGTGGACCATCCTCTTCGAGCCATCAAATGCTCTCACAACTATGTTACTGGGTTTCAATGTCATCCCTTTGCAATCCAATCTGTCAAGGGCTTTCTTCGGTAAGACGTTCAAAGATGAACCCGTGTCCACCAAGACATGGGCCAGAGTCGTTCCTCTACACTTCACAGAGACATGCAATGCCTCGTTGTGCTTTCTCCCTTTGGGTGTCAAATCAACATCAGAGAAGCCTAGGCCATTATCAGCTGTCAAACTGGCCACACAGTCTTGGAATTGGTCAGCAGATGTCTCTTGTGGCACATGGGCTGTCTTCAAAAATTTTACCAAAGCTTTTGCATGTGCCTCAGAGCACAGCAGTAAGGCTAGCATGGAGATTTTAGAGGGAGTTTGCCCCAACTGTTCAACCACTTCATAGTCACTCTTCTTTATTATCCTCAGGATCTCTTCCATTTCCTTCTTGGATGTTTCGGGGATAGCTAGTGATTGAGCCTTCATCCGGACAGGCTCTTCTTGAATGCTTTTTCCTCAATTTTCAGTAGTAGAAGTGTTGATAGGGATAACAGCAGGGGTCGTGTCGTCTTTGTCAGTAGGTGCGCTTGTAGGTATGATTATTGGTACAAAGGTAGTCTTCGGAACAGCCACGGGTCCAAAAAATGCCTTTGGAGGGGCAATCTCTGGAGAGAAGATTCTACCGCTACGGGTAATCTTACTAGTTCCAGAAATATTGCTAATGTCGGAATCTTCTTCTTCAGAGCTCACTTCTTTGGTGGTCAGCCAATCTTGTTTAATACCATGGTAGTAGATTTCTCCACCGTAATTCCACGGTACTGTTTTATCTGACTTGTATGGGACCGGCCCGGGCATTGTAATTATGAGGGGAGTAGTCTTCGGAACTGATGTAATCCTAACGGGTCTTTTGGGGACCCTGGAAGGATTGGCGGAGATGGTTATGATTGAAACGTCTTTAACTAGAACGGGTGAAACATGAGCATTTTCAAACATAATTTCTTGATTGTCTATCAGGCGTTGAATGCCTGTCTTCAAAAGAGGGCAATCAGTTGGTGAGGATAAATAAAGATGGCAGTCTTTATTGCAACCTGGGAATAGACCAGCTTTCAGCAAGTTCATCTTAATGATCGGGAGTGGAGTCAAGAGTTTATCTACTGTAGCAACAAACAAATCTTCCTCGATAGCATTGGCGTTGTGACCATGTCTAGGCATAGGAGCGGAAATGACATTTGGTTTCTCGAGTGCCTCAAACTCAATCTCTTTTGCATCTATAAGGTCTTAAATCTTGTTTTTTAAAGCCCAACAGTTGTTGGTGTCGTGGCCCGGACTTTCGGAATGGTATGCGCATCTGGCATTCGGGTGATAATAGGGGGACACCGTGTTGGGATTCTTTGTAGCTTCCTTCAAAGTTTCCAAATTAGATTTAAGCAGATGTGGTAAAACCTGGGCTAGAGTCATATTAATTCTGGTGAATTTTCGGACTGGTCTTTCCACCCTTGGTTGGTTACTTCTTGGTTGATCAGATGTAGCTTTTAGGATCATAAGGGCCCCCACCATTGGTCGGCGTTCAGCTCTCCCTTGGTTCCTTTGTGGATAAACAGCAGATACATCCTTCTTCCCATTGAAGGGTTTTTTCACAGTTGTAGAGGCAGATGAATCTTTCTGAATCTTCCCACTTTTTATTCCAGCTTCTATCCTCTCTCTGGTTAATATTAACTCAGTAAATCTATCAGATGAACTTCCAATCAAATGGTTGAAGAAAGAACCCGATGGAGTGCCTAAGAACATATCCACCAACTCCCTTTCAGACAGAGGGGGTTGCACTCTCCCAGCTATATCTCTCCATTTTTGCGCGTAATCTTTGAAACTTTCATTTGAAGCCATAGCCATACTCCGAAGTTGAGTATGGGTAGGTGCCAAATCTACGTTATACTGATAATGTTTATAGAAAGTTGCGGCAAGGTCTTCCCAGTTGTGGACGTCGGCCCTTTCTAATTGGTAAAACCAATCGAGTTGTGTTCCGGATAAACTATCTTGGAAAAAATGCACCCACAAGTCTTTGTCGGCAGAGTGCGGCTGAATCTTTCTGACATATGATCGGAGGTGCATTTTAGGACATGACACCCCATCATATTTTGCAAATAACGGCACTTTGAACTTTGGCGGGATCACAATTACTGACACTACCCCCAATTCCTCAAAGTCTAGACCTGGCACTTTCTGTATTTCCATAGCATTTAGACGCTCTTCAAGATGTCGGTATTTATCATCCGCTGGAGGATACCGTTCCTCGGAGTAATCTTCCTCTTCCTCCTCCTCTTCAAATTCTGACGGAACTGCTGTTTCTTTTCCTTTTCTCTCTCCTTCATCAGATGTTGCTGGAAAATCCAAGGTTCTTCTAGCCTGTCCTTGAAACCTTCTCCCCATGATCACCACACCGGTTGGTTTCTTCTCTTTCTTCTTTTTCTCTTTTTCCAGCAGAGTCTTCAGCTCCTCTTGTCCTTTGGCCAAGGTTGTGAGTAACTGTTGAAACTGCATGTTTTGAGCTTGAAGATCTTTGTCTGTCTGTTCAAGATCCATCTTACTGAAATAAACAGTAGAGAGATGACGAAACTTGTTGCAAAGACCTGTTTATGTTATGATGAATGATATATGCATATGTAATGCTTTCAAGGATTTAAAAAATTCAAATTTGTTTTAAACAAAAAGAAACACACGTTATATTAATTAGATAGAATTGGAGTACATCAATGCCCCTTGGGCAAAATAATACAAAATTCTAAGATAAAAAAATATTGCGCATCCTCTTTGGTGCTATGTAGGTATTTAGAGTCTGCTCCTCATGAAGTAGCCTAGTGAGTTCCAAAACCTTCTTCTCGCTTGCGTAGAATTGGGCTTCGAAAGTATCACGCTCTCCTTTAGGCTGTATCCAATCCCTTTGTAGATCTTTGAGTGATGTGGGCATGTCAGGATGTAGGATAGTGTATGGAACTTCTCCTTCCTTAACAGGCTCAATAATCACTGGGAGAATGGAAGGATAAGGCATCATAAGACTTTGACCGCGGGTTCGTAGCCACTTGGGGTGAGGCTCAAGAGGGATGGAATTCTTGTGTCCCAAAGTCTTGCTATCCACCTTGTTTAGCATTCTCCAAGCTCGGATGAATCTCTGGAGAAGACCTTGATCGTCGTTGTCATAGTCGAATACTAAGCCTTGAATCAACATATCATGTGGGCCATCCCTTCGAGTATAACCAAACTGTCTTAGAGCCAAACATGGGTTGTAGGTGATGCCTCCCCTAATGCCAAGTAGAGGGACATTAGGTAATTCCCCATAACGGTCAACAATGATAACATTCTCTTTGGATCGAGAGCACCAATGAATATCTGAATGTTTGAGCGTCATTAACCTTTGTGACCACCTTAATCCTTGCTCGTTCTTTAAGACTGATTGGGGAAGATGAGAAATAAACCATCTTGCCAGGAGGGGAGTGCAACACATAAGGACCCCTCTTTTCCTTATTGTACGAGTGTGAAAAGAGTATAGGATATCCCCTAGTAATGTAGGCACCGGATTACGTGACACGAAGATTTTGACGGTGCTCACATCTATGAGTTGGTCAGGATTGGGGAACAATACCATCCCATAGATAAGAAGATCCACAATCTCCTCAAAAGCTTGCAAGTCTAGGGAATTCCAATAGCTCTGGGCTTTCTCAAACAGAAATTTTGCCAAGAAACCTTTGACACCACTTCTAGTTTCCCAATGAGTTGTGACATCAGATGAGTGCAAGTGCAGGGCTTGAGCAATCTTTTCTGGCTTTGGATCTCTTTCCATACCGTTGAAAGGTAGTTGATTGAGAATAGGAATCCTCAAGAGTTGAGAGAATTCTTCCAAAGTAGGCACAAGCTGATAGTCAGGAAATGTGAAGCAATGATGCAAAGGGTCAAAGAACTGGAAGAGAACCTTCATCATATCCTTCTCTGTGTTGGAGGTGACCAAGTTGAGTAGAGGACCATGCCTCTCGATGAACGGAGAGTTCTCAGGGATCCTAGAAGCTAGCTCCTTGAGTTGTGGAGGAATTCTTACAAGGTTGATTTGGATAGTTTTCCTGTGAAGTGAATCCATATCCTACAAAACAAGAACAAAGATGAATCTCCAAAATCCTTGAAATGGTTAGTGAATGCATATGATGTTCATGATGTCCATGATGTTATGTACAAGTATGCATATAAAAGAAAATCAAACAAGTTCTTAGTTTAGGCTTGCATGGGGTTTTATAGGTAAGTACCCTCTTGAAGTTTAGTTGGCTCAACCTGTCCTAATAATAGTAACCGGGTTCTAAGGAGCTCAATATCACTGGATTGTTTCCTTGGTCATTGTTTCAGCTCAAGCCTCTTTAATGGCGACCGAAATATCCCAAGAAACCAACCCTCAATGAGTGTAGTATTGAGTATCTACCAACTTCGGACTGCACCAAAGCCGGTCATCTCACTACATCCTAAAGGCCAAGTTGGTCAAGTAAAGGGTTCTAGAAGTTCATTAGTGCTTCATGACATCACTCAGCAGCCCCGTATTCTCTTTGATTAACTCAAAGGCTACCGATACCCACAAATATGTCACACTAACATATCTATTGCTTAGACCATGTCGGTATACCCCGCACAGTTTCCAAAATGTATTGCTATTTACCTATAATGTTTCCCAAATCCTGGTAGAGGATTCAAACCCAAACAAAGAACCATAATATAAAGCAAACAGGTCAAACAATATAAGCAAATAAATATGATCTAAACCCTAAGGTAACCCCACTTTGATAAAAAAATTCCCCAGCAGAGTCACCAGTTCTATGATACGGTGGGAGAACTGACTTGAGTTTTTTTTGTTGCATTTTATCGCAAATGTTGCGGTTAGCAAGAGTCGCCACCGACTTTTCTTTTATCCAAAAGGAAAGGTGAAAAAGCGCAGGAAAGACCTTTGAGATGTTTTCCTGAGTTCGGGGGGTAGATTATGAAAAGGGAAGGTATTAACACCCTTTTCATCCATGGTTTTCCATGGGCTCTTAGTTACTTGCTTAGATCACTTGCTTTTGTTGTTTGAAATTGTGTTTGGTGTAGTTTTGAAAGTATTTTGTAAAAGAGGCCATTTGTTTAGGCGATCTTTACAATGATTCTCGTTCGTAAGAATGTATACAAAGATGTTTGTCTTTTAAAAATGTTTTCAATGTTTGTAAGATGTTTTTGAAATGTGTGTGTGTTTGTTTTGAAAATAGCAAGGATTGTTGTTTGAAATGGAGCAAGTAACTAGAAGCTATCTACCTACTCAAATGTCTTTCTTATGTATTTTCTATTCCTTTGACACTGTTGTCTTACCATTGATTTGGTAAGCAACCCTATCTTTGGATGTAAACGGGACGGGCGTGGGTCATCGTATAACCATGATTAGCAATGTTTGTAAAGTATCTTAGCATTTTTGAGGGACCAAGATCATTTTGTAAGGCAACCTTTGAATAGCGTCATCGAGGGACTATGATCTTATATTTTTTTATTTTGCCAAGATACTTCGCATGCGTAACATGGCCATTTTTGTTTAGGCAACCAAGTGGGGAAACCCTAAGGGTGCTTGTGTGCAAGTGTATCATCTTCATGCTTTGATTTTGTCTTGTATTTAGGGTTTTCTATTTTGCTTTGTTTTGCTCTTGTCATACAAACCCTAATTACTAATCATGGCATACAAAGCGATAAATTGCGTAATGTAAATATTTCTAAGCTATTACAACAATTTATGGGAGGGGGAAATACAAATTTGAATGGGGATTTGCCAAGATATAAACCTAAATAAATTATTACAACCAAATCGAATTTGTACGAATTAGAATGAATATAATATAATATTTAAAATGCAATGCAATGTACATGCAAGAAAAAAAAATTTGGTGTCTTTTTATGTAAAAGAAAATTTCATCTAATCCTAAAAATATAAGGAAAAAGAATTAATTTTTTTGAAAGGGGTTTAACCCTAATTATTATTTTAAAAGGAAATAAAGTTTTTATAGGTATTATTTTGTGTATTTTCTTGTATAAAAATAATAAATAATATTGTATATAAATATAAAATTAAATATATGCAAAAATAAGTATTTATAAGTATGAAATGAAAAATAAATTGAACTAAATATATTTAAATATATTTACAAGTTTATTAAGAAACTAAAGGATATCCTATTAAAATAAAATATATTTTTATGTGAGAAATAAAATAAAAATACAATAAAAGTGCAATATTATTAATTTTACACTTTTTGGGATTTTTATGCATTAAAGAAAATATTTAAAATATTAAATATGAAAATAAAACAAATAAAAAAATAAAAAAATAAAAGTTGGCAAGGGGGGTAATCTACTTTGCCACTGGGGTGGCTATACTTCCATTGTCTTAAGGAAAACAAAAACAATATAATCCAAAACAAGCCCTTGCCCTGTACTTCATCTCCTTCCTCACGCTTGGCCAGACACCCTGTAACTCTCTCATACTTCCATAAAATAAAAATTCATAACATGAAAATTGTAGTACTTGAGCACACGATTCCAGCCATATAAGTTATGTGAACTATTAATTAAAGAACAAAGAGAATTTTAACAGCCCTAAATCTTGACCTAATATTTCCAGAAAATTCAAGTTCCAAATTCTCTCAGCACAAGTAAAATTAATGCAAGATAATGGTATGTACAGCTTCGTTATGATGAGGACTACATTTTTTATTCACAAATCGTGGCCTATGATTTCCTGTACAAGGATATAGAGTTTGAGATTTTACCTCCTTCAGTGGGAATCGTGGATAAAACTGGGATGAGTTTGATGGAGGCCTGATGCTTGTTTGAGCTTCCTTGAACTTCCCTGGATGTATTCCAACCCTTGCCTTGCTCTGAAAGTAGCTGGAACTCCTTGGCCAAGTCAAACTGCAAGCTCTGAAGTCAATAATGGCAGATGATGGAAGAGTGATTACAGAACAGGGATGAAGGCCTGGATTGACTAGGTATCAAGTATGTAAGATGTTTTAAAGATCAAAACTCAAAACACACGAGCCAAATGGAAGATGGATGTGCTTATGCAAAATCTGCAGTTTTGGATAGTTTTTTGGTGTTTTGCTGGTTGGGAGTGTTTCAGGCTTTTGCTAATCGTGTATTGTGTTGCATAATGTTTGTATATTAGTATTGAAATATTTTTTTGTCAATCCTCTATTAGTTGTGCCTTTTCTAGCCCTTTCACCACTTTTCTTGTATTCGAAGTAAAGTGATAAGACAAAACTTTACATGCTTGTACTGGCTGGATTAAGGTTGGTATTTCTTCCCTACAAGTTGCCTTAGGTCTTTGGTACTTGTATGTGCCAAGGGGACAGGTCCAATGCTCAAGATTGTAAAGTTTGCAAAAGTTGATCTTTTTCAAAATGGCAATGGTCTCTTTTTGCTATAAATGGAATTGCAAGTTGGATAATGGATCAAAGGCATGGATCAAAGCTTTTTCAACCGAGTAAGCGTTTAATTAAGGAGTATGGAACAAGTTTGGGACCTGTAAATCATGGATTAGGCAGCATAGGTACTGATTGCATCTTTGTTCTTCATGAAATGGCTTGGACAAAAAGTGAGAAATTGACAACTTCATCTCTTCGATTCTCCCTATTCAAAAATGATCTTGATGAGTTCTTTGAGATTTTGGAAAGCTTGCAATATTCTCTATAATTCATCTTTGAAATGCATTTTGAGACACCTCTTGGAACTATGTGAAAAATGGCCATGAAGTTGGGTCCAAAACCTGCCTAAATTAGGGCAAAATTTCACTAAGTTATTTAGTTCATGACCATGTATTCACAAATTTATATCTTGATATACAAGCATCTTTAGGGAAAAATGTGTGAAGCAAAGTTGTATACTTCATGGAGGTCTACAATTTTCATGTTGGGAACTTTCCTTGAATCATTATGCATCATGGTGAAAAAGTGGCCTAAAGTTGAGAAAGAATAAGAAAATTTTCTATACTTAGAACATTTCTAAGTTAGGAAAGTTTTCAAATTCAAACCCTAATTTTCAAATTTGGTTTTCTTGGTGAACAAGTTTCACATTTTGACATGTTTTTATGAATTATGACCCTTGGTACTTGATTTTGACCAAAAAGTCAAAGTTTGACTTTTCAGTATACAGTTAACTTTTGATTAGTTCATTGCAAATTTCATCTGTCAATCCAATGAAATTGAAATGTTTTGAGCCATGTAATTAAGTCAAGATTATGCCATTGAATACTTGAAATCATGCTTCAACTCAATTGGTCATTTGCTAAGTTAAAAATCAGAAATTGCCCTTCCTCAGTCAAAACCCTAATTTTGACCATTTTGCCCTTTTGATGATTTGATCAAATTTCTTGAGGAATTGTGATCCAAACTTGACCCAATGATACATGTGAGTTTAAAATGTTAATATGGATCAAAAATTATGAATTTTGACTGTAAATTGGCCAAGGTTGACTTTTTCCCCAATACAACTGATTTTTAGGTCAACTGTCCAATTGACTGATCAAAATTATGGTTCAAGACTTGAAACTTGTCATGAGTGATCTTAGGGATCTATACTGATGTTTGAAAGTCACATGAAGCATTGATAGTCCAAAAATCCTTGTGCAAAATCAAACCCTAATTTTGGGTTATCAGTGCAAGATGAGATGTCTTGAGCTGACCAAACCCTAATCCAGTCTTGAGTCAAAGAGATCTTGTGAGAAAAGTTTTGATAAATGAGAGGGAAAATTTTGGGGTACAACAGATGGTGATTGTGATTCTTTTATTGTAGCTTTGTTTTCTTTCAAAAAATCTTTAAACAAAATATAGTGATGCATATATGTTAATAAGGTTATTAGAGAGAGTTTTTATGGTGAAAAGATGCATGAATGATGGCCTTGGTGTATATATCGGATATGGATTTTTGCAATAAGAAAGCATGTACAAGTACAAGGTTAGTCTGTGAATATGGAAAATTGCAGATCAAATTATAGCGATAAAATTAAAAGGTTTGATGATAACGGTGTTAGTAATGCATAAGTAGTGTAATTTATTAGACCAAATAATTAGTAATGATATAAACTAGTAAAAAATACACTTTCAGACAATTCATCACATAGTTGTAAACCAACTACAATTAGGCAAATTAAAAATAAAAAGGAGGCCTCATATTTGAATCATCAGCCAATAATAAAAAAACCCATAAATAGTTTGTGAAAAGAAACTTTGAAAAGAAATTGCAAAAAAAATGCACAGTTGTGTGAGTGTAAAATTGTGACAGATTGTGGATGAATTGTGAATTATGGATGAATTGTGTGTGAAAATTAGGACAAAATAAGGTCCTATTTATAGAGTGAATTAGGTTAAAAAACACTTAGAGACTAAGTTATCCAAAAGCCCAAAAGAAAATCCCAAAGTTTGATATCAAAAAAAGGGAAGAAAATTAGCAGCAAAAAAAGAAATAAAAAAATGCAATAGACAAGATTCAAACCCACGACCTCATGTTTGCAACCTTCATTCTTTACGAAATATGCTATGTTACTCATTTGTAAATAAACTCAATTAAAATTATATGAAAGGTATGCAAATATTTATTATTTTAAAGATACAAATAATTTGAAATAAATCATTATATTTTTAAATAGGTTTGGAAGAGAATATTTATAAAAATCAAATAATATTATAAAAACAATGTTTAAAATATTTTTGACTGGACTCGAGAATGAACATCAATAAAAATAAAATAATATTATAAAACAATGTTTAAAATATTTTTGACTGGACTTGAGAATGAACATCTATAAAAATTGACCAAGTTATGATCTTTTGAAGTCACATAAGGGAATTAGATGGCCTATCTAGAGGACTTGTAATCTTTCTTCATCATTAGGTATTCTCCATACAAAATTTTCTTGAAAACTTTGAAATGATTTATTGATAACCCTTTAAAGAGAAGCATGTTTTTGGAATCACTCAAAAATACTAAAAGATGAGCAAGATATAGCCTTTAGAAGTTCAAAACCCTAGCTCCTAGAGCAACAAAGTGCATTGGAAAACCTTTTCAATTTTGACAAACCTTCTTGCAGAAATACTTTTGTCATGTAAATAGAAGTTGTTGAGGATGATAATGAGAAACTATGGTAACCATAACCACTTCGAAATATTGAGAATTGAGGGAGATATGCACTTGTGATCAAGAAGTCAAATACTTGTCCAATTAGGTCAAACTTCTCCAATCAACCCTTGCATCTTTGGACTATCTTTGACAACTTGAGGCATGATGGGTCATAATAGACTTTTTCATGATATTACTTCAAAACATATTTGTGGTCGGTGGGAACGAGAACTGACTGTTTTTGGAATGCTGGTTCGCGTTTTGCGTTTGTTTTCGCAAAGTGTCGCGGTAAGCAAGAGTCGCCATCGTCTTTTATTTTATCCAACAAGGGAAAGGACAAAAGCACAGAAAAATTCCTTTTCGAGATGTTTCTCGGGTTTGGGAGGTAGATTATAGAAAGGGAATGTGTTAGCACCCTTTCTATCAGTGGTTATCCACGGGCTCTTAGGTACTTGCTCACTATGTTTTCAAAATGTTTGCTTTTCTTTGTGATTGTGGGTTTTGAAAAGAATTTTGTTGGAAACTTCATTTTAACTCTTGCTTTTGTCCTCAAGAGTGTATGAAGTGTTTTTGAAAACTTTGTTCGAAAAGTGTAAGTGTGAAAAGTTTTTGTTTCGTTTTTTAAAGGAGCAAGTACTTAAGAACCTCTACCTACTCAAAAAGGAATTAAACTGTGCAAATGTCCTTTAGACAGTGCTATCCCACTATTGAGGAGTAGGTAGCACAGTCGTTGGAGTTTTTCGGGTCAATTTGATTTTAGGGACGTGTGGTCACTAAAGCAACGTTAGGACGCCTTAGTGGTAATCCTAATGTCTTAGATAATTTTTATCGAGGCAACCATTTCGAGGCAACTTTGATCTTTGGACAGAAGGACGACCTCTAAAACATCCTATACTTAATGACCACGTTTGAGGCAACCAAGTGAGGTATACCCTAAGAGTGGCATGTGCAAGTGTGTCAATTTTCAGTTATATTATTCTTGCATGTCATGGTGAGCTAATGTTGATTTTAAGTTAAGAGTTAATCTTGTCATGCAATCCTAGTTAGCATACATCTAAGCAGTTAATATATGTACAAGAATTTAAAATGTGGGAATTGTAAATCCTACGCTATTACAAGGCTTCGGGGAGGGGGATTATTTACATGTCCAAAAATTGGGGGAATAAAGCAGTAAAGAAGGTCTTAGTTTAAGCTATTACATCCCAGTAAAATAAACGCGCGCGAATCTAAAAAAAATCCTAAGAATAAGAACTCTTTTTGTTGTTTTATCTTATTTTGGGAAAAATAATCTAAATCTATTTAATTTTAGTTTTGGAAAAATGTTAAGATAATTAAAGGTTAATTAACAAAGTTAATTTAATAGAAAAAGAACTAGCCTAATGTTTTTGTGGTTTTTTTGATTTTAATGTTAATTAAAAGGAAGTCTATGAAAACAAAAATAAAATACAAGGGGAATCCTTCGATCCAAGGAGAAAACGGGAGCTTCGACCCAGGGAGAGAAATAGAAGCTTCGATCCACAGGGGGTCAGGGTCCTTTCGATTGGGCTAAACAGCAAGGCGTGAGTAGCCTTCGATCTAGGGAAGAGGATTGTCTTTTGATCATGGAGGTCATGGCTTTCGATCCAGGAATGAGATGCCTCTTTCGATCCAGCATGCTAATGGGTTCGATCCAGAGAAGGTGTCTCCTTCGATCTGGGCTGTTATACCTGCAAAAGTATGTGAGCGAAATAAAATGCAGGGCCTGGGTATTGAACCCCAGGCCCTTCGATCCTGCGCTTGCTGGGTCCCTTCAGGCTATGGCTGCAGCAAACGTTAGCACACGAAAAACATGACCTGGGTGCCAAACCCAGGCCCTTTGATCCTGTCTAGGATGGCAAATCGAAGGTAACAACAAGTAATGATGTGTTATGCAAAAACAAGGTTGGATAATTTACCCTCTCTTACCAGTAGATTGGAGCTTCGATTTGGCTACTGGCTGGATGAATACCTTCGATCTGGGCACTTCCTAGATGCAGGCACTTTCGATCTGGGCTTCTGGGCGTGGGCACCTTTGATCTGAAGGACTGCTTTGGCTCTTTGAGGCAATTTTTCTGTGTGTTCTCCTGCAGAGTTTTGTGTGTATAACTTTCGTGTATGGATATGATTTTCGTCCCCTTGTAATGTGCCACTGGCCTCTATATTTATAGGGGTGTGAGGGTGCAGTAATGGCAAGAGACAACCATTAAACAGGCCACTAAATGCCATGAGACAAGAAACAGGACACATTAAATAACTTCCTTTTTTGAAACATTTGTGTCTCTTGAATGAATCTGGACATGTTGATTTGGACGCCCTCTTGATTACCTCCTTCGAATGGGCTGATGGCATCCTTCGAATGCTTTTCGACAGCTTCTTCGAATGGACCCTTTGAATGCCTATTCGAATGGACCTTCTGGAACTCCAATTGAAGGACACTGTTATAATGCCAATCGAAGTACTTGTCCATAATGCCAATCGAAAGGCTCCTTCAGAACACCAATCGAAATGCTCCTTCAGAATGCCAATCGAAATGCTCCTTCAGAATGCCAATCGAAATACTCCTTCAGAATGCCAATCGAAGTGCTCCTTCAGAATTCCAATCGAAGGGTTTTTCAGAATGCCAATCGAAATGTACTTAAAGCAACACTAAAGAATTTTCCTTTTTCCTTAGGCAAGGGTTTGTGATCAACCATGCAGGGGGAAGACTTTGGAAAACATGAGAGGGCAAATTTTGGGGTGCAACAGTTTCCCCTGTTCAATTTTCTTAAACCTGAGGATATAGATTGGCTTTCGAGCCTTTCGTGATCTAAAGGTGGAAGATAATTCAACACTAGAGTGCCCAGAAATTTGCACTCGCATGGTGTAGTATCAGCATTGTGACGTCGGGAATGGGCTTACAGATGCCATTTGGAGATTGTTGGTAGGAGGATGGGCTTATAGATGCCATCTGCAAGAGTGTCGATCGCGTAAGAGATTCCTTAGCGAGAATTTGCATACCTGTTGGTGTAGAAGATTCCGCTGGGGAAGTCTAACTTTGGAGGTGAACTGCATATCTGGACTGAGAGGGAACCTGGGTAAGGTTACTTCATGATGAGTCCACGTAAGACTTCATCTGGAAAGGAGGAACCTGTGTAGGGTTGCCTGATGATGAGTCCGTGTGAGACTGCCTCTTGGAAAGAGAGGGAACCAGTATAGGGTTGCCTGATGACGAGTCCGTGTAAAACTTCATCTTTGGAAAGAGAGAACCTGTGTAGGGTTTCTTGATGACAAGTCTGTGATCGGTGGAAATAGAACTGACTATTTTGGAATGCTGGTTCGCGAAATGTCGCGGTAAGCAAGAGTCGCCACCGTCTTTTATGTTCTCCAACAAGGAAAGGACAAAAGCACAGCAAAATTCCTTTTCGAGATGTTTCTCGGTTCGGGAGGTAGATTATAGAAAGGGAAGGTGTTAGCACCCTTTCGATCTGTGGTTATCCACGGGCTCTTAGGTACTTGCTCACTATGTTTTCAAAAATGCTTTGCTTTTTTGTGTTTGTGGGTTTTGAAAAAGTTTGTTTGAAAACTTCGTTTTAACTCTTGTATATGTCCTCAAGAGTGTATGAAGTGTGGTTTGAAAACTTTTGTCAGAAAAGTGTAGGTGCGAAAAGTTGTTTTTGTTTTGAAAGAGCAAGTACCTGAGAAACTATACCTACTCAAAAGAAATTAAGCTGTGTAAATGTCCTTTAGACAGTACTATCCCACCATTGAGAAGTAGGTAGCACCGTCGTTGGAGTTTCGGGTCAATTCAATTATAGGGACATGTGTGGTCACCAAAGCAATAGTAGGACGCCTTAGCGGTAACCCTAATGTCCTAGATCCTTTTTATCCGAGGCAACCGTTTCGAGGCAACTTGGATCTTTAGACAGGAGGGCGACCTCTAAAACACCCTATACTCAATGACCACGTCGAGGCAACCAAGTGAGGCGTACCCTAAGAGTGGCATGTGTGAGTGTATTGTTTTCAGTTAATTTTATCTTTGTACATGTCATGGGTTATCTATGTTGATTTTAAGTTCATACATTGGATCTTGTCATGCATTCCCTATTATCAAACATCTAACAGTTAATATTATGCGGAAATTAAATTGCGGGAAATTAAATCTAAACTATTACAAGGCGTCGGGTATTTACATCGCCAAAAACAAACTCTTTAATTTAAATTGCGGAAAGTAAAATAAAGCAATACATAAATAAAGTCCTAATTAAAGTTATTACATTCTGGAAGCAAGTACAATAATATGGAAAAATGGATCGCGTGCGGAAAATTAAATCGGATGCGAGTTTTTTGGGGTTTTGACCCTTTTTTGAAAGAAAGTGATTTTTTTGGTTATTTTTGAATTAAATGGAATTAAATTAAATGAACAATTAAATTAAATTAAATAATGAAAATATTTTTGGATTTTTGAGTTTTTAAAGAAATAAAATAAATTGAATTAATGCTAAGAAAAACTTAATATTCTAAATTGATTTTAAATATTGCAAAAAAATATTAAAAGTTAAATCTAATTAAAGCTAAATTGATTAAATTAATTTATTTACAAAAATAAAAGTGATAAAGTTAATTTTAATAAATAAAATATTTTTGTGTTTTTGATTTTATTAGGAAAAAATGTTAATTGGTTAGTGATTAATAAAAATAATAACGATTAATTAATTAAAGGAAAATAATAAAAATAGAGAGAGAGTTTAGGAGTATACGACCCTGATTGGAGGGGTGAAACAGCTGTTGGCGTCATGTGTAAACTGTTTTGTTTTGACCATTTATGTTTTGGCTTTTTGCCATTTGTGTTCTGTCTTTTGACCATTTGTGTTCTGGCCTTAACGTTCCTTAACCTTCTCAGGATGTCTGTCTCGCCATGTATTGGTGTCATGTGTAAGCTGTTCTGTTTTGGCCATTTGGCTTTTGGCTTTTGGCCATTTGTGTTTTGGCCTAAACGTTCCTTAATGAACCTGCATAGGATCCTGTCTAAATCTGCAGTGTTGAATCTCATGAACACATTAAGTAAATTACTATGTATCATAAAATACAAATAAAGTCAATATATGAAGAAATTTAATGTTTAGGTCAATATGGCATGTATGAATGATTATACCCTTTTGACCATGGAGATCAAATCAACCTTACTCTTACTGGAAAAGTAGTGACATGAATGCTTTTATGCCCTTTTGATCATGGAGATCAAGCCAGCCTTACCCTTACTGAAGAAGTAGTGAGATGTTGGTTTGTAACTGAGATGGCTTGTTTGTAGTGAGATGTTGGTTTGTAACTGGGATGACTTGTTTGTAGTGAGAGAGAGATTTGTAATAAGGATTTCAAGGTTTTAGGGTTCTTGAAAGAATTTGATATTCTGACAGTGTTGTGGCAAGGTTTTTTTTCTCTCCTGTTTGTGTGAAAAGAATGTGATTATATAATGGAAATTAGGGTAAAGAAAATGGGCTTTGAATGTGCAATTGGGCCTCCAATATTCACTTGAGTTCGTCACTTTCCAAGCTAAATCGCAGGGACTTAAGTGCAATTTTTGAAGTTGAAATGTGAAAACAAATTATAGCCGATATCGAGAACTAACTCCTGTCCGAAAATTGGCTCAACCGGATAAACGGTGAATTAGTTATGAATTTTTGAAGTTTCAGCTTAGACAAACTTATTTTGGGCTCCAGTGTCGACTCTGACACGTTCTTCAATAAAAAACTGGTATTGATCGGAGTATAATTCGGTCTCGACTTTTGAAGAAAAGTTGTAGATCTATGAGTCAGTGACCTTGTGTAAAAATATGAGCCCAATCCGATAAAAATTGACCGAGTTATGAATTTTTTAAGTTTCGGCCCAGATGAAATAATATTCAGCATTCAGGATTTTCAGCGTGTCACGCACTCTGAGCAAAAAACGAATGCCTTTTGAATACCGTTTGAACTTAATACCTTCTGTGAAAATGTAGCCAACTCAATTTGTGAAATTTTGGCGCCGGAACCAGCTCGATATGATGAAAATCGACCAAGTTATGATTTTCTGAACATGACGCAAATAAACTTCTGTCACAAATTTTCTGTATGAAAATACTTGATAAATCCACATTTTTGAAGACCTTCTGATCGAAATTGGATTCCAGCCGTGAGAGATGAAAACGTAGATAATGTCAAGACAGAATTTTGGCCACCGGAACGGGTTCAAAACGAGCCACGATCTTCAAGTTATGAATTTTTTAGCGCGTAAAAACTGCACTTTCAGCACACTTTTTCACCATATTTCTTCGAGAAAACTCACACATTCGGATACCTTCTTTAAAGAATTGACTCTTGAGCCAAACCTGAATTTGAGAATCCGTTATCAGAGATATCTTGGCGAAAGAACACCTGAATATGACGCGTCGGGTTGGACTTGTGAATTTTTATTGAAATGTTTTGAGAAATATGGAAGGGCAAATTTTGGGGTACAACAGTTGCCCCTGTTCAATCTTCTTAAACCTGAGGAGGTAGATTGGCTTGCGTGCCTTTCGTGATCCGAAGGTGGAAGATGATTGAACACTAAAGTGCCCAGAAATTTGCACTCACATGGTGTAGTATCAGCAATGGTGATGTCGGGAATGGGCTTACAGATGCCATTTGGAGAGATGATGGATAGGAGGATGAGCTTATAGATGCCATCTGGAGATTGTTGGTAGGTAGTTTTGTCTTTGTTGATAGGTTGTCTTTATTGACGAGTTGTCTCTATTGACGGGTTGTCTTCATTGACGAGTTGTCTCTATTGACGGGTTGTCTCTATTGACGGATTGTCTCTATTGACGGGTTTTGCTTCAGAAAAATCTTTAGGAATCGATTTAACTGATTTTGTCTCCATTGACTGGCTTCGCCTTAGAAAAATCTTTAGGAATCGACTTAACTGGACCAGAGGAGGTTTTTTTGATAATGACGTGATGAAGGAATCTGAGACGATTGCTACTCCAAATAGATGATGAAGGAATCTGGGACGATTACTACCTCAGCAGGATGATGAAGGAATCTATGACGATTACTACCTCAACAGGATGATGAAGGA
Organism: Vicia faba; assembly: GCA_948472305.1. Lineage (NCBI taxonomy): Eukaryota > Viridiplantae > Streptophyta > Magnoliopsida > Fabales > Fabaceae > Vicia > Vicia faba. The sequence continues at coordinate 1,441,912,629 of OX451741.1, read as the reverse complement.
ATCTTGGACGACTTCTACCTCAGCAGGATGATGAAGGAATCTTGGACGATTTCTACCTCAACAGGATGGTGAAGGAATCTTGGACGATTACTACCTCAACAGGATGGTGAAGGAGTCTTGGACGATTACTACCTCAGCAGGATGGTGAAGGAATCTAGGACGATTACTACCTCAACAGGATGATGAAGGAATCTTGGACGACTTCTACCTCAGCAGGATGATGAAGGAATCTTGGACGATTTCTACCTCAACAGGATGGTGAAGGAATCTTGGACGATTACTACCTCAACAGGATGGTGAAGGAATCTTGGACGATTACTACCTCAGCAGGATGGTGAAGGAATCTAGGACGATTACTACCTCAGCAGGATGATGAAGGAATCTAGGACGATTACTACCTCAGCAGGATGATAAAGGAATCTTGGACGACTTCTACCTCAGCAGGATGGTGAAGGAATCTTGGACGATTTCTACCTCAACAGGATGGTGAAGGAATCTTGGACGATTACTACCTCAACAGGATGGTGAAGGAATCTTGGACGATTACTACCTCAGCAGGATGGTGAAGGAATCTAGGATGATTACTACCTCAACAGGATGATGAAGGAATCTTGGACGACTTCTACCTCAGCAGGATGATGAAGGAATCTTGGACGATTTCTACCTCAACAGGACGGTGAAGGAATCTTGGACGATTACTACCTCAGCAGGATGATGAAGGAATCTTGGACGACTTCTACCTCAACGAGATGATGAAGGAATCTGGGACGATTACTACCTCAGCAGGACTGGTGAAGGAATCTTGGATGATTACTACCTCAGCAGGATGATGAAGGAATCTTGGACAACTTCTACCTCAATGGGATGATGAAGGAATCTTGGACGATTACTACCTCAACGGGATGATGAAGGAATCTTTGACGATTTCTACTCCAAAAGGTAATGACTTTTATCTGTTGATCGATCTTTCCTGAAAAGGTAAAGAGTCATTCACATGCAATGCATGAGATGGATCAAGCAATGATGTTCTCAATATAAATGAGATTGTGTGATATGATGCGTATATGCATGTATCATGATGTATGGAAATGTGCTGTTTTTAGCTAGGGAAGATAAATCCCGGAGCTGCTGGAGAATGATGTTGAATTCTTCGTTTCCGCTGAGGATGATGAATGAAGATGATTGTGTGAATAAACCTGTGGGAGAAAAGAACTCCGTTGGGGAATAAACTTGATGAAGAGATTACTCTGCGGGGAATTACTCTGTGAGGGAGAGATGTTTTGCTGAGAGTTTAACGATAACTCTGCTGGGGATTCCGTTGATAAGCTTTGTTGGGGATTTTGAAGATGAACTCCGCTGGGGATAGAAAGAACTTCGCTGGGGATGATCTTTCCGTTGCAACTTGCTGAGGATAACCCAATTAGACTCTTATGGGGATGACCTTCTGAATATGGCTGAGGAGATGTATTTGCACTCTGCAGGGGATAAGCTTCCAAAATCTACTGGGGAGATGATTCAACTCTGGTGGGGAAGCTTTTTAGACTACGCTGGGAAATGGCTCCACTGGGGGTATCCTGTATTCCGCCGGGGAACATTCTTATACTTCGTTGACGAATATTAAGACTGTCGGGGACGCTTGTTGAGGAATATCTGTATACTCCGCTGGAGAATATTAAGATCTACTGGGGATACCCAACCTTTTGGGGCTGATGGTAGACTAACTCTGCTTGGGGAGAGTATTGCTGATTCGTTTATTGTGGCAAGGCTCAGTGGAGAGAGCTACCATTATTGTTTTATTCTTGGGGAGTGAAGGTATCTTGGTCATATTCTTCAGCTGAATCTACCTTGTACCTGGTGGACAGAGCAGCTTGTACAGTTCGAACAATTCTTATTGCCCCAGTTTCTGCGGGAGAAGAAGGCTTATGAGGTGCTTGATAACTGTCGATCGATAAATCTCCTTCTGGTAGGCAAGTGACGAGATGATGGGACATAGTCGTACGCTTTTGATCCCTAATTTTTGCCTGGACTGCCCTTTCGGGTTTTCAGTCCACCGGGATACCCTTTTTTGCCCAAGCCGCCTTTTCAGGTTTTCGACTTGCCGGGTGTACAAATTTTTTATTTTTCATCCCTTATTTTTGCCTGAACCCTTTTGGTTCGCCGGGAAGCCCTTATTTTTGCCTAGGCCAGTCAACCTAGCGGGTCTTTGATTATGCGTAGTATTTTTTCGAATATGTCCACGCTCTCAGAATGTAGGGAGTTGTCACTGTTAGTAGTGTTGCATTGTCATACCACCAGAAGATGTTTGATCGTGCAAGATTCGTCGCTGGAATTCATGTCCAATGCCCCAAGTGACTCAGGTGGAGATTTGCCCCTGGCTATTTGGCATTTTGAGAGATTCCTTGAATCTTGACTTAACTGCCCCAGATGATGGACAATGCTCATATCTGCCCCTTGATTGGACGTGTTTTTCCACTCGAGGTGACCTTTTTGTTGAGAAGATTTTTGTTCATTGGATGTTTGTCGTGCGAATTTCTCTGCTGTTCGAACAAATAGTCATATGCAAACAATGTTATTTTAAGAATGCAAAGCTTATGTCTGTTTCGAAATTTTTGAAAATGCAGTTTTCAATAAAACAAGTGAATTTTTGTAAAATGTGATGTCAACTCAAGATTTTACAGCAAGCCCTACAGGAGTCAGGATACCTTTTGTAATAGTATGCTTTCGAACTAACCCATGCTTCAGCTAGGACTTTTAAGGGTTATAACGTGGCCTGGTTCACGGTTTAAGAAACAAAGGATAAAGGCTCAAAATTTATTTGTACCCACTCGTTCTTCGTGATGTTCTTCGATCCTAAACTCAGCTGATCGTGCATTAGATCTTGTTTGAGTCTTTGCTCTGATATTCCGGTGATGGTTCGGATACTGACAATTTATTTTGAATAGGCAGTCATTTCTTTTGTTGAGGGTTTGTAGGACCTCTTTCTTTTTGATTTTATTATCCCTGTCTTTTTGCCTGAACTGTTTCTTTTGTGATTACAGTCAGCGGGATGCCCCAGTTTTTGTAAGTCTCCTTCATAGGTTTTGACTTAATGGGCTTTTGTTTTGAGAGATAATGACTGTCTGTCTTGACGATTATAGGGAACCATCACTGTCTCTTATTTTGGAAGGACTCCTTTGATGCCATTCATTGTGCACCTGGATCAACTGAGAGAACTACCCTGCCCCAGGTTATGATTAAGGGTTTTAATTTTTGCGAAAAGAAAAACTCCAACTTCTTTGGCTCAAAGGGGTTGACTAGGGATTATCTTCCTTATAACTCCACTGTTTAGGATTTGAAACAATGCCTGTACCTCATCAGCGGGGTCTGTTCAAAAGCATACTGTAAAGATCATGGTATCGTTTTCGTCATCCTCCCTTAAAAGGTTTAGAACTTTTTAATCGAGAGTTAATCATCACAAAAACGAAAGCAATTTTAAGCATAGCGAACACAATTACTTCAAAACAGACACGTGTAATGCATTAATGAAATAAGAGAGTTTGACATGATAATTGTTTGAATAAGCAAAGAAAAATACAATATCAGAATTCAAATGAACAAAAGTCTCTCAATCCTAGCCATGTTTTGGCAAGGGAGCAGTGATCACATTGGGAGTCTCGGGCGCCTCGAACTCGACCTCCTTTGCATCGATTAGGTCCTGAACCTTGTTCCTCAAAGTCCAACAATCATCTGTAGCATGCCCCGGGCTGTCAGAATGATAAGCGCAGCGGGCGTTGGGGTTATACCTTGAAGGTGTAGTGTTCGGATTCTTAGGAGGGTCCCTTAGAGTTACCAAATTGGTCTTCAGCAACTGTGGCAATATCTGAGACAGAGTCATACTGAGTCAAGTGAACTGCCTTCTGGGTCTCTCTTCCCTTTGTTGGTTGCGATGTTGAGGATCACTGGCCAGTTTTGAAATAACTACCGCGTGGACAGCTTGGCGGTGTTCGGACCTATTCTGCCCTCTTGAACCATAGACAACACTGGATTCTTTCTTGAATGGTTTTTTCTCAGTGTTCGAGGAGTCATCCTTTTGTATCTTCCCAGACTTGATACCAGCTTCTATTCTCTCCCCATTCAAGATGAGGTCTGTAAACCCAACAGAAGAATTCACGATCAGATGGTTGAAGAACGGACCAGACAGGGTCCCTAGAAACATATCAACAAGTTCACGGTCAGTTAAAGGTGGCTGCACCCTTCCAGCCAGGTCTCTCCACTTTTGAGCATACTCCTTGAATCCTTCACCCGTCCCTAATGACATACCCTGGAGTTGGGTACGCATAGGAGCGAGGTCGGAATTATACTGATACTGCTTATAAAACACAGTAGCCAAGTCCTCCCAGTTACGAATACTGGCTCCATCCAGCTGATAGAACCATTCGAGTTGAGTCCCTGAAAGACTATCCTGGAAGAAATGGATCCACAAATTCTTGTCAGCTGTATAAGGTTGGATCTTCCTTACATACGATCGGAGGTGCAGCTTAGGACAGGAAGCTCCGTCGTACTTGGAAAAAGCGGGTGCCTTGAACTTGTGTGGGATCACCACCCCAGAGGATAAGCCTAGGTCTCCAAAGTCCAACCCGGGCACATGTTGAATCTCCATAGCACTTAAGCGGTCCTCCAGCTGTTTGTACCTGTCCTCAGCAGGAGGGTACTGTTCATCATTATAATCCGTCTCGTTGTCGGAGACCACGGGACTAGGAACCCTTCTCTCTTGCGGACTGTCTTTGCCTACAAATGAGGTAGTCAGCTCAGCCTCATTCTGTAGTCCATTCCCAAATTTGTGTCCAGTGTTGAACAAGACGATCCTCTTCTTCTTCTTCTTCTTCAGAATCAGAGTCTTCAACTCCTGTTGACCCTGGGCTAGGCTCATAACCAACTCTTGGAACTGGGCATTCTGGGCCTGGAGGGCCTTGATAGCTTGTTCAGTAGTAGGTTCAGAAGACATGATGATTGCTGAAATAAACAGCGAAGAAAATAAGTGACCTGTAAAAAGGGTACCTGTAATGCAATGATATGTATGATATGCATGCAATGTTTTCAAGGATCTCGTGGGGTAAACAAAGAAACTTGTTAGAATTTGAATTTTGCAGCTTGATTCAAGGAACTTCATGTTGTTGAGAGTCCTTCTTCAAGAGTTAGGCTCACCATATCGAGTGGGTCATAGCCCCTGACTCATGTTTTGATCTCCAAACAACCTTGGCTAGAGGAAAATAAATCCCCTTTGCCCCTTGCTAGACATTTGGTTCATCATGACCTGCATCACAAACCCTTGAGATCCTTAAAATGGGTTAGTCCTTATGAAGGATGTATGCAGGTTAGTCCTTATGCAGGATGCATGCAATGTTATGATGGTATGATGTTATGATAAGGGCACACCACAAATATTCACAAAGGCAAACATGGTAAGGCACACAAGTCACACAAGACAGCCCTTAGAGTTTAGGCCAGCATGAAGTTTAGGTACTACCCTCTTTCAGTTTCGTTGGTTTCAACCTGTCCTAGAAAATAGTAACCGGGTTCTAGAGGATCTCAATATCACTGACTATCCTCAATCGGTCATAACTCTAGCTTCGCAATCTTTTCTTGCGGCCGGAACCATCACGAGAGTTTAGCCTCAATGAGTGTAGCATACTGCTACTGTTCTATGGCCAAGTTGGGTCAATTTAGGGTTCTAAGGTCAGTTGGCGCTTAATGACTCCTTAGAAGACCCATATTCTCCTCGTTCCAACACAAGGTATATCGGTACAGACCAAAGTGTCACACCAACGTAGCCACTGCTTCACCCGTGTCGGTTTACGCCGGACAGGTCCCTCATAGCTTATGCTACCTAAAGGGTATTCCCCAGATCCGGGTTAGGATCTATAAAACTCCGATGCAAGCCCACAAATATAAATCAAACAAAGAATGCAATTGAAAACAAGAATGATCTAATCCTAAGGTACACCTCACTTTAAATAATCCCCAGCAGAGTCGCCAGTTCTGTGATCGGTGGAAATAGAACTGACTGTTTTGGAATGCTGGTTCGCGAAATGTCGCGGTAAGCAAGAGTCACCACCGTCTTTTATGTTCTCCAACAAGGAAAGGACAAAAGCACAGCAAAATTCCTTTTTGAGATGTTTCTCGGTTCGGGAGGTAGATTATAGAAAGGGAAGGTGTTAACACCCTTTCTATCCGTGGTTATCCACGGGCTCTTAGGTACTTGCTCACTATGTTTTCAAAAATGCTTTGCTTTTTTGTGTTTGTGGGTTTTGAAAAAGTTTGTTTGAAAACTTCGTTTTAACTCTTGTATCTGTCCTCAAGAGTGTATGAAGTGTGATTTGAAAACTTTTGTCAGAAAAGTGTAGGTGCGAAAAGTTGTTTTTGTTTTGAAAGAGCAAGTACCTGAGAACCTCTACCTACTCAAAAGAAATTAAGCTGTGTAAATGTCCTTTAGACAGTACTATCCCACCATTGAGAAGTAGGTAGCACCGTCGTTGGAGTTTCGGGTCAATTCAATTATAGGGACATTTGTGGTCACCAAAGCAATAGTCGGACGCCTTAGCGGTAACCCTAATGTCCTAGATCCTTTTTATCCGAGGCAACCGTTTCGAGGCAACTTGGATCTTTAGACAGGAGGGCGACCTCTAAAACACCCTATACTCAATGACCACGTCGAGGCAACCAAGTGAGGCGTACCCTAAGAGTGGCATGTGCGAGTGTATTGTTTTTCAGTTAATTTTATCTTTGTACATGTCATGGGTTATCTATGTTGATTTTAAGTTCATACATTGGATCTTGTCATGCATTCCCTATTATCAAACATCTAACAGTTAATATTATGCGGAAATTAAATTGCGGGAAATTAAATCTAAACTATTACAAGGCGTCGGGTATTTACATCGCCAAAAACAAACTCTTTAATTTAAATTGCGGAAAGTAAAATAAAGAAATACATAAATAAAGTCCTAATTAAAGTTATTACATTCTGGAAGCAAGTACAATAATATGGAAAAATGGATCGCGTGCGGAAAATTAAATCGGATGCGAGTTTTTTGGGGTTTTGACCCTTTTTTGAAAGAAAGTGATTTTTTTGGTTATTTTTGAATTAAATAGAATTAAATTAAATGAACAATTAAATTAAATTAAATAATGAAAATATTTTTGGATTTTTGAGTTTTTAAAGAAATAAAATAAATTGAATTAATGCTAATAAAAACTTAATATTCTAAATTGATTTTAAATATTGCAAAAAAATATTAAAAGTTAAATCTAATTAAAGCTAAATTGATTAAATTAATTTATTTACAAAAATAAAAGTGATAAAGTTAATTTTAATAAATAAAATATTTTTGTGTTTTTGATTTTATTAGGAAAAAATGTTAATTGGTTAGTGATTAATAAAAATAATAACGATTAATTAATTAAAGGAAAATAATAAAAATAGAGAGAGAGTTTAGGAGTATACGGCCCTGATTGGAGGGGTGAAACAGCTGTTGGCGTCATGTGTAAACTGTTTTGTTTTGACCATTTATGTTTTGGCTTTTTTCCATTTGTGTTCTGTCTTTTGACCATTTGTGTTCTGGCCTTAACGTTTCTTAACCTTCTCAGGATGTCTGTCTCGCCATGTATTGGTGTCATGTGTAAGCTGTTCTGTTTTGGCCATTTGGCTTTTGGCTTTTGGCCATTTGTGTTTTGGCCTCAATGTTCCTTAATGAACCTGCATGGGATCCTGTCTAAATCTGCAGTGTTGAATCTCATGAAAATATTAAATAAATTATTATATATCATAAAATACAAATAAAGCCAATATATGAAGAAATTTAATGTTTAGGTCAATATGGCATGTATGAATGATTATACCCTTTTGACCATGGAGATCAAATCAACCTTACTCTTACTGGAAAAGTAGTGACATGAATGCTTTTATGCCCTTTTAATCATGGAGATCAAGTCAGCCTTACCCTTACTGAAGAAGTAGTGAGATGTTGGTTTGTAACTGAGATGACTTGTTTATAGTGAGATGTTGGTTTGTAACTGGGATGACTTGTTTGTAGTGAGAGAGAGATTTGTAATAAGGATTTCAAGGTTTTAGGGTTCTTGAAAGAATTTGATATTCTGACAGTGTTGTGGCAAGGTTTTTTTTTCCTCCTGTTTGTGTGAAAAGAATGTGATTATATAATGGAAATTAGGGTAAAGAAAATGGGCTTTGAATGTGCAATTGGGCCTCCAATGTTCACTTGAGTTCGTCACTTTCCAGGCTAAATCGCAGGGACTTAAGTGCAATTTTTGAAGTTGAAATGTGAAAACAAAATGTAGCCGATATCGAGAACTAACTCCTGTCCGAAAATCGGCTCAATCGGATAAACGGTGAATTAATTATGAATTTTTGAAGTTTCAGCTCAGACAAACTTATTTTGGGCTCCAGTGTCGACTCTGACACGTTCTTCAATAAAAAACTGGTATTGATCGGAGCATAATTCGGTCTCGACTTTTGAAGCAAAGTTGTAGATCTATGAGTCATTGACCTTGTGTAAAAATATGAGCCCAATCCGATAAAAATTGACCGAGTTATGAATTTTTTAAGTTTCGGCCCAGATGAAATATTATTCAGCATTCAGGATTTTCAGTGTGTCATGCACTCTGAGCAAAAACCGAAGGCCTTTTGAATACCGTTTGAACTCAATACCTTCTATGAAAATATAGCCAACTCAATTTGTGAAATTTTGGCAACGGAACCAGCTCGATACGATGAAAATCGACCAAGTTATGATTTTCTGAACATGACGTAAATAAACTTCTGTCACAAATTTTCTGTATGAAAATACTTGATAAATCCACATTTTTGAAGACCTTGTGATCGAAATTGGCTTCTAGCTGTGAGAGATGAAAACGTAGATAATATCATGACAGAATTTTGGCCACTTGAACGGGTTCAAAACGAGCCACGATCTTCAAGTTATGAATTTTTTAGCGCGTAAAAACTGCACTTTCAGCACACTTTTTCACCATATTTCTTCGAGAAAACTCACACATTCGGATACCTTCTTTAAAGAATTGACTCTTGAGCCGAACCTGAATTTGAGAATCCGTTATCAGAGATATCTTGGCGAAAAAACACCTGAATATGACGCGCCGGGTTGGACTTGTGAATTTTTCTTGAAATGTTTTGAGAAATATGGGAGGGCAAATTTTGGGATACAACAGAGTCCATGTAAAACTGCATCTTGAAGAGAGGGTACCGGTGTAGGGTTGCCTGATGAGGAATTTGTGTAAAACTTCATCTTTGGAAAGAGAGAACCTGTGTAGGGTTTCTTGACGACGAGTCCGTGTAAAACTACATATTGAAGAGAGGGAACCAGTGTAGGGTTGCCTGATGAGGAGTCCGTGTAAAACTTCATCTTTGGAAAGAGAGAACCTGTGTAGGGTTTCTTGACGATGAGTCCGTGTAAAACTACATCTTGAAGAGATGGAACCGGTGTAGGGTTTCCTGATGAGGAGTCTGTGTAAAACTTCATCTTTGGAAAGAGAGAACCTGTGTAGGGTTTCTTGACGACGAGTCCGTGTAAAACTATATCTGAAATTTCCTGAGAAGGAACCTGTGTAGGGTTGCCTGACGATGAGTCCGTGTAAAACTGCATCTTGGAAAGAGAGGGAACCGATGTAGGGTTGCCTGATGACGAGTCCGTGTAAAACTGCATCTTGGAAAGAGAGGGAACCGATGTAGGGTTGCCTGATGATGAGTCCGTGTAAAACTGCATCTGGAAAGGAGGAACCTGTGTAGGGTTGCCTAATGATGAGTCTGTGTAAAACTGCATTTGGAAAGGGAGGAACCTGTGTAGGGTTTCCTGATGATGAGTCCGTGTAAAACTGCATCTGGAAAGAGAGGGAACCGGTGTAGGGTTGCCTGATGATGAGTCCGTGTAAAACTGCATCTGGAAAGAGAGGGAACCGGTGTAGGGTTGCCTGATGATGTGTCCGTGTAAAACTGCATCTGGAATTGAGAAGGAACCGGTGTAGGGTTGCTTCATGATGAGTCTGTGTAAAACTGTATCTAAAAAGGAGGAACCTGTGTAGGGTTTTTCAGGATAAACCCGTGTGAAGCTGTGTTTAGGAGAAACCCGTGTAAGATTTCTTCATGACGAACCCGTGTAAAGCTGAATTTGATCGTGCAGATAATGACTCTTTTTAGTTTCCGGAGTTAATCTTGAACTTGCTGGAAGTTGTTGATGATAACCGTCTTTCCTGAAAAGGTACATGATTAATCATATATGATGCATGACATGCATTGTATGATGATGTTCTTAAAATAAATGAGATTATGTTGTATGCAATATGTATGTGCACGTCATGATGTATGAACATGAAATGCTATTGTGGTACGTCCGAGTTTGGGAAAATAAATCCCTGACTGTTGTTGGAGAATAAAGAGTTTCACTCGCTGGAGATAACGTTTGAAGATGATTGGGAGAATAATCCTGCAGGAGAGAATAATTCCGCTGGGGAATGGCGACGAGGAAATGACTCTGTGGGGAGTATATACTCTGCTAGAAGATCTGCTGATTTGGAGAAATAAAACTCAGCTGGGGATGAAATACTGTTGCTGGTGACAGTGAACCCTGTTGGGGATTGAAGTCCTGCTTGGGGAAAGAAAGAACTTCGCTAGGGATGATCTTTCAGTTGCAACTTGGAGAGGATAACTTTCTGAAATTGGCTGGGGAGACTTATTTGTGCTTCGCAGGGGATAAGCTTCCAGAATCTACTGGGGAAGATGATTCAACTCCATTGGGGAAACTTTTTTTTTTTAGACTGCGCTGGGGAAATGGCTCCACTGGGGGTATCTTGTATTCCTCCGGGAAACATTCTTATACTCTGTTGAGGAATATTAAGACTGTCGGGGATACTCTTACGCTTGCTGGAGAATATCCTTATACTCCGCTGGGGAATATTAAGATCTTCTGAGGATACCAAACCTTTTCGGGGCTGACGGTAGACTAATTCTGCTTGGGGAGAGTATTGCTGATTTGTACATAGCTGTAAGTCTCAGCTGAGAGAGCTATCATTACTGTTTTACTCTGCGGGGAGTGATAGTATCTTAGCCATATTCTTCAGCTGAATATACCTTGGTACCCGGTGGACAGAGCAATTTGTACAGTTCGGACAATTCTTATTTGCCCCTGTTTTTGCAGGACAAGGTGCCTGCGGAGGCCCTGTGGATCTGGTATTATCCCCACCTATGAGGTGCTTGGTAATTGCCGATTGAAGTGACAAATCTTCTTCTGGTAGGCAAGTGACGAGATGACGGGACATAGTCGTACGCTTTGATCCCTAATTTTTGCCTGGACCGCCCTTTCGGGTTTTCAGTCCATCGGGATACCCTTTTTTGCCCAAGCCGCCTTTTCAGGTTTTCGACTTGCAGGGTGTACAAAATTTCATTTTCATCCCTTATTTTTGCCCGAACCCTTTTGGTTCGCCGGGAAGCCCTTATTTTTGCATAGGCCAGTCAACCTAGCGGATCTTTGATTATGCGTAGTACTTTTTTGATTATGTCCATGCTCTTAGAGTGTAGGGAGGTGTCACTGCCAGTAGTGTCGTGTTGCCATACTACCAAAAGATGTTTGATCATGCAAGATTCATTGCTGGAATTCATGTCCCATGCCCCAGGTGACGGAGATGGAGACTTGTCCCTGGTTACTCTGCACTTCTTCAAAGATTTCCTGGAATCTTGACTGGACTGCCCCATGTGTGCTAGATAGTGACATGTCATGCCCCCTTGTTTATAGGAGATTTGCCAATGGAAGCGTGATCCTTTTTGAAGTGATTTTGTTCACTGAGAGGGCTTTCGTTCATCGGATATTCGTTGTGTGAATTTCTCCGCTGTCAAACAAATAGCCAAATGCAAACCGTGATATTCAGATAATGCAAAGTTTATGCTTGTCTCGAAGTTTTTGAAAAATGCGTTTTTTAGCAGAAAACTCTTTATAAGACAAATTCAACACAAGATTTAGGGCAAAGCCTTACAGGAGTCAGGATACCTTTTGTAATAGTATACTTTCGAACTAACCCATGCTTCAGTTAGGACTTTTGAAGGATTGTAACGTGGCTTGGTTCACGGTTTAAGAAACAAAGGATAAAGGCTCAAAGTATATTTGTACCCACCCGCTCTTCGTGATGTTCTTTAATCCTAAACTCAGTTAATTGTGCATTTGAACTCCAAATGAGTCTGGAACGACGTTTTTGGTGATGGTTCACACAAGTTGGATTTGTTGGAAGGCAGTCATTTTTGCAACATTTTTCATGTTGTTGAGGATTTTTAGCGACCTTGTTCTTTTGATTTATTATCCCTAACTTTTGCCTGATTGTTCCTGTTTTCGAGATTACAGTCAGCGGGATGCCCCAGCTTTCTTAAGCCTCCTTTATAGGTTTTGGCTCAGTGGGCTTTTTTTCTTTTGAGAGATTGACTGCCTATGAGATAAGGAACCATCACTGTCTTTTGATTCTAGAGGAATGCTTTTGATGTCGTTCGTTGTATTATGAACTGAGAGTTTTGCGACTTCAATGCATATCTTTTGAATTAACTGAGAGACTACCCTGCCCCAGGTTTAAATTAAAGGTTTCAATTTGTGTTTAAAACAGAAAACTCCTACTTCTTTGGATCGAAGGGGTTGACTAGGGATTATCTTCCTTATAACTCCAGTGTTTAGGATTTGAAAGAAATGCATGTACATCGTTAGCAAGGTCTGTCCAAAAGCATACTGTATGAGATTATGGCATTGTTTCGTCATCCTCCCTCTAAAGGCTTGTAACTTTTAGCAAGAGTTGAATGAGTAAAAAGCATAGTTTAAATGTAATTAAAATGATTTGATCAAATTAAGACAAACATATGCAATGCATTAATGAAAAAAAGTTTGGCATTAATAGATAATTGTTTGAATAACAAAAAGATTACAACTTGAAAATTCAAATGAACAAAAGTCTCTTAGTTTGAACTAGTCATCTCAGATGGAGAATTCTCAGCGGAGGATTTTCATCTTGCCATCCGGCATGAACTCCAGCACCCTTCCGTCAATCAAGTCTTGGATCTTGTTCTTCAGAGTCCAACAGTCGTCGGTGTCATGTCCCGGACTGTCAGAGTGGTATGCACACCTTTCATTGGGATGATAGGTAGGAGCAGAGGTGTTGGGATTCCGGAGAGGATCCTTTAAAGTAATCAGATTGACCTCCAACAAGCATTTCAGTATGAGAGATGATGGTATATCAGTCTCAGAGAAATGTCTTCCAGACGTATTTCGCTTACGATGATTACCCTGTTGATGCTGGAGAGGTTGATGTTGGGCTTGTGACCCTGAAGCAAGCTGAGGAGCCTTTCCTTTGTCTTCTTGCCCCAAAGGTGGTTGAATGATGACTTGATATTCAACCCTAGTTGTTTGCCCCACTTGGTTATTTTGAAGCAGCTTGTTGACGAGGACCCTGAGCTCTTCTTGTCTTTGAGCTAAGTCTTGAATGAGAGCCATCTGGCCCATCAGCTGTCCCATCATCTGGATCTTCATTGTTGCCAACTCAATTTGTAGCCCTTCCAACTGATCATTCCTGATGCCTCCTGGATTCCCTAGGACCAAGCCCCTTGTGAGGAGAGATTTTATTTCTTCTTGCCCCTGGGATAGGTTCAAGAACATTTCTTGAAGTTGGGCGTTTTGAGCCCGGAGATCTTGGTTGTTTGGTTGGAAAGCCATTGCTGAAATAAACAGCGAGAACATGAGAGACCTGTACTGGGAGACATGTTGTGCAATGATATGTATGATATATGTATGCAATGTTTTCAAGGATCTCGCGGGGTAAAAAAGAAACTATTAGAATCTGAATCTGGTAGCTTGATTGAAGGAACTTCATGTTGCTGAGAGTCCTTCTTCAAGAGTCAAGCTCACCATATCGAGTGGGTTATAGCCCCTGACTCAAGTTTATCGTGCTTGGATTTCTAGACACCCTTGGCTAGAGGAAAATAAATCCCCTTTGCCCCTTGCTAGACTTTTGATGTACCATAACCTGCATCACAGACCCTTGAGATCCTTGAAATGGTTAAGGAAATGTTAAGGTATGATGTTATGATGTATATGCTATGCGTTTAAGCAAAAAGTGAGGTGATGTAAGTGAGCCCTGTAATAAATCCAATTTGTTGGATAAGGACTGTAAACAAAACCTGCAAGGAACCCCTGTTGACAGATAACAAGTAGTTCAAGTTTGAAGGCACACAAGTCACACATATAGCCTTAAGTTTAGGCTGGCATGGAGTTTAGGCATTACCCTCTTTTAGTTTTAGTTGGTTTAAACCTGTCCTAAAAAATAGTAACCGGGTTCTAGAGGATCTCAATATCACTGACTACCCTCAATCGGTCATAATTCCAGCTTAGCAACCTTTTCTTGCGGCCGGAACCATCACGAGAGTTTAGTCTCAATGAGTGTAGCATACTGCTACTGTTCTATGGCCAAGTTGATCAATTTAAGGTTCTAAGGTCAGTTGGTGCTTAATGACTCCTCAGAAGACCCATATTCTCCTCGTTTCAACACAAGGGATATCGGTACAGACCAAGGTGCCACACCAACGTAGCTACTGTTTCATCCGTGTCGGTCTACACCGGACAGATCCCTCACAGTTTATTGCTACTTACCTAAAAAGGATACCCCCAGATCCGGGTTAGGATCTATAGAACTCCAATACAAGCCCACAAAATTAAAGCATACAAAACATACAATTGAAAACACAAATGATCTAATCCTAAGGTACGCCTCACTTATAAATTCCCCAGCAGTGCCAGTTCTGTGGTCGGTGGGAACGAGAACTGACTGTTTTTGGAATGCTGGTTCGTGTTTTGCGTTTGTTTTTGCAAAGTGTCGCGGTAAGTAAGAGTCGCCACCGTATTTTATTTTATCCAACAAGGGAAAGGACAAAAGCACAGAAAAATTCCTTTTCGAGATGTTTCTCGGGTTCGGGAGGTAGATTATAGAAAGGGAAGGTGTTAGCACCCTTTCTATCCGTGGTTATCCACTGACTCTTAGGTACTTACTCACTATGTTTTCAAAAGGTTTGCTTTTCTTTGTGATTGTGGGTTTTGAAAAGAGTTTTGTTGGAAACTTCATTTTAACTCTTGCTTATGTCCTCAAGAGTGTATGAAGTGTTTTTGAAAACTTTGTTCGAAAAGTGTAAGTGTGAAAAGTTTTTGTTTTGTTTTTTAAAGGAGCAAGTACTTAAGAACCTCTACCTACTCAAAAAGGAATTAAATTGTGCAAATGTCCTTTAGACAGTGCTATCCCACTATTGAGGAGTAGGTAGCACAGTCGTTGGAGTTTTTCGGGTTAATTCGATTTTAGGGACGTGTGGTCACTAAAGCAACGTTAGGACGTCTTAGTGGTAATCCTAATGTCTTAGATCATTTTTATCGAGGCAACCATTTCGAGGCAACTTTGATATTTGGACAGAAGGACGACCTCTAAAACATCCTATACTTAATGACCACGTTTGAGGCAACCAAGTGAGGTATACCCTAAGAGTGGCTTGTGCAAGTGTGTCAATTTTCAGTTATATTATTCTCGCATGTCATGGTGAGCTAATGTTGATTTTAAGTTAAGAGTTAATCTTGTCATGCAATCCTAGTTAGCATACATCTAAGTAGTTAATATATGTACAGGAATTTAAAATACGGGAATTGTAAATCCTACGCTATTACAAGGCTTCGGGGAGGGGGATTATTTACATGTCCAAAAATTAGGGGAATAAAGCAGTAAAGAAGGTCTTAGTTTAAGCTATTACATCCCAGTAAAATAAACGCGCGCGAATCTAAAAAAAATCCTAAGAATAAGAACTCTTTTTGTTGTTTTATCTTATTTTGGGAAAAATAATCTAAATCTATTTAATTTTAGTTTTGGAAAAATGTTAAGATCATTAAAGGTTAATTAACAAAGTTAATTTAATAGAAAAAGAACTAGCCTAATGTTTTTGTGGTTTTTTTGATTTTAATGTTAATTAAAAGGAAGTCTATGAAAACAAAAATAAAATACAAGGGGAATCCTTCGATCCAAGGAGAAAACGGGAGCTTCGACCCAGGGAGAGAAATAGAAGCTTCGATCCAGAGGGGGTCAGGGTCCTTTCGATTGGGCCAAACAGCAAGGCGTGAGTAGCCTTCGATCCAGGGAAGAGGATTGTCTTTTGATCATGGAGGTCATGGCTTTCGATCCAGGAATGAGATGCCTCTTTCGATCCAGCATGCTAATGGGTTCGATCCAGAGAAGGTGTCTCCTTCGATCTGGGCTGTTATACCTGCAAAAGTATGTGAGCAAAATAAAATGCAGGGCCTGGGTATTGAACCCCAGGCCCTTCGATCCTGCGCTTGCTGGGTCCCTTCAGGCTATGGCTGCAGCAAACGTTAGCACACGAAAAACATGACCTGGGTGCCAAACCCAGGCCCTTTGATCCTGTCTAGGATGGCAAATCGAAGGTAACAACAAGTAATGATGTGTTATGCAAAAACAAGGTTGGATAATTTACCCTCTCTTACCAGTAGATTGGAGCTTCGATTTGGGTACTGGCTGGATGAATACCTTCGATCTGGGCACTTCCTGGATGCAGGCACTTTCGATCTGGGCTTCTGGGCGTGGGCACCTTTGATCTGAAGGACTTCTTTGGCTCTTTGAGGCAATTTTTCTGTGTGTTCTCCTGTAGAGTTTTGTGTGTATAATTTTCGTGTGTGGATATGATTTTCGTCCCCTTGTAATGTGCCACTGGCCTCTGTATTTATAGGGGTGTGAGGGTGCAGTAATGGCAAGAGACAGCCATTAAACAGGCCACTAAATGCCATGAGACAAGAAACGGACACATTAAATAACTTCCTTTTTTGAAACATTTGTGTCTCTTGAATGAACCTGGACATGTTGATTTGGACGCCCTCTTGATGACCTCCTTCGAATGGGTTGATGGCATCCTTCAAATGCTTTTTGACAGCTTCTTCGAATGGACCTTTTGAATGCCTCTTCGAATGGACCTTCTGGAACTCCAATCGAAGGACACTGTTATAATGCCAATCAAAGTACTTGTCCATAATGCCAATCAAAAGGCTCCTTCAGAACACCAATCGAAATGCTCCTTCAGAATGCCAATCAAAATGCTCCTTCAGAATGCTAATCGAAATACTCCTTCAGAATGCCAATCGAAGTGCTCCTTCAGAATGCCAATCGAAGGGTTTTTCAGAATGCCAATCGAAATGTACTTAAAGCAACACTAAAAAATTTTACTTTTTCCTTAGGCAAGGGTTTGTGATCAACCATGCAGGGGGAAGACTTTGGAAAACATGAGAGGGAAAATTTTTGGGTACAACAATATTCAATGATTAAGCTTGAATCTCCTTGCGACTTTATTGAAGAAGGCATGGGAATAAACTCATGAACCTATAGATCAACTTGATGGAATGTGTTGTGCTTTCACCTATAATATCATCCATTAGGGAGAACATTCATTGTATTTATTAGTTAATAGTTAATCAATTCAAAATATAGATGATCACAAAATACAACTCAAGGTGCTTGGTGATTCCCCATGAGCAAAGCTAAAGATAAGGAGAAGAACCAAACCCTAGTATGATCTTGTTGTGATTAAGTTGATATGATATGATAGAGGAACCTTAGGAGCAAACATTGGGGTACAACACCTGGAGACTGATGCAATGGATCACGCAGATTTATTTGCATATCTATCACAACCTAGGGGATAGATATTTAAAAAGAGATCAATAACTACATCGCTGCATGGAGACTGAGGCAATGAGTTATATTGTAGATTTCGCACATTGCTACATGGAGCCTGACACAATGAGCTATATTGCGGAAAAATCTTGATAAAAATATTCCTGCATGGGGACTGATGCAATAAGCTATATCAAGGAAAAAGTTTGATAACAACATTGTTGCTTGGAGACTGATGCAATGTATTATACTGCAGAAAAAGTTTAATAACACATTGCTTCTTAGAGACTAACGCAATGAGCCAAAGCTTTTTCGTATACCTATCACAGCCTAGAGGATGGATAATACAAGCTTGAAACTAGATATTTGGAACTTGGAAAGACGATGTTGGTTGTGTCAGCCCTCAACCAAGGCTTGATAACAAATTGAAATATGCTAGATTTGAAGCGATGGAACCCAAAATTCACTAATGACGTCGGTTGTGTCAGCCTTCAACCATGACTATCAACAGGAAGAAAGTAAACCCTAAAATCATCGATGATGTCGGTTGTGTCAGCCTTCAACCATGACTATCAACATCAAAAAATAAACACCAAATTCACGATGATTTCGGTTGTGTCGCCCTAAACCACAACTATCAACATGAAGAAAATAAAATCCAAATTCACGATGATGTCGGTTGTGTTGCGCTCAACCACAACTATTAACATGAAGAACACCAAATTCATGATAAAGTTGGTTGTGTCATCCTCAACAACAACTATCATCATGAGAATAAATAAGCACCAACTTCACGATGAAGTCGGTTGTGTCATCCTCAATCACAACTATCAACACGAAGAATGCCAAATTCATTAAGGATGTCTGTTGTATCACCCTTAACCACAACTATAAACTCCAAATTCACGATGATGTTGGTTGTGTCTCCCTCAACCACAACTATCAACGTGAAGAACACCAAATTCATGACGAAGTCAGTTGTATAGTCCTCAACCATAACTATAAACATGGGAAAAAATAAGCACCAAATTCACAATGAAGTTGGTTGTGTCGTCCTCAAACACAACTATCAACGCGAAGAACGCCAAATTCATTGATGATATCAGTTGTGTCACCCTCAACCACAACTCTCAACATGAAGAAAATAAACTCCAAATTCACGATGATGTCGGTTGTGTTGCCCTCAACCACAACTACCAACGTGAAGAACACCAAATTCATGATGAAGTCGGTTGTGTCTTTCTAAACTATAACTATAAACATGAGAAAAAATAAGCACCAAATTAATGATAAAGTCGGTTGTGTTTTCCTTAACCACAACTATCAACGCGAAGAACGCAAAATTCATTGATGAGGTCAATTTTGTCGCCCTAAAACACAAGTATCAACATGAAGAAAATAAACTCCAACTTCACGATGATGTCGGTTGTGTCGCCCTCAACCAAAACTACCAAACATGAAGAACAACAAATTCATGATGAAGTCGGTTGTGTTGTCCTCAAACACAACTATCAACATGAGAAAAAATAAGAACCAAATTCACAATGAAGTCAGTTGTGTCGTCCTTGTAACGCGATGGGAAAACTGACTGGTTATTTTGTGTTTGATCGCAAATGTTGCGGTTAGCAAAAGTCGCCACCGACTTTTCTTTTATCCAAAAGGAAAGGTTGAAAAGAACAGGAAATACCTTTGAGATGTTTTCTTGAGTTTGGGGGGTAGATTATGAAAAGGAAAGGTATTAGCACCCTTTTCATCCGTAGTTATCTACGGGCTCTTAGTTGCTTGCTAGATCACTTGCTTTTGTTTGAAAATATGCTTTGTGTGGTTTTTGAAAGTATTTTGAAAAGGCGCCATCGTTTAGGAAAACTTTGTAATGATTCTCATTTGTAAGAATGTATACAAAGTGTTGATCTTTTGAAAATGTTTCAAGTTTGAAAGATGTTTTGAAGGTGTTGGTGTTTGTTTTGAAAATAACAAGGATGTTTTGATTTGAAAATGAGCAAGCAACTTAGTAACATTCTACCTACTCAAAAGTCTTTCTTGTTTATTTGCTCTTTCCTTTGACATTGTTATCTTACCATTGATTTGGTAAGAAACCCTATCTTTGGATGTAAAAGGGACGGGCATGGGTCATCGTATAGCCATGATAGCAATGTTGTGAGACATCTTAGCATTTTCTTTAGGGACTAAGATCATTTTGAAAGGCAACATTGATAGCGTCATCAAGGGATTATGATCTTGTATTTTGATTTGTTTTTGATAAGATTCCTCACATGTATAACATGGCCATTTTTCATAAGGCAACAAAGTGGATTTACCCTAAGGGTGTAAGTGTGCAAGTGTGTTGGATTACATGTATTGTTTTGTCTTGTATTAGGGTTTTCTAAGCATTGATTTTATCTTCCCATACAAACCCTAATTACTAGCATTTATATATAAAACATTAAATTGCGAAAAATAAAAATACTAAGATATTACATCATTAGGGGAGGGGTGTACAAATTGACAAATGGGGAAATTGCAAGAAAACTAAATCTAAATGATTATTACAACCATATTGAATATTGTACAAAATTGAAAATAAAAATGCAAGAATCCAAATGAAAAAGGTAATTTTTTTTTGTTTTTTTATGAAAGGGTTTAGTCTTGACCTAATTAAAAAATTATTAATGAAAATTAAATAAAATTAACTTAAACTAAATAAGAAAGGAAATTAACCAAAAAAAGGAATTTTTAGGGTTTTATTTATGAAAAGATTTTTGAATTAATAAAAATAATATGGACATTAATTAATTAAAGGAAACCTAAGTTCTAAATTAATTTTAATTGCAAGAAAATAATATAATAGTTAAACCTAAACCTAAATATTAATTATTAAGAAGGAAATTAATTTATTAAAAAAATGTTTTTGTTCTTTTAGTTTTATAAAACAAATAAACTAAATAAGTGTAAAAATGATAAATATAATATTTTTTTAGATTTTTATTAGTAACAATAAAAATAATATTAATAATAATAATGATAATAATAATAAAAGAATATAAAACAAAATAAGAAAATAAAATAAATTGAGAATGATAAAAATGTTTGGGCCAGGTGTGTGAAAATGAAAGCAGGGGTTAGTAAAAAAAAATACTCACGCCCAAGTTGGAGGCCCCACCTGTTCAAAAAAAAAAAAGGAAAACAGAAAAAAAATGAAAAAAAAGAAGCAAAATGGACGCTGGGGCTCGAACTCAGGTTCAAGGGGTGACAGACGCGCGGTTTAACCACTGGGGTGGTGATACATCCGTTAACATTGGCACACCAATAAATACATAACACATAACTTTCCCTGACTGTACTTCATCTTCAACCTCCAACCAAAGGATCTGTAACTTGCTCATTCTTCAACCATTTTTAAAAATGTAAACATGAAACTTGTGTATTTTTTCACCATGAATCCAACCATGTAACTAATTTAAGCTAACATTCAAAGATAAAGATGAATTTATGAAAGTACCAAATTCTGACCTAAATGTTTCAGCAAGTTTAAACTCAAAATTCTTCATGCTCAAGCAACATAAATGAAATATATGGACATGTATAGTTTCAGGGCAATGATATCTACATTCTATCTTCACAAATGCAAGCCTAAAAATGAATATATGAATAGTTCAAAAGTCATAAAACTCACCTTGTAAGAGGGTATCGTGTTTTGAGTTTGAGCAGCTTTCAATGAGTTTTAATGATTAGGGTAGCTTCCTCAAGTTCCCAAGAAGCTAATGTGATGCTTGGCTTGAGCTAAAAATGGCTGAGGAGTTCTTGAGAAGTCCACTTGAAGAGCTCTGTTTTTGAAAATGGAACTTGATGATGGAGGTGTTACAGTTAGGCAAAAGGACTTTGGATGGTTTGTATTTGATGTTTAGAAGCTTTAGAAACCAAAAGGCTTGGAAACGCACGAGGGAGATGTGAGTTTCAAGTTTTTGGTCAGATTATGCAATAATGGAGTTTTGTGATACAATCCTGAGTTTTTGTGTGTTTTGGAGCTTGTATATTCGTGTTTTTTGATGCAAACAACTTGTGCATAAGTAAGGAAAAGGTTCTGAGGCTTGAGAGGGTCAGAATCACACAAGTACAAGTTATGGCTATGTTACTTGATTTTGAAGAAAAGTGAAAACATGGTTCCAAGGCCAAGTACAAGCATGGGATGAGGTGTTTAGAGGCTTTATAAAAGTTTCTTTTGGGTTATAGATTGTGTATGATCAGAAGAAAACAAGTGCAAAGCTCAATAACTGATTTTGTGCATAAAGCTACTTTTCCAAAATGGCAATGTGCACTTTCTTCCTAAAATGGCATTAAGCACGGGCAATGCATTAATTGCTTAGATTAAAGCCTCTAACAGCTGTGCAAAACATTAATTATGGAATGCCAAACAATTTTGAGGCCTGCAAAGCAAAGATTGTGCAACCTAGCATGGATTTGAATTCTTATTCATCATGAAAATGACCTATAATTCAAGAATGAAATGCCAACTTCATGCCTTCGATTCTCCTTGCTCAAACATGATATCAAGGAGTTATTTGACATTTTAGAAATCTTGTAGTGTGCTCTACAACCCCTCTTTGAATCACTTTTGAAAATTCCCCTTGGAACTATGTTAAAAATTTCCATTAAGTTAGGTCAAAATCCTGCCTATGCTAGGGCAAAATTTCACTAAGTTTCCAAGTTTCATGAACATGTATTCACAAAATCATAACTTGAAATCCATGCATTTCTAGGAGAAGTTGTGTAAAGCAATGTTTTAGATCTAATTGAGATATACAACTTTCATGTTTAAAGTTTCCTTTGAATCATCCTGCATCATGGTGAAAAAATGGCTCAAAGTTGTGAAAAAATATGAAGTTTTCAACACTTAGAAAAATTTCTAAGTTTGGAAAATTTGACTTTTCAAAATGAAATCTTGACTTTTTGATTTCTTGATGAACAAGTTTCATATTTTGACATGTTTTGATGAATTTTGATCTTTGACACTTGATTTTGATCAAAAAGTTAAAGTTTGACTTTTTCAGTGTACAGTTGACTTTTGATTAGTTGACTGAAAATCAACTATCAATCAATTGATCTTGAGGGATGTTTTAAGTCATGACATTAGGTCAAAATGATGCAATTGAATCCTTGAGATCATGTTTCTAACCAATCAACCATTTGCTAGGTCAAAAATCAGAAATTGTCTTTTCTCAATCAAAACCCTAATTTTGACCATTTTGCCCTTTTGATGATCTGATCAAATTTTTTGAGGAATTATGGTCCAAACTTGATCAAATGACATATATAAGTTCATAATGTTGATATGGATATGAAGTTTGACTGTAAATTGGCCACAATTGACTTTTTCCCCAATACAGTTGATTTTTAGGTCAACTGATCAATTGACTTAGCAAAAATGTGATCCAAGACTTGAAACTTGACATGAGAAATCTTGAGGGTCTATAATGATCCATGAAAGTCATATGAGGCATTAAAATTTCAAATATCCTTGTGCAATCTCAAACCCTAATTTCAGTCATCAGTGCTTAAGGAGGTGTCTTGAGCTGACCAACCCTAATGCAGTCTTGAACCAAAGGAGATCTTTTGAGAAATTTATTGATAAATGAGAGGGAAAATTTTGGGGTATAAAAGCTTCCCCTGTTCAATCTTCTTAAACCTGAAGGGTTAGATTGGCGGATCCTCCATTCGTGACTTGAAGGTGGAAGATGATTGAACACTAGAGTGCCCAAAAATTTGTACTCGATGATGAATTGTGAATGGGCTTATAGATGCCATTTGGAGAAATGGAGGAGATTTTATGGAGATGGGATTGTAGATGCCATCCAATGGTGACTGTTGACGGAAAATAGACTAAGTCTGAACTTGATTTCAACTGGAAATGAATCAGAATAAATCTTTGGAGCGACTTATCTGAAACTAGCAGAAGTCTTATATGTTGTTCGACTGGGAAAAATCAGAATAAATCTTGGAGCAATTCATCTAAACCAGAAGTGTTCATTTGGATAGCATCAGGATAAACCATTGAGAGGTTTAGACGGAACCAAAAGAGGTTTTGAATATTCTTTAACTGGAGAGAATCAGAGTAAATCTTTGGTGATTTATCTGAACCAAAGAAAGTGCCTACTAGGAAAGAATCAGAATAAATCATTGAGAGATTTATTTGAACCAGAGAAGAAGTCTGCGGGAAATAATCAGAATAAACCGTTGAGAGATTTATCTGAACCGGGAATAATCTGGTGAAGAATCAGAACAAATCATTGAGAGATTTATCTGAACCAAAGATGTTCATTTGGAAAGTATCAGGATAAACCATTGAGAGATTTAAACTGAACCAAAAGAGGTTTTTGAATATTATTTAACTACAGAGAATCAGAGTGGATCTTTGAGCGATTTATCTGAACCAGAGAAAGTGCCTACTAGGAAAGAATCAGAATAAATTGTTGAGAGATTTATTTGAACCAGAGAAGACGTCTGCGGGAAAGAATCAGAATAAACCGTTGAGAGATTTATTTGAACTGGAAGGAATATGGGGAAGAATCAAAACAAATCATTGAGATATTTATCTGAACCAGAGATGTTCATTTGGAAGGTATCAGGATAAATTGTTGAGATATTTAAACTGAACCAAAATATGTTTTGAATATTCTTTAACTGGAGAGAATCTGAGTAGATATTTGAGAGATTTATCTGAATCAGAAAAAGTGTCTGCGGGAAAGAATCAGAATAAACCGTTGAGAGATTTAAACTGAACCGATAGGGATCTAGAGAAGAATCTGAATAAATCGTTGAGAGATTCAAACTGAACCAGAAGGGATCTGGAGAAGAATCAGAATAAATCATTGAGAGATTTATCTGAAACAGAGAAAACGTATGTGGGAAAGAATCAGAACAAACCGTTGAGAGATTCAAGCTGAATCGGCAGGGATCTGGAGAAGAATCAGAATAAATCGTTGAGATATTTATCTGAACCAGAGAAAACGTCTGCGGGAAAGAATTAAAATAAACCATTGAGAGATTTAAACTGAACCGACATGGATCTAGAGAAATATCTATTATGTAGATGGTTGACCAGTCTTTTCTTTGGAATTGACTTGTCGAAAATTTGACGATAATTTTCTATTGATTGATCTTTTCTGAAAAGATGAAGGGTTAGTTGCATGCAATGCCATGATGTATGAAATGCATGGTATAATGCTGTTTCTCAAAATAAATGTGATCGCGCTATATGTATCTGTGTTGTCAATGCTACGAAGTATGAATGTAATGTATGGATACGTTAATCGTTATGCCACAATGTTGCTGGAGTTGGGGAAAATAAATCCCTGAGTACTGTTGGGTATGAGGAGTGTAAGTCTTCATATTTTGAAGTTGAGGTGTTGATGAGTTTCCATTTGTTAGAGAAATAAACTATGTTGTGGAAGGGAAACGCCGTACATTGCTTGTGGACCTCATGAAATCCTGCTGGGGAATCCTGAGAAATTGGGCGACTTTCACTGGGGAATCTTCAGAGCGGTAACCGGAAGTTTTGTTCCGTCGGGGATATGAGAGCGCCTGATATCATTAGACTGCATACCGGAGATATGTTAGCGATCTTGTAGTGGGATGTCCCAGCTTCCGTTCTTGTTGGAAAAGTACCTGCGAGGGACTTTATGGAATGGTGTAAAGATAATATCCTATTTCTTAAAGCCTTTAGTGATTGTCTTTCTATTTTCTGTTCCTCTTTTTTTGTTCATTTGTAAACAGTAGTTATGTTCAAATGCATATGTTCAAAAATAATCATTGGACGTTTTTGCAAACAAAACACATAAGTAAACGAAAAACAGATAGTTTTGTACTTTCAAAGGAATATCTTTGTATTAACTTGAATAAGTATTTTTTGCACAATGAGACGAACATTCTAGTAAGAGAATGTCGTCGTAGAAAATGAAAATTGATACAAAGAAAAGATAGCTATGTGAAATAATCCCATGGGGTTCCCATTCTGTTATAGCCTTCATGTCTGAGTGTCTCATCCACTTGCTGCTTTGTCCAAAGCTGATTGGATTGATTAGAACCGTTTGAGTTTGTCAGTCGATGCTAAAGGTTGTCTGATCCAACGGGACATAGTCATACGCTTTAATTTCCTAACTTTTGCCTGGACCGCCCTTTCGGGTTTTCAGTCCACCGTGATACCCTTTTTTTTCCAAGCCTCCCTTTCAAGTTTTCAGCTTGCCGGATGTACATATTTTTTTGTTTTATCCCTAATTTTTGCCCGAACCTTTTTGGTTCACCGGGATGCCCTAATTTTTGCCTAGGCCAGTCGACCTAGCGGGTCTTTATTCATGCGTAGTATCTTCTAACTATGTCCACATTCACAGGGTGCAGAAGGTCGTCGCCATCCATAGTGGTTAAGATAATTTCTCCACCAGAGAATATGCTTCTGATCACAAATGGTCCTTCGTATGTAGGAGTTCATTTTCCCATGGGATCACCTTGTGGCAATATGATACGTTTGATTACCAAATCACCAACCTGATATACCTGATGGTTGACCTTCTTGTTAAAAGCTTTGATCATGCGTTTTTAGTACATCTGACCATGACAGACAGCCGTAAGCCTCTTCTCATCAATCAAGTTTAACTAGTCAAGCCGAGTTTGAATCCATTCATCTTCATTCAGCCCTGCATCCTTTATGATTCTCAGAGAAGGTATTTGGACTTCAATTGGTAGAACAACTTCCATGCCGTATACCAAGGAGAAGGGAGTTGCCCCCGTTGATGTGCACGCTGTGGTACGGTAACCGTGGAGAGAGAATGGAAACATCTCATGCCAGTCGTTGTAGGTCACTATCATTTGTTGTATGATCTTCTTGATGTTCTTATTTGCGGCTTCGACACCACCATTCATCTTTGGCCGGTAAGGGGAAGAGTTACGATGCTGGATCTTGAATTGCGCGCATAGTATGGTGATCATAGTATTGTTGATATTTGTACCATTATCCGTAATGATTCTGTCCGGGATACCGTACCGACATATGAGATTATGTTTCATGAATCGGGCCACAACGTTATTTGTAACAGAAGCGAAAGAAGCTTCCTTAACCCACTTCACGAAGTAGTCAATGGCCACCAAGATGAAGCGGTGTCCATTAGAAGCTGTAGGTTTGACTTCTCCAATCATGCAGATGCCCCACATCGCGAATGGCCAGGGAGCAGTCAGGATGTTTAGAGGAACTGGAGGCACATGTACTTTGTCAGTATAAATATGACACTTGTGACAGGTTCGTGAATGCTGATGACAATCTGCTTTCATGGTAGACCAGTAGTACCCCACCCATAGGATCTTTTTAGCCATCGTATGCCCACTAGAATGGGTGCCAAAAGTTCCTTCGTGTAGATCAGCCATGATCTTGTCTGCCTCAACCTTGTCTACGCAACGAAGCAAAGTAGAGTCGTGGTTGCGCTTATAAAGAATGCCATTACTGAGGAAGAACTTAGCAGAGAATCTTCTTAAGAACTTCTTATCATTTACTAAAGCTCCCTCCAGATACTCTTGGTCCTCGAGATACCTCTTGACTTCATGGAACCAAGGCTTGTCCATTGCTTCTTCAGTATTGATCTCGTGACAATAAGCTGGTTCATCCAACTGCTCAATGGTGATCTGGTGAGCCTCGTTACCCCACTTGAGTTTAAACATGGATGACATAGTGGCTAGCGCGTCCGCTAGTTGATTTTCCTCTCGTGGAAAATGCTCGAAGGTAACTTCCTCAAAATGTGGGATTAATGTCAACACATGTTCTTTGTAGGGGATGAGATTAGGGTGCTTCGTGTCCCATTATCATTTGATATGTCTGATGACTAAGGCTCAATCTCCAAATACACTTAAGGACTTGATTCCCAAATCTATGGCAGCTTTGAGACCCATAATACACGCTTCATATTCTGCCATATTATTGGTACAGTTGAAACAAAGTCTTGCAGTGAAGAGAGTATGACATCCTTCAGGGGATATGATCACAACACCTGTGACATTGCCGAGTGCGGTGGAAGCTCCTTCAAAAACCAAGGTCCATCGAGATCCTTGTTCAGGTCCATCATATGGTCTGAATTCTTCACAATTGTTTACCATCATGATGTCTTCATCTGGGAACTCGAATTTCATGGACTGATAGTCATCCACAGCCTGATGAGCAAGATGTTTGGCTAGCACACTGCCCTTTATTGCTTTTTGGGTAGTGTATTGAATGTCGTATTCTGTCAGGATCATCTGCCATCTTGCTATTCTTCCCGAGAGGGCGGGCTTTTCAAATATGTATTTAATTGGATCCGTCTTGGATATCAATAAGGTAGTATGGGTTAGCATATACTGTCTTAGCCGGCGAGCAGCCCATGCCAGAGTGCAGCAAGTTATCTTGAGCAGTGAATATTTGGTTTCACAGTCGGTAAAATTTTTGCTCAGGTAGTAAATAGCATGCTCTTTTCGGCCAGACTCGTCATGCTGTCCCAGCACACACCCTATTGAATTTTCCAAAACAGTTAGATACATGATTAAAGGTCTTCCCTCGACGGGCGGCATCAAAATAAGAGGCTCTTAAAGGTAATCTTTGATCTTGTCGAAGGCAGCTTGGCATTCATCATTCCATCAGACTACTTGATCTTTCTTCAGTAATTTGAAGATTGGTTCACAAGGAGCGGTTAGGTGAGAAATGAATCTGGCGATGTAGTTTATCCGTCCTAAGAACCCTCTGACTTCCTTCTCGATGCGAGGACCAGGAATTTCTTGTATTTCTTTTACCTTTGCAGGGTCCACTTCAATACCTTTACCATTGATGATGAAGCCTAGGAGTTTACCGGACCTTACTCCAAATGTGCATTTATTCGGGTTCAACCTTAGCTTGTATTTCTTTAGCCTTTCAAACAGTTTCTGCAAATGGTCAAGATGTTCCTCTTCAGTTTGAGATCTGGCTATCATGTCATCCACAGAGACCTCTATTTCGTGATGGATCATGTCGTGAAATAGAGCTACCATGGTGCGCTGATAAGTTGCCCCAGCGTTTTTTAACCCGAATGGCATAACCTTGTAAAAGAACGTGCCCCACTGTGTGACGAAGGTCGTTTTCTCCATGTCCTCAGGTGCCACTTTGATTTGATTATAGCCTGAGAAACCATCCATAAATGAGAATACTTTATGCTATGCGGTATTGTCAACCAGAATATCAATGTGGGGAAGCGGGAAGTCATCCTTGGGGCTTTCCCTATTCAAGTCTCTGTAGTCCACATACATATGTACCTTACCGTCCTTTTTAGACACTGGGACAACATTGGCGACCCATTGTGGATAGGAGGTGACGGCTAAGACTCCGATGTTGAATTGTTTCATGACTTTAGTCTTGATCTTCTCTGACATGTCTGGCCGCATACGATGGGCTTTCTGTTTTACCGGAGGGAAATCTTCTTTTATCGGTAGACGATGGACCATGATATCAGCGTCAAGTCCTGGCATGTCTTCGTATGACCAGGAAAAGACTTCAAAATAGTCATGTAATAACTGAGTTAAGCGCTTCTTGACACTAGGTTCCAGATTGGCACCTACCTTGACTTCTTTCTTGTCCTCTTCGATACCTAAGTTAACTATGTCCACTGGTTCTTTGTGGGGCTGTATGGTCCTTTCTTCCTGTTATAGTAACCTGGCTAGTTCCCCTGGCACTTCACAATCTTCCTCACCTTCGTCTTCGGCTTATTAGATTGGATTTTCAAAGTCACAATAGGCCATAGCAGAATCGTTACACATGGGATCCTGAGTGGATGTGGATCTGCATTTTGATATGTGAGTGTGTGTAAGAGCATAACTATCTTTGAAAGAATAAAATGTAGAAAAAGAAAAACAAAGAGCGTAAAATTTGTATGCAAAAACGTCCATGATTCATTGATGACATATGAAAATGAAGTGACAACCCTTACAAATGGACCGTTGTGCCTCGGGTAAGTCACAAGGTTTTAAAAGTATGAATTGTTTAATTATTACAAGTCCGACAAAAATTTAAAGACAATTACTGTTGGATAAAAGTAATAGGGACAAATTCTTTGGCTTTCCAGTTGTTGAGTCCTCCACTGA
The DNA here is from genome assembly GCA_948472305.1 of Vicia faba. Lineage (NCBI taxonomy): Eukaryota > Viridiplantae > Streptophyta > Magnoliopsida > Fabales > Fabaceae > Vicia > Vicia faba. The sequence goes on along the minus strand of OX451741.1, from coordinate 1,441,882,764 downwards.
TAGTTCGGAAAATCCATTCTTCCAGGTTATAGCTGTCATCACTATCTCCCACTGCGTTGACTCCATGGTTGCTGCTCCGCAAAGGCGGTCCCCCGACACGAGCACGACAAATAGCTTTCTGGGCTCCTGAAGTAAAACCCAAACTAAATTTGTCAGACTTGTAGGGAATATTCTAGAGTTGTCCCCAAATAGTACACCCACCTTCTTCGACCACTGCCTTGGCATATTTTAGAGAAGCCATCTTCAGCGGAGGTCTGGTAATCTTTGGAACTTTGGAAATAGTTTTGGTCGCCGCAACTGTTTGTGGGACTTCCTCGAAATGCTGACACGGAGTTTTGATGAATTCACCATCCATTTCAACATATCTGAAGGAGTTCAAGTGATTGACCATATATTCCTCCTCTCCATGGATAATGATGATTTTTCCCTTGGTTGGGTATTTCAACATCTGATGTAAAGTAGAGGTGATGGCACCAACGTCATGAATCCAAGGTCATCCCAATAAACAGGAATAAGAAGGGTGAATGTCCATTACATAGAAAGTTGAATCAAAGGTCTGAGTTCCAACTTTAATGGGGATGTCCACCTCCCCGAGCACCATTCTCTTCGAACAGTCGAAGTCCCTTACCACTATGTTGCTAGGTTTTAAGGTCAAACCTTCACAGTCTAGTCTATCCAGAGCCTTCTTAGGTAGCACATTCAATGATGAACCAGTATCTACCAGGACATGGGCCAAAGTAGTGCCCCTGCATTCGACAGAGACATGCAACACCTCATTGTGTTTCCTCCCCTAGGTGTCAGGTCAGCATCAGAAAAGCCCAAACCGTTATCAGCGGTCAAACTGACTACACAATCTTCGAATTGGTCAACAGAGGTTTCCTGTGGCACATGGGCAGTTTTAAGAAATTTCACCAAGGCCTTCGCATGAGCTTCAGAGCACAACAGTAAAGCTAGCATAGAAATCTTTGAAGGGTTCTGACCTAGCTGTTCGACTATGTTGTAGTCGCTTCTCTTTATAATTTTCAAAATTTCTTCCATCTCCTTCTTGGAGGCCTCTAGGATAGATACTGATTGTGCCTTCATCCGGACAGGTTTAACCAAAATGCCTTTTCCCCGAGTCTCGGTCGACCCAGTGATAGGGGTGTCAGCAGGGGTAACCACAAGAATTGTAGTAGTAGTATCAGTTGGAACAACAGCAGGAATGATCACAGGACTGGTAATAATTTTCGAAGGAGCAATCTCAGGGGAGAACACTCTTCCACTTCTGGTTATTTTGCTGGTTCCCACGATGTTGCTGATGTCGGGGTTAGCCTTCTCAAAAACCGAGTCTTCATCAGCCAGCCAATCTTGTTTGACGTCGTGGTAGTAGACGTCACCCCCATAGTTCTAGGGGACAATTTTATCTGAGGAGTAAGGGATTGGCCCTGGAATAGTAATTATCAGTGGAGTCACCTTCAGAACAGATGTAATCCTAACGGGTCTTTTGGTGGAGACCCTGGAAGGATTGGAGGAAATGGTTATTATTGAAACATCCTTGTAAGCAATGGTTGGAACGAGAGTCTTTTCAAAAAAAATCTCTTTGTCATCCATCAGGCGCTGGACGCCTGCTTTCAGTAAATGATAACCAGTTGGTAGGGATAAACAAAGGTGGCAGCCTTCGCCACAGCCCGAAAATAAACCGACATTCAACAGGTTCCTCTTGACGGTCAAGAGAGGAATAACAACCTCATTAACAACAGTAACAAACATATCATCTTCAACTGTGTTAACACCATGGCCGTGCTTGGGAATAGGAGTGGTGATAACATTTGGGATGTCAGGACCGTTAAATTTAATTTCTTTTGCCTCGAGAAGGTCTTGCACCTTGTTTTTCAAAACCCAACAGTCGTTTGTATCATAACCTGGACTTTCTGAATGGTAAGCACAACTGACATTTGGGTTGTAACGGGGAGAGGAAGTGTTGGGATTCTTTGGATCTTCCCGCAAGGTTACCAGATTAGATCTCAACAAATGCAGCAAGACTTGAGACAACGTCATATTTATCCAGGTAAATTGTCTTACCGGTCTTTCCGTTCTAGGCTAGTTGTTCCTTTGTTGAATAAGTGCAGGCTTAGGGATCATGACGGCCCCTACCCTTAGACGGTGTTCAGTTATGTCCTGATTCCTTTGAGGGTACACAACACCAACCTCTTTCTACCCAATAAATGGTTTTCTCACGGCACTGGAGGATGCATCCTTTTGGATCTTCCCACGCTTAATCCAAGCTTCCACTCTTTCCCCGGTAAAGATTAATTCAGTGAAGTCGGCTGAGGAGCTTCCAATTAGATGATTAAAGAAAGGTCCGAACAGGGTACCCAAAAACATGTCTACTAGCTCCCTGTCAGACAGGGGAGGCTGGACTCTTCCTGCTAAGTCCCTCCATTTCTGAGCGTAGTCTTTGAAACCCTCGCTCGAACCCATAGCCAGACTCTGGAGTTGAGTACAGGTGGGAGCAAGGTCTGTGTTGTACTGATACTGCTTATAAAAATCAGCGGCCCGGTCTTCCTAATTACAGATATTGGCCCTTTCCAGTTGATAGAACCAATCTAGCGGAGTCCCGGATAGACTATCCTGAAAGAAGTGGACCCACAAATCTCTGTCAGCAGTGTGAGGCTGTATCTTCCTCACATAAGATCGGAGGTGCATCTTGGGACACGAAACCCTGTCGTACTTAGCAAACACTAGTGCTTTGAACTTTGGTGGAATAACAATCCCAACCACCAAACCCCAGCTCTTCAAAGTCCATCCCGAGCACTTTTTGAATCTCCATTGCACTTAAGCGATCTTCCAACTGTTTGTATTTGTCGTCAGCTGGAGGATACTGCTCTTCAGAGTAATCAACCTCTTCTTCCTCTTCAGATTCTGGATGGTCAGTCACTTCCTTGTTTTTCCCTTCTTGATTATCCCTTTCACCTGATGATGTTGCGATGTCTAGGGTCCGTCTGGCTTGCCCTTGGAACCTTCTTCCCAGATTCAAAACACTGGTTGATTTCTTCGCTTTCTTCTTCTTTTCTTTGATCAGCAAAGTTTTCAAATCCTCTTGTCCTTTTGCCAGAGTCAAGAACATTTTCTAAAACTGAGTGTTCTAAGCCTGGAGATCTTTTACTGTCTCTTCAATGTCCACCTCACTGAAATAAATAGTAGAAAGACAAGGAGACCTGTTGTAAGAAACTTGTTTATGTTATGATGAATGAAGATGCATATGCAAATAATTTCAAGGAAATTAGAGATTTAAATTTGCTTTAGACAAAAAGGAACACACGTTATATTAATAAATCAAAGTTTGAGTACATCATTCCTCTTTGGGCTTACAAAGAAATACAAAAACTCTAAGATAAAAAAGTTGAACGCATTCTCTTTGGTACGATGTAGGCGTTCAGACTCCGCTCCTCATGAAGCTGCTTGGTGAGTTCCATAACTTTCTTCTTGTTTGCGTTTATTTGAGCTTCAAAAGTGTCTTGATCTTCCTTAAGATGTATCCAATCCCTTTGCAAGTCTTCGAGAGAGGTGGGCATGTTAGGATGAAGAATAGTGTATGGAACATCTCCTTCCACAATAGGCTCTATGATAACTGGGAGAATGGAGGGCTAAGGCATCATAAGACTTTGAGCACGAGCTCGTACCCATTTTAGATAAGGCTCAAGAGGGATGGAAATCTTATGCCCCAGTGTCTTGCTATCCAACTTATTTACCATGCTCCAAGCTTTCATAAACCTCTTACGGTAGCCTTAATCATCGCTTTCGTAGTCGAACACCAAACCTTGGATGAGCATCTCATGAGGACCATATCTCTGGGAATACCCAAACTTTCGTAAAGCTAAGCAAGGGTTGTAAGTGATACCTTCCCTAACGCCAAGTAGAGGGACGTTAGGGAATTCCCCACACCGGTCAATGATAGAAGTATCATCCGAGGATCTTGAACACCAATGAATATCAGAGTGGGTGAGGGACATCATCCTTTCATACCATGTCAATCTTTGCTCGTTCTTCAATGTTGATCGAGGTAGGTGTGAAATGAAACACTTGGCGAGTAGGGGAATACAACACAAAAGGGTACCTCTTTTCTTCAGGGTGCGGGTATGGATGCAATGTAAGATGTCTCCCAACAAGGTAGGTATAAGATTACGGGAGAGAAAGACTTTGATGGCATTTACATCTATGAATTGGTCCGAATTAGGGAAAAGAACCAAACCATAAATAAGGAGGGCCAGGACGTCTTCAAAGGCTTGAAAATACATATCTTCCCAGAATGAACGAGCTTTCTCTAATAGAAATTTGGCTATGAACCCTTTGACTCCGCTTCTAGTCTCCCAATTTTCTATGATGTTGGCTCTCTTCAGATGTAGAGCTTCGGCCATGACCTAAGGTTTCAGAATCCCTTCTAGACCGGTGAACGGTATCTGATCAAGCACGGGCACTCCTAATAGCAGAGAGAACTCTTTTAGTGTAGGTACCAACTGATAGTCAGGAAAGCTGAAACAATGATGTATGTGATCAAAGAATTGGAAGAGCACACACATCATCTCCTCTTGGAAATTGAAGGTAGCCAAACTGAGGTGTCGTCTACATTTCTTGGTAAGAGGAGAATCTCTGGGCACCCTTGATGCTAACTCTTGGAGCTGAGGGTGTGCTTTCACGAAGCTGGTTCGGATGGTGTTTCTTAGGACGGAGTTCATGGCCTACAAAACAAAAACAAAGATAAATTCATAAATCCTTGAAATGGTTAGTGAGAATGCGTATGATGTTATGATGTTTATGATGTTATGTACAAGTAAGCATATACACACAAGGCAAAAACAAGTCCTTAGGCTTAGGCTTGCATGGAGTTTGTAGGTAAGTACCCTCTTGAAGTTTAGTTGGCTCAAACCTGTCCTAGTTAATAGTAACCGGGTTCTAAGGGATCTCAATATCCCCGACCTTTCTTTTTGGCATTGTCCCAGCACAATCAATCTTTTCTTACGGCCGGGATATCCCAAAAGTCTAGTCTCTATGAGTGTAGTATCGAGTATCAACCAATTTTCAGCTTTCCACCGAAATTGGTTATCTTACTACGTCCTAATTGGCCAAGTTTGTTCAGTTAAGGTTCTAAAGCCAGTTAGTGCTTCATGACGCCACTCAGCGGCCCCGTATTCTCCTCGATTCAACACAAAGGATATCGGTACCCACAAATGCGTCACACTATCTACTTCTACTTCTTTCTTTGATATGGTCATTATTGGTGAACGCGTTGAGACGTGTATTAAGGCTGGAACGATTCAAGGTGTTCCTAACAATGCTAACAACAATGCGGGCATTAGTAGAAAACCATTTTCTGGTTTTGTCAAGAAGAAAGAGGGCGAGACTAGTGTCATCACCATCAACCATGGAAGAGCTCCCGCATTTCCTGAAGTCCGATTCCCTTATTTTCCTACACCTGCTGCTGTTCCCAACCAATTTGTTCCTCGAGTATATACTACTACAACGCCAGCACCTTGGATGGCCCAACAACGGACTTTCGCTCCGCAACCACATTATGTCCCACAACAACAATTTGCACCTCCTCCAACTTATCAACAACCTCAAGGCCCGAGAGGTCCTCAAAGACAAAGAGCCCATGAAAGAAGATTTGATCTCATTCATATGTCCTACTCTCATCTTCTCCTACAGTTACTTGCTAGTCAATTGGTTCAATTGCGCGAACTCGGTCCACTGCCAAATCCTCTCCCTAGGGGGTATGATATTAATGCTCATTGCGAATTTCATTCTGGTGCCCCGGGCCATACAATTTCAAATTGTAGAGCATTCAAATGCAAAGTTCAAGATCTCATCGATGCAAAAGCCATCAACTTCAACCCTGTTGGTTCGAATATTCAAAATAATCCCATGCCTCCTCATCATGGGGGAACGGTCAATGCTATTGAAGAAGTTAATGAACGGGTTTTGGTATCCAAGGTTGACGAAATTAAGATATCTTTAGAAACTATCAGAGAACATTTGTTGAAGCACAAGGTGCTACAAGAACTCCATGACTTATGCTTAACGTGTTCCTCCAAACCTGAAGAGTGTACTGATTTGAAGACGACCATCCAACAGTTGATCGATGAAGGTGTCCTACAGATAGAGAAAATATTCCAAGAAGAAGAGATTGATGTCCTGGAAATCCCCTACTATCCGAGAAGCTTTTCGACAACCCCTAGTATTCCATTAACAATTCAGGTTCCTACTACCCCCACAGTGATTCAAGCTCCTATTCCTCCTACAAGCAACGACTCGAAGGCAGTTCCATGTGAGTATAATATGGTCTATATTCATGGAAAAAAGTATGAGTGTCCTCCAGTTGTTGACAAAAATGTTACCAACATTGCAGGAACCAGTAACATGACTCACAGTGGTCGGATCTTTTCTCCTCCACCACCTCCTCCTAAGGAAACTAACAGTGAAGGTCTAGCTAAGGCCAGGGGAAAGCAAGTGATGGATAATCAACCCGAACCTTCTATAGGACAAGAAGCGGAGCAGATTTTGAGAATTCTCAAGCGGAGTGATTACAAAGTAGTGGATCAACTCAACCAGACACCATCCAAGATTTCCATCTTATCTCTCCTTTTGTGTTCAGAGGCCCACCGCAACGCCTTATTGAAGACCTTATGTTCCGCTCATGTTACCCAAGACATCTTTGTGGCCCAGTTTGAAAGAATCGTCACCAATATTGCTGTGGGAAATTGTTTGGGTTTCTGTGATGATGAACTCCCAATTGAAGGAAGAGCCCACAATAAAGCGCTGCATGTTTCTATGAACTGTTTGGACAATGTTTTATCTCGAGTTTTGGTGGATACGGGTTCTTCACTCAATGTGATTCCTAAGGCTACTTTGTTTAAGCTGAATATGGACGGAGTAATGATGAGGCCCTCCACTGTAAATGTTCGAGCGTTTGATGGTTCGAGAAGATCTGTGGATGGAGAAGTGGATTTTGCTGTCAAGATTGGTCCCCGCACTTTCTATTTGTCATTCTATGTTATGGACATCCGTCCATCCTATACTTGCCTTTTGGGTCGTCCATGGATTCATGTAGCAGGAGCTGTGACATCTACTCTTCATCAACGCCTGAAGTTTGTTGTGAATGACCAAGTCGTCGTTGTTTGTGGGGAAGAAGACATAGTGATTAAGAATCTGACTACCTACCGTTATGTGGAAGTGGAAGGCGAGGTGCAAGAGTTTCCCTTTCAAGCTCTAGAGATTGTTACTGTTGATAAATTCCCCGTCCTGGAATGTAAGAAGTCTGAGATACCCCTGGCCTCTTTGAAGGATGCCAAAGCCCTCATAGAAGCTAGACCTCCCCATGACAGAGTGGGAAAATTGATTAATGTGGCAAAGAAGAAAGATCGTTTCGGTCTTGGGTATCACCCATCATCCTCCGTGCAAGCTGGTTGGATTCATCTCAAAGGACAGCAGGTTCCCCCAATTTATGAAGTGTTCGTCAGTGCTGGTGTAGGCAAAGAAGGACAAGTGCTCTCCACAGTTGTTGAAGGTGACGATGAAGATGTTTCAAGATTTATCTATCAAGTTGCACCGGACCAGGAGCTCAGCAATTGGACTGTCGTGGACATCCCTGAAGTTGTTTTCCTTGATGTGTAATTTTCTGTTTCCATTTAAGTCGTATGTCCTGCCCAAGGCATACTGACAGCTTGTAGAAGGGGCCCCTTATGTTTCAATCTTCGTTTAACATTGAATGAAAAATCGCACTTTCGCATACAATTTTGTTCCTTGTCTCTTACTTTTACTTTTTCAAAATAAAAATGGCAATACTTTTCTTTCATATTCTTTTGCACTTTCTAAAAATAAAACATAAAATCATCGATCATGCAGATCCGTCTCGGACACTGTTGGAAATGATAATGCTATGGCTCCTTATATCCTTGAGAAATCAGTTGATCATGCTAACGAGGATAGTGAGGAAGATTGTGAAGTCCCTGAAGAACTAGCCATGATCTTGAGACAGGAAGAGAAGGTCACCCAGCCGTATCAAGAAGAAACAGAAGTCGTCAATCTCGGTACTGAAGAGGTAAAGAGAGAAGCCAAAATAGGGGCCACCTTGCAAAGCAAAGAAAAGAAGGGGTTGATTGAGTTGCTTAAAGAGTATGCTGACATCTTTGCCTGGTCGTACGAAGACATGCCCGGCTTAGACACTGATATAGTAATGCATAGATTGCCGCTCAAGCCAGAATGTCCTCCTGTAAAACAGAAGCCAAGGAGGACCAGACCCAACATGGCTTTGAAGATCAAAGAAGAGGTTCAGAAAAAGCTCGAAGCAGGTTTCATATCTGTGATAAACTATCCGCCTTGGATTGCTAACATTGTGCCCATACCTAAGAAAGATGGTAAGGTACGCATGTGTGTCGACTACCGAGACTTAAATAGAGCAAGCCCGAATGATGATTTCCTGTTGCCTCATATTGATGTATTGGTTGATAACACTGCTCAGTCTTCGGTGTTCTCCTTTATGGATGGATTCTCTGGCTACAATCAGATAAAGATGGCTCCGGAAGACATGGATAAAACAACTTTCATAACTCCTTGGGGTACCTTTTTCTATAGAGTCATGCCTTTTGGTCTTAAAAACGCTGGTGCGACATATCAGTGAGCTATGGTGACTCTATTTCACGACATGATTCATAAAGAGGTTGAGGTGTATGTGGACGACATGATTGTGAAGTGACAGACTGAGGAAGAACATTTGGTCCATTTGCATAAGTTGTTTGATTGTTTACGGAAGTTCAGGTTAAGGCTTAATCCCAACAAATGCACCTTTGGGGTTCGATCGGGCAAGTTACTTGGTTTTATCGTGAGCCAACGAGGAATTGAAGTAGATCCAGACAAAGTAAAAGCAATACAGGATATGTCGGCGCCGAAAAATGAAAAGGAAGTACGAGGTTTCCTTGGAAGGTTGAATTACATAGCCAGGTTCATTTCCCATCTTACTGCTACCTTTGAATCCATCTTTTAAATTGTTATGCAAGAATCAGGATGTCCGTTGGGATGAGAGTTGTCAAGAAGCTTTCGAGAAGATTAAGCAGTATCTTCAAGAACCACCAATACTCATATCACCAGTTCCCAGGAGACCTCTCATTATGCATTTGACTGTGCTTGAAGGATCTATGGGTTGTGTGCTCAAACAACATGATGATACTGGACGAAAAGAACACGCCATTTATTACCTGAGCAAGAAGTTTACTAATTGTGAATCAAGGTATTCCTTACTTTAGAATACTTGTTGTTCTCTTACGTGGTCAGCTCGACGTTTGAGGCAGTATATGATGACACATTCTACACTTCTGATATCTAAGATGGATCCGATAAAGTATATCTTCGAGAAACCAGCACTTACAGGCAGATTGGCTCGGTGGAAAATGCTTTTGTCTGAGTATGACATCAAGTATGTCACACAAAAGGCTATCAAAGGTAGCATTCTAGCTGATCATCTCACTCACCAATCATTGGAAGAATATCAGCCCATGAAGTTCGATTTTCCAGACGAGGATATTATGAAACTTGATGATAATGAAGGACCTGAACCAGGGGAGCGATAGACTCTCACGTTCGATGGTGCGTCAAATGCTATGGGTCACGACATTGGGGAAGTTCTGATCTCTCCACGCAACACTCACATACCTTTCACTGCCAGATTATGTTTTGATTGTATGAATAATATCGTTGAATACGAAGCTTGTGTGATGGGCCTTGAAGCAGCCATTGATTTGAAGATCAAGATTCTTGAAGTTTATGGGGACTCTGCCTTAGTGATACATCAAGTACGGGGTGATTGGGATACACGACACCCTAATTTAGTTCCATACCGGGATTACATATTAGAGTTGTTGCCCGCTTTCAATGAGCTCACATTTGAGCACATTCCTAGAGAAGCAAATAAACTGGAAGATGCTCTGGCCAATTTAGCAGCAATGTTCAAAGTCAGTTACCCAAATCATGCACCCAGTATAAGGATCTTTCGTTACAAGGATCCAACACACATTTTCCCAGCTCATTGTCTCACAACTGAAGATGTATCAAATGAAAGGTTGTGGTACTTCGACATCAAAAGATATCTTGAGAAGCAAGAGTACCCCGAAGGTGCTAAAATTTGTGATAAGCAGACTCTTAGAAGGTTGGCGTCTAAGTTTTTACTGTCAGGAGACGTTTTGTACAAGAGAAACTATGATTTGGTTCTGCTCAGATGCGTGGGTAGACATGAAGCAGAATCCATTATACGAGAAATACACGAGGGATCTTTTGGGACTCATGCCAGTGGGCATTCCATGGCCAAGAAAATCCTACGAGCAGGTTATTTCGGGATGACGATGGAAAGTGACGGTTGTGTATATGCCAAAATGTGCCACAAATGTCAGGTTTACGCAGACATGATACATGTTCCTCCCACTCCTTTGAATGTGATGACTTCACCATGGCCCTTTGCAATGTGGGGTGTCGATATGATTGGGCGAATCGAGCCGAGCGCTTCAAACGGACACAGGTTTATCCTCGTTGCTATTGACTACTTCACCAAGTGGGTGGAGGCGGCTTCGTACAAGAATGCGACCAAGCAAGTTGTCACTCGTTTCATCAAAAGAGAGATCATTTGTCATTATGGAACTCCTAACAAGATCATCACTGATAACGGGTCAAATCTCAACAACAATATGATGGAGGAAATGTGCGAAGAATTCAAGATCGAGCACCATAATTCATCACCTTATCGGCCGAAGATGAATGAGGCAGTTGAAGCCGCTAACAAGAACATAAAGAAGATTGTCCATAAAATGGTGAGAACATACAAAGATTGGCATGAGATGTTGCCTTTTGCCCTGCATGGCTATCAAACTTCGATGCGTACTTCCACAGGGGCAACTCTGTTTTCACTAGTCTATGGTATGGATGTGGTACTCCCGATCGAAGTGGAGATTCCTTCCTTAAGGGTTCTGATGGATACTAAGCTTGATGAAGCTGAATAGATTAAAACGAGACTCGACCAACTCAATCTCATCGAAGAAAAACGCCTGGAAGCCATTTGTCACAGTCAGTTATATCAACAACGTCTCAAGAGAGCATTTGACAAGAAGATTCGACCTCGAGAGTTCCACACATGTGACCTGGTCTTAAGAAAGATTCTCCCAATCCACACTGATCCAAGAGGCAAGTGGACTCCCAACTATGAGGGACCGTACATCGTGAAGAAAGCTTTCTCAGGAGGTGCTCTAATCCTGACAGGCATGGATGGGGAATACATTATGCTTCCAGTCAATTCAGGCTCAGTCAAAAAATACTACGCATAAAAGGACCCGCTAAGTCGAAAACCGAAAAGGGCAACTTAGGAAAAAGTTAGGGCTAAAAAAGAAAAAAAAGGAATAACCCGCTAAGTTAAAAACCCAAAAGGGCGGCTTAGGCAAAAATGGGTGTCCCGGTGGATTGAAAACCCGAAAGGGAGATCCAGGAAAAATTTAGGGACAAAATAAAAGCGAGAGACTGCAGTCTGAATACTCTTCATGCACACCCTCTTAATTCAGGATGGATCAATCTAGCTATTATCCTTTGGAAGCACGACACTAGGACGACCCAGGATACGAGAACTATAGCAATAACAATTTTAACGGAAGTTCGAGATTTTCTCATTGCCATTTTACCCGTTGTATTTCTTTTCTTTTCCGCAACTTCCTCATTTAGGAGTTGTTTCTATGTATGAATGCCCATTCACGGGCCAAACTCATTAATAAAAATTTGCCCTTCCATTAAAAAATCTTTGTTATATTATTTTACTTTATTCTTCGTATGTGAATTGTGATTTAAATTCTTTGTTAAGCATTGCATTGAAAACAATAAGTCAATAATAATCACGAGCTAAGATGTGAAACACTACATTACATGGATATGAAGGCATCCCAAGGGAATGCCACGGTGTTCAAACGTTTGTTCTTCCTATGCAGGTAGCAAGTTATAACGGTCGCCTTCACCAAGATCTCATCCTCATCGCCTCCTTACAATCAACCGAGCGCCCGATTCTCCCACACGGTGAGACTTGGGGCATTTAGTTGGGATCCACGTCTCTTTTCGGATATTCAAAAAATTCCAACCTGTGAAGGAGGTCAGATCAAGTTACTTCTCCTCAGCAAGATTTAATCCCCCGATGAACTCGACAAGGTTAACCCTTTTCTCTCAAAATTCCAAGCACCAGCACATATTAGTACCTCAAGATGAAGAGCAACAGATCCCAATGAGCTTTTGGCACTTTACATACAATAATCATCACGACATATTGCATTGCATCCCCAAACGCATAATATATCCATGGATCATCATGTCACATTTCAAATGCATATGAAGCATGAGCCAGATCAATCCCAAATCCATCCCAAATCAACAAAACATCCCCACAAAGAATATCATCCTCATAATTCCCAGTTAATATCTGTTATTACATTACCAACTAAAATAAACCATGGTGTCAGTACACCGTACTCCCCAACCCTCAATACTCACGTTATCTTTTCCTACGGTCATAGATCGTCGGTAGATCTTACCCTCGTTTTACATTTCCTAAGGTTGTAGATCGTCCGTAGATCTTACCTCCTGTTGTACCCCAAAATTTGCCCTCCCATATTCTCCAAGATTTGCTAAGAGCATGCTTCAAAATCTCCCAAGGGTTGCACAGTCCAATTGCCTCCTAACAGTCAAAAATTAGGGTTTTGGTTCTGGCAAAGAAATTGAAGTTTCGAAGGGTCCAAACAAGTCCCACATTCCTATAAACATTGTCAAGCATTCATATGCCAAGTTTCAAGACTCACAGCACCAGATTGCACAGTCAAAAACCCTAATTGCTTCACAGTCAACTGCAGGGGCAAAATGGTCATTTGACAGTCAAAAGTCAAAAATTTTGGTCAACATCTTATTTTGAAGCCACAAACATCATTTGATCAATTCTTGATCATGATTCTCAAGGCATGGCTCAAAAAGTCTCAAGATGCAAAAGTTTCTATTTTTGGACAGTTGAAAAAGTCAACTGCAAATTGACTAGGGCATAACTTCAACATGGTTTATCAGAAAAATTCCATCCGAAGCTAATTTTGAAGAGAATGACATTTCCTACAACTCATCTTCACACTTCAAGTCCAAGAAATTCTCTCACAAAAAGTTATCAACCTCAACATTATAGGTCATTTTCAAAAGTCAACAAAAAGGCACTTTAAGTCAAAGACCATAACTTGAGATTGGTAAATCAAAATGACATGGGACCAAAGGCATTGGTTAGAGGACTTCAAGACCTTTCCAAAATGTCCAAGAACATGATCAAATCTTAAAAATTGAGCAAGATATGCCTTGTGGAAGTTGGGAAATTTTTGGGAATTTTGAAAAGTCAACTTTGCTTCAAATGCCTCAAAATTGTTAATGGGCCTCAATTTCTTCCATGAATCATTACCCAAAAGCTATGCACGACCCATTAAGCTAAAAGGGAGTTATTTTCTTATTTTTAATTAATTAATTGAATTTCTAATCCTATTAATTCATTTAACTAAATTTAAAAATAAGAAAAATACTAAATCAATGTTTTTAAATCCTTTTATGCAGCAAATACCTTCCACATGTGATAGAGATTTCGTGCACCTTCTCAAGGGGACAAAATCATCTAAATTTGGCAAGATTTCAATGGAAAAAGGATTGAAAAAGATATGGAAAAATCAAATATTTGAATCATGAATGCAAAGACTTTGGGCCTGTTTTTTTGACCTAATTCATTCACACATATATGCATAATCAAGACCTAATCCTAACACACGAAAAAGATGCTCAAGGAGGCCAAACAAAATTGCAAATTTTCATTAAAAAGCTTGAAACTGATTTCATGGTTAGGGGACAATTCAAGGTCTAAAAACGATTCTAATACATTGGTAGACCTTCCAGGAACCTGTTAGCATCAAGAGTCATTCCAAACGCGCTGAGAATCAGAAGATACAGATCATACGGTTTGCCCAAAATTCTTGAATTCAATACGACAATTCATGCATTTTTAATCATGTTTCTTGAGTGATTTATGCTAATGCTAAATTTCTGAAGCTAATGACCTAACTCAATTGAATTATTAATGCCTGTATCGTGATTCACCATTGACGGATTTTAGGGTTTCAGAGTTCCAAAATTGGGGCTTTACATAAGGTATAAAATTGGACCACCAAACCAGTGCAGGCAAACTCGTTGTATCAAGACGAAGCAAGCTCATACCTCGCGCTCAATTTATGGTCAAGCATACTCTAATCGCTATTTTCTGCAGGATGCGTTTAGTGGGGGTTTAAAACCCCCGCTATCTCTTTTCTGTTTGCAGGCAAAACAGAGAAGAAACAGGCGTGGCTTGTTACTATTGGGCCATTCAAATAATTTAGCGCGTTTTTTTTGTTTTCTACCAATAACGTTTGTTTTTCTTATATATTATTTATATTCCGTTGTACTAACAAAGATGTCAAGTAGCTCAGTTGGTGAGAGAAGGTTGTTGCAAGCATTGGGACCTGGGTTCGATTCCCAGGTCCCCCACTTATTCCATATTTTTTCCATTAACGTGCCTCTATGCAGCGCCCATCATTCAGTCTACCATGCATCCCAATGCAGTGGCTTGACAAGTGGATTCTTGATCAATCAAAAGGCTAGAACGTGCAGCCTACCATACACATTCAGTCAACCACATGCATGCAAACGTGGAAAGTCAAACGGGCTTCCTGTTCTTGGGCCAAGATCCTTCCAATAACACCTCTCAAATGGGCCAGATACCCCCCCAATGTTTGTATATCTTTTAATTTCTTTTCTTTTCTTTTCTCTTTTTTTAATTCTTTTGATCACTTTTATTTAATTTACTTCAAATAATTTTCTTTTCATAATAAAACCAGAAAATCATAAAACAAAAAATATGTTTTATTAATATTAATTTCTATTAACTTTGTAAATAAATTTTAATAATCAAATTAGTTAATTTTAGGTTTTCAACTTTAATGTTTTTTTCTTAAATAAACTAAAAATATAGAAATTAGGGTTTTAGTATTTTTATTCTTTTTCTTAATAAATAACCTTTTTATCATTATTAATTATTAATTATTTTGTAAATACTCTTGTAATTAAACAATTAGTAAATTAGGTTTAAACTTAAATATTTTTCTTTAACAAATTAAAAATAGTGTAGAATTAGGGTTTCTAATAATAATTAAGGTTCCTTCTTTATTTCCATTAAATAAAATAAAACCATAAAAAACATTCCTTTTCTTATTAAATAATTAATTAATTTTCAATTTCAATTTAATTTCTTTAAAGGGTCCAACGCCCTCGCACATTCGATTCCAATTTCTTTTCTCGCGCGTTTGTTCTTATTTTTCTTTTTAATCTTATGTAATTGCCCCAAAGCCTTGTAATAGTAATTAGGACATTTACTTTCCGCATTTTTATCGGGTCTTGGTTAATTTGGCGATGTATAGACCCGCGCCTTGTAATAGCGTAGGACCTTTATTTTCCGCATTTTAATTTCCGCACCTTTTAACTGCTAATCACATGGAAGAATGAATGGCCCAAATAAAATCAAAGCGTAGCTCACCCAATGCATGACAAGATAAAATATAACTGAAAATGACACACAATTCACACACCACTTCTAGGGTACGCCTCACTGTTGCCTTTCCCCTCGAAACGTGGTCGTCGAGTATAGGACGTCTTAGTGAGTCCTTATGTTCCATTGATCTAGTTGCCTCAAAACAAGTTGCCTCGAAACGGCTGCCTCAGAATAGTTGCCTCAAAACGGTTGCCTCAGAATAAAAAGGATCAATGGCATAAGGGTAGCTTCTAAGGTGTCTTACCGTTGCTCGGTGACCACACTGTCCCTACGAACGAATTGACCCGAACACCTCCAACGGTGGTGCTACCTATCTCTCAATGGTGGGATGGCACTACCTTAAGGACATTTACACAGCATAATTCCTTAGGGTAGGTAGATGACTCGTAGATACTTGCTCTAATTCAAAACAAATCAAAAACTCTTTTCACACCGACACTTTTCAAAAAGCTTTCAAAAACAACTTTTCAAACACTCTTGAGGACTGATACAAGAGTCGATATGAAATTTTAAACTCACTCACGATTGAAAAGCAAACAAACATTTTGAAAACACAACTGAGCAAGTATCTAAGAGCCCATGGATAACCATGGATAGAAAGGGTGCTAACACCTTCCCTTTCTATAAATCTACCTCCCGAACCGAGAGCTAATCTCAATAAGGAATTTTTCTGTGCTTTTGTCCTTTCCATATTTGAGAAAATAAAAGACGGTGGCGACTCTTGCTTCCGCGACATTTCGCGAAACCAGTGTTAAACAGTCAGTTCCAGATCCACCGATCAAAGAACTGGCGACTCTGCTGGGGATGAAAATTTAAGTGAGGTGTACCTTAGGACTAGGATCACTTGTGTTTTCAATTGCTTTGACTTGTTTGCTTTATTATTGTGGGACTGCCTTGGGAGTTCTATAGATCCTAACCCGGATCTGGGGATACCTTCTTAGAAAGTAGCAACAAGGCTGTGAGGGAACTGTGCGGGGTATACCGACATGGTTGAAACAGTCTGCTACGTTGATGTGGCACTTTGGTGTGTACCGGTAACCCTTGAGTTCAATCAAGGAGAGTACGGGGCCTCCGCGTGATGTCGTGAAGCATCAACTGACCTTAGGAACCTTAATTGAACTATCTTGGCCTCTTTAGGGTAGTGAGATAACTGACTTTGGTGCAGTCCGAGGTTGGTTGATACTCGATACTACACTCAATTGAGGGTTGTTTTCTTGGAATATTTCGGTCGCCAGTTCAGTGGCTAAATCGAAACGATGAACAATGAAAGCAATCCAGTGATATTGGGACCCTTAGAACCCGGTTACTTCTGATAGGACAGGTTGAGCCCACCAACTTCAAGAGGGTAATACCTAGACCCCATGCTGGCCTAAACTCTAAGGGCTCTTTGTGTGACTTGTGTGCTTTCAAACTTGACTACTTGCATACTTGTTATCTGACACTTGAGTTTCTTGCAGGTTTTGTTTACAATCCTTAATCTGGACTTATAACAGGGTTTACCTACATCACTCCATGCATAGCATAACATCATACCATTGCATACATCCTGCATAAGGACTAACCCATTTCAAGGATCTCAAGGGCTTGTGATGCAGGTCATGATGAATCAAACGTCTAGCAAGGGGCAAAGAGGATTTATTTTCCTCTAGCCAAGGTTGTCAGAGGCTATGACCCACTTGATATGGTGAGCTTTGACACTTGAAGAAGGTTCCCCGAGCCAAAATTGTCAGGGGCTATGACCCACTCGATATGATGAGCCTTGACCCTTGAAGAAGGATTCTCAGCAACATGGAGTTCCTTCAATCAAGCTACAAATTCAAATGCTAACAATCTTCTTGTTTACCCTGCGAGGTCCTTGAAAACATTGCATACATATCATACATATCATTGCATTACAGGTACCCTTTTGACAGGTCACTCACCATTTTCGCTGTTTATTTCAGCAATGACTTTCCAACCGGACAACCAAGATCTCCGGGCTCAGAACGCCCAACTGCAAGAAATGTTCTTGAACCTATCCCAGGGGCAAGAAGAAATAAAGGCTCTCCTCACAAGGAACTTGACCCTAGGGAATGCAGGGGGTATCAGGAACGATCAGCTGGAAGGGCTACATATTGAGTTGGCAACCATGAAGATCCAAATGATGGGACAGTTGATGGGCCAAATGACTCTCATTCAGGACTTAGCTCAAAAACAAGAAGAGCTCCGGGTCCTCGTCACCAAGCTGCTTCAAAATAATCCAGT
The DNA here is from genome assembly GCA_948472305.1 of Vicia faba. Taxonomy (NCBI): domain Eukaryota; kingdom Viridiplantae; phylum Streptophyta; class Magnoliopsida; order Fabales; family Fabaceae; genus Vicia; species Vicia faba. Next base: position 1,441,864,874 of record OX451741.1, on the reverse strand, counting down.
GGGGCAAACAACCAAGGTTGAAGTTCCAGTCATCATTCAACCACATGCGGGGCAAGAAGACAAAGGAAAATCTCCTCAGCTTGCTTCAGGGTCACGAGCCCAGCCTCAACGGGGTAGTCAGCGTAAACGATATACGCCTGGAAGACATTTCTCGGAGACTGATATACCATCATCCTTTATACTGAAGCGCTTGCTGGAGGTAAATCTGATCACCCTAAAGGACCCTCCTAAGAATCCGAATATGACACCTTCAAGGTATAACCCCAACACCCACTGCGCTTATCATTCAGACAGCTCGGGGCATGCTACAGACGACTGTTGGACCTTGAAGAACAAAATCCAGGACTTGATTGACGAAGGGGTACTGGAGTTCATGCCAGATGGCGAGATGAAGATCTTCCGCTGAGAATTATCCATTTAAGATGACTAGTTCAAACTAGAGGATTTTTGTTCATTAGAATTTTTCAAGTTGTAATTTTCTTTTGATTGTTCAAACAATTATTGTCATAGTAAACTTTACTACTTTATCAATGCATCGCATATGTCTGTTTTGAACCCATATATTCGCAAACTGTTTTCATATTTTTGTGATGTTCAACTCTCAATTAATAATTCTAAGCCTCTTGAGGGAGGATGACGAAAACGATACCACGATCCTTACAGTATGCTTTTGAACAGACCCCGCTGATGAGGTACAAGCATTGTTTCAATCCCTAAACACCGGAGTTATAAGGAAGATAATCCCTCGTCAACCCCTCTGAGCCAAAGAAGTAGGAGTTTTCTTCTTTTCGAAAATTAAAACACTTAATCATAACCTGGGGCAGGGTAGTTCTCTCAGTTGATCCAAGTGCATAACAAATGGCACCAAAGAGGTCCTTACAAAATAAAGAAAGACAGTAATGGTTCGGAATAATCAATAAAGAAAGGCAGTCATTATCTTTCAAAATAAAAACCCATAAAGTCAAAACCTATGAAGTAGACTTACAAAACTGGGGCATCTCGCTGACTGTAATCACAAAAGAACAGTTCAGGCAAAAAAAATAGGGATAATAAAAACCGAAAAGAAAGAGGTCATACAAACCCTCAACAAAAAAGGAAATGACTGCCTATTCAAAATAAACTGTCAGCATCCGAACCATCACTGGAATTTCAGAGCAAAGACTCAAACAAGGTCTAACGCACGATCAGCTGATTTTAGGTTTGAAGAACATCACGAAGAACGGGTGGGTACAAATAAATTTGAGCCTTTATCCTTTGTTTCTTTAACCGTGAACCAGGCCACGTTATAACCCTTAAAAGTCCTAGCTGAAGCATGGGTTAGTTCGAAAGCATACTGTTACCAAAGGTATCCTGACTCCTTAAGGCTTGCTATAAAATATTGAGTTGACATCACATTTTACAAAATTTGCTGGTTTTATTGAAAAATGCATTTTCAAAAATTTCAAGACAGACATAAGCTTTGCATTCTTAAGATAACATTGTTTGCATATGACTATTTGTTTGAATAGCATAGAGGTTTGCACGACGAACATCCAGTGAACAAAAGACTTCTCAACAAAGAGGTCACCTCAAGTGGAACAAAAGCACCTCCAATCAAAGGGGCATGGCCTGATCTTTGTCCATCATCTGGGGCAATCCAGTCAAGATTCAAGGAATCTCTCAAGATGCAGAATAGCCAGGGGAAAACCTCCGCCTGAGCCACTTGGGGCATTGGACATGAATTCCCAGCAACAAACCTTGCATGACCAAACATCTTCTGGTAGCGTGGCAACACAATAACAGGGGCACCTCCCTACATCCTGAGAGGATGGACATAGTCGAAAAAAAAAATACTATGCATAATCAAAGACCCGCTAGGTTGACACACCTAGGCAAAAATAAGGGCTTCCCGGCGAACCAAAAGGGTTCGGGCAAAAATAAGGGATGAAATGGAAAAAAATATGTACACCCGGTAAGTCGAAAACCTGAAAAGGCGGCTTGGGCAACAAAGGGTATCCCGGTGGACTGAAAACCCGAAAGGGCAGTCCAGTCAAAAATTAGGGATCAAGAGCGTACGACTATGTCCCGTCATCTCGTCACTTGCCTACCAAAAGAAGATTTGTCGATCGGCAGTCACCAAGCACCTCTACAGGGTATCTTCCTCTCCCACAACAGAAACAGAGGCAATAGTGGTTTGTCTAAGCGATCTAATTGCTCTGTCCACCAAGGTACTAAGGTAGGTTCAGCTGAAGAACATAACCAATATATCTAAATTCCCCAGAGAGTGAGCCAGTAAGTCAATACATTCTCCCCAAGCAGAGTTATCCTGTCAACCTCAAGGAAGTTAGGTATCCCTAACAGATCTCAACTTGCCTCAGCGGAGTATTTGAACATTCTTAACAAGCATCCCAGGCAATCTTGATCTAAGATTGTTCCCCGGCGGTATATCAGACATTCAGTGGAGCCACTTCCCCAGTGCATCTCAAATTAATTTCCCCAGGAGAGTCCAGCATAGTTCAAGATTTCCCCAGGACAATTTGAATCATCTCCCCAGCAGTAAGTGTAGCGATAAAAAATGTAGCAGGGTAAATTGGAGATCGAATATTTGATTAATTCGTCTCACAAAAGCAAGAGTCGCCACCGCGCTTTATTATTTCCAAGGGAAAAGGGAAAAGAGCGAAATAAAACCCTAAGTATGCAATGTAAAATAATACTTTCTAAAAGTAATAAAAATACAAAGCGTTTTTGAAAAGAGATCTATGGTTCGGGGGTTGGTTATACAATGGGAAGGTATTAGCACCCAATGTATCTATAGTACTCTATAAGAACCTTTTGAAATATCTGTTTATAAAAATTCGTTTGTTTGATCGAAATAAATTGTTTTGGCCGAAAAGGGGTACGGACGGGTTTTTGAAGGTGCGACGACCTAATGTCGAAGTTTTGGCTTAAAAGGTATAAGTTTTGAAAAGATTGAATATTTGAGGAAAAATTGTCTTAAGTTTTAATGAGATGCAAATGTTCGCGTGATTGGACTTGAGGACATGAAGTCAACAAATTTAATCATTTTTCCCTTGGATTTAGAAGTAAACAGAATAACCAAGTAAAGACGAAATAATTAAACAGAAAATTTATGCAGATAATGATTAAATTATAACAATGATTAAATAACAAATTAAATGATGTGAACATGCATTTTTTAGATTTTTGTTTAATATGTATAACGCAGGAGAATTAATTAAATACAATGTTTTTTTTAAGTTTTTATTATATGTATTTTTTAATATGGATATAAAGCAAGAGAATTAATTAAAGAAAATAAAATGTTTTTAGTTCTTAAATTCTATTTTTTTTTATATCTTTTTGTATTAGTATTAACTAAAGCGAGAGAATTAATTAAAGGGAATAAAACATTTTTTAAGTTTTTTATTTTATATGTTTTTTAGAATTAATATAAAATATTATTTTTAAGAGTTATTAAATAATTAAACTAAATTAAAACTTAAAAGTTATTTAACTAAACCTAATAAAAAATACTAAAATTACTAGATTAAACCTAAAGTTAAACTAATAAAATGATCCCATTATTTAAAAATGTTTTAATTAAATTATACCTCTTATTCTTGATTAAACTTACTAATTATCTAACTTAATAAACTTCTAAAAGAAAAACTAAAGGAAAATAAATAGAAAAAAGTATATATAAAAAATATAGGGTAGATAATAAATAATTTATATGGGCTAAAAGGTTTTAAAGGGCCCAAACAGAAACAAGTAAAAATGGGGGGTGCCTAAGGAAATTTGTGTGGGCTTAGGTGGAAGCAGGGTCCATACGTTTTATAATTGTTTTTTAGGGTTAAACATAATGTGTTTAGTATTGAGAGAAAGGGATTAGGGTTCTTGGTGTACAGAGGCGCCATTCGTGCACCCTTCACTTCATCTTCTTCGCCTTTTGCTTTGCTTTGCTGCTCTCATGAAAGCGCCTTCTTCTTTGCCTTCCCTTGCCCGAGCCACCAACGCCTCCTCTCCCCAGTGTCGCTCCGTGAAACGGTGTAGAGGTGATGATTCGTTCTTACAGTGCATTAGGTTTTATGATTTTTGTTGCATGTTTATGATTTGGTGTTCATTCTTGATTCTGACTTCATTTTTCTTGCATGATTTTGTTGAGATGGTAAAAAAAAAGGAAAGGGAAAAAACAAGGCTACCTTTAATGGAGGAGAGGGAGAGGCGTTATGGAGACTGGATGGCGAGGGGATGGCGCGTGATGCTTTGACTGGAACCTGGTACTCTGTCTTTTTCTCTTCTTGCTTGCTTCCATATATTTGATGCTTGGTTGCCTTGATGTTTGGCCTATGAATAATTTTCTTCTCTTCTTCTTCACTGTGATTCTGTTGCTTCTCTTAGTGGCCTATGATGAATACTGAGGTTTGATGCTTTGGACATGCTAGTGTTGAAATATTGTTTTGACTAGCTTCTTTTCTTCCTTCTTTATGTGATTCTGTTGCCTTTGTTAATGGCCTATGATGAATACTGAGGCCTTGCCGGTTTGGACATTGATTTATGGTTTATGTTTTTGGTTTAAGGTTGAAAGTGTTCTTGGCTGTAAGGCTTTACTGGTTTGGTGAGGCTTGACAGATTTTAACAGGTTATGGTAGCAGGCTTGTGGTTTAGGCCATGAGGTTTTGAAATGGCTATGATTTTTGGTGATGGCTTTACTAGTGTATGCAGGTTTGGAATGGTTTTAGGCCATGAAGTCTTACTGGTTTATGCAAGTTATGTTGGGTATACTGTTTTTTTTGTTTTGGTAATGGTTCTACTGGTTTTTGGCCATGTTGGTTGAGGTTTTCTATGGCTTAAGCAGGTTATTGAGGTTTTCGTTTAGGCCTTGAAATGGTTATTGATTTCTATGGCTTAAGACAACAGGTTTTGGTCATGTTGGAGATAGAAGGTTTTTCATGGTTTAGGCCAAGGTTGTTGTTTTGGTAATCGAAACAGGTTTATGGTTTTGGTTTAGCTTTTGTTTGACAATTTTTCTTGAAGGCTTCACACAGGCTTTGAACTCTCTGAATTTTTGAAGGGGGTTTGTTGTTATATCAGTTTCTTTCCTTGAGGCTTATGGTATCAGGTTCTGAATATTTTTAATATTTTCTTTGCTTTGACCTCTGCATACCATACTGTTTTATCAGTTTTGTTTTGTATCCTCTTTCATGCTTTCTTTCTTCTTACTGGATGCTGCTGATTTGTTTGTTATCCTATTCCTGCCTAAGGCCAAAACCTGTAAAACCCAACACTCTTCCTCTCTTCTCTCTCTTAGTACAGATTGACATTAAAATGATATGTACTTTATTTGGTTCTGAAAAAGCATGCTGGAAAATGATGAGAATGGAAATATATTATGCTTGCATATTAGTTTAAACTGCATATTTTCTCTTTGTCTACTGCAATGTAACAGTAAGGAGCCTATTGTATTTTGACTTCTTCCCCCATGTTTGCATGTTTACGTTGGAATTTTGGAAACTTGCATATGCTGTTTTGTATTATGCTTTTGAAATATGCATGGGATTTGAAACATGCAGTTGGCTTTTTTAATTATGCAGTTTTCAATAAAAATGCAATTTTGACAAAAAAATGAATTTGTGCATATTTAAATTTGTGCATTCATTTTTATCAATAAAAATTCATCCCTTTTTGTGAACCGGGAGAAATCCCGTGATTTGCAAAAAGGGTAAAACTGATTCCAGCCGTTTGCTTTTAATGATGAACACTAAAATTAATTTTTTTTGCTTTTCATTATTTATTTATTCCTGACTTTTTCCTTTTAATTCTTTTGCAGGTAAAATTAAATGATCATCAAAGAATTATTGGATAGAAGATGAAGATTTAGAAACTTAGGAAAATTAAAATAGTTTTTATTTCATTTTAAACATTGTAAAAATTATTATTGTAAATACGTTGTAAATAAATACGGTATTTGAACAACAATTGTAACAATTAGAATAAAATGAATAAAATTCTATTATTTTCCAGTTAATTATTTTCTTCTTTCCAATTATTTATTTTACCATTTATAATTCTTTAAATTATATAATAACTGAAAATCAAATTCAAATTATTTAAATTTAGAATGATAAATAATTAAACAAACATCATCTCTTCAATTAATTATTTCATTATTTATAATTCTTCTAAATTATAATAATTGAAAATAAAATTTCAATTATTTAAACCTAGAACAATAAATAATTAAATAACATCGTTTGATCAATTAATAACCTTCTTTTCAAATATTTATTTTATTATTTAAAAATCTTTAAATTATATAATAATTGAAAAGAAAATTTCAATTATTTCAATTTAAGATAATAAATAATTAATAAACATTGTCTGATCAATTAATATACCTCTTTTCAAATATTTACTTTATTATTTATAAATCTTTAAATTATATAATAACTGAAAAATAAATTCCAATTATTTAAATTTAAGATAATAAATAATTAATAAACATTGTCTGATCAATTAATAAACTTAGCGTTCAAAAATAAACAGCTCTCGACTTGAAAAAGTTATGAATTTTAAAATCAATAGATCAAAACGCTTGCAATGTAATGATGCAGATGGGAGATGGTATCTTAGGTCAAAATTTGGGGTACAACAGCTGCCCCTATTTAAGTTTCTTCTATCCGGAGATATGAAGATTAAAATCTTCGTTTCGACGAGATTGAAGGTACTTAAATACATAATACGCAAATTTTTGCCCTAAGATACCGCCATTATGTTTGATATGAATGTAGTGATTGAATTCACAGGGAAGATTATTGTATGAAACAAGATAATGCTGGAGAAATCAAACACCAACAAAACACAGGGACATGGATTATGCACTACTGGGGAAGCGAGCCATCGACTTCAAATGACAGACTCTTGACGGCGAATAAAATTGAGGGAATACGACCTCTGACCCTAACAAAGAAGGCATCTTGCATAGGCCATAAAACAGATTATTGACCCAAAACAGTGAGTTCACAACTCAAGGTCAAAGATAGACGAAAAGGTATCAATTTTCTGATAATGGATTACCGACTTCTGAAGGTAAAGATTCATGACAAACTTCTTTGCGAGATTTACAGAGATATACTCATTAAGGCTGAAATAATAAGATTGTAGATACACAAGCTGCTCAAATAAAGAAGTTGTCACTTGCTGTCTTCCCAAAAATATTATGACATACAAGCTGCTCAAATAAAGAGGCTGCCACTTGCTGTCGTCCAGGGATGTCAATAACATGCAAGCTGCTCAAACAAAGAAGCCGCCACTTGCTGTTTTCCAAGAAAATACCAATAACATACAAGCTGCTCAAATAAAGAAGCTGCCGCTTGCTGTATTCCAGAAAAATACCAATAACATACAAGCTGCTCAAATAAAGAAGCTGCCGCTTGCTGTATTCCAGAAAAATAATAACGTACAAGTTGCTCAAATAAAGAGACTGCCGCTTTCCATTTTCTAACGATGTCTATAACGTACAAGTTGCTCATGAAGAGACCGCCGCTTGTCGTTTTCCAAAAATAATAACGCACAAGTTGCTCGTGAAGAGCTGCCGCTTGTCGTTTTCCAAAAATAATAACGCACAAGTTGCTCGTGAAGAGCTGCCGCTTGTCGTTTTCCAATAATAATAACGCACAAGTTGCTCGTGAAGAGCTGCCGCTTGCCGTTTTCTGAAAATAATAATAACGCACAAGTTGCTCGTGAAGAGCTGCCGCTTGTCGTTTTCCAAAAATAATAACGCACAAGTTGCTCGTGAAGAGCTGCCGCTTGTCGTTTTCCAAAATAACTCAGAAGGAAATTGCGACGACACTGGCAGAGAATAAAATCTTCGTCAAAGAGAATCATGAATCCATCCTTCCCTAGGAGATCACATACTTAACTGTGCAAAATAAATGCACCATTCGTCTAGGTCGCGATTTCACTGGGGAAAATCATGAGATAACCTATGCAAGAGACAACAACTTCATCCAGGAATAACTAGAGAGAAAACAGTCAAACAAGACTCCACCCAATGAGAAAGTAACTTGATTGGGGATTCATCTTATCCAGAAATGGACAGGGTAGGCTAAATCAAAAATCATCCACGAGGATTAGCTCAGTTGGGGAATTTAGAAAGGAAGCACATTTTCTGCCTAAGCTAACCTTCTACTTGGAAAGAAACATGTACGTTGTTTGAATAAACAGAGTACAACCAAAATCAACGGCAAATGTGAATATGCATATTGATGTAAGTGTAAATGAGTAAATGAATGTTATGCTGACGAAACGAGCAGACGGAATATCTTGAAGACAACAAGATGTCACAACATAATAGATACTCGACCAATCTTAAAAAGACGGAAGATAACTGGAACTGGAAACACAAAACAACATCGGAGCGCACCACGCTACAAGGCTCAAATCTTCTGAGGAGGAAAGCATTCAAATCCAATCTTCTAATGCCAATAGACCACTGGCATGAGACAAAGCGTACCACACTTCAGAAATCTCCCAAATGATAACCAAAACAACACTTAACTGGAACAACTGGGGAGTCAACCAACTTAGTACCACCAGAAACACAAGTTTACACAATCAACACCTCATGACGATTTTGAAATAAAACATGTTCATCATGCAAGGATTAATTACTGTATTGTTTTGCATTTCATGGCTTGACCATCCTCGGAACAACTGTTAATATTCCTTTCGTTATTCACGACACATTTTTTTTAATAAGAATACTTCAAATAACTTTGTTTCAAATTTTTCTGTAAAAATTAAAATTTTGCCCACAAAAGGTAAATGCTCAAATTTCATTAATAATATGGTAGTTCGCTAACAATGCGACTCCAACGGTTTACAAAAGTTTGGGAAATAGTACATGAAAGAAAGGGTTACATAAAAACAATGATCATTATTCTCCCTAACAACTTCGAATTCCGAAATGTGTTCAAATACCAAGACTGGGATGACCAAAAGCTTGCCTAAGCCGCCCCTTCGGGTTTTCAACTTAGCAAACTGTCAACTCAAACCTAAGCAAAATATTTCTTGACTGCGTCGACGTTCAAGGGACGCGGGAGCTCTTCACCGTCCATATTGGTGAGAATCAAAGCACCTCCAGAGAAAACTTTCTTGACGACGTACGGTCCTTCATAATTCGGAGCCCACTTGCCCCTAGAATCAGGTTGGAAAGATAATATCTTCTTGAGCACAAGGTCACCTTCTCTGAACTCGCGTGGTCGAACCTTCTTATCAAAAGCCTTCTTCATTCTCTGCTGATACAATTGACCGTGACACAACGCTGTCAATCTCTTCTCTTCAATTAAATTCAAATGATCATATCTACTTTGACACCATTCAGCCTCAGAAAGCTTAGCTTCCATCAACACTCTCAAAGACGGAATCTCAACCTCCACGGGGAGTACTGCTTCCATACCATAAACTAGGGAAAATGGGGTTGCGCCTGTTGAAGTTCGAACTGAAGTACAGTATCCATGTAAAGCAAACGGAAGCATTTCATGCCAATCTTTATAAGTTACCACCATCTTCTGGATAATCTTCTTGATGTTCTTGTTAGCAGCTTCAACTGCCCCATTCATCTTCGGTCTGTAAGGAGAAGAATTATGATGTTCGATCTTGAACTCTTCACAAAGCTCTCTCATCATCTTGTTATTCAAATTCGAACCATTATCAGTGATGATCTTGCTCGGAATACCGTATCGACAAATGATCTGATTCTTGATAAACCTGACTACCACCTGTCTGGTTACCTTAGCATAAGATGCTGCTTCCACCCATTTAGTAAAATAATCAATCGCTACCAGGATGAAACGATGACCATTTGAAGCTTTGGGTTCAATCATTCCAATCATATCAATGCCCCACATAGAGAAAGGCCAAGGTGAAGATATAACGTTGAGGAGAGTCGGTGGCACATGTATCTTGTCCGCATAAATCTGGCATTTATGACATTTCTTCACATATTTGCAGCAATCAGATTCCATTGTCATCCAATAGTAACCAGCTCTCAACATCTTTCTAGCCATTGCATGTCCGTTGGCATGAGTGCCAAAGGATCCTTCATGTACTTCTTGCATCAGCATGTCTGCTTCGCGTCTGTCTACACATCTGAGCAAGACCATGTCGTAATTCCTCTTATACAAGACTTCTTCATTAAGGAAGAAACTGCTTGCTAATCTTCTCAACGTCTTCCTATCTTTATTGGATGCCCCAGGCGAGTACTCTTAAGTTTGAAGAACACGTTTAATGTCATAGAACCATGGTTTGTCGTCGGTGACCTCTCCTACCGAGAACACATGAGCAGGTCTGTCTAGGCGCATAACTCTGATCGTAGGCACATCGTTCCAACCATTCACTTGAAACATTGAAGACAAAGTAGCTAAAGCATCAGCCATTTGGTTCTCATCTCTAGGGATATGATGTAATTCCACTTTGTTGAAGAAAGTTAACAATCTTCTAGCATAACCTCTGTAAGGGATCAGACCAGGATGACGAGTCTCCCATTCTCCTTTGATCTGATTGATCACCAATGCCGAATCTCCGTAAATATCAAGAATCTTAATCCTTAAATCCACTGCTTCTTCGAGACCCATAATACATGCCTCATATTCCGCCATGTTGTTTGTGCAGTCAAACTTCAATCTCGCCGTGAACGGGATGTGAGTACCTCGGGGAGTGACGATGATTGCCCCAATTCCATTTCCATAAGAATTCACAGCTCCGTCAAATATCAAACCCCAATGGGATTCGGGATCAGGCCCTTCTTCAGGTAACGGCTCTTCACAATCCTTAGCTTTCAAGTACATAACATCTTCATCTGGGAAATCAAACTTGATGGATTGATAATCGTCAATTGGTTGGTGAGCCAAATGGTCGGCTAAAATACTCCCTTTGATTGCTTTCTGAGTGTGATACTCAATGTCATATTCAGATAACAACATCTGCCAACGGGCTATTCTTCCAGATAAGGCGGTCTTCTCAAAGATATACTTGATCGGATCCATTTTGGATATCAACCAAGTGGTGTGGTTAATCATATACTGGCGTAGACGGCGAGCAGCCCAAGCTAAAGCACAACAGGTTTTCTCAAGCAATGAGTACCGAGACTCATAGTCTGTGAATTTCTTACTCAGATAATATACAACATGTTCCTTTCTTCCAGTCTCATCTTATTGACCAAGCACACATCCCATGGAATCTTCCAATATAGTCAGGTACATAACCAAAGGTCTTCCTTCCACCGGAGGAATCAAAATGGGATGTTCAAGCAAATATTCTTTAATGCTATCAAAAGCTCTCTGACAATCTTCTGTCCACACACATCCTTGGTTCTTTCGGAGAAGCTTGAAAATCGGCCCACAGGTAGCAGTCATATGAGAGACGAATCTAGAAATATAGTTCAGTCTCCCAAGGAATCCTCTTACTTGTTTTTCCGTCTTGGGTGCGGGCATTTCCCGAATAGCTTTGACTTTATCAGGATCTACCTCGATACCTTTCTAACTGACAATGAAACCCAGAAGTCTTCCAGAACGAACACCAAAAGTGCACTTGTTGGGATTCAGACGGAGTTTATACTTTCTCAAACGCTGGAATAACTTCAATAAATGTTCCAAATGATCTTCTTCAGTTTGTGATTTGGCAATCATGTCATCTACATACACCTCTATCTCCTTATGCATCATGTCATGGAACAAAGCAGTCATGGCCCTTTGGTATGTTGCACCAGCATTCCTCAGACCAAACGGCATAACCCAATAATAAAAAGTTCCCCACGGTGTAATGAAAGCTGTCTTCTCCATATCTTCTGGTGCCATCTTGATTTGATTGTAACCAGAGAAACCATCCATGAAAGAAAAGACTTTGAACTTTGCGGTACTGTCGACCAATACGTCAATGTGCGGTAATGGGAAGTCATCCTTTGGGCTAGCTCTATTCAGATCTCTATAGTCTACACACATCTGGACTTTGCCATCTTTCTTAGCAACAGGCACTATATTGGCTAACCACTGAGGATAGACCGATGTAACAAGGAAACTTGCATTAATCTGTTTCTGAACTTCTTCTTTGATCTTGTCAGCCATATCGGGACGAGTCCTTCTCAACTTCTGCTTAATCGGCGGACATTCAGGTCTCAACGGTAAACGATGCTCCACAATATTGTTGTCCAAACCTGGCATATCTTGGTAGGACCAAGCAAACACATCAACATACTCTTTGAGAAGCTCCAACATTTTCTCTTTGAATTCTGGGATAAGCAAAGCTCCGACCTTGACTTCCTTTTTATCTTCTTCATCACCCAAATTGACCAACTCTATAGGCTCTTCAAACGGCTGAATAATCTTTTCATCGTGCTCAAGTAAACGGGAAATTTCATCAGGAATCTCTTCACTATCCTCTTCTTCGGCTCTGAACACAGGGAATTCAAAGTTGGGAGAGGGCATAGGATCATTGTTTTCAATGGTTAAGTCATGGATTAATCTGCACATATGATTATGCTTTATTTTAGAAATCGATTAATATGAATGTTGTACAAATGAAACAAAATATTATTATATTTTCCTATTACTACAAATTAATTTTCATTACTATTTCCCAGAAAAAGTGAAAAATAAAACAGTAGTGGACAAAATAACATTTTTATTTATTGAAGGGAAATACTTGAAACAAAGAGCCCGGACATTTCTCTTTTGCCTTGGGCAGAGCAAAAGGATTTATTTTCATCATAGCCCGACACAAATATTTTTCGCCTTGGGCAGAGCGAAAGTTTTTTCAAAAAAACAAAACAAAACATTACTCAGAAATGTGCATCACAACAGGAACATCAACATCAATCCAGTTCTGGCAAGCCACTCCGTGCGTCACAAAATCGGGTAAATCCTCTTCAGAATCGTCTCCTATGATAGCATCAACTTCAGGAGGAGTCGGATGGATAAAACCTGCGCTTCGGAAAACCTCTTGAATCGGACGAGTAACCACTTCCTGCTTGACTCTTGCAGACACGGGACGAAAACCAAGACCTTCTCCAGACTTGTTCCCAGGCAAAGTCAACACTTGGCCCCAACCTTCAGCCAAACCACTTTCAACCACACGTCGCGCATCCTCAAAAGAAGAAATAGATGCCCCTTGCTTCTTCACTTCATTCTTAGCGACAGATAGAGCTTGGAATTGGGTTCCAACATCCTCATCAGCATCAATAAAAGAGAAAGATGACAAATGGCTTACCACCATAGCCCGCTCTCCACCAATCATTACTAGCTTTCCATGCCTCACAAACTTCAATCTCTGATGGAGCGTGGAAGTGACTGTCCCTGCATCATGGATCCATGGACGACCCAATAGGCAACTGTAGGCGGCACGAATATCCATTACTTGAAAAGTGATCTGAAAAGTATAAGGACCAATTACTATAGGAAGATCCACTTCACCAATGACAGTCTTCCTAGAACCTTCAAACGCTTTGACAATTACCCCACTAGGTCTCATGGGAGCACCTTGATATGAGAGTCGAGATAATGTAGTTTTGGGCATTACATTTAACGATGAACCTGTATCTACCAACACACTTGACAAAGTATCATTTCCACAACTTATTGAGATATGCAAAGCCATATTATGGTTCCTTCCCTCCTCCGGGAGCTCTTCATCACTGAAACCAAGATTGTTACACGAAGTAATATTTCCCACAATTCCATCAAATTGATCAACCGTCACATCATGATCCACGAATGCCTGGTCCAAGACCTTCATCAAAGCTTCTCTATGGGCACCAGAATCTCTCAGTAAAGCAAGCAAAGAAATCTTGGAAGGAGTTTGCAATAGTTGGTCCACAATCTTATATTCACTTCTCTTGATAAGCTTCAGAATCTCATCATCCTCAGGGCGAGGGATAGGTTCATTGGATCGGCCTATCTCAACCCTTGGTTCAACATTTCTCGCTGGAATTTCCGCCGGTATGGGTCTCCTGACTTGAACTTCTGGTCTCTTCAAAGGTACTGCTGCAAAGACACGTCCACTTCTCGTAACTCTACTCACATCTGCGATGTTGACAAAAGACGGCCTTGTTGGTATAGGGACTTCTACCCCATTCTCAATCATTGTGGCATTATACTTATACGGTATAGCTTGGTCCGAGTTGTAAGGCACAGGACCAGGTGGGTAAATGATCAAAGGATCAACAGGTGCAGTCTGACTGTCGTAAATGATCTCTACTGATTCAGGCAAATTGAATTGTGGTATTATAACATTCACTTCATCCTCCAGATTTCTGTCATATGTAATAGTGATAACCCTCTGGTCTAACAACTTTTGAATATCCTCCTTCACAATAGGGCAATCAACCTCTCTTGAACAAAATTCACAAACGTCGTAATCATGCTGATGCCTAACAAAGGCAAGTCTTCTTAAACTCTGATGTAACCTGATCAACGACTCTCTTATGTGTTCAACTTGAAAAACTCGAAACTTTCCCGGACAACCTTCCACCATATTCACTGATGCTGCCCTATGTCGAGGCAAAGGATTATCTCTAACATTTGGATTAACATCCTTGAAAGACAAGATACCATTCTTAATGAACCTCTGCACGTCCGCCTTTAAAGCAAAACAACTTTCAAGGTTGTGCCCCGGCGACCCTTGATGATATTCACAAAACTGATCCGCCTTGTACCACGGAGAAGTACTATTTGGTGCGACAGAAGGAGGCTTTGTCGTTATGAGATTCTTTTTGATAAGAGCAGGGAACAATTCGGTATAAGTCATAGGAATGGCATCGAACTGCGGTTTTCTTGGTGAACGGTTCTGATTATTGAATGGATAAGCCTGTTGTCGAGGCTACTGCTGAAATGGTCGTTGTTGAGTTGGTGGGGTTTGATGAGTTGGGGTCATCAAAGCTGGGCGGACAGCCGGAGTGACTGCCGCAACGTGTGAGTAACCTCTCCTCGGTCTCCCTGGGAAGATTGTGCTGACATCCTGTTCTTTTCTTTTCAGGAAAACATTTCCAAACTTCTTAGTACTGCTAGACGGGCTTCCTTCTTTAACCAAACGCCCTTCACGAATCCCTTCCTCCAACCGCATGCCCATGCTTACCATTTCGGTGAAATCACTGGGTGCGCTGGCGATCATTCTTTCATAGTAAAAGGAACCTAAAGTCTTCAAGAATATCTTCGTCATCTCTTTCTCCTCAAGAGGAGGATAGATTTGAGCAGCAATTTCACGCCACCTCTGGGCGTATTCCTTAAAAGATTCTCCGTCTCTCTGCGACATCGCCCGGAGTTGATCCCTGTCCGGTGCCATGTCAACGTTATACTTATACTGGTGGACAAAAGCTTCTCTAAGATCGTTGAAGTTGCGGATCCGAATACTATCTAAACCCATATACCACTTTAGAGCAGCACCCGTCAAACTGTCTTGAAAATAGTGAATCAACAAGTCATGATCATCAGAATACGTAGACATCTTTCTCACGTACATAGTCAAGTGACTTCTAGGACACGAATCACCCTTATATCTCTCAAAGTCTGGCACTTTGAATTTTTCTGGAATCTTGACATTCAGAACTAAACAAAGGTCATGCGTGTTCTTCCCAAACAAATCCTTCCCCTTTAACGCTCTGAGCTCCCTCTGCATTTCTTGGAATTGGTCTTGAAATTCTTCCATTCTATCAAAAAGACCCAAACTTTCAGCAGGCTCGGCAGGATACATAGGTTCATTCAAGTATGGCACGGAGTGAACCACAGGAGCGACAGTTGTCATTACCGGTTGCGAAAAAGGTGTCACAGACGGGATTACCGACGGCATGGCAGTTGTCTCTGGTTGAGGAAGAGACAAAGCAGGTTGAAACAAAGGTTGTACGACAGGCTGATACCCCTCTGGCACAAAGTTGTAAGGCATTCCCCACGGAAAACCTTTCGGCATCTGATGCTGAAGCGGAGAGTTGATTTGAGTCACAGATGTTGGAACGATGACAATCTCAGAAACCACAATAGTTGAAGTCTGAATCTCAGCAGCCGTAGTCGATGGCTGATTCTGAAAAGCCACCAAACTTTCCACTAACGCAGTTAACTTTTCCATACCGACACGAAGGGTAGCGACCTCCTCACGAAGCTCATGGTTTTCCTGTTCCAGATCTTCCATCTTCCTCTGACGATTGGCTCGAGTATCGTATCGATGAGACAGCTTGACAACCTTTGGAGTGGAAAAAGAAACAAGGATAAGACTCTAGAAAACATGTGGAGTGGAATGTTGGATGATGCATGATGTGTGATGCAAATGATGATTCATTTTAATAGTTTTCCAAGGAACTTCAATAATTTTGCACACATCAATGGTAAAGGAATTTGGAACAACAAAAACTCAGTCCATTAATCAAAAGCGGTAAATTACAACTTACAACTTTGGAACAACAAAACAATAAATTACAACTTTGGGATAACAACCCAATAATAAAAGCAGTAAACTACAACTTTGGAACATGAAGCCCAAAATAGAAGCAGTAAATTACAACTTTGGAACATGAAGCCCAAAATAAAAGCAGTAAATTACAACTTTGGAACATGAAGCCCAAAATAAAAGCAGTAAATTACAACTTCGGAACATGAAGCCCTTTTACAGAGTTTTACAAAATGACATCAGTAAAATAAAAATAAGAACTAAAGATCACTCAGAATCGTCAGATGAAGGACCAAATGCCAACTGTAACCGAAGCTTCCTGATCTTCTTTTCATAAAAGTCTTCCATCTCTTTCTTCTCAGCTACCAGTCGATCAATGATTTCCTTTTGCGGATTAGGAATGAGAGCAACGCTTACCGAATCTTCCTTCTTTCTCTTCCTTTCACTAGCATGCTTCTTCAGTAAAGCATCCTTTTGACGAATCTTCTCATCATGATCAATGAACCAGCCGTCTTGAATAAATAGCAAATTCTCCTTTTCCTTTAGCTGTCGAGTCAGGACCCGATTCTCATATTCAGACATATTATACTTTTCTTTCCAAGCATCTCTCTCGGACTTCATCCTAGCCAGATTTCCTTGGTATTCTCCTATATTCTCGATAGGGATAACAATAGATGATGATGCAACGGTAGGGAATAAAGGTTTCTCAGGTTTATAGGGCATCTTGAGAGCATAAGCCCTAGCACGGACCCATTGTAGGTAAGGCTCCAACGAAACGGCACCTCTATGTCCTAACATGTCCCTCCCTTTCCTATGGATGTGGCGCCAAGCTCCTTCGATCTCCCTCTTAGCTGCCTGATGATCTTGTCCTTCTTGAAGAAAGAAACCACTCACATGGATGTTGTTTGGCTTGTCCCTCATCGGGTATCCAAACTGACGGCGCGCGAGAACAGGGTTATAGTTAATTCCACCTTTCGTACCAAGAAGAGGCACGTTAGGAAAAGCACCACAGCTATCGATGATCTTCACGTCGTAGTAAACTCGATTATACCAATCAATGTCGAAATGCGTGAGAGCCATAATCTTCGGCGCCCATCACGGCTCCTTTTCGAGATCCCAGAAAACATCAGACCCAGGTAGATGAGAAACATACCACTGATACAGCAACGGTGCACAACAAATAATCATTCCTCCTTGATAAGAGTTTCGAAGATGGATGGAGTAATAGGTATCTCCTAGCAGCGTAGGGATTGGATTTCCAATCAAGAAAATTCTGATGGCGTTGATATCTACAAACTTATCAACGTTAGGGAACAAGAATAGACCATAAGCGAGTAAAGCAAAGACGTCTTCAAAGGCAATAGTATCTTTTATCTCAGCGAAGTGACAAGCTTTCCTCAACAGAAACTGCGCAGACAAACCTCGGATTCCCCCTTTTGTAGTCATGTTCTCCTCTATCTCTGACTTCTTCAAGTGGGTGATGGTCGCTATCTCGTGAGATTTGGGTTCCTCTTCTAATCCAGAAAAAGGAACACAGTCGGTGATCGGCAAACCAAGTATGTAGGAATACTCTTCTAAGGTGGGCATTAACTGGTAATCCGGAAAGGTGAAGCATCGGTACAAAGGATCGTAGAATTGGACCAACGTATTAAGGATGCCTTCCTTCATCTTGCGCTTCATGAGAGGTATAATGGACCCATACTTTTTCTGAAAATCCGTCGGGTTCTTGATCTCAGGAATCAAACTCTTCAGTTCTTCAATCTCGGGCTCCTTAAAACTAAAACTTCGAGTGTTTCTCCTTCCAAATTCCATAATAATAGTACCTGAGACGTCTGCAAAAATCATTCCCAAGTTCCTTGAAAAACAAGTTTTTTACAAAAATGTTGATGAATGCATGAATGAATGATAATGCAACAGTTACACACAAGTTCACAAACATGGGGTTCAAAGGTTCAACGTTACAGCATGGAGTCAAGGGTAAAGCCCACCCCAAGGTATGTACTATTGGTTTAATCACACCTGTAAGACAAGGTTCTAAGAGTTCCCAGAGTCTACATTCCTCCTTCGGATATTGCCAACGTCTTGATTACTCAATAATTATCAATATTCTCAAGAGAAACTCATCCGAGCGTAGCATCGCGTAACAACTACTTCCGAATTACTCCATTATAGTCTCCGCGCTACACCTAAAAAGGCCAAGATGGGTTAGGGTTCTACGGTTCTCAATTTCTCTGGCTCCTAGGTCGAAAATAATAATGTCTTCCCGATTACTCGGTAAACAAATATTAAGTTCAAGAGGGCCTTCCATTGAGTGGGGGATCTCATGCCTCCTTCTTCGGGATTACTCCCTCAAAGTTAACATGACTGTACCGCCCGTCCTATTCTTAAGTGTAACTTAATCCGGATATAGGATTCGTCCTTTGCAAAAAACCCAAACACCCCAATTTAAACACATAATCAAACAAATCAAATAATAACAAAACAGATAAAACAAACTAGGCTTAACCCACTTAGGGATGGACCAGCAAGAGGTCAATCTTTCCCCAGTAGAGTCGCCAATTCTGTAGCGATAAAAAATGTAGCGGGGTAAATCGGAGATCGAATTATTGATTAATTCGTCTCACAAAAGCAAGAGTCGCCACCGCGCTTTATTATTTCCAAGGGAAAAGGGAAAAGAGCGAAATAAAACCCTAAGTATGCAATGTAAAATAATACTTTCTAAAAGTAATAAAAATACAAAGCGTTTTTGAAAAGAGATCTATGGTTCGGGGGTTGGTTATACAATGGGAAGGTATTAGCATCCAATGTATCTATAGTACTCTATAGGAACCATTTGAAATATCTGTTTATAAAAATTCGTTTGTTTGATCGAAATAAATTGTTTTGGCCGAAAAGGGGTACGGACGGGTTTTTGAAGGTGCGGCGACCTAATGTCGAAGTTTTGCCTTAAAAGGTATAAGTTTTGAAAAGATTGAATATTTGAGGAAAAATTGTCTTAAGTTTTAATGAGATGCAAATGTTCGCGTGATTGGACTTGAGGACATGAAGTCAACAAATTTAATCATTTTTCCCTTGGATTTAGAAGTAAACAGAATAACCAAGTAAAGACGAAATAATTAAACAGAAAATTTATGCAGATAATGATTAAATTATAACAATGATTAAATAACAGATTAAATGATGTGAACATGCATTTTTTAGATTTTTGTTTAATATGTATAACGCAGGAGAATTAATTAAATAAAATGTTTTTTTTAAAGTTTTTATTATATGTATTTTTTAATATGGATATAAAGCAAGAGAATTAATTAAAGAAAATAAAATGTTTTTAGTTCTTAAATTCTATTTTTTTTTATATCTTTTTGTATTAGTATTAACTAAAGCGAGGGAATTAATTAAAGGGAATAAAACATTTTTTAAGTTTTTTATTTTATATGTTTTTTAGAATTAATATAAAGTATTATTTTTAAGAGTTATTAAAAAATTAAACTAAATTAAAACTTAAAAGTTATTTAACTAAACCTAATACAAAATACTAAAATTACTAGATTAAACCTAAAGTTAAACTAATAAAATGATCCCATTATTTAAAAATGTTTTAATTAAATTATACCTCTTATTCTTGATTAAACTTACTAATTATCTAACTTAATAAACTTCTAAAAGAAAAACTAAAGGAAAATAAATAGAAAAAAGTATATATAAAAAATATAGGGTAGATAATAAATAATTTATATGGGCTAAAAGGTTTTAAAGGGCCCAAACAGAAACAAGTAAAAATGGGGGGTGCCTAAGGAAATTCGTGTGGGCTTAGGTGGAAGCAGGGTCCATACGTTTTATAATTGTTTTTTAGGGTTAAACATAATGTGTTTAGTATTGAGAGAAAGGGATTAGGGTTCTTGGTGTACAGAGGCTCCGTTCGTGCACCCTTCACTTCATCTTCTTCGCCTTTTGCTTTGCTTTGCTGCTCTCATGAAAGCGCCTTCTTCTTTGCCTTCCCTTGCCCGAGCCACCAACGCCTCCTCTCCCCAGTGTCGCTCCGTGAAACGGTGTAGAGGTGATGATTCGTTCTTACAGTGCATTAGGTTTTATGATTTTTGTTGCATGTTTATGATTTGGTGTTCATTCTTGATTCTGACTTCATTTTTCTTACATGATTTTGTTGAGATGGTAAAAAAAAAGGAAAGGGAAAAAACAAGGCTACCTTTAATGGAGGAGAGGGAGAGGCGTTATGGAGGCTGGCTGGCAAGGGGATGACGCGTGATGCTTTGACTGGAACCTGGTACTCTGTCTTTTTCTCTTCTTGCTTGCTTCCATATATTTGATGCTTGGTTGCCTTGATGTTTGGCATATGAATAATTTTCTTCTCTTCTTCTTCACTGTGATTCTGTTGCTTCTCTTAGTGGCCTATGATGAATACTGAGGTTTGATGCTTTGAACATGCTAGTGTTGAAATATTGTTTTGACTAGCTTCTTTTCTTCCTTCTTTTTGTGATTCTGTTGCCTTTGTTAATGGCCTATGATGAATACTGAGGCCTTGCCGGTTTGGACATTGATTTATGGTTTATGTTTTTGGTTTAAGGTTGAAAGTGTTCTTGGCTGTAAGGCTTTACTGGTTTGGTGAGGCTTGACAGATTTTAACAGGTTATGGTAGCAGGCTTGTGGTTTAGGCCATGAGGTTTTGAAATGGCTATGATTTTTGGTGATGGATTTACTAGTGTATGCAGGTTTGGAATGGTTTTAGGTCATGAAGTCTTACTGGTTTATGCAAGTTATGTTGGGTATACTGGTTTTTTGTTTTGGTAATGGTTCTACTGGTTTTGGCCATGTTGGTTGAGGTTTTCTATGGCTTAAGCAGGTTATTGAGGTTTTCGTTTAGGCCTTGAAATGGTTATTGATTTCTATGGCTTAAGACAACAGGTTTTGGTCATGTTGGAGATAGCAGGTTTTTCATGGTTTAGGCCAAGGTTGTTGTTTTGGTAATTGAAACAGGTTTATGGTTTTGGTTTAGCTTCTGTTTGACAATTTTTCTTGAAGGCTTCACACAGGCTTTGAACTCTCTGAATTTTTGAAGGGGGTTTGTTGTTATATCAGTTTCTTTTCTTGAGGCTTATGGTATCAGGTTCTGAATATTTTTAATATTTTCTTTGCTTTGACCTCTGCATACCATACTGTTTTATCAGTTTTGTTTTGTATCCTCTTTCATGCTTTCTTTCTTCTTACTGGATGCTGCTGATTTGCTTGTTATCCTATTCCTGCCTAAGGCCAAAACCTGTAAAACCCAACACTCTTCCTCTCTTCTCTCTCTTAGTACAGATTGACATTAAAATGATATGTACTTTATTTGGTTCTGAAAAAGCATGCTGGAAAATGATGAGAATGGAAATATATTATGCTTGCATATTGGTTTAAACTGCATATTTTCTCTTTGTCTACTGCAATGTAACAGTAAGGAGCCTATTGTATTTTGACTTCTTCCCCCATGTTTGCATGTTTACGTTGGAATTTTGGAAACTTGCATATGCTGTTTTGTATTATGCTTTTGAAATATGCATGGGATTTGAAACACGCAGTTGGCTTTTTTAATTATGCAGTTTTCAATAAAAATGCAATTTTGACAAAAAAATGAATTTGTGCATATTTAAATTTGTGCATTCATTTTTATCAATAAAAATTCATCCCTTTTTGTGAACCGGGAGAAATCCCGTGATTTACAAAAAGGGTAAAACTGATTCCAGCCGTTTGCTTTTAATGATGAACACTAAAATTAATTTTTTTTGCTTTTCATTATTTATTTATTCCTGACTTTTTCCTTTTAATTCTTTTGCAGGTAAAATTAAATGATCATCAAAGAATTATTGGATAGAAGATGAAGATTTAGAAACTTAGGAAAATTAAAATAGTTTTTATTTCATTTTAAACATTGTAAAAATTATTATTGTAAATACGTTGTAAATAAATATGGTATTTGAACAACAATTGTAACAATTAGAATAAAATGAATAAAATTCTATTATTTTCCAGTTAATCATTTTCTTCTTTCCAATTATTTATTTTACCATTTATAATTCTTTAAATTATATAATAACTGAAAATCAAATTCCAATTATTTAAATTTAGAATGATAAATAATTAAACAAACATCATTGATCAATTAAATTCTCTTCAATTAATTATTTCATTATTTATAATTCTTCTAAATTATAATAACTGAAAATAAAATTTCAATTATTTAAACCTAGAACAATAAATAATTAAATAACATCGTTTGATCAATTAATAACCTTCTTTACAAATATTTATTTTATTATTTAAAAATCTTTAAATTATATAATAATTGAAAAGAAAATTCGAATTATTTCAATTTAAGATAATAAATAATTAATAAACATTGTCTGATCAATTAATATACCTCTTTTCAAATATTTACTTTATTATTTATAAATATTTAAATTATATAATAACTGAAAAATAAATTCCAATTATTTAAATTTAAGATAATAAATAATTAATAAACATTGTCTGATCAATTAATAAACTTAACGTTCAAAAATAAACAGCTCTCGACTTGAAAAAGTTATGAATTTTAAAATCAATAGATCAAAACGCTTGCAATGTAATGATGCAGATGGGAGATGGTATCTTAGGTCAAAATTTGGGGTACAACAGTAAGCTTATCCCCAGTAGATTCTGGAAGCTTCCCCCCTGCAGAGCACGAACGCGTCCCCCGGCTTTATTCAAAGGTTATTTCCCTACCAGGATATAACTGGGTTATCCTCAGCCAATAACCACGGAAAGACCGTCCTCGGCAAAATCTTCTTATCCCCGGCGGAGTCTATTAACACTTCCAACATAACAATGATATCCCCAGCGAAGTTATCTACCAACATCTCAACAGAATACCTCTCTTCCCACAAAGTTTTGTTCCCCAGCAAGATCGCTAGAGTAATTTTCTCCCCGCAGAGTAATCCATTCGCCAAGTTTATTCCCCAACAGAGTCATCTTCTCCTACCGGTATTCTTGCAACCATCACTCCCCAGTGGAAACAAAAGCTCTACATCAGCTCAGGATTTAACTTCCCGGCACCCGTCAAGGATTTATTTTCCTAAGACAAAAACATACATTCGAAAACATCACATACATCATGATACATGCATAAACGCATCACACAATCTCATTTATATTGAGAACATCATTGCTTGATCCATATCATGCATTGCATATGACTGACCTTTACCTTTCAGGAAAGATCCAGTTAAGTTCTCAGCCATGTCCAAGACCTCCTCTGGTTCAGTTAAATCGATTCCTAAAGATTTTTCTGATGCCGATCCAGTTGAAGATATTCCAAGACTTTCGTCTGGTTCAGTTAAATCGACCCTAAGATTTTTCTGATTCTTATCCAGTCAAAGTTAATCCAAGACCTCCTCTGGTTCAGTTAAATCGATTCCTAAAGATTTTTCTGATGCCGATCCAGTTGAAGATATTCCTAGACTTTCGTCTGGTTCAGTTAAATCGACCCTAAGATTTTTCTGATTCTTATCCAGTCAAAGTTAATCCAAGACCTTCTCTGGTTCAGTTAAATCGACCCTAAGATTTTTTTGATTCTTATCCAGTCAAAGTTAATCCAAGACCTTCTCTGGTTCAGTTAAATCGACCCTAAGATTTTTCTGATTCTTATCCAGTCAAAGTTAATCCAAGACCTTCTCTGGTTCAGTTAAATCGACCCTAAGATTTTTCTGATTCTTATCCAGTCAAAGTTAATCCAAAACCTTCTCTGGTTCAGTTAAATCGACCCTAAGATTTTTCTGATTCTTATCCAGTCAAAGTTAATCCAAGACCTTGCCTGGTTCAGTTAAATCGATTCCTAAAGATTTTTCTGATGCCGATCCAGTCAAAGGCCTTCTCTGGTCCAGTTAAATCGATTCCTAAAGATTTTCCTCATGAAGACTCAGTAGAAGACGCCCAAGGTTCTCTCATCGTTACTGTTGAGGTAGTAATCGCCCAAAGGTTCTCTCATCGTTACTGTTGAGGTAGTAATCGCCCAAAGGTTCTCTCATCGTTACTGTTGAGGTAGTAATCGCCCAAGGTTCTCTCATCGTTACTGTTGAGGTAGTAATCGCCCAAGGTTCTCTCATCGTTACTGTTGAGGTAGTAATCACTCAAGGTTCTCTCATCGTTACTGTTGAGGTAGTAATCGCCCAAGGTTCTCTCATCGTTACTGTTGAGGTAGTAATCGCCCAAGGTTCTCTCATTGTTACTGTTGAGATAGTAATCGCCCAAGGTTCTCTCATCGTTACTGTTGAGGTAGTAATCGCCCAAGGTTCTCTCATCATTATTGTTGAGGTAGTAATCGCCCAAGGTTCTCTCATCGTTACTGCTGAGGTAGTAATCGCCCAAGGTTCTCTCATCGTTACTGTTGAGGTAGTAATCGCCCAAGGTTCTCTCATCGTTACTGTTGAGATAGTAATCGCCCGAGGTTCTCTCATCGTTACTGTTGAGGTAGTAATCGTCCAAGGTTCTCTCACCGTCCCGTTGAGGTAGTAATCGTCCCTGATCCATTCATCATCCTGCTGAGGTAGCAATCGTCTCAGATTCATTCATCACATCATTATCAACAAAAACCTTTTGAAGCTCCAGACTCGATTCTTGTATCTCACCAGGGTACGTCTGAAGAGTTCAAAGATCCGATTCCTGTATCCAGCCAGGGCGCATCTACACAAAGAGTTTGAAGACCAACTCCTGTAACAGACCAGGTAATTATTTTCTTTCTCAGGTACGCAAGTTTTCGCTAAGGAATCTCTTACGCGATCGACACCCAGATGACATCTATAAGCCCATCCACCTATCCATCACCTCTCAACATGGCATCTGTAAGCCCATCTTCCTATCCATCAATCTCCAAATGACATCTGTAAGCCCATTCCCACCATCATACTGCTGACATTCTACTATGTGAGTGCAAATTTCTGGGCACTCTAGTGTTCAATCATCTTCCACCTTCGGATTACGAAAGGCGCGCTAGCCAATCTACACCCTCAGGTTTAAGAAGATTGAACAGGGGCAACTGTTGTACCCCAAAATTTGCCCTCCCATATTCTCCAAGATTTGCTAAGAGCATGCTTCAAAATCTCCCAAGGGTTGCACAGTCCAATTGCCTCCTAACAGTCAAAAATTAGGGTTTTGGTTCTGGCAAAGAAATTGAAGTTTCCAAGGGTCCAAACAAGTCCCACATGCCTATAAACATTGTCAAGCATTCATATGCCAAGTTTCAAGACTCACAACACCAGATTGCACAGTCAAAAACCCTAATTGCTTCACAGTCAACTGCAGGGGCAAAATGGTCATTTGACAGTCAAAAGTCAAAAATTTTGGTCAACATCTTATTTTGAAGCCACAAACATCATTTGATCAATTCTTGATCATGATTCTCAAGGCATGGCTCAAAAAGTCTCAAGATGCAAAAGTTTCTATTTTTGGACAGCTGAAAAAGTCAACTGCAAATTGACTAGGGCATAACTTCCACATGGTTTATCAGAAAAATTCCATCCAAAGCACATTTTGAAGAGAATGACATTTCCTACAACTCATATTCACACTTCAAGTCCAAGAAATGCTCTCACAAAAAGTTATCAAGCTCAACATTATAGGTCATTTTCAAAAGTCAACAAAAAGGCACTTTAAGTCAAAGACCATAACTTGAGATTGGTAAATCAAAATGACATGGGACCAAAGGCATTGGTTATAGGACTTCAAGACCTTTCCAAAATGTCCAAGAACATGATCAAATCTTAAAAATTGAGCAAGATATGCCTTGTGGAAGTTGGGAAATTTTTGGGAATTTTGAAAAGTCAACTTTGCTTCAAATGCCTCAAAATTGCTAATGGGCCTCAATTTCTTCCATGAATCATTACCCAAAAGCTATGCACGACCCATTAAGCTAAAAGGGAGTTATTTTCTTATTTTTAATTAATTAATTGAATTTCTAATCCTATTAATTCATTTAACTAAATTTAAAAATAAGAAAAATACTAAATCAATGTTTTTAAATCCTTTTATGCAGCAAATACCTTCCACATGTGATAGAGATTTCGTGCACCTTCTCAAGGGGACAAAATCATCTAAATTTGGCAAGATTTCAATGGAAAAAGGATTAAAAAAGATATGGAAAAATCAAATATTTGAATCATGAATGCAAAGACTTTGGGCCTGTTTTTTTGACCTAATTCATTCACACATATATGCATAATCAAGACCTAATCCTAACACACGAAAAAGCTGCTCAAGGAGGCCAAACAAAATTGCAAATTTTCATTAGAAAGCTTGAAACTGATTTCATGGTTAGGGGACAATTCAAGGTCTAAAAACGATTCTAATACATTGGTAGACCTTCCAGGAACCTGTTAGCATCAAGAGTAATTCCAAACGCACTGAGAATCAGAAGATACAGATCATACGGTTTGCCCAAAATTCTTGAATTCAATACGACAATTCATGCATTTTTAATCATGTTTCTTGAGTGATTTATGCTAATGCTAACTTTCTGAAGCTAATGACCTAACTCAATTGAATTATTAATGCCTGTATCGTGATTCACCATTGACGGATTTTAGGGTTTCAGAGTTCCAAAATTGGGGCTTTACATAAGGTATAAAATTGGACCACCAAACCAGTGCAGGCAAACTCGTTGTATCAAGACGAAGCAAGCTCATACCTCGCGCTCAATTTATGGTCAAGCATACTCTAATCGCTATTTTCTGCAGGATGCGTTTAGTGGGGGTTTAAAACCCCCGCTATCTCTTTTCTGTTTGCAGGCAAAACGGAGAAGAAACAGGCGTGGCTTGTTACTATTGGGCCATTCAAATAATTTAGCGCGTTTTTTTTGTTTTCTACCAATAACGTTTGTTTTTCTTATATATTATTTATATTCCGTTGTACTAACAAAGATGTCAAGTAGCTCAGTTGGTGAGAGAAGGTTGTTGCAAGCATTGGGACCTGGGTTCGATTCCCAGGTCCCCCACTTATTCCATATTTTTTCCATTAACGTGCCTCTATGCAGCGCCCATCATTCAGTCTACCATGCATCCCAATGCAGTGGCTTGACAAGTGGATTCTTGATCAATCAAAAGGCTAGAACGTGCAGCCTACCATACACATTCAGTCAACCACATGCATGCAAACGTGGAAAGTCAAACGGGCTTCCTGTTCTTGGGCCAAGATCCTTCCAATAACACCTCTCAAATGGGCCAGATACCCCCCCAATGTTTGTATATCTTTTAATTTCTTTTCTTTTCTTTTCTCTTTTTTTAATTCTTTTGATCACTTTTATTTAATTTACTTCAAATAATTTTCTTTTCATAATAAAACCTGAAAATCATAAAACAAAAAATATGTTTTATTAATATTAATTTCTATTAACTTTGTAAATAAATTTTAATAATCAAATTAGTTAATTTTAGGTTTTCAACTTTAATGTTTTTTTCTTAAATAAACTAAAAATATAGAAATTAGGGTTTTAGTATTTTTATTCTTTTTCTTAATAAATAACCTTTTTATCATTATTAATTATTAATTATTTTGTAAATACTCTTGTAATTAAACAATTAGTAAATTAGGTTTAAACTTAAATATTTTTCTTTAACAAATTAAAAATAGTGTAGAATTAGGGTTTCTAATAATAATTAAGGTTCCTTCTTTATTTCCATTAAATAAAATAAAACCATAAAAAACATTCCTTTTCTTATTAAATAATTAATTAATTTTCAATTTCAATTTAATTTCTTTAAAGGGTCCAACGCCCTCGCACATTCGATTCCAATTTCTTTTCTCGCGCGTTTGTTCTTATTTTTCTTTTTAATCTTATGTAATTGCCCCAAAGCCTTGTAATAGTAATTAGGACATTTACTTTCCGCATTTTTATCGGGTCTTGGTTAATTTGGCGATGTATAGACCCGCGCCTTGTAATAGCGTAGGACCTTTATTTTCCGCATTTTAATTTCCGCACCTTTTAACTGCTAATCACATGGAAGAATGAATGGCCCAAATAAAATCAAAGCGTAGCTCACCCAATGCATGACAAGATAAAATATAACTGAAAATGACACACAATTCACACACCACTTCTAGGGTACGCCTCACTGTTGCCTTTCCCCTCGAAACGTGGTCGTCGAGTATAGGACGTCTTAGTGAGTCCTTATGTTCCATTGATCTAGTTGCCTCAAAACAAGTTGCCTCGAAACGGCTGCCTCGGAATAGTTGCCTCAAAACGGTTGCCTCAGAATAAAAAGGATCAATGGCATAAGGGTAGCTTCTAAGGTGTCTTACCGTTGCTCGGTGACCACACTGTCCCTACGAACGAATTGACCCGAACACCTCCAACGGTGGTGCTACCTATCTCTCAATGGTGGGATGGCACTACCTTAAGGACATTTACACAGCATAATTCCTTAGGGTAGGTAGATGACTCGTAGATACTTGCTCTAATTCAAAACAAATCAAAAACTCTTTTCACACCGACACTTTTCAAAAAGCTTTCAAAAACAACTTTTCAAACACTCTTGAGGACTGATACAAGAGTCGATCTGAAATTTTAAACTCACTCACGATTGAAAAGCAAACAAACATTTTGAAAACACAACTGAGCAAGTATCTAAGAGCCCATGGATAACCATGGATAGAAAGGGTGCTAACACCTTCCCTTTCTATAAATCTACCTCCCGAACCGAGAGCTAATCTCAATAAGGAATTTTTCTGTGCTTTTGTCCTTTCCATATTTGAGAAAATAAAAGACGGTGGCGACTCTTGCTTCCGCGACATTTCGCGAAACCAGCGTTAAACAGCCAGTTCCAGATCCACCGATCACACCTCCGCTCTATCATTTTAAGGTCGTAGGTCATCCATAGATCTTACCTTCGCTTTATATCTCTTAGGGTCGTAGGTTGTCTGTAGACTTTACCCTCTCCTCATCTTATTTTTAGGGTCGTAGATCGCCCGTAGATCTTACCATTGCGTTATATTTTTAGGGTTGTAGATCTTCCATAGATCTTACTTTCGCTTTATCTCTCTTAGGGTCGTAGTTCGTCCGTAGACTTTACCCTCTCCTCATCTTGTTTTAGGGTCGTAGATCGTCTGTAGATCTTACCATCACGTTATATTTTTAGGGTCGTAGATCGTCCATAGATCTTACCTTCGCTTTATCTCTCTTAGGGTAGTAGGTCGTCCGTAGACTTTACCCTCTCCTCATCTCATTTAAAGTCGAAGATCGTCCGTAGATCTTACCTTCGCATTTTAAGGTCATAGGTCGTCCATAGATCTTACTTTCACTTTATCTCTCTTAGGGTCGTAGGTCGTCCGTAGACTTTACCCTCTCGTCATCTTTTTTTAAGGTTGTAGGTCGCTCGTAGATCTTACCTTCGCTTTATCTTGTTTTTAGGGTCGTAGATTGTCAGTAGATCTTACCATCGCGCTATCTTTCCTAAGGTCGTAGATCATCCTTAGATCTTACCTTCGCCATGTCTCTCTTAGGGTCGTAGGTCGTTCATAGGTCTTACCCTCACGTTATCTTTTTTAGTGTCGTAAGTCTTCCGCAGGATTTACCCTCGTGTTGTCTTTAAGTTTCTTATGAATCCTACCTCCAGTCACCGCGACATTGTCGACCATATCCTTTCAGTCACTTTACCGCTCACTCTCTCATGAACCTTGTATTGGCACCGTTACCCTAATACGATACACCATTGTTCAACCATGTTTATTCATCATGACCAATCCACCAGGAGACCATTTTGTCCTTCCCCAGCAGACATTCACACCAATAAATGACACCCACACCATCTCTCCAGGAAAAATTTCGTGTCCTGGTATTTAATCATCTTACACCTTGAACTTTCGAAAGGCTGACGCCAATCTCACATGCAGGTTTAAGACGATTAAATAGGGGCAGCTGTCGTACCCCAAATTTGTCCTATCTTTTTACTTTTTTCTGGCTTTGAACTTTGTATCCCATTTGCACCATTATTTTACTCAGTCATTTGCATATCCCGCATCTCATGGAATCAGGCACTTTGGTCTGAGGTATTAGGGTTGCGCCCTCTTTATGTCTAATTTTGTTTTGAAGTTATCTTATCAGGTGAAAGGGAAATGCATCTGGTTCTCGATTAGTGGATCGTGGAATGAATTTTGTCATCACGTTACAAGGTTGATTCTTGCTAGAATTTATCAGAGCCTGGATTAGGGTTTATTTCCCTATTTGTTGGCCAAGATGCTAGGGTTTTTGGATCCCTATTTTATGTAGAGATGTTTCTTTCGCCTGCCTCAAAGATGGCTTAGAGTTCAGGGAGTTCCTCTCCTCTCATTTCAAGATTTCTTTTTAAAAGTCTCTAAGTCACTGATTCGAGAGTTTTAAGTTGAAGTTGATGATTGTGGAGTTTGGGCACAAGAAATAAGCTTGGGGTTCATGACCGTCAAGACATGTTTTGGTTGCTTAAGTTACAAGTTCTGTTTAAGAGTGCGAGTTTGGTTCAGGCGTGATATGAAGATTAAGGTTTAAGTGATCGTTGTTTTGGGTTCGAATTAACCAAGGGGAATTAAATTCTTAAGCATTTATTTTGTGCAAGAGTTTGATTGGAGTCTGGAAGATAAGGAGAATGAATTTTTGAAATACAAGTTACAATAACTGTTCGCGATTTCTTGAAGTTTAAGTTACAAAGTCAAAGTGTGCATTCAAATCATTCAAGTGGAAATTGCTACTTTCAACAAGATTCAAGACTTATTTGATTCCTACAACAAAGTTCATCATTAATAAATTCATTCAAGTTTGTGTTCATTACATTTTTTGAGACAAGTTACAAGGCCTGAAATCACAAGTACAATTGCAGTTTACAAAAAAAAAAGAATTAAATGTTTTGCTTCCTCTTCAAGAAACTTGTCCGCACTCTTTGACAGCCATGCCCTTTTTATCTCTCAACTTCGCTTTGGTCGCCCAATTCTCGTGTTCATGAAACAAGACAAAGGGAAAAGTTAGTAAATAATCAACATGTGAGAAATTCAAGCAAGAATTAATTGATAAAAAGTAATTGGTATGTAATCATAAGGGTTTGCATTTGGAATCAGTTAAAAGGGATTTATTTTAATCATGGGCTATTTTCTCCCAATTGCAAATCACAAAAATTCGTCCTCTTTGGTTCACAAAAAGGGAGAAAAGAAAAATTGCCAACCAGCAAGGCAGCAAATGCAAACAACTGCTGCACAAAAACAAGAAAGCAAAACTGCACCACAAAAAGGAAAATAGCACTGCAGCAAAGTATTAAGGCAGCATAAGCAAACTAGATAACTGTAACAAAAACAGGGCAAGGCTGCCAAACAACAATGACAGCAGCTGCGAAGCACGCTGCAGCAAGCTACAGAGTAGCAAGCAAAGCAACAAGCAGCCTAAAGTACAACAAGCTGCAAACTACAAACACCGGCCAAACATAACAATAAAAATAAGCAAAAAACATCAGCAACAAAGTGGCCAACAGTAGCAAAACTGGAAAATAGCAGTACATCCAAAACCAAAAACAACAACAGTAATTCACAAAACAGTGCAAACTAGCAATAGCCTACAAAACCCTGCATCATCATATTCCCTAAAATGCAAACCCTTCAGAATTATGTAAAAGCAAGTTGCTTTAAATCATTGAAAGCTAAAAGAGGAAAAGGAGACAGGTTTGAAAAGATGTCACCTGTATAAAACTGTCCAATAGAACAAGCCAAACACAACTTGCCAAACTATAGAAAACTGTCCGACAGAACAAGCCAAAAACCTGCATCATACAACCAAAACATCTGCTATGCTACTATGTTATCCTTGCACCAAAATGGATAGAAACAAAACGTGCACTTTAGAAGCTATGAAGACAGTTTAACAATTGTATTCAAATCTCATACATTTCCCCTCCCAATTTTCACCTTTTCTCACACATAAAAGCCACTATTTCATTGAAGCAAGGGGAAGGGATTTTAGACACAGCCAGCAAACTGAGAGGGAGAGAATTACCAAGTAAAAACATGATATACATAGCCAACAAAAACACACAAGAATCATCCATCCTGAAAACCAACAAAGAATACACAACCAGCAAAACAAAGAGTACAATATACACAACCAGCAAAATGAAAAAAGATGGCAACAACAAAGAAAATGCAGCAATGAGCCAACTCAGAAATCATCACCATCATTTTTCCAAATAGAAAACCAACAGTTTCACCATTCAAAACCAGTAACATAACCAACCGAAAAAACTCTGCAGAATAATTGATGAAACATATTCCTCCTGAAATCACTTTCAGCCTTATACATCACTTTGAATCTGCATAGTTAACCAAACACCTCAAGCTTCATGCAGTATTTGAACTAAGCTCTAATCTGAAACTGCAAAACGTATCAACCTCGCAATGGAAAATGCAACATTCATATAATAACACAAAACCCCAACAATACAACCAACAATTCACAGAAATTCAAACCAAAAAGTCACAGTTTCACATTTTTGTTTCACAAAAAACAACCAAACTCTCTGTGATTTCATGCATCATCACTTTCATCGCCAACCTTCAATCATTTTCCTTCTACATAACCTTCATCTACGACACTATTTTCTTAAAACCTCAATATTTCATTACTGTCGCCCCAAGAACGCGACCACCTTGCGCATCATCGTCATTAGAGAACAACAAAACATAACACAAAACAAATAAAAGGAAGCAAATAATATTCGTACCTAAGTTATCTCTCCAAGGATCTCTGGGTTTCTGATCGGTATCTTCGTTGCTGCAAAAACGCCATCAGAGCGACTTCGATTGGTAATTTTTCTTAAACCTTCTAACTTTGTTCTCTGTACTTCTTATGTTAATGTTGTTGTATCGATTGATTTCTTCAAACACAGACCTCGTGTTTGCGTATTTGTATGGTGTTACTCGCTCTGTTGGATGGAGTATGTCTGAAGTAGATGAAACATGAATGGTATGTGATTCGAAGGGAGAAAGATAAACGAGGAAGGTTAGCGGACGGTGAGAACGAGAGATCGAGGGGAGATTGAGAAGATGAATAGAAGCACTTGTTTCTTTTACAGAGAAAGCCATTCGAGAGAGAGAGAGAGAGAGAGAGAGAGAGAGAGAGAGAGACAAAGGTGAAATTTTGATTGTTAGGTTTTTTTTCTTTCCAAACCCGTTCTTTTACTTCGTTGGGGGTGGGGGTGGATCCGGGTATGACCCGACCCGGTCCTTTTAGGCCCCTAAATCCTTTTTTAAGCCCATTTTGTCTCTTGTGCACTATTCCCTTGTTATTTTTCAACAATAGCAATGATATCTTGGGCCTTTCACCACCAGCCCGTTAGGATTTCTAGCCATCAACCCAGGATTCTGTTTCAAACCCCTTTTTTTTTGTTTATTTCTATTTTGATTTGTTAATTTAAAATAATTTTTTCTATTTGGATTTGGTTTATATTTCTTTACTTAAAGTCACTAAAATTATGCTTAGAATTAAATTGTTAATTTGTTTTTAACACTTGCTTTACTCAAAAGACCCCAAAATATATGTATATATTTATATTTAGAATCTTTTTTTTCTTCTTAATATATTTTTTATCATTACTTTAAAATAATGTAAGTACAAAAAAATAATTTAGAATTAGGTTTTAATATTTATTTTCTCATAAAGTCACAAAAATATTATAGTATTGTTTTCTTTTATTTAAAACAACAAAAAAAATGTTTATAATTTAAATTTTCTTTATTTATTTGCTTGTTCAAACTTTGATACTATACTTCCTTAGGTAGCTCCACGAGGCGATTAAATCCCGTTTCGATCGCCTTATGTTGAAATAGACTTTCGGCTCACTTGTACATAACCCCATTAGTTTTTTTAGTTTCCCTCTTAACCTTTTTCTTTTGTAATTAAAACTTCTTTCACAAATCAAAAATCCAAAAATACTTCATCATTACTTGAATTTATCTTAAAACCCACAAAACACTCGACCAATCGAAACTCCCCAAAGGGCATGTTATATTCATTCTACCGTAATACTGGCCATCCTTATTGCTAGAATGTGTGCATTAACATCACCCACTAAAAAACACAAACAAATAAATCATTTTTTAGAGGAACTACGGTGTTCTGATTCCTTCATTGGATACGTAGGCAGAGGGTCGCGAAACCCTCACGAACGCAATAATAAAAAACCCATTCATTCCCCCCTTAAGCAAGCATAGTTGTAGATAAGCACACCCTTTAAGACAAACAAACAAAATGGATCCCGTTGGGTACAACGGGTGTGAGGGGTGCTAATACCTTCCCCTCGCATAACCAACTCCCTTACCCTTTCTCTTGGTCGCAAGACCATCTTATCCATTCCCTTGTGGTTTTATCGATATTTCCCCTTCCTTCGGGATAAATAAAGTTCGGTGGCAGCTCTGTGTTTTCTGCCGGTGGCTTCAGCTGGCGACTCTGCTGGGGAATTTTTGCAAGTCTCTCCTAGTTTTGTTTATTTGTCTTTTTGGGTGTTTATTTATTTGCTTTATTTTTCTTTACTGTTTTATTATTGCTTTATTTGTATATATTGCATATATTGTTGCTACTCAAATATATTCTGGATACATTGTGATGTTGGGTTTGGTGATTACTTTTGATAAGTCCTATACCCGGACTTGGGTTACACATAGGATTAGGACGGGGGTATAGTCATGTTAACTTTAAGGGAGTAATCCCGAAGAAGGAGGCATGAAAATCCCCCTCTCAGTAGAGGTCCCCTTGAAAGTAGTGATGTTTACCGAGTAATCGGGAAGACGTCGTTGCTTTCGACCTGGGAACTCGAGAAGCCGAGGGCCTTAGAACCATTAACCCATCATGGCCTTTTAGGTGCAGTGCGGAGACTATAACGGGGTAATCCGGAATTAGTTGTCATGCGATATTGCACTCAGATGAGTTTTTCCTGCGAATATTACTGATTACCAGTTAATTGGGACAACGGTAATATCCAAAGGAAGAGCGTAGACTTTGAGAACTCTTTAGAACCTTGTTCGGATGGTGATAAACCCCTAGTACATACCTTATGGGTGGTTACTTTGGCTCCATGCCTGTGACGTCGAACTTTTGATCTTGTTACTTTCAGCCTGTGCAGCGGACTACATAATGGTTATCCAGAATATGTGGAGCTGAGACTTCATGCCATAGCATACCATGACATCATATCATCATGTATATATATCTCATATCTAGGGAAATCAAAAGACCAGTCTCGTTGATATAGCTTTTCAAAAAAAAAGGGAAATTTTAAAAGATAGACGAGTCTTTGGGTCTCCTTAGAAATGAAGATAAAGAATTCATCCATACTACCATGCATTCATTTTTCACAAAAAAAAACTCATTGGGGTCCCTTTTCACCGACTACAGTAAACAACAAAGACGACTTCTCCACATCCTTACCATACCAGAGGCAACCAACAAAGGCTAATGGATCTTTTCAAAGAGAACCAGAACGCACTCCACCGAGATATGGACACCATGGGTAATCGCATGGATTAACTTATGGAAACCCTTCATGCCGTGATCAAGGGTCAAGAATAACTACATCAAATTGTTGCCAAGCTTACTAGTGCTGCACCCTCCACTTCTGCTAATGGGAGGAATGACAATGCAAATGTTGAGACTCCTACCGGCGCTCCTAGGAATGATGTCGACGATCATCATGATGTTATTGATCTTGATGAACCCCAAGTGAATCTTGCTTCCGGGGTTGCCGAAATTGCGAAAATGTATCATGCTCTCGAAGAGAGACTTAGAGCCATGGAGGGTATCAAGGCTTTCGGATTCAATACTGCTGCAATGTGCCTCGTGCCTGGGGTAGTTATTCCTCCCAAGTTCAAAGTCCTAGATTTTGACAAATACAAAGGAACTTCTTTCCCAGAGACTCATCTCCGTTCCTATTGTCGCAAAATGGCTGCCTATGTTGAAAACAAACCGTTACTCATGCACTTCTTTCAAGATAGCTTGACCGGGGAACCGTTGGATTGGTACATGCAATTGGAAAGATATCATGTCAGTACTTGGGGAGAACTTGATGACGCTTTTTTGAAACATTACCATTACAACACTACCATGGCTCCTAGCCGTACTCAGCTCCAAGGGATGGTACAAAAATCTGAAGAGTCATTTAAAGAGTACGCTCAGAGGTGGCGTGAACTGGTTGCAAGGGTCCAACCTCCTCTCTTGGATTGTGAATTGATTGATCTGTTTATGGGTACTCTACGAGGCCCTTATATCCAACATATGCTCAATAGCACTTCTACTTCTTTCTCTGATATGGTCATTATTGGTGAACGCATTGAGACGTGCATTAAGGCTGGAACGATTCAAGGTGTTCCTAACAATGCTAACAATAATGCGGGCATTAGTAGAAAACAATTTTCTGGTTTTGTCAATAAGAAAGAGGGCGAGACTAGTGCCATCACCATCAACCAAGGAAGAGCTCCCGCATTTCCTCAAGTCCGATTCCCTTATTTTCCTACACCTACTGCTGTTCCTAACCAATTTGTTCCTCAAGTATATGCTGCTACAACTCCAGCACCCTGGATGGCCCAACAACGGCCTTTCGCTCCGTAACCACATTATGTCCCACAACAACAATTTGCACCTCCTCCAACTTATCAACAACCTCAAGGCCCGAGAGCTCCTCAAAGACAAAGAGCCCCTGAAAGAAGATTTGATCTCATTCCCATGTCCTACGCTCAGCTTCTCCCACAGTTACTTGCTAGTCAATTGGTTCAATTGTGCGAACTCGGTCCACCGCCAAATCCTCTCCCTAGGGGGTATGATATTAATGCTCATTGCGAATTTCATTCTGGTGCCCCAGGCCATACAATTGAAAATTGTAGAGCATTTAAATGCAAAGTTCAAGATCTTATCGATGCAAAAGCCATCAACTTCAACCCTGTTGGTCAGAATATTCAAAATAATCCCATGCCTCCTCATCAA
Source organism: Vicia faba (assembly GCA_948472305.1). Lineage (NCBI taxonomy): Eukaryota > Viridiplantae > Streptophyta > Magnoliopsida > Fabales > Fabaceae > Vicia > Vicia faba. The sequence goes on along the minus strand of OX451741.1, from coordinate 1,441,827,460 downwards.
GGGGGAACGATCAATGCTATTGAAGAAGTTAATGAACGGGTTTTGGTATCCAAGGTTGACTAAATTAAGATATCTTTAGAAACTGTCAGAGAACATTTGTTGAAGCATGAGGTGCTACAAGAACTCCATGACTTCTGCTTAACGCGTTCCTCCAACCTGAAGAGTGTACTGATTTGAAGACGTCCATCCAACAGTTGATCGATGAAGGTGTCCTACAGATAGAGAAAATATTCCAAGAAGAAGAGATTGATGTCCTGGAAATCCCCTACTATCCGAGAAGCTTTTCGAAAACCCCTAGTATTCGATTAACAATTCAGGTTCCTACTATCCCCACAGTGATTCAAGCTCCTATTCCTCCTACAAGCAACGACTCGAAGGCAATTCCATGGGAGTATAATATGTTCTATATTCATGGAAAGAAGTATGAGTGTCCTCCAGTTGTTGACAAAAATGTTACCAACATTGCAGGAACTAGTAACATGACTCGTAGTGGTCGGATCTTTTCTCCTCCACCACCGCCTCCTAAGGAAACTAACAGTGAAGCTCTAGCTAAGGCCAGGGGAAAGAAAGTGATGGATAATCAACCCGAACCTTCTGTAGGAAAAGAAGCGGAGTAGCTTTTGATAATTCTCAAGCGGAGTAATTATAAAGTAGTGGATCAACTCAACCAGACACCATCCAAGATTTCCATCTTGTCTCTCCTTTTGTGTTCAGAGGCCCACCGCAACGCCTTATTGAAGACCTTATGTTCCGCTCATGTTACCCAAGACATCTTTGTGGCCCAGTTTAAAGGAATCGTCACCAATATTGTTGTGGGAAATTGTTTGGGTTTCTGTGATGATGAACTCCCAGTTGAAGGCAGAGCCCACAATAAAGCGCTGCATGTTTCTATGAAGTGTTTGGACACTGTTTTATCTCGATTTTTGGTGGATACGGGTTCTTCACTCAATGTGATTCCTAAGGCTACTTTGTTTAAGCTGAATATGGACGGAGTAATGATGAGGCCCGCCACTCTAAATGTTCGAGCGTTTGATGGTTCGAGAAGATCTATGGATGGAGAAGTGGATTTGTCTGTCAAGATTGGTCCCCACACTTTCTATTTGTCATTCTATGTTATGGACATCCGTCCATCCTATACTTGCCTTTTGGGTCGTCCATGGATTCATGTAGCAGGAGCTGTGACATCTACTCTTCATCAACGCCTGAAGTTCGTTGTGAATGACCAAGTCGTCGTTGTTTGCAGGGAAGAAGACATAGTGATTAATAATCTGACTACCTACCGTTATGTGGAAGTGGAAGGCGAGGTGCAAGAGTTTCCCTTTCAAGCTCTAGAGATTTTTACTGTTGATAAATTCCCCGTCGTGGAATGTAAGAAGTCTGAGATACCCCTGGCCTCTTTGAAGGATGCCAAAGCCCTCATAGAAGCTAGACCTCCCCATGATAGTTGGGGAAAATTGATTGAAGTGGCAGAAAAGAAAGATCGTTTCGGTCTTGGGTATCAGCCATCATCCTCTCTGCAAGCTGGTTGGATTCCTCTAAAAGGACAGCAGGTTCCCCCAATTTCTGAAGTGTTCATCAGTGCTGGTGTAGGCAAAGAAGGACAAGTGCTCTCCACATATGTTGAAGGTGACGATGAAGATGTTTCAAGATTTATCTATCAAGTTGCGCCGGGACCAGGACCAAGATTTATCTTCAATTTTTTGTTTCCATTTAAGTTGTATGTCCTGCCCAAGGCATACTGACAGCTTGTAGAAGGGGCCCCTTATGTTTTAATCTTCGTTTAACATTGAATGAAAAATCGCACTTTTGCATACAATTTTGTTCCTTGTCTCTTACTTTTACTTTTTCAAAATAAAAATGGCAATACTTTTCTTTCATATTCTTTTGCACTTTCTAAAAATAAAACATAAAATCATCGATCATGCAAATCCGTCTCGGACTCCGTTGGAAATGATAATGCTATGGCTTCTTATATCCTTAAGAAATCAGTTGATCATGCTAACGAGGATAGTGAGGAAGATTGTGAAGTCCCTGAAGAACTAGCCAGGCTCTTGAGACAGGAAGATAAGGTCATCCAACCGTATCAAGAAGAAACATAAGTCGTCAATCTCGGTACTGGAGAGGTAAAGAGAGAAGTCAAAATAGGGGCCGCCTTGCAAAGCAAAGAAAAGAAGGGGTTGATTGAGTTTCTTCAAAAGTATGCTGACATCTTTGCCTGGTCGTACAAAGACATGCCCGGCTTAGACACTGATATAATAATGCATAGATTGTCGCTCAAGCCAGAATGTCCTCCTGGAAAACAGAAGCCAAGGAGGAACAGACCCGACATGGCTTTGAAGATCAAAGAAGAGGTTCAGAAACGGCTCAAAGCAGGTTTCCTATATGTGATAAACTATCTGCCTTGGATTGCAAACATTGTGCCCATACCTAAGAAAGATGGTAAGGTACGCATGTGTGTCGACTACCGAGACTTGAATAGAGCAAGCCCGAAGGATGATTTCCCATTGCCTCATATTGATGTATTGGTTGATAACACTGCTAAGTCTTCGGTGTTCTCCTTTATGGATGGATTCTCTGGCTACAATCAGATAAAGATGGCTCCGGAAGACATGGATAAAACAACTTTCAAAACTCCTTGGGGTACCTTTGTCTATAGAGTCATGCCTTTTGGTCTTAAAAACCCTGGTGCGACATATCAACGAGATATGGTGACTCTCTTTCACGACATGATTCATAAAGAGGTTGAGGTGTATGTGGACGACATGATTGCGAAGTCACAGACTTAGGAAGAACATTTGGTCCATTTGTAGAAGTTGTTTGATTGTTTACGAAAGTTTAGGTTAAGGCTTAATCCCAACAAATGCACCTTTGGGGTTCGGTCGGGCAAGTTACTTGGTTTTATCGTGAGCCAAAGAGGAATTGAAGTAGATCCAGACAAAGTAAAAGCAATACAGGATATACCGGCACCGAAAAATGAAAAGGAAGTACGAGGTTTCCTTGGAAGGTTGAATTACATAGCCAGGTTCATTTCCCATATTAGTGCTACCTGTGAACCCATCTTTAAATTGTTACGCAAGAATTAGGATGTCCGTTGGGATGAGAGTTATCAAGAAGCTTTCGAGAAGATTAAGCAGTATCTTCAAGAACCACCAATACTCATACCACCAGTTCCTGGGAGACCTCTCATTATGTATTTGACTGTGCTTGAAGGATCTATGGGTTATGTGCTTGGAAAACATGATGATACTGGATGAAAATAACACGCCATTTATTACTTGAGCAAGAAGTTTACTGATTGTGAATTAAGGTATTCCTTACTTGAGAAGACTTGTTGTGCTCTTACGTGGGCAGCTCGACGTTTGAGGAAGTATACGTTGACACATTCTACACTTCTAATATCTAAGATGCATCCGATAAAGTAGATCTTCGAGAAACCAGCGCTTACAGGCAGATTGGCTCGGTGGCAAATGCTTTTGTCTGAGTATGACATCCAGTACGTCACACAAAAGGATATCAAAGGTAGCATTCTTGCTGATCATCTCGCTCACCAACCATTGGAAGAATATCAGCCCATGAAGTTCGATTTTCTAGACGAGGACATTATGAAACTTGATGATAATGAAGGACCTGAACCAGGGGAGAGATGGACTCTCACGTTAGATGGTGCATCAAATGCTATGGGTCACGGCATTGGGGAAGTTCTGATCTCTCCACGCAACACTCACATACCTTTCACTACCAGATTATGTTTTGATTGTATGAATATTGTCGCTGAATATGAAGCTTGTGTGATGGGCCTTGAAGCAGCCATTGATTTGAAGATCAAGATTCTTGAATTTTATGGGGACTCTGCCTTAGTGATACATCAAGTACGGGGTGATTGGGATACACGACACCCTAATTTAGTTCCATACCGGGATTACATATTAGAGTTGTTTCCCGCTTTCGATGAGGTCACATTTGAGCACATTCCTAGAGAAGCAAATCAACTGGCAGACGCTCTGGCCACTTTAGCAGCAATGTTCAAAGTCAGTTACCCGAATCATACACCCAGTATAAGGATCTGTCGTTACAAGGAGCCAACACACATTTTCCCAGCTCATTGTCTCACAACTGAAGATGTATCAGATGAAAGGCCGTGGTACTTCGACATCAAAAGATATCTTGAGAAGCAAGAGTACCCCGAAGGTGCTATAATTTGTAATAAGAGGACTCTTAGAAGGTTGGTGTCTAAGTTTTTACTGTCAGGAGACGTTCTGTACAAGAGAAACTATGATTTGGTTTTGCTCAGATGCGTGGATAGACACGAAGCAGAATCCATTATACGAGAAATACACGAGGGCTCTTTTGGGACTCATGCCAGTGGGCATTCCATGGCCAAGAAAATCCTACGAGCAGGTTATTTTTAGATGACGATGGAAAGTGACTGTTGTGTATATGTGAAAATGTGCCACAAATGTCAGGTTTACGCAGACAGGATACATGTTCCTCCCACTCCTTTGAATGTGATGACTTCACCATGTCCCTTTGCAATGTGGGGCGTCGATATGATTGGGCGAATCGAGCCGAGCGCTTCAAACGGACACAGGTTTATCCTCGTTGCTATTGACTACTTCACCAAGTGGGTGAAGGCGGCTTCGTACAAGAATGTGACCAAGCAAGTTGTCACTCGTTTCATCAAAAGAGAGATCATTTGTCGTTATGGAACTCCTAACAAGATCATCACTGATAACGGGTCAAATCTCAACAATAAGATGATGGAGGAAATGTGCGAAGAATTCAAGATCGAGCACCATAATTCATCACCTTATCGGCCGAAGATGAATGGGGCAGTTGAAGCCGCTAACAAGAACATAAAGAAGATCGTCCAGAATATGGTGAGAACATACAAATATTGGCATGAGATGATGCCTTTTGCACTGCATGGCTATCGAACTTCGGTGCGTACTTCCACTGGGGAAACTCCATTTTCACTAGTCTATGGTATGGATGCGGTACTCCCGGTCGAAGTGGAGATTCCTTCCTTAAGGGTTCTGATGGATACTAAGCTTGATGAAGCTGAATGGATTCAAACGAGACTCGACCAACTCAATCTCATCGAATAAAAACGCCTGGAAGCCATTTGTCACGGTCAATTATATCAATAGCGTCTCAAGAGAGCATTTGACAAGAAGATTCGGCCTCGAGAGTTCCACACAGGTGACTTGGTCTTAAGAAAGATTCTCCTAATCCACACTGATCCAAGAGGCAAGTGGACTCCCAACTATGAGGGACCGTACATCGTGAAGAAAGCTTTCTCAGGAGGTGCTTTAATCCTGACAGACATGGATGGGGAAGACGTTCCGCTTCCAGTCAATTCAGACTCAGTCAAAAAATACTACGCATAAAAGGACCCGCTAAGTAGAAAACCCAAAAGGGAGGCTTAGGCAAAAGTTAGGGCTAAAAAAGAAAGAAAAAAAGGAATAACCCGCTAAGTTGAAAACCCAAAAGGGCGGCTTAGGCAAAAATGGGTGTCCCGGTGGATTGAAAACCCGAAAGGGCGATCCAGGAAAAAGTTAGGGACAAAATAAAAGTGAGAGACTACAGTCTGAAGACTTTTCATGCACATCTCTTAATGCAGGATGGATCAATCTAGCTATTATCCTTTGGAATCACGGCACTAGGACGACCCAGGACACGAGAACTATAGCAATAACAGTTTTAACGGAAGTTCGAGATTTTCTCATTGCCATTTTACCCGTTGTATTTCTTTTCTTTTCCGCAACTTCCTCATTTAGGAGTTGTTTCTATGTATGAATTCCAATTCACGGGCCAAACTCATTAATAAAAATTTGTCCTTCCATTAAAAAATCTTTATTATATTGTTTTACTTTATTCTTTGTATGAGAATTGTGATTTAAATTCTTTGTCAAGCATTGCATTGAAAACAATAAGTCAATAATAATCACGAGCTAAGATGTGAAACACTACATTACATGGATATGAAGGCATCCCAAGGGAATGCCACAGTGTTCAAACGTTTGTTCTTCCTGTGCAGGTAGCAAGTTATAACGGTCGCCTTGACCAAGATCTCATCCTCATCGCCTCCTTACAATCAACCGAGCTCCCGATTCTCCCACACGGAGAGACTTGGGGCATTTGGTTGGGATCCACGTCTCTTTTCGGTTATTCACAAAAAGTCCAACCCGTGAAGAAGGTCAGATCAAGTTACTTCTCATCAGCAAGATTTAATCCCCCGGTGAACTCGACAAGGCTAACCCTTTTCTCTCAAAATTCCAAGCACCAGTCCATATTAGTACCCCAAGTTAACGAGCAACAGATCCCAATGAGCTTTTGGCACTTTACATACAATAATCATCACGACATATTGCATTGCATCCCCAAGCGCATAGTATATCCATGGATCATCATGTCACACTTCAAATGCATATGAAGCATGAGCCAGATCCATCCCAAATCAACAAAACATCCCCACAAAGAATATCATCCTCATAATTCCCAGTTAACATCTGTTATTACACTACCAACTAAAATAAACCATGGTGTCAGTACATCGTGCTCTCCAACCCTCAATACTCACGTTATCTTTTCCTACGGTCATAGATCGTCCGTAGATCTTACCCTCGTTTTACATTTCCTAAGGTTGTAGATCGTCTGTAGATCTTACCTTCGCTCTATCATTTTAAGGTCGTAGGTCGTCCGTAGATCTTACCTTCGCTTTATCTCTCTTAGGGTCGTAGGTCGTCCGTAGACTTTACCCTCTCCTCATCTTATTTTTAGGGTCGTAGATCGTCCGTAGATCTTACTATCGCGTTATATTTTTAGGGTCGTAGATCTTCCGTAGATCTTACTTTCGCTTTATCTCTCTTAGGGTCGTAGGTCGTCCGTAGACTTTACGAGGATAAACCTGTGTCCGTTTGAAGCGCTCGGCTCGATTCGCCCAAGCATATTGACGCCCCACATTGCAAAGGGACATGGTGAAGTCATCACATTCAAAGGAGTGGGAGGAACATGTATCCTGTCTGCGTAAACCTGACATTTGTGGCACATTTTCACATATACACAACAGTCACTTTCCATCGTCATCTAAAAATAACCTGCTTGTAGGATTTTCTTGGCCATGGAATGCCCACTGGAATGAGTCCCAAAAGAGCCCTCGTGTATTTCTCGTATAATGGATTCTTCTTCGTGTCTATCCACGCATCTGAGCAAAACCAAATCATAGTTTCTCTTGTACAGAACGTCTCCTGACAGTAAAAACTTAGACGCCAACCTTCTAAGAGTCCTCTTATCACAAATTGTAGCACCTTCGGGGTACTCTTGCTTCTCAAGATATCTTTTGATGTCGAAGTACCACGGCCTTTCATCTGATACATCTTCAGTTGTGAGACAATGAGCTGGGAAAATGTGTGCTGGCTCCTTGTAACGACAAATCCTTATACTGGGTGTATGATTCGGGTAACTGACTTTGAACATTGCTGCTAAAGTGGCCGGAGCGTCTGCCAGTTGATTTGCTTCTCTAGGAATGTGCTCAAATGTGACCTCATCGAAAGCGGGAAACAACTCTAATATGTAATCCCGGTATGGAACTAAATTAGGGTGCCGTGTATCCCAATCACCCCGTACTTGATGTATCACTAAGGCAGAGTCCCCATAAAATTCAAGAATCTTGATCTTCAAATCAATGGCTGCTTCAAGGCCCATCACACAAGCTTCATATTCAGCGACAGTATTCATACAATCAAAACATAATCTGGTAGTGAAAGGTATGTGAGTGTTACGTGGAGAGATCAGAACTTCCCCAATGCCGTGACCCATAGCATTTGATGCACCATCTAACGTGAGAGTCCATCTCTCCCCTGGTTCAGGTCCTTCATTATCATCAAGTTTCATAATATCCTCGTCTAGAAAATCGAACTTCATGGGTTGATATTCTTCCAATGGTTGGTGAGCGAGATGATCAGCAAGAATGCTACCTTTGATATCCTTTTGTGTGACGTACTGGATGTCATACTCAGACAAAAGCATTTGCCACCGAGCCAATCTGCCTGTAAGCGCTGGTTTCTCGAAGATCTACTTTATCGGATGCATCTTAGATATTAGAAGTGTAGAATGTGTCAACGTATACTTCCTCAAACGTCGAGCTGCCCACGTAAGAGCACAACAAGTCTTCTCAAGTAAGGAATACCTTAATTCATAATCAGTAAACTTCTTGCTCAAGTAATAAATGGCGTGTTCTTTTCATCCAGTATCATCATGTTGTCCAAGCACATAACCCATAGATCCTTCAAGCACAATCAAATACATAATGAGAGGTCTCCCGGGAACTGGTGGTATGAGTATTGGTGGTTCTTGAAGATACTGCTTAATCTTCTCGAAAGCTTCTTGATAACTCTCATCCCAACGGACATCCTGATTCTTGCGTAACAATTTAAAGATGGGTTCACAGGTAGCACTAATATGGGAAATGAACCTGGCTATGTAATTCAACCTTCCAAGGAAACCTCGTACTTCCTTTTCATTTTTCGGCGCCGGTATATCCTGTATTGCTTTTACTTTGTCTGGATCTACTTCAATTCCTCTTTGGCTCACGATAAAACCAAGTAACTTGCCCGACCGAACCCCAAAGGTGCATTTGTTGGGATTAAGCCTTAACCTAAACTTTCGTAAACAATCAAACAACTTCTACAAATGGACCAAATGTTCTTCCTAAGTCTGTGACTTCGCAATCATGTCGTCCACATACACCTCAACCTCTTTATGAATCATGTCGTGAAAGAGAGTCACCATAGCTCGTTGATATGTTGCACCAGTGTTTTTAAGACCAAAAGGCATGACTCTATAGACAAAGGTACCCCAAGGAGTTTTGAAAGTTGTTTTATCCATGTCTTCCGGAGCCGTCTTTATCTGATTGTAGCCAGAGAATCCATCCATAAAGGAGAACACCGAAGACTTAGCAGTGTTATCAACTAATACATCAATATGAGGCAATGGGAAATCATCCTTCGGGCTTGCTCTATTCAAGTCTCGGTAGTCGACACACATGCGTACCTTACCATCTTTCTTAGGTATGGGCACAATGTTTGCAATCCAAGGCAGATAGTTTATCACATATAGGAAACCTGCTTTGAGCTGTTTCTGAACCTCTTCTTTGATCTTCAAAGCCATGTCGGGTCTGTTCCTCCTTGGCTTCTGTTTTCCAGGAGGACATTCTGGCTTGAGCGGCAATCTATGCATTATTATATCAGTGTCTAAGCCGGGCATGTCTTTGTACGACCAGGCGAAGATGTCAGCATACTTTTGAAGAAACTCAATCAACCCCTTCTTTTCTTTGCTTTGCAAGGCGGCCCCTATTTTGACTTCTCTCTTTACCTCTCCAGTACCGAGATTGACGACTTATGTTTCTTCTTGATACGGTTGGATGACCTTATCTTCCTGTCTCAAGAGCCTGGCTAGTTCTTCAGGGACTTCACAATCTTCCTCACTATCCTCGTTAGCATGATCAACTGAATTCTTAAGGATATAAGAAGCCATAGCATTATCATTTCCAACGGAGTCCGAGACGGATTTGCATGATCGATGATTTTATGTTTTATTTTTAGAAAGTGCAAAAGAATATGAAAGAAAAGTATTGCCATTTTTATTTTGAAAAAGTAAAAGTAAGAGACAAGGAACAAAATTGTATGCAAAAGTGCGATTTTTCATTCAATGTTAAACGAAGATTGAAACATAAGGGGCCCCTTCTACAAGATGTCAGTATGCCTTGGGCAGGACACTATTTTCTTAAAACCTCAATATTTCATTACTGTCGCCCCAAGAACGCGGCCACCTTGCGCATCATCATCATCAGAGAATAATAGAACATAACACAAAACAAATAAAAGGAAGCAAATAATATTCGTACCTAAGTTATCTCTCCAAGGATCTTTGGGTTTCTGATCGGTATCTTCGTTGCTGCGAAAACGCCATCGGAGCGACTCCGATCGATAATTTTTCTTAAACCTTCTAACTTTGTTCTTTGTACTTCTTATGAGTTTGGACAGCGCCAATATCCATACTCCCAACGACTTGGGAGAAGCATTTATCAGAAAATAAAAATACAACGTAGACATGGCGCTTGACCATGATCAACTCAGGGCCATGGTCTAAAAGGACAGGGAATCATTCAAAGAATATGCACAGAGATGGCGTGAGGTAGCCGCCCAAGTGATTCCTCCCATGGAAGAAAAGGAGATGACTAACATTTTCCTGAAGACTATGGGTGCTTTCTACTATGAGAGGATGGTAGCAAGTGCGCCAAGTGACTTTACTGAAATGGTGGGCATGGGTATCCATTTGGAAGAGGTTGTAAGAGAGGTTCGTTTAACAAAAAGTGAAAGTTTCGGAAGTACGAAGAAGCCATCCTATGGGTTTTCCAAAAAGAAGGAAGGAGATATAAATGTTGTTATACAAGAAAGGAAGGTTAATCCTCCTAGAAGAAATTATCAGTGTCATCAACAAGTCGCCTCAGTAACTCCAGTTGTTGGTGTAGCTCCAACCACCGTTGCTTATCAGAGACCATCCCATCAGGGGAATAAAGGGTATAGTCAGAGAAGGGAGAGTTATGACCCTATCCCTATGAGCTATGAAGAATTACTCCCAACATTAATTCAAAATAAGTTGGTTCATACCAGACCACCTCCCGATGTACCATCACCATTCCCTTGGTATTACAAGGCAGACCAAACATGTGTTTTTCATTAGGGAGCACCAGAGCACAATGTTGAGAACTGCTATCCTTTGAAAACTGAAGTACAAAAATTGGTGAAGTCTGGTGTCTTATCCTTCAAAGATGTTGGCCCTAATGTGAAAGATAATCCTTTGCCAAAGCATGGAGGAGAAAATGCTGTGAACATGGTGGCTGGTTGTCCAGGCGACTTCCATATTTTTGATATTAAATTGGTTAGAGGAGATTTGGTAAAAATGCATACAGACCTCTGTGAATTTAGCTATTATACGCATGACCATGTTGGTTGTGCTATTTGCAGTACAAATATACAGGGTTGTGACAAGATAAAGGTTGATTTGTAGGATATGATGGATGAGGGCCTCATCCACATAATCAGGCCTAGGGCAGAGTATGAAGAGGAATTAAACATGGTTTCTGGATGTCCTAGAGAGTTCAGAATCTTTGATGTGGAACATATGAATGAGGATCTTGTACAATTGCATGCTACTTTTTTCCACATGGCTGGTCAGGTAGAACATCAGTATGGATCTTGTCGAATTTGCTGTCGGGACTCCCGAGGATGTTCAATTGTAAGGAAAGGTATTCAGTTGTTATTGGATAATGAAACTATCAAGGTTATAGTCCAAAGGGATGATTACCATGAGGTTAATGAGATTGAGGTTTGTTTGGTTGAAGAAGAGTCAGATGATGAGTATGCCTCTGCGGATGAGTTCTTCTTCTTAGATGAAGATATGTTTTCCAGAGATGACTCTGTAATAACTGAATGTGTTGAAGAGGGAGTAAATGTTATTGTGCCTTGTTTTGGTGCACCCACCCCTTTTGAAGTTGAATATCATGACAAGCCAACTATTGCTCCATTGGTGATTAGCTTACCAGGTCCTGTCCCTTACAAGTCAGACGAGGTTGTACCCTACAAATATAATGCTACAATTTTAGAGGATGGTGTGGAAGTTCCCATCCAGCCAATGCCTAATGTTGGAAATATTGCTGAGACTAGCAGAGTGACCCGCAATGGTCGTATATTTGCACCAGTTGTTCGTGGAGATGTTAGTACTGGAAAGAAAATTATTGAAAATGTTAAACCCAAGAAGGCAGTGGGTGAATCTAGTGGAGCTACACTATAAAAGGAGGTAGATTATATTTTGAAGATAATCAAGATGAGCGACTATAGAATTGTAGATCAGCTACTGCAAACTCCTTCAAAATATCTATCTTGGCTTTATTGATGAACTCCTTTGCTCATTGAGAATCTTTGATGAGGGTATTGGACCAAGCTTTCATGGAAAGTGATATGCCAGTAGACCAATACAGCATTGTGGTAGGGAACATTACATCATGTAATAACCTAGGTTTCTGCGACGATGAACTGCCCGATGAAGGAAGGAATCACAATCTGGCCCTCTACATCTCTATGAACTACGAGAATGATTCATTATCCAATATGTTGATTGATATTTGATTTGCATTGAACGTTATACCAAGGAGCACACTTATGAAGTTGAAATATCAAGGAACACCCATGCGCCCAAGTGGCATTATTGTGAAAGCGTTTGATGGATCAAGGAAATTTGTTATTGGTGAAGTGGACTTGCCTATTCATATAGGCCCACATTTGTTTCAGATTACTTTCTAGGTCATGGATATTATACCCACTTATATCTGTTTTTTGGGACGACTGTGGATACATGAGGCAAGGGTTATCACTTCGACTTTACAGAGAAGTTGAAGTTTGTACGTGAAGGAAAAGTGGTAATTATAAATGGAGAGCAGGCATTATTGATATCTCATTTGTCCACTTTCAACATTGTGGAAGTGGATGAAGCTGTTGTTGGAACCCAGTTCCAAGCTTTATCCATTGATAATATAAGAGGAAATGAGAATTTTATGGCTTCGTTTAAGGATGCTCAACAGGTTGTGCGTAATGGCCATAGTGAAGTATGGGGACAGATTGTTGATCCACCTGTAAACAAGAATAAAGCTGGCTTGGGGTTCTCTGTGAAGAATAATAAAGGTATGAGCATGAAGCAGAAGTATGCTGCAGACAAGTATCAAGACATCTTTCGTAGAGGAGGTTATCTTCATCCAACTGTTTCCGAGATTAATACCATTATGGAAGATGAAACAGAGCCAAGAATGCCAAATTATGTGACGCACAAAGTTAGGGTTCAGAACTGGATCACCATTGATGTTCCCTCTTGCATACATGTTTCAAAGTAATTTGTTTTTGTTAATCTTTTTGAAAAAGCTTTTACTCTGCCCAAGGTGAAAGTATTGATATTATATGGGCTTATCTGTTTCCTTTGATTTTTAAAATCAATAATAAAAGTTGTCTTTGTTTCCCAAATTGTGTTTTTATTTTTTACTTTTTCTTGGAAAATGGTAATTAGAAAAAAACCTTTCAAAATAAATAATAACTGAAATTCAATCTGCATGATCACTTGTTATATATGTCAGTTTCTAAAAGCAATCATAAATCATATGTGGATATTAATTTAAAAAAATGTTGAATACAATGACCCTGCACCCTCTCCCAACTTTGAATGTCCTGTGTATGGGGCCGAAGAAGAAGACTATGATGAGATTATAGAAGAGGTATCACGGTTGCTTGAGCGTGAGGAGAATGCCATTCAGCCATATAAAGAGCCATTGAAAGTAATCAATTTGGGTTCAGAAGCAAATCCGAAGGAAGTCAAGATTAGAGCATTATTGTATCCTGATGTGAAGAGCAGGTTGATTGAGATGTTGAAATAGTACATGGATATTTTTGCTTGGTCTTACCAAGATATGTCTGGTTTAGATACAAATATTGTAGAGCACCATTTTCCGCTGAAGCCAGAGTGCCCACCAATCAAACAGAAGTTGCGAAGAACTCACCCAGATATGGCAGTGAAGATCAAAGAAGAAGTTCTAAAGCAGATTAATGTCAGTTTTCTTGTGACATCAGTGTACCCTTAGTGGATTTCCAATATTGTCCCAGTACCGAAGAAAGAAGGAAAAGTTCGCATGTGCGTAGATTACAGAGATCTAAATAAATCTAGTCCAAAAGATAATTTTCCATTTCCACACATTGATATGTTAGTGGATAGCACAACAAAATTCAAAGTTTTCTCGTTCATGGACGGATTTTCTGGGTATAATCAAATAAGGATGGGTTTTGAGGACATGGAAAAAACAATGTTTATCACACCCTGGGGAACATCCTGTTACAGAGTGATGCCCTTCGGGTTGAAGAACGTTGGTGCAACGTGCCAAAGGGCTATGATAACCCTATTCCATGATCTGATGCACAAGGAAATTGAGGTATATGTTGATGATATGATTGCTAAATCCCAGACTGAAGAAGGGCGTGTAGAAGATTTATTGAAGTTGTTTCAGCGTTTGAGGAAGTATCGTCTCCGCTTGAATCCAAATAAATGTACCTTCAGTGTTCGGTCAGGGAAATTGTTGGGTTTCATTGTTAGCCAGAGAGGGATTGAAGTTGACCCTGATAAAGTCAAAGAAATTCAAGAAATGCCAACACCGAGAACTGAAAAGCAAGTCAGAGAGTTCCTCGGGCGTTTGAATTATATTTCCAGATTCATTTCCCACATGACTGCAACGTGTGAACCGATCTTTAAGTTGTTAAAGAAAGATCAAGGTTGTGTATGGACAGATGACTGCCAAAGGGAATTTGAAAGTGTTGTACCCAAAAATTTGCCATCTCATTTCTCAAGGAATCACCCTGGATCCTCAAGTTTTCTCTCATCCAATGCCAAGCCTTGAATTATCAATTTTTCCAAGCAAACCATTCACAAGGGTAAAATGGTCATTTTCACACTGAGAAGTCTAACTTTGACTTTTGGATCAAAATCAAATCCAAAAAAATAATCATATTTCATCAAGAGATGTTGGAATATGAAGTTTGTTTCATCAAGAATTTCAAAAGTCAAATTTTACTTTGGAAAAGTCAAATTCTAAATATTTAGAAATTTTTCTAAGTGTTTAAGAAATATGAAAATTTCAGAACTTCTGGGCCAGTGTTCACAATCAGCAAATTCTGGATATTCTCAAGACAGAGTTTGGTCAGAACTTCTGGACCAGTTTGCACAAAGGTTCAGTCAGAATTTTCCAGGTTAAATCAAAGAAGGTTACTAAGCGTGCTGCAAGCTTTCTAGAAAGTCTGAAAGTTCCTTCATAACATGCTGGAGTCAGAAGATAAGAGGATCAAAAGATGAGATGCTACGCTGAAGCAGAACTTCTAATCCAGAGTTAAGTGAGGATGCAGAGTTTCACATGGCAGGATTTCTGATAATCATTTAATGCTCACAACCACTTGTGAGTTGTTATCTAAAGGATTTCCCCCACGTGTGCCCATACTATCTTGGGAAGACCAACTGTTGTGCAAAATTATGCTAGGCCCATGTGCTGCTTCTACTTTTCCTTAATTCATGTTGACGGATCCAGCTTAGGCGCTGATACTCATCCCACTTGGTGCATTGAACCACGCTTGTTTAAGCTTACTTCAGGAGTAAGTCAGCATCTAGCATATGATGTTGGTGCCACTTGACCCCTCCAAACTACAAAGCCTTTGCCTATAAATAGAACACCATTAGCCATTGAAAAGAGGTCGGAAAAATTTGAGAGAAAGCTGTGGAATTTGAGAAAGAAAAGCCTTGAACCCCTGCAAAAATTCCAAGAGTCCAAAAGATTGCAAACACAAAAAAATACAAAACCTTAGCATTTGATTCTTGCATTAAGGTTCCATTTTTTCTCAAGTTGTTTCCCATCCAAAATTCTGTAATCAAACAGTAACACCTCCTCCACCAATATCCACTTCAAAAGGATCAGAATTTTATCCTTTGGTTGTTCCAAAATCTTCTAATCATTTACAATCCAAGCTGAAAGTTTCCAACCTGATGAAAACGTGAGGAAGCTGTTCAGAACACCACAAGTGGTCAGAATCAGATTCCAGCTCCCAGAATATTTCCCAGCTGCAAGGTAAGTTCCTGCTGACTCTCATCACGTTATGTAGGCATTGTCAGATTTTTGCATATTTAGCACAATGTAGATATTGTGATTCTGATGGTGTACATATTCTGAGATTTCATGCATCTTCCTGCCTAAATAGAGGGAATTCCAGTTCAGAGTTTCATAAAGAAATTAGGACTCAGAATTAGGATTAGCAAATTCATGTTGCTTCTGATTGGTGTTTCTAATATTTCTTGAAACTTGTCATAACTGTCATGTATGCAACTTCTATTCTGTTAAGAAATTACTAAGCTGCAGATGTTCTGACTAGTAAGGAGAGAGACAAAGTTCTGACAGTTACATCAGAACTTCTGAAAATTTCTGAGTTCTCAGAAGATCCAGAACTTCTGAACTTCCATATTTCTACTAACGTTGTTTCTGTTTGTGCAGTAAGCCAGAGTCAGAACATCAGACTTCTTCTATTTTCAGCATTTTCGCTGATTCTGTTTTCTTTCTCTTTTATTATTTTTCCATCATTTTTGTTTTCATTAACCAAAAATACCAAAAATATTTCATATCCACATATTATACTTTATTTTCTTTTAACATAAAAAGACCAAAAAATATTTTCTTAAACAAAACTCATTTCTTTTCTTAAGTAAATAAGCATTTTACATTTCTTGTACATTCTTATTTATTTTAATATGGTTGTAATAGATAATTAGGACTTAAATTCCTTGCAATCTCCATTCGTAAATATGTACCCCCATCCCTAAAATATTGTAATAGCGTAGGACTTTACATTTCCGCACTATTATTGCTTTCATAAATACTTGTAATTAGGGTGTGTATGAAAAGACATGAAATTGACAAATAGATCACCCTAATCAAGATTAAATGCATGCAATCAAACACTATTCACACATGCACCCTTAAGGTTAATTCCACTTGTTGCCTTACGAAAATGGCTATGTTATGCATGTGGGATGTCTTAGCACAAACAAAATCAAAAATACAAGATCATAGTCCCTCGATGACGCTATCAAAGTTGCATTTCAAAATGATCTTAGTCCCTAAGAGAAACGTGCTAAGTCATCTCGCAACATTGCTATCATGGCCATACGATGACCCAATTCTCGTCCCTTCACATCCAACGATGGGGCTTTTTACCAAAACAATGGTAAGGTAACAACATCTAAAGGAGGAGGAAAAGAACATCTAAGACCTTTTGAGTAAGTAGATTACTTTTAGTTGTTTGCTCAACTTCAAAACAAACATCCTTGCTATTTTCAAAAACAATCACATACACTTTCAAAAACACCTCCTAAACATGGAATATTTTCAAAAGCTTAACACTTTGTATACGTTCTTACGAACGAGGACTATTACAAAGTTTTCCTAAACGATGACACCTTTTCAAAATACTTTCAAAACCACACAAAAGCACATTTTTCAAACAAAAGAAAGTGATCTAGCGAGCAACTAAGAGCCCATGGAAAACCATGGATGAAAAGGGTGCTAATACCTTCCCTTTTCATAATCTACCCCTCGAACTCAAGAAAATATCTCTAAAGGTCTTTCTTGTGCTTTTTTCACCTTTCCTTATTGGATAAAAGAAAAGTTGGTGGTGACTCTTGCTAAACCGCAACATTTGCAAACACAAACGCAAAACAATCAAGTCAGTTCTCCCACCGTATCACAGAAAGTATTAAAGAATATCTGCTTGAACCTCATATCTTTCTCCCTCCTGTTGAAGGAAGACCATTGATTATGTATCTGACAGTGTTAGATAATTCCATGGGCTGTATTCTGGAACAACAAGATGAAACAGGGAAGAAAAAGTACACCATTTATTATCTCAGTAAAAAGTTTATGGATTGAGAGTCAAGGTATTCCATGCTATAAAAGACATGTTATGCTCTGGCTTGGGCGACAAAACGTTTGCCGCAGTATATGTTGAATCACACTACTTGGTTGATCTCCAAAATGGATCCAATCAAGTACATTTTTGAAAAGCCTGTTCTTACTGGGAGAATTGCTTGCTGGCATATGCTGTTATCTGAATATGACATCGAATACTGCACCCAAAAGGCTATTAAAACAGCGTGTTGGCAGATTATCTTGCTCACTAACCAGTTGATGATTATCAGTCGGTGATGTATGATTTCCCCGATGAGGATGTGATGTTTCTGAAAGTGAAAGATCGTAATGAACCATTTCCTGAGGAAGGTCCTGATCCTGAATCTCGCTGGAGTATGATATTTGATGGAGCCGTGAATGCTTATGGTAAAGGAATTGGTGTTGTGATTGTCACTCCACATGGATCACACATTCATTTTACTGGAAGGTTGGCATTTGATTGTACTAATAATACGGCAGAATATGAGGCTTGCATCATGGGTCTCGAGGAAGCTATTGATCTCAGAATTAAAATTCTAGATGTGTATGGAAATTCAGTTTTGGTAATAAATTATATTAAAGGGGAGTGGGATACTCGTCACCTCGGCTTGATCCCTTACAAAGATTATTCTAGAAGATTGTTACTCTTCTTTAATAAAGTTGAATTCCATCACATCCCCAGAGACGAAAATCAAATGGCGGATGCTCTGGAAACTGTGGCTTCTATGTATCAAGTGAATACTTGGAATGATATACCTCAAATTATAGTTCGGCGACCGGATAGACCCGCTCATGTGTTTACAACAGAAGAGGTAGCAGATGAGAAACCTTGGTATTATGATATCAAGCATTTTCTCCAGACTTAGGAATACCTGATTGGTGCATCGAATAAAGATAGAAAGACATTGAGAAGATTGGTTGGCAGCTTCTTCCTCAGTGAAAATGTGTTGTACAAGAGAAATTATGACATGGTCTTGCTCAGATGTGTGGATAGACACGAAGCAGACATGTTGATGCATGAGATTCATGAAGGTTCATTTGGCACTCATGCCAATGGACATTCGATGGCTAAAAAGATGCTAAGGGCAGGTTACTATTGGCTGACAATGGAATCTGACTGTTACAGATTTGAAAAGAAGTGCCATAAATGCCAGATTTATGCGGACAAAATTCATGTGCCTCCGACACTTCTAAATGTTATTTCTTCCCTGTGGCCTTTCTCTATGTGGGGTATCGACATGATTGGAATGATAGAACCCAAAGCTTCGAATGGACACCATTTTATCTTGGTAGTAATTGATTACTTCACCAAATGGGTGGAAGCAGCTTCATATACTAATGTTACTAAGCAGGTGGTAGTGCGCTTCATTAAGAATAATCTCATATGTCGGTATGGTGTGCCAAGCAGAATTATCATCGATAATGGCTCGAATCTGAATAATAAGATGATGATAGAACTTTGTGAAGAATTCAAGATTGTCCATCATAATTCATCTCCGTACAGGCCGAAGATGAATGGGGTTGTTGAAGCTGCTAATAAGAATATCAAGAAGATCATCCAGAAGATGGTTGTTACATATAAAGATTGGCATGAAATGCTCCCTTTTGCTTTACATGGATATCGAACATCATGTACGCACTTCAACAGGAGCAACCTCGTTCTCCCTTGTGTATGGAATGGAAGCGGTGCTCCCAATCGAGGTTGAGATTCCCTCTTTGCGTGTGATAATGGAAACCAAGTTGTCAGAGGCTGAATGGGTCCAGAATAGGTTTGACCAATTGAATTTGATCGAAGAGAATGACGGCTTTGTGTCATGGGCAGTTATATCAGAAGAGATTTAGAAAGCTTTTGATAAGAGGGTCAAACCTCGTAAATTCAGAGAAGGTAACCTCGTGCTCAGGAAGATCATGTATTTTAACGCTGATTCTATGGGCAAGTGGACTCCCAATTTTGAAGGCCCATATGTTGTCAAGAAAGCCCTCTCTGGAGGTGCATTAATTCTTGAAACTTTGGATGGAGAGGAGTTCCCACGTCCCATGAATGTTGATGCAGTCAAGAAATACTTCGCCTAAAGAAATAAAAGAACAACTCGCTAAGTTGAAAACCTGAAAGGGCGGCATAAGCAAAAAGGAGCGTCTCGGTAGGCCGAAAAACCGAAAGGGCGGCATAGGCAAAAATTAGAGACATAAACAGAATAAAATTTCCCGCTAAGTTGAAAACCCGCAAGGGCAAATTAGGCAAAAGTTAGGGACTTTCTTGGCAAGTAACTACATCAAACAAGACTTGATCATTGAAACAACAATCTTCTTGGATCCTCACCATATTTCAACGGAAGCTACTGCTCAGAATTTCAAAGTTGTTAGAGGGAATAGTGGTCATTGTATCTCAATGTATCTTTTCCATTATATATTACCATTTTCCGAAATTTGTAGTCATCCGTGGAGTCTCGCCATTCGCAGACTACCATTCTATCAATAAAATTTGAGCTTTTACCCAATTCTTTGTAATTCTTATTTTATTCAGCTAACAAAGACTGCATTTGTTATTGATGATAATTTTCAAAGAAAAAAGATTAAATAACAAAATTATTTTTCAAAAAAGAATTTACAACTTACTTTTACTTTAGATTTTGTGATTCAAGAGGAAAACA
This sequence comes from Vicia faba, assembly GCA_948472305.1. Taxonomy (NCBI): domain Eukaryota; kingdom Viridiplantae; phylum Streptophyta; class Magnoliopsida; order Fabales; family Fabaceae; genus Vicia; species Vicia faba. The sequence goes on along the minus strand of OX451741.1, from coordinate 1,441,807,234 downwards.
AAAGTGGTGATCCCAGGAATGGACGAACTCCAATATTTTTGGGAAGTTTTGTTTCCCCTGGGAAGGTTTTCTCAGGTCGTTTTCACTGCTTTACGTGTGATTTTTGTATATTGAAGACGATACCAATTGGCGTAAGGTGCAGTATTGGGTTTGTGATCCCAGTGTCCCCAGTCAAGTCTTGGTTCATTTTTTTAATTTTGGGGTTTGCATGGTCTGAGGCCTCTATCCCAGATTCCCCAACAAAGTCTTACCTCATATGATGAAAGGTCTTTTCCCTTGGTGTGCTGAGATGGAACTATTCGTAAAATGTCGCTCTTTCTGCAGTATTGGTATTATTATTGGTATTTATTTCCCATGCAACTAGACCAGGGAAGTATATTTTCTAAGAAGTGTTGAGACAATTGTCAACCCTTTGGGTTTTCACCCGCCAAGTGTTGGGTTTGATTTAAAATCCCCATGAGTTTGACCTTTTTCTATAATGTTGACTTCTTGATTCCCCGGGAAGGCTATCCCAGGGCATCTTTTGTTGGAATAAGTTTGCATGCTAGGAAGACTCAATCCAAGATTCCCCAGTGAAGGTTTCACTATTTTATAGAAGTCTTTTCTCCCCGTGCATGCTGAGATTTGACTCATTTACGAAGCATCTCCCTTTCGGAAGTACTTGCATTTTGTTTGATTGCCCGATAATCAGGCAAGGGCAATGTTTTATTTAAGAAGTGTTGAGGCATTTGCCAGTTATTTTTTTTATTTTTTATTTTTATTTTGGGTTTTCACTCGCCAAGTGCTGGGTTTGATTTAAAATCCCCATAAGATTGATTTCTTGCTGTAATGTTTGACTTCTTAACTCCCCAAGTTGTTATTACCATGAGGTTTCATACTTTTTCCCCAGAGAAGTTGGCGCAATATTTACTCTCAATATTGAAGAACGTATCTTGGTTTCCCCTCTTCGATGTGGTGTTGACCTCCCCAATAAAGTCAACACGAAGTCCCCAGTTGATGTTTCGATGATGGGGCATTATCTCCTCTAGTGAAGTCTGTATAATGTTTCCCCAATGAAGTCATCTCGAAATCCTCAATTGATGTTTTGCCGATATGGTTTCCATCTGCCTTAATTGAAATCAGTATTGCAATCCCCAGTAGAAGTGTGGACCGTGAAAATATTTATTTCCCCATTGAAGTCTGAGTGCTATTCCTCGGTGAAGCCTGGAGAAGGATGTTATATCCCTGTATCTATACTGTTTTGTCGCTATGATGTGATTATTTCTGGATTATGTTCCTTCCCAGTGAAGTTAAGCCGCTAAATAGGATTATGTTTCCTCATTTGGTGCTTATTTTCTTATGGAATGTTCATCTTGGATGTGATTTAACCGAGTGTTGATTGTGCCCGAGTTGGTTTTTCCTGGTTATTCCCAGTGTTATATGTTTGTTTTGTCAGCATATACATGATAACACTCATACATTCATACATACATCATGTATAGTTGAATTTAGCAAATCACTGATCATTCACATTCGTTAATATTTTGTTGACATATTACCCTGTTTTGTAGAGTTGTGTTGTCCTCTCTCCAATAGAGTGTCAGCCTTAAGCAGAAAGTGTATATTCTTTCAATTTCCCCACTGATTTATCCCTCATGGAAGATTTTTTGCTTTAGCCTTCCTGTACAACTCTTTGTCTGGATAGATTGGGTTTCCCTCTTGAGTTTATTTCTCAAAGGATGTATTTTGGTTGACTGTTTCACTCTGATTTATTTCTGGTTTGAATCTTTGTTTCCCAGCTGTTGTACCCCAAAACTTGCCCTCCCATATTCTTCAAGATTTGTCAAGAATCATCTTCAAATGGTTCAAGACTACTCAAGGATTGCACAGTCCAAATGCCTCCTAAGCCAGTCAAAATTAGGGTTTTGGTTCTCTCAAGGAATTTGAGGTTTTCAATGGTCCAATCAAGTCACATGGGCCTATATACATTGTCAAGCATCTACATGCCAAGTTTCAAGACTCACAGTCCCAAGCTGCACAGTCAAAAGCCCTATTTGGTTCACAGTCAACTACAGGGGCAAAATGGTCATTTTGCAGTCAAAAGTCAAAATTTTTGGTCAACATCTTATTTTGAGTCCACAATCATCATTATATCGAATCTTGATCATGATTTCTCAAGCATGGCTCAAAAATCATCAAGATGCAAAAGTTACTATTTTTTGACAACAGGAAAGTCAACTGTATCTTGACCAAGGCATAACTTTTTCATGGTTCATCAGAAAAATCCCATCCAATGCTCATTTTGAAGGGGAGGAAATTTCCTACAACTCATCTTCACATTCCAAGTCCAAGAAATTCTCTCATAAAAAGTTATCAATTTCTACATTATAGGTCAATTTCAAAAGTCAACAAAAATGCACTTTAAGTCAAAGATCATAACTTGAGATTGGTAAATCCAAATGACATGGGACCAAAGGCATTGGTTAGAGGACTTCAAGACCTTTCCAAAATGTCCAAGAACATGTTCATAGGATCAAAATTGAGCAAGATATGCATTGGAGAAGTTGGGATATTTTTGTGAATTTGCAAAAGTCAACTTTGCTCAAAATACTTTGTTTTTGCTAATGGGCCTCAAATTTCTTCTTGAAACTTTGTCCAAGGCCTATGCACGACTCATTGAGATTAAATTGAATTATTTTCTTATTTTTATTAATTAATTGGATTTTTAATTTATTTTTAATTCATTTAATTAATTTAAAATGTAGGAAATTCAAAGATATGATTTCTCAATCTTTTTGTGAAGAAAAAGTGGTCAACATATGCTGGAGATTTCGTGTATCAATCAAGGGGACAAAAATCTCTCAATTTAGCAAGTTTTCTCAATCAAAAAGATTGAAAAATATTTGATTTTCAATCAAATATTAAAACATCAATTTCATGGATCTCCTTGCAAGATTGTAACCTAAATCCATTCTACTATATATGCACAAGCTAAACCTAATGCATGGAACGTGAGAATTGCTGCACAAGGCCATTACCATATTGAAAAAAAATCAACAAAACTCAAAACTGTTTTCTCATTCACAGGCCCTTTCAAAGCAATTTAAGGATTCAAACACATTGCTGGACCTCTCAGAAACCTTTTGGAATCAAAACCACGTGCTAAAGCTATAGGAATCGCCCAGAAAAGACTCACGGTTTGGTGATTTTTTCTATAATCGTAACTCGTTATTCATGCATCATTAACATGATTTTTTGTGTATTTTACATTGTTAGAACCTCTCTGAAGCTAATGGTACAGGTGAATTGCATTATGGTGTCCATAATCATAAATTGCCATTGATGAAATTTAGGGTTTCGAAGCTTTTAAATTAGGGCTTTGCTGCACAGAAAAAATTAGACCTCAAGAGACCTATGGTTGAATTCGTCAAGGCCAGACGAATCAAACACCATGCTCGCGAAACATTTATATGCATCAGGGGCCTATTCGTTATTTTTTGTCGTCCTGTTTAGTGGGGGTTAAAAACCCCCGCTATCTGTTTGTTATTTTGCAGGTTTCAGCGGAGAAGACAAGACGTGGAAGCATGGGGTTGGTTCATTCAAATAAAAGCGCGCGTGATTTTATTTCCAGCATAATTGTCATGTTTTTATATCATATTTACTCATTATTATTCTAACAAATGCAAGCGAGTGGCCTGGTGGTGGATGCGTTGTCCAAGAATCATTGGGACCTGGGTTCGATTCCCAGGTCCCCCAAACCTTTGTTTCTATTTTTTCTAACTTGATCCCATGCAGGCTTTCAGAAACGTTCCACCATAAACCTCACGCTGCAGCATGCCATGTGTCTTATGCACCAATCCAAAGGCCAAAAGATGATGAACACCATGTTCCTGGTCAACCAACACACTAGACCATCCAGAAAGTCAAGCAGGCTTGTGTTAATGGGCCACCAATTTCTAGAATAATCCTCCAAAAGGGCCCATCACCCCCCTGGTTTAATTATTTCTTTTCTTTTTTTATTTTGTTTTCTTTTAATTATTTTCTTTTACTAATTATTATTATTAATTACTATTATTATTATTTAACTAACAAATAATTATTTTTATAATTAATTCAGAAAACAATATTTTTTTTATTATTATTAATTATTAATTTCATCTTAATTCATTATTTTGTAAATAAACACTAACATGAATTAATTTAGTCTAATTAGGTTTAATTTTAATTTTCTTTTACAATAAATAAAATAAATTAGACTTAGGGTTTTACTAACTTTTGACCTTTTCTTTTTATTTTCACTAAAAAACATAAAAAACACAAAAACACTTTTTCTTTTTTAATTAATTAATTAATTAGTAAATTAGGTTTAATTTGAATTAATTGCAAAAAAGGACAAACTTCTTTCTTTTCTCAAAAAAAGGGTCAAAACCCTAAGGACGTCCCCGATTTAATTTCTTTTCGCGCATTATCATTATTTTGATTATATTTATGTATCTGCTCCAAGAATGTAATAGATAATTAGGACTTTTATCGCTTTCTTTAATTTTCTCGCATTTATTTTCCAAAGGGGTATGTTTTTGGTGATGTATATACCCGCGCCTTGTAATAGCGTAGATTCACTTTCCGCAATTTATTTTCCGCAAATTATTAACTGTTAACTATGCATGACAAGACTTGTATGAAAAATAAAATCAACCCGTAGCTCACCATGATGCATGCAAAGATAACTTAACTGAACTTGACACACATGCACATGCCACTCCTAGGGTACGCCTCACTTGGTTGCCTCGAGGTGGTCATCAAGTACATGGTGTTTTAGAGGTCGCCCTCCTGTCTAAAGATCCAGTTGCCTCGAAACGGTTGCCTCGGATAAAACGATATAAGACATTAGGGTTACCGCTAAGGCGTCCTACTATTGCTTTGGTGACCACACATGTCCCTATAATCGAATTGACCCGAATAACTCCAACGACGGTGCTACCTACTTCTCAATAGTGGGATAGTACTGTCTAAAGGACTCTTACACAGCTTAATTCCTTAGAGTAGGTAGATTTCTCCTGGGTACTTGCTCTTTCAAAAGAAAAAACAACTTTTTGCACCTACACTTTCAAAAAGTTTTCAAACAAATACTTCATACACTCTTGAGGACTGATACAAGAGTTACCTAGAAGTTTTCAAATTAAACTTTTTCAAAACCCACATACACAAGAAAAGCAAACAATTTTGAAAACATAGTGAGCAAGTACCTAAGAGCCCGTGGATAACCACGGATAGAAAGGGTGCTAACACCTTCCCTTTCTATAATCTACCTCCCGAACCGAGAAACATCTCGAAAAGGAATTTTGCTGTGCTTTTGTCCTTTCCTTTTGGAGAAAATAAAAGACGGTGGCGACTCTTTCTTACCGTGACATTTCGCGAACCAGCATTTCAAAACAGGCAGTTCTATTTCCACCGATCACAGAACTAGCGACTCTGCTGGGGATATTTTAATAAGTGAGGTGTACCTTAGGAATAGACCACTCTTGTTTTCAATTGCTTGCTTTGTTTGCTTTAATATTGTGGGCTTGTTTTGGAGTTTCATAGATCCTAACCCGGATCTGGGGGATACCCTTTTAGAAGTAGCAACAAACTGTGAGGGAACTGTGCGGGGTATACCGACACGGTTGAAGAAGTTGCTACGTTGATGTGGCACTTTGGTGAGTACTGGTAACCCTTGAGTCAAGTCAAGGAGAGTACGGGGCCGCCGCGTGGTGTCGTGAAGCATCAACTGACCTTAGGAACCTTACTTGACCATCCTGGCCTCTTTAGGGGCAGTGAGATGACCGACTTTGGTGCAATCCGAAGTTGGTAGATACTCGATACTACACTCATTGAGGGTTGTTTTCTTGGAATATTTTGAACGCCAGTTCAGTGGCTAAATCAAAACTATGAACATAGAAAACAATCCAATGATATTGAGTCCTTAGAACCCGGTTACTATTCATAGGACAGGTTTTGAGCCAACCAACTTCAAGAGGGTAGTACCTAAACTTCATGCTCGCCTAAACTCTAAGGGTTGTCTTGTGTGACTTGTGTGCCTTCAAACTTGAACTACTTGCACATTCTTGTTATCTGACAGCATGAGTTCCTTGCAGGTTTTGTTTACAGTCCTTAATCTGGGCTTATAACAGGGTTTACTTACATCACTCCACGCATAGCATAACATCATACCATCATACCATTGCATATATCCTGCATAAGGACTAACCCATTTCAAGGATCTCAAGGGTCTGTGATGCAGGTCATGATGAACCAACTGTCCAGCAAGGGGCAAAGGGGATTTATTTTCCTCTAGCCAAGGTTGATAACTTGAGTTAAGGGCTATGACCCACTCGATATGGTGAGCTTGACTCTTGAAGAAGGACTCTCAACAATATGAAGTTCCTTCAATCAAGCTACCGGATTCAAATTCTAACAAGTTTCTTGGTTTACCCCGCGAGATCCTTGGAAACATTGCATGCATATCATACATATCATTGCATTACAGGTACACTTTTTACAGGTCACTTATCTTCTTCGTTGTTTATTTCAGCAACCATCATGTCTTCTGAACCTTCCGCTGAACAAGCTATCAAGGCCCTCCAGGCCCAGAACGCCCAGTTCCAAGAGTTGGTCATGAGCTTAGCCCAGGGTCAACAGGATTTGAAGGCTTTGATTCTGAAAGAGAGGAAGAAGAAGAAGAAGAAGAGGATTGTTTTGTTCAACACTAGACGCAGATCTGGGAATGGACTACAGAATGAGGCTGAGCTGACTACCTCATCTGTAGGCAAAGACAGTCCCCAAGAGAGAAGGGTTCCTAGTCCCGTGATCTCCGACAACGAGACAGATTACAATGATGAGCAGTACCCTCCTGCTGAGGATAGGTACAAACAGCTAGAGGACCGCTTAAGTGCTATGGAGATTCAACATGTGCCCGGGTTGGACTTTGGAGACCTAGGCTTATCTTCTGGGGTGGTGATCCTGCACAAGTTCAAGGCGCCCACTTTTGCAAAGTACGACGGAGCTTCCTGCCCTAAGCTGCATCTCAGATCATATGTAAGGAAGATCCAACCTTATACTGCAGAAAAGAACCTATGGATCCATTTCTTCCAGGATAGTCTTTCAAGGACTCAACTCGAATGGTTCTATCAGCTGGATGGAGCCAGTATTCGTAACTGGGAGGACCTGGCTACTGCATTTTATAAGCAGTATCAGTATAATTCAAACCTCGCTCCTACGCGTACCCAACTCCAGGGTATGTCACTAGGGACGGGTGAAGGATTCAAGGAGTATGCTCAAAAGTGGAGAGACCTTGCTGGAAGGGTGCAGCCACCTTTGACGGACCGTGAACTCGTGGATATGTTCTTGGGGACCCTGTCTGGTCCATTCTTCAACCATCTGATTGGGAATTCTTCTGCTGGGTTTACAGATCTGATCTTAACTGGTGAGAGGATAGAAGCTGGTATCAAGTCTGGGAAGATACAGAGAGGTGACTCCCCGAACACTGAGAAAAAACCATTCAAGAAAGAATCCAGTGCTGTATATGGTTCAAGGGGGCAGAATAAGTACGAACACCGCCAAGCTGTCAACGCGGTAGTTATTTCAAAACCGGCTAGTGATCCTCAACATCGCAACCAACAAAGGGAAGAAAGACCTAGAAGGCAATTCACTCCCCTCGGCATGACCTTGTCCCAGATATTTCCACAATTTCTGGAGACCAATCTGGTAGCTCTAAGGGACCCTCCTAAGAATCCCAACAAGACACCTTCAAGGTATAACCCCAACGCCCGCTACGCTTATCATTCTTACAGCCCGGGGCATGCTACTGATGATTGTTGGACTTTGAGGAACAAGGTTCAGGACCTAATCGATGCAAAGGAGGTCGAGTTCAAAGCACCCGAGACTCCCAATGTGATCACTGTTCCCTTGCCAAAACATGGCTAGGATTGAAAAAACTTTTGTTCATTCGAATGTTCAAGTTGTATTTTTCTTTGATTGTTCAAACATTTATTCATGTCAAACGTTGTTATTTCATTAATGCATCGCATATGTCTGTTTTGAATCAATATATTCGTATTCCCTATATTCAAACTGCTTTCATTTTTTGTGATGTTCAAATTCTCGACTAATGACTCTAAGCCTTTTGAGGGAGGATGACGAAAACGATACTGCGATCTTTACAGTATGCTTTTGAACAGACTCCGCTGATGAAGTACAGGCATTGTTTCAAATCCTAAACAGTGGAGTTATAAGGAAGATAATCCCTAGTCAACCCCTTTGAGCCAAAGAAGTTGGAGTTTTTCTTTTCAAAAATTAAAACCCTTAATCATGACCTGGGACAGGGTAGTTTTCTCAGTTAATCCAGGTGCACAATGGATAACATCAAAGAAGTCCTTCCAAAACAAGAGACGGTGATGGTTCCGTATAATCGTAAGGACATGCAGTCATTATCTCTCAAAATAAAAGCCCAATAAGTCAAAACCTATGAAGGAGACTTACACAAAACTGGGGCATCCCGCTGACTGTAATCACAAAAGAAACAGTTCAGGCAAAAAACAGGGATAACAAAATCAAAAAAGAAAGAGGTCCTACAAACCCTCAGCAAAAACGGAAATGACTGCCTATTCAAAATAAACTGTCAACATCCGAACCATCACTGGAACATCAGAGCAAAGACTCAAACAAGGTCTAACGCACGATTAACTAAGTTTAGGTTTGAAGAACATCACGAAGAGCGGGTGGGTACAAATAAAATTTGAGCCTTTATCCTTTGTTTCTTAAACCGTGAACCAGGCCACGTTACAACCCTCAAAAAGTCCTAGCTGAAGCATGGGTTAGTTCGAAAGCATACTGTTACAAAAGGTATCCTGACTCCCGTAGGGCTCGCTGTAAAATCTTGAGTTGACATCACATTTTACAAAAAATCACTTGTTTTATTGAAAATGCATTTTCAAAAACTTTAAGACAGACATAAGCTTTGCATTCTTAAAATAACATTGTTTGCATATGACTATTTGTTCAAACAGCAGAGAAATTCGCACGACGAATATCCAGTGAACAAAAATCTTCTCAAGGATCACCTCAAGTGAAAAAACACTTCCAATCCAGGGGCACGACATCAGCATTGTCCATCATCTGGGGCAGTCCAATCAAGATTCAAGGAATATCTCAAAGATGCCAAATAGCCAGGGGCAAATATCCACCTGAGTCACTTGGGGCATTGGACATGAACTCCAGGCTACGAATCTTGCATGATCAAATGAAGATCTTTTGGTAGTATGGCAACACAACGCTACTGACAATGACAACTCCCTACATCCTGAGAGTATGGACATAGTCAGAAAAATACTACGCATAATCAAAGACCCGCTAGGTCGACTGGCCTAGGAAAAAATAAGGGATAAAAAATGGAAAAAATCTATACACCCGGCAAGTCGAAAACCTGAAAAGGCGGCTTGGGCAAAAAAGGGTATCCCGGTGGACTGAAAACCCGAAAGGGCGGTCCAGGCAAAAATTAGGGATCAAAGCGTACGACTATGTCCCAGCATCTCGTCACTTTCCTACCAGAAGAAGATTTGTCAATCGGCAGTTATCAAGCCTCCACAGGTACCTTCTCCCATAGAAGCTAGGGCAATAAGAATTGTCCAAACTATACAAGTCGCTCTGTCCACCAAGGTACCAAGGTAAGTTCAGCTGAAGAATGTAACCAAGATACCTTCACTCCCCAAGAGTAAGACAAATCAGCAGCTCTCTCCCCAAGCAGAGTTGGTCTCCCATCAGCCCGAAAAGGCACAGTATTCCCCAGCAAGTCAGCAGTACTCTCCCCGAGCAGAGTTAGCCTACCATCAGTCTTGGAAAAGTTGGGTATCCCCAGAAGATCTTAATATTCCCCAACCGAGTATACAGATATTCCTCAGCAAGCATCCCCGACAGTCTTAATATTCCTCGACAGAAATATAAGATTGTTCCCCGGCGGAATACCAAACACTCCAGTGGAGCCATTTCCCCGGTGCAGTCTCAAAAGTTTCCCAGGAGAGTTGAATCATCCTCCCCATTAGATTCTGGAAGCTTATCCCCAGTAGATTCTGGAAGCTTATCCCCTGCAGAGTACAAATATCTCTCCCCGACCATGTTCAGAGGTTATTCCCCACCAGAGCCTATAACTGGGTTATCCTTAGCAAATTACAACGGGAAGATCGTCCTCGGCGAAGTTCTTCCTATCCCCAGCGGAGTTCATTAAATCCTCAACAGAGCTTATCAACGGTATCCCCAACGGAGTTATCATCAAATTCTCAGCGAAGTATCTCTTCCCACAGAGTAATTCCCTGCAGAGTAATCTCTTTACCAAGTTTATTCCCCAACGAAGTCATCTTCTCCTACCGGTTTATTCTTGCAATCATCATCCCCAGCGGAAACGAAGAACTCTACTCTTCAACATCAGCCCAAGATTCAACGAACTTCCCGACATTTGTCAAGGATTTATTTTCCCAGACAAAGATACATTCATAAACATCACATTGTCATACATCATGATACATGCATATACGCATCATATCATACAATCTCATTTATGTTGAGAACATCATTGCTTGATCCATATCATGCATTGCATATGACTAACCTTTACCTTTCAGGAAAGACGCAGTTAAACTCCAAATCCAGTCAAAGAAGACAAATTCAGTTAAATCAATTCTTAGAGATTTTTTCTGACGCTAAACCTGTCATTGAAGACAATCCGTCAGTGAAGACAACCTGCCATTGAAGACAACCCGTCAGTGAAGACAACCTGCCATTGAAGACAACTCGTCGTTATAGACAATCCGTCATTGAAGACAACCTGTCATTGAAGACAATCCGTCAGTGAAGACAACCTGTCATTGAAGACAACTCGTCGTTATAGACAATCCGTCATTGAAGATAACCCGTCATTGAAGACAACCCGTCAGTGAAGACAACTTGTCATTGAAGACAACCTGTCATTGAAGATAATCCGTCAGTGAAGACAACCTGTCATTGAAGACAACCTGTCAATAAAGACAACCCGTCCATGAGGACAACCCGTTAAAAGAGACAACTCGTCAAAGAAGACAAAACCTCCCCTAGTTCAGTTAAATCGGTTCCTAAAGATTTTTCTGAGATAACCTGTCAGTAGAGACAACCCATCAACCTTTTGAAGTTCCAGATTCGATACCTGTATCTAGCCAGGGTATATCTGTGGACGACTAATTCCGGATTCGATACCTGTATCTAGCCAGGGCATATCTGTGAGCGACTGATTAGAGGTCTACACCTGTATCCAGCCAGGAAAGTTATCTCTACCAACCTTTGAAGTTCCAGATTCGATACTTGTATCTAGCCAGGGCATATCTGTGAGCGACTGATTGTAGATCTATACTTGTAACTAGCCAGGAAAGTTATCTACATGAAGAGTTTGAAGATCAACACCTGTAATAGGCCAGGAAATTATCTTTCTTTCTCAGGTACGCAAGTTCTCACTAAGGAATCTCTTACGCGATCGACACCCATGGATAGCATCTTTAAGCCCATCTCCACAACTATCCATTACATTTCCAAATGGCATCCATAAGCCCATTCCCGACAAGATTCTGTCTCCTCTCCAGATGGCATCTATAAGCCCATCCTCCTATCCATCATCTCTCCAAATGGCATCTATAAGCCCATTCCCGATATCACACTGCTGATATTCTACTATGCGAGTGCAAATTTCTGGGCACCTAGTGTTCAATCATCTTCCACCTTCGGATCACGAAAGGCACGCAAGCCAATCTACATCCTCAAATTTAAGAAGATTGAACAGGGGCAACTGTTGTACCCCAAAATTTGTCCTCCCATATTCTTCAAGATTTGTCAAGAATCATCTTCAAATGGTTCAAGACTACTCAAGGATTGCACAGTCCAAATGCCTCCTAAGCCAGTCAAAATTAGGGTTTTGGTTCTCTCAAGGAATTTGAGGTTTTCAATGGTCCAATCAAGTCACATGGGCCTATATACATTGTCAAGCATCTACATGCCAAGTTTCAAGACTCACAGTCCCAAGCTGCACAGTCAAAAGCCCTATTTGGTTCACAGTCAACTATAGGGGCAAAATGGTCATTTTGCAGTCAAAAGTCAGAATTTTTGGTCAACATCTTATTTTGAGTCCACAATCATCATTTTATCGAATCTTGATCATGATTTCTCAAGCATGGCTCAAAAATCATCAAGATGCAAAAGTTACTATTTTTGGACAACAGGAAAGTCAACTGTATCTTGACCAAGGCATAACTTTTTCATGGTTCATCAGAAAAATCCCATCCAATGCTCATTTTGAAGGGGAGGAAATTTCCTACAACTCATCTTCACATTCCAAGTCCAAGAAATTCTCTCATAAAATGTTATCAATTTCTACATTATAGGTCAATTTCAAAAGTCAACAAAAATGCACTTTAAGTCAAAGATCATAACTTGAGATTGGTAAATCCAAATGACATGGGACCAAAGGCATTGGTTAGAGGACTTCAAGACCTTTCCAAAATGTCCAAGAACATGTTCATAGGATCAAAATTGAGCAAGATATGCATTGGAGAAGTTGGGATATTTTTGTGAATTTGCAAAAGTCAACTTTGCTCAAAATACTTTGTTTTTGCTAATGGGCCTCAAATTTCTTCTTGAAACTTTGTCCAAGGCCTATGCACGACCCATTGAGATTAAATTGAATTATTTTCTTATTTTTATTAATTAATTGGATTTTTAAATTTTTTTTAATTCATTTAATTAATTTAAAATGTAGGAAATTCAAAGATATGATTTCTCAATCTTTTTGTGAAGAAAAAGTGGTCAACATATGCTGGAGATTTCGTGTATCAATCAAGGTGACAAAAATCTCTCAATTTAGCAAGTTTTCTCAATCAAAAAGATTGAAAAATATTTTATTTTCAATCAAATATTGAAACATCAATTTCATGGATCTCCTTGCAAGATTGTAACCTAAATCCATTCTACTATATATGCACAAGCTAAACCTAATGCATGGAACGTGAGAATTGCTGCACAAGGCCATTACCATATTGAAAAAAAATCAAGAAAACTCAAATCTGTTTTCTCATTCACAGGCCCTTTCAAAGCAATTTAAGGATTCAAACACATTGCTGGACCTCTCAGAAACCTTTTGGAATCAAAACCACGTGCTAAAGCTATAGGAATCGCCCAGAAAAGACTCACGGTTTGGTGATTTTTTCTATAATCGTAACTCGTTATTCATGCATCATTAACATGATTTTTTGTGTGTTTTACATTGCTCGAACCTCTCTGAAGCTAATGGTACAGGTGAATTGCATTATGGTGTCCATAATCATAAATTGCCATTGATGAAATTTAGGGTTTCGAAGCTTTTAAATTAGGGCTTTGCTGCACAGAAAAAATTAGACCTCAAGAGACCTATGGTTGAATTCGTCAAGGCTAGACGAATCAAACACCATGCTCGCGAAACATTTATATGCATCAGGGGCCTATTCGTTATTTTTCGTCGTCCTGTTTAGTGGGGGTTAAAAACCCCCGCTATCTGTTTGTTATTTTGCAGGTTTCAGCGGAGAAGACAAGACGTGGAAGCATGGGGTTGGTTCATTCAAATAAAAGCGCGCGTGATTTTATTTCCAGCATAATTGTCATGTTTTTTTATCATATTTACTCATTATTATTCTAACAAATGCAAGCGAGTGGCCTGGTGGTGGATGCGTTGTCCAAGAATCATTGGGACCTGGGTTCGATTCCCAGGTCCCCCAAACCTTTGTTTCTATTTTTTCTAACTTGATCCCATGCAGGCTTTCAGAAATGTTCCACCATAAACCTCACGCTGCAGCATGCCATGTGTCTTATGCACCAATCCAAAGGCCAAAAGATGATGAACACCATGTTCCTGGTCAACCAACGCACTAGACCATCCAGAAAGTCAAGCAGGCTTGTGTTAATAGGCCACCAATTTCCAGAATAAACCTCCAAAAGGGCCCATCACCCCCCTGGTTTAATTATTTCTTTTCTTTTTTTATTTTGTTTTCTTTTAATTATTTTCTTTTACTAATTATTATTATTAATTACTATTATTATTATTTAACTAACAAATAATTATTTTTATAATTAATTCAGAAAACAATATTTTTTTTATTATTATTAATTATTAATTTCATCTTAATTCATTATTTTGTAAATAAACACTAACATGAATTAATTTAGTCTAATTAGGTTTAATTTTAATTTTCTTTTACAATAAATAAAATAAATTAGACTTAGGGTTTTACTAACTTTTGACCTTTTCTTTTTATTTTCACTAAAAAACATAAAAAACACAAAAAACACTTTTTCTTTTTTAATTAATTAATTAATTAGTAAATTAGGTTTAATTTGAATTAATTGCAAAAAAGGACAAACTTCTTTCTTTTCTCAAAAAAATGGGTCAAAACCCTAAGGACGTCCCCGATTTAATTTCTTTTCGCGCATTATCATTATTTTGATTATATTTATGTATCTGCTCCAAGAATGTAATAGATAATTAGGACTTTTATCGCTTTCTTTAATTTTCTCGCATTTATTTTCCAAAGGGGTATGTTTTTGGCGATGTATATACCCGCGCCTTGTAATAGCGTAGATTCACTTTCCGCAATTTATTTTCCGCAAATTATTAACTGTTAACTATGCATGACAAGACTTGTATGAAAAATAAAATCAACCCGTAGCTCACCATGATGCATGCAAAGATAACTTAACTGAACTTGACACACATGCACATGCCACTCCTAGGGTACGCCTCACTTGGTTGACTCGAGGTGGTCATCAAGTACAGGGTGTTTTAGAGGTCGCCCTCCTGTCTAAAGATCCAGTTGCCTCGAAACGGTTGCCTCGGATAAAACGATATAAGACATTAGGGTTACCACTAAGGCGTCCTACTATTGCTTTGGTGACCACACATGTCCCTATAATCGAATTGACCCGAATAACTCCAACGACGGTGCTACCTACTTCTCAATAGTGGGATAGTACTGTCTAAAGGACTCTTACACAGCTTAATTCCTTAGAGTAGGTAGATTTCTCATGGGTACTTGCTCTTTCAAAAGAAAAAACAACTTTTTGCACCTACACTTTCAAAAAGTTTTCAAACAAATACTTCATACACTCTTGAGGACTGATACAAGAGTTACCTAGAAGTTTTCAAATTAAACTTTTTCAAAACCCACATACACAAGAAAAGCAAACAATTTTGAAAACATAGTGAGCAAGTACCTAAGAGCCCGTGGATAACCACGGATAGAAAGGGTGCTAACACCTTCCCTTTCTATAATCTACCTCCCGAACCAAGAAACATCTCGAAAAGGAATTTTGTTGTGCTTTTGTCCTTTCCTTGTTGGAGAAAATAAAAGACGGTGGCGACTCTTGCTTACCGCGACATTTCATTGTGAAATATTTACAAGTGGTAGTCTCTTTATTTGAGACAACTTATATACAACCCGTTCCAGTCGGAATGCCCTGATTAAAGAAGAAGTTAAGACCAGTTCTAGGTGAAACGCCATAATTTTGGAGAAACTTGTTATTCTTTTTGCTACCTTCAATGAATGTTGGTAGTTCACTTTCAGTGAATGTCGGTGCTATGATATTTATTTTCTCTATACCTTCAGTGAAAGTTGGTAGTTCATCATCAGTGAACGTTGGTGATTGCTATCTTTTTGCTACCTTCAGTGAATGTTGGTAGTTCACTGTCAGTGAACGTCTGTGCTATGATATTTATTTTCTCTCTACCTTCAGTGAAATTTGGTAGTTCACCATCAATGAACGTTGGTGATTATTATCTTTTTTCTACCTTCAGTGAATGTTGGTAGTTCACCGTCAGTGAACGTCGGTGCTACGATATTTCTTTTCTCTCTACCTTCAGTGAAAGTTGGTAGTTCACCATCAGTGAACGTTGGTGATTGTTATCTTTTTGCTACCTTCAGTGAATGTTGGTAGTTCACTGTCAGTGAACATTGGTGCTATGATATTTCTTTTCTCTCTACCTTCAGTGAAAGTTGGTAGTTCATCATCAGTGAATATTGTGAAGAAGTGAAAAACAAAAGAAGGGGGGTTGAATTGAAAACTTGAAATCAAATGCGCAATGACACAGTATTTTTATCCTGGTTCGTTTGATCTCAAATTACTCCAGTCCACCCATCAAGGTGATTTCGCCTCTCTCCAACGAGGTCTTAATCCACTAATCTCAAAAGGATTACAATCACTACTTTAACAACTATTAAAGTCTTCTTGAGTACAACCACAATCCGGTTAATCTCAAGGAACACTGTTTTAATCAAATAAACAAGAGTATTGTGTGTTGTTGTTTTTCTTTACAAAAACTGTTATCACAACTGTGATAATTTACACAAAATTAGAGCTTGGAATGATGATGAATAATGCTTGCAGCTTTTTGAATTCCCGTGAATAGTCTTGGCTAATCGTTAATGATTTGAACACTGAGATTGTTTATATAGGCAATGGATTTACGTTGATCATCAAGCATGTTAAATGTCATTAACTCAGTTTCCATTTGGAGAAGATCATGTCTAAAAGAAGCCGTTGTAATTGATACAGTCTTGAATGAATAATAACTCTTTAGAATCTTTCATCCCTGCTTGCTGCTGATGCTTCAGCACATTGATGACTTGGATTATTATGCTCTTGTTTAGAATCAGAGTTTACTTCACTTAAGCGCAGATTCTGGTCATCAATCTTCAGCGTAAATTCTGATTGCTTCAGCGTGTAGCCTTCAGCATAGATTCTGATTGCTTCAGTGTGTAGCTTCTATAGCTTATCTTTTGATGTTGCTTTGGTCAGAACTTCTGTATACAAAATAACATAATTTATAGGTGCATATTTGTTCTTTGTATTTGTTATCATCAAAACTCTAACTAAGGGTTGTAGAATCAAACTATGTTCTAACAATGTCCCCCTTTTTGATGATGACAAAAACTAGAATTTTCAATTAAAAATATAGAACAAAAGATTTAAGAGAAACTCCCCCTGAGTTGATTACTTCCCTTAAGTTCCTTCTCATTAGAGTTTTGCTGCATCTCTTGTCAGAATTTGTACCTGTTCAAACTTTTCAGAAGGTAGAGGTTAAGTAATTCAGAATGTTTGAGACTTCTGTCTCAGTAAACCATATTGAAAATATCTTACTTTCTCCCCCTTTTTGTCATGTATCAAAAAGGCAATATAATCAGAGCCAAAATAGATGTATTATATTTAAAACATGATGCAATGACAAGTTCCAGAAGCAAAGAGATAAAAATAAAAGTTACAGATAAATAATTTTTAAAAGAAAATCTAAGAAGGAGGAGGAACACGTGTGAACAACGCTTCCAGCAAGCTCTTGATCTGATAATTTAACTCTTCTTGCTTGCCCAAAATGCCTCTGATTTCCTTTGTGGCGTCTTCTTTTTTACCCATAATACTTTTAATCTCCTTGTTTGTATCCTCCTGCTTATCCAGCCTTGCATGAATTAAAGCATTTTCTTTCTTCAACTCTTCCAGAGTTTTCATGACTAAGGAGGAAGTTGGTGTCTCTTCAGGAGTTGGATGTTGCTCAGAGCATTCTGCAGCTTCTTCTGAGTGAACCATTTCTTCTGTTATAATCATATTCTCTGGAGCAGTAGTCAGAGAGAGACTTTCTGATTCTGGTTCAGCTACATCAGAAGGATGATGCTCTTTCCAGGGAGCATTATCCAGTGAGAGGATATCTTTCTTGAACAATTGGCTCAGAACTTGGTCTTGGAAAGCCTTCAACTTATCACTAAAGTTCCGCTGAGCCTTTTCATAACACAATTCCTTCAGATTCAGCATTTCAGAGCTAAGCCAATTTCTGAAACTTGCCCACATATAATTAGAAGCAGCAGGATTAGACATCTCCTGACTTGCATGCTTCAAAGAATTTATCCATTCCTGCATTCCTGTTTCAAAAATCAACAAACTTATACCAACATCTGAGGTGGTTGCAGTTGGTTTAGGTTTGGGAATGGTAATTTTGTGTGAGATGGAAGCTAATCTTTCCAGCACAATTGGATCAATGACAAGTCTTACGTTTTCAGCTGGACTGTTAGTGGGTGAAGGAGTGGGAGAGTCAGGAATGATAATTGGCCTGGTAGGGGTGTTTGGTGGTGTGGATTCAAGGGATGAAGGGATTTCTGGAATGTCGTGAGTGGTGAGAGGCATGCGAACCGCAAGAGGTTCTGTAATTCTAGGTATTGGATTGTGGTATCAGAGTCTGAATGAGAGTCTTCAGATTGGTTTGTGGAGGTCTGTTGGGTTTCTGATTCAGGAATATCAGAAGATGGAATTTCAAATGGTTGAGTTTCTGGTTGTGGTATTTTTGGTTGAGGAATTTTTGGTTGTGGAGAGTGTGGTTGTGATATTTCTTGTTGAGGTGATTGTGAGATTTCTGGTTGAGGAGATTGTGGTGGTTGTTGAGTGTTTGGATTTTCTGGTACGGGAGAGGAAAAATCTTGGTCAAATAATTCAATATCAGACAGAACTTTGGCAAGTTCTGGTTGGTCATGTTCAGGATTTGGATTTTGAGAGGTGGAGTGAGGTTCATTCAGAAAATGACCTAGAGTTTCAGATGGATCAAACCCTATGTCAAAGTCTTCAAAGGTTTGGGGTGATGAATTTTCTGGTTGTGAAGGCATGGTTTCAGATATTGATACATTTATTGATTCTATAACAGAAACAGAGGAGGGATTACCTTTCTTTTTGGCAGCTTTTGGTGTCCTCTGAGAGGGTCCTTCTCCTGCTACTTTCCTCTTCTTTGATTTCTTCAGAACAACCTCTAGAGCAGCCTTGTGCAAATCCTGAATGTTGATTTCTGGGGCAGTTCCATCAGCCTTGCACGCTTCAAGGTATCTGACTATTATTTCTGATTTGGAGTCTATCTCAGAAAATAAAGGAAAAACCTCCAGAGGTATCCTTCTTGAAGTAATGGTATGATGAGGGGTAACGGTTGGTTCCTTCTTGATATTTTCAACGATCTTCATTTTCTTCAGATTTTTAGCATTCAGAGGCTTCCCAACTGTTGCTTCCAATGTGCTGATTTCATGAGCCTCCGTCAGATATTATATCAGCCTATTCTCTGTTAGAATATCTGATATCAGCCTTCCTAAGGGAATCCAATCCCTCTTGGTCCTTTCATCTTCTCTTGTTTCCTTCACACTTGTTCTGAGGTGGTTAAACAGCAAGTGTGGAAGGTTTACCTTTGTCCTCTTAGTAATGAAATAGATCAGAAATTGTTGATCAATGTTGATATAATCAGGAGAGCTTGTGGGCTTCCTGTGGTTGATACACCCTAGAATGATTCTGGCCCAAATCTTGTGGTGATCCTTCAAATCTCTGATTTTACTGGAGGGTAATCCATGAGTAAAAATTTCCTTTGCAATTGATCTTAGGTCAGAGCATCTCTCAGCCATGTCAATGAATCTGACACCACCACCGTTGTATCCAAGAAGCTTCGTAATAAGATCTTCTGTAATAACAATTTTCTTCCCCATGACATAAGAAGTAATCTGATGATTTGAAGAAGAAGCATGTATCCAGAATTCTTTGACAAGAATGGGAAATTTTTGCCCCAATAAACGGTCAAAGTACCTGTTCCATCCTTGTGCTGTAACATCTTCATACAGGTTGAAGCCATTTTCTTGCAAGCTCTCAAAATCAATAATCAGTTCAGAGATAACTTCTAGATTATCAATAGGTGTGAGGAGCGTTCTGTGGGGTTCTTCGTACTGTTCCATTGAAGTAGATTCATGAGCACTGACATTTTTGATACTTGAAGAAGCCATTGTTCACACTGAATTTTTGAGGAAGATGAAAGGGTTTTTTAAAGCAAGAACTTGAAACGAGAGAAAATATTGAGAGAATAAAAGTGAATGAATGTAAAAATTAATTTTGAGTTTAAATAGGTTTCTTGAAAACGTAAGTAGTAAGAAAGAGAAAAAATTAGTCATGATTATATGCGTTAATGACACCTGAAATTAGAGGATTTAGAAAGATATTGAACGGTTACCCTTGACAAGTGTCTCAATGCACCCAATCAGCGTCTTTGACCTTTCAGAAATTGAACGTGTGTTCATCCTCAGAAAGTAGCTAATGAGAGGATGACAACTGTTTGATGATGTGAACTGCACGCTTCTATCCTTGAAATGAAACGTTCAGATCTTCATGGATAGATTATAATGCAATCTGTACTTCTAAACTCTGAAGACAGGTTGATCACTTGTTCACAGAAAATAATAAAGTTCTGAAGGTTAAGATATGTAAATAAAACATTTTATTCTGGGCATAGCTTCATGCTGAGATGTTTCAGAATGAAGTTAAACCTATCTTCAGAAAGAGGTTTTGTGAATACATCAGCCCATTGATGGTCTGTGTCAATAAACTTTAAGGTTAAAATTCCTTTCTGAATATAGTCCCTAATAAAATGATGTTTTATTTCTATATGTTTAGCCCTAGAATGTAAAATAGGATTCTTACTGAGACATATAGCAGAAGTGTTATCACAGAGGATGGGAATGTTGCTCTCAAATATGTTGAAGTCTTCAAGTTGACTTTTCATCCAGAGCATTTGCATGCTACATCCAGCAGCTGCTTTGTATTCAGCTTCTGCTGTTGTTAGTTCTATTATGGATTGTCTCTTGCTGGTCCATGAGATCATATTTTCTCCCAAAAACTGGCAGCTTCCAGAAGTGCTTTTACGTTCTACTCTGTCTCCAGTGAAGTCAGCGTCACAATATCCTACTAAGCTGTAATCATTTGATTTTCTATAAAAAAAAACCAGATTAGTAGTACCTTTCAGATACTTGAAAATTCGCTTAATTGCTGTTAAGTGAGATTCTCTAGGATCTGATTGGAATCTAGCACATAAGCAAACACTAATTAAAATGTCAGGCCTTGAAGCCGTCAGATAGAGGAGAGAACCAATCATACCTCTGTAGACCTTCTGTTCTACCTTTTTACTTACCTCTTCCTTTTCCAGAATGCATGTGGGGTGCATTGAAATCTTTGAGGGCTTACATTCTGAGAGATCAAATTTCTTCATAAGTTCTCTGACATATTTGCTCTGATGAATGTAAGTTCCTTCTGGAGTTTGGTTTATCTGAATGCCCAGAAAGAATTTGAGTTCCCCCATCAAGCTCATCTCAAACTCTACCTGCATACATTTAGCAAACTCTCTTCCCAGAGAGGGTTTAGTAGACCCAAAGATAATGTCATCAACATAAATCTGACATACTAAAGTATCATTCTTAACTGTCTTACAGAATAAGGTTGTGTCCACTTTCCCTCTGGTGAATTCCTTTTCTAACAGGAAGTTACTTAGTCTTTCATACCAAGCTCTGGGAGCTTTTTTCAGACCATAGAGTGACTTCATAGTTTGAAAACATATTCTGGGTGTTTGGAATTCTCAAACCCAGGGGGTTGGTGCACATATACCTCTTCATCTATATAGCCATTTAAGAATGCACTTTTGACATCCATATGATACAGAGTGATGCCATTGTTCACAACAAATGATATTAAAAGTATGATAGATTATAACCTGAAGACTGTAGCAAAGGTTTCTGTATAGTCTATCCCCTCTTGCTGACTATAACCTTGTGCTACCAGTCGTGCTTTGTTTCTGATGACTTCTCCTTGATTGTTCAGTTTGTTTCTGAACACCCACTTTTTTCCAATGACGTTGAATCCTTTTGGTTTGGGAACCAAATCCCATACGTCATTTCTGGTGAACTGATTCAGTTCCTCCTGCATTGCCAAAATCCAGTCATTATCCAGAAGCGCTTAATCAATTGTTGTTGGTTCAATCAAAGAGACCAGTCCCATGAGGGATTCTTCAGAGTTTCTGAATGTTGATCTTGTTTTGATTGGATCATCCTTCTGTCCCAGTATTTTATCTTCTGGGTGAGCTGTGCTGCTTCTGGATAGTCTTTTCTGAAGGTGCTGGATTTCTTGCATTAGCTCTTTCTGATGTTGTCTGAGCGTCTCTGTTGAGAACTTCTGACGAGTTGTCTTCAGAACATATGAGTTCAACTTCCATACCTGCAAGGAATTCATTCTGCTTTGACTCTTAAGAGACAAGCTTATCATCAAACCTAACACTGATTGACTCTTCAACAATCTGTGTTTCTGTATTGTATACTCTGTACCCTCTTGAGCGTTCAGAGTATCCTAACATGATACACTTTTGTGCTTGAGAGTCAAACTTGTTCAGATAATTTTTTGTATTTAAAATAAAGCAAGTGCATACAAATGGATGAAAATAAGAAATGTTGGGCTTTCTGTTCTTCCACAATTCATATGGAGTCTTTTCCAGAATAGGTCTTATGGAGATTCTATTCTGAATGTAACACGATGTGTTGATTGCCTCTGCCCAGAAGATCTTAGCAATGTTAGTCTCATTGATCATGGTTCTGGCCATTTCTTGTAATGTTCTGTTCTTTCGTTCTACAATTCCATTTTGTTGGGGAGTTCTAGGACAAGAGAAGTCATGCACGATGCCTTTTTCATTAAAAAATAATTCAAAATTTTTATTTTCAAATTCCCCACCATGATCACTTCTGACTTTGACAATTCTAAGATCCTTTTCATTCTGAACTTGGTTGCAGAAGGTAACAAACACAGAGTGTGACTCGTCCTTGTGTCTTAATAACTTTACCCATGTCCATCTGCTATAGTCATCTATAGTTACTAACCCATACTTCTTGCCACTGACATACGTAGTTTTTACTGGTCCAAATAAGTCAATGTGCAGAAGTTCTAATGGCTTAGAGGTGGAAACAACATTTTTGGATTTGAAAGCAGGTTTTGCAAATTTTCCTTTCTGACATGCTTCACACAGAGCATCTGAGTTGAACTTCCAGTTTGGAAGTCCTCTGACCAGATTGAGTTTGTTAATCTGAGATATTCTTCTCATACTAACATGCCCCAATCTTCTGTGCCAGACCCATTGCTCGTTGTTAACAGAAAGTAGGCATTTTACATTCTGACTCTTTAGTTCAGAGAGTTTTATTTTGATTAAAGATTATATCATAACCGTTATCACTTAATTGACTTATGGATAACAGGTTATGCATTAATCCATCAACTAATAATACATTATTTATAGAGGGAAGATTTCCATTACCTACTATTCCAGAGCCAATGATCTTTCCTCTTTGGTTGCCTCCAAATCCCACATAGCCTCCAGGCTTAAGTTCCAGGCTTTGGAACATATGCCTTCTTCCCATCATGTGTCGAGAGCAGCCGGAGTCCAGGTACTACGACTGGTGTTTTAGCCTTGCTGCTAAAGATATCTGCTACATATATAATTTTATCCTTAGGTACCCATATCTTCTTGGGTCCTGGTTTGTTAGTTTTACCAAAATTCTGATTGAATTTTGGTTTGACAGAATAATCACTACTTGTGTATTTATGTCATGTGTGTGCCCATATATAAAATGTGAATTAAGTGGTGTGCGTTTTATGACTAAGTCCATGGCATGTCTAGGTGTGGATACCTTACCTTGATATCCTATCCCTTTTCTGCCATTTCTTCTAACTCCATAGATCATTGAAGCCATCTTGCTTCTATCTATGTTTTTAGCTAGAAACTTCTGAAAGCTGTGATCATACTCTTTGATGATCTCATCAGCATTACTGGGAGTCTCTAAGATTGTTTCCTTCTGGGAATTTTGCAAATCATTTTCTAATTTTAAAATTTTTTCTTTTAACTCAGAATTCTCTAATCTGAGACTCTCAGACTTTTCAGAGTCAGAGGCAAGATCCCTTTTCAGGTTCTTGAATTTGACTCTGATATGATGATACCTTTCCAGAATTTCATTTAGACTTTCTGCAAGTTCAGCCTTAGTAAAATTAATGGTAAAGTCAGGAAATACCTCTTCAGTGTCTGATTATGAGTCTGAACCAGAAGCTTCACTTTCTTCTGACACGTTTGCCATGAGAGCTATGTTTGCTTTTTCATCATCTGACTCTGAGTCAGCTTCAGAGGAGTCCTAATCATCCCACGTTTCCATGAGGCTTTTCTTCTTTTCCTTGAAGAACTTATTTTTGGGCTTCTCCTTCTGAAGCCTTGGGCAGTCACTTTTGTAGTGCCCTTGCTCGTTACACTCATAGCAGATGATTTCCTTGTTATTTGGATTTCTATATCCTGAAGAACCTTCAGATCTTCTGTTTCTATAGGAAGACTCGGACTTTCTATATCTGGATGAGGATTCATTCTGATTCTCTGATCTTCTAGGATTTCTGAATTTCCTTTGTCAAGAACCTTCAGTCCAGCAACAAGGATTTGGAATCTTGAAAACATAGCTTCTATGGATTCACTATCTTCCATCTTGAATGCCTCATACTTCTGAATGAGAGCAAGGGCCTTGGTTTCTTTGACTTGAATGTTGCCTTCATGCTTCATTCTCAGAGAGTCAAACATGTTCTTGGCAGTCTCTCTGTTAGAGATTTTCTCATATTCTGAGTATGAGATAGCGCTGAGGAGTATTGTTCTGGCCTTATGGTGATTTCTGAAGTCACGTTTCTGCGGGTCAGACATCATTTTTGTGTCTATCTTCTGACCTCTTCCATCCACTGGATGCGTGTATCCATCAGTTACCATGTCCCACGGATTAGCATCATGGGCCAGAAAGAAACTCTCAATTCTGTCTTTCTAGTAGTCAAAGTTTTCTCCATCAAAGACTGGAGGTTTGCCACTGAATTTGTCCTTGTCTTCATGGTAGTCATTGCTGATGTTTTGGCTTGGTCCCGCCATAGTGTTTTTCTGAAGCTTGGATCTTGTACAGACACGGTTAAGTGTTTAAGCTCAGAACCAGACGCTCTGATGCCAATTGAAGAAGTGAAAAACACAAGAAGGGGGGGTTGAATTGAAAACTTGAAATCAAATGCGCAATGACACCGTATTTTTATCCTAGTTTGTTTGATCTCAAACTACTCTAGTCCACCCGTCAAGGTGATTTCGCCTCTCTCCAACGAGGTCTTAATCCACTAATCTCAAAAGGATTACAATCACTACTTTAACAACTGTTAAAGTCTTCTTGAGTACAACCACAATCCGGTTAATCTTAAGGAACATTGTTTTAATTAAATAAACAAGAGTACTGTGTGTTGTTGTTTTTCTTTACAAAAACTGTTATCACAACTGTGATAATTTACACAAAATTAGAGCTTGGAATGATGATGAATAATGCTTGCAGCTTTTTGAATTCTCGTGAATAGTCTTGGCTAATCATTAACAATTTGAACACTGAGCTTTTTTATATAGGCAATGGATTTACATTGATCATCAATCGTGTTAAATGTCATTAACTCAGTTTCCATTTGGAGAAGATCCTGTCTAAAAGAAGCCGTTGTAATTGATGCAGTCTTGAATGAATAATAACGCTTCAGAATCTTTCATCCTTGCTTGCTGCTGATGCTTCAGCACATTGATGACTTGGATTATTATGCTCTTGTTCAGAATCAGAGTTTACTTCACTTAAACGCAGGTTCTGGTTATCAATCTTCAGTGTAAATTCTGATTGCTTCAGCATGTAGCCTTCAACGTAAATTCTGATTGCTTCAGCGTGTAGCTTCTATAGCTTATCTTCGGATGTTGCTTTGGTCAGAACTTCTGTATACAAAATAACATAATTTATAGGTGCATATTTGTTCTTTGTATTTGTTATCATCAAAACTTTAACTAAGGGTTGTAGAATTAAACTATGTTCTAACACGTTGGTGATTGTTATCTTTTTGCTACCTTCAGTAAACGTTGGTAGTTCACCGTCAGTGAACGTTGGTGCTATGATATTTCTCTTCTCTCTTCCTTCAGTGAAAGTTGGTAGTTCACCATCAGTGAACGTTGGTGATTGTTATCTTTTTTCTACCTTCAGTGAAAGTTGGTAGTTCATCGTTAGTGAACATCGATGTTTGTCTCTCTACCTTCAATGAACGTTGGTAGCTAACCGTCAGTGAACGTAGGTGTTGTTATTCTTTTCTCTTTCTACCTTCAGTGAATGTTGGTAGTTTCGCCTTCAGTAAAAGTTGGTGTATCCTTTGATCTTTTACCATCCTCTATGAGTCATTATCTTTTTTATCTTCTACCTCCGACTATTGAGTTTGGTAGTTCACAGTTGGTTGTCAATCACTTTTATCCTATACTATCTCTCTTTAGCTGAGTTGATGCTACCTTATCTCTTCTTTGGGTGTTACACCAATGGAGTCGGGTCTTTTTCATTCACCAGTGATTTATTTTCCTGGTCGGGTTTCTCTTTTGATCCTTATTTCCTTTGCTACATCCCCAGTGGTGTTTTGCGTCCCTTTGAAGTTGTTCATATGCATTCATACTCATAAGCATTGCATGGCATCTTAGGGCCAAAAATAGGGTTTGTTTTATATTTAAGTATCTTCGATCACGTCGACACGAAGATTTTTAACTTTCATATCTCTGGTTAGAAGAAACTTAAATAAGAGAAGTTGTTGTACCCCATGTTTTGCCTATAAGATCCCTTCATCATACAATATTGATTCAATCACAACAAGATCACATTAGGGCTTTTGGTTCTCCTCCCTATCTTTAGCTTTACTCTTTGAGGAATCACCAAGCACCTTAACTTGTTTTTCTTTTGTGATCATGCACGTTTTGTTTTGATTTTCCTTTTAATTAATAAAATGCAATGTTGGTTTGTCTTACTTGTTAATAATGTAGGTAAAGGCAATGTGGCTTAGCAAGTTGATCCACGAGTTCATGAGTTTATTTCCATGCCATAGTCAATAAAGCTTGAGAAATTCAAACCTCACCATTGAAGTTATTTTGGAAGAAATGGCATGGCAAGGTTTATTTTAGTTCACCACATTTAAAAGTTATCAAGATTGATTCAAAAGTACAAGGGGTTGATTGAAGAAGTTGTCATGGTTGGACAAAGCCTTGTTCCCATTGGTCACAAGTGCATATTTCTATCAATTCTCAAGATATGGAAGTGGTTTTGGTTGCTATGATTTCTCATTATCATCCTCAACAACTTCTATCTACAAAGCAAAAGTGTTGGTACAATAAGGTTGTTTAAAATTGTCAAAGTTCCTCAAAGCATTTTCTTGATCTAGGAGCTAGACTTTTGAACTTCAAAGAAGTATATCTTGCTCATCTTTTGGTATTTTTGAGTGATTCCAAAAACATCATTCTCTTCAAAGGGTTATTAACAAATCACTTTAAAAGTTTCAAGGAGTTTTCATGTGGAAGAAACTTGATGATGAAGAAAGATTACAAGTCCTCCAAATGTACCCCCAACTTCCCATGCGTGACTTCAAATGATCATAACTTGGTCAATTTTTATCACCTTGAGCCCATTTTTTTTTCCATAATTACCTTGAGGATGTGAAATTTATTCCCTCTTTTATATGCAAAGTGAGAAAATGGGTGGAGGATTCCTTAAGGTTACAAAAGATTATAGGTCATCTCATGATTTTTTTTCCAACTTCAACAATTCATAACTCTCTCAATTTTTGGAAATTTTGAATGGTTAAAGTTTCAAAATGTCATTCAAGAGGTCTATTTCAGGCCATCTTTTTTGGTCAAGAGAAAATTCCAAGAGGAAGGCCATGTTTGGATGCAAAACATTATAGGTCACTTTTGAAGAATAACTTGATATATTTCTAAGTATGGAAAGTCAACCTTTTTTTCCCAACTTTGACTCATTGCAACTTTCAGCTCAAACATACATTTGATTCCATTATTTTCCCATTGAAAAACTTGTAATCTCATCTTTCTAAAGCATCAAGAACCATGCCTTAAGACCCCTTGAGCTGAGAACGCCATTGTTTAAAAGTGGTAACTTGGAATTGAAGTTTCATCGCAAGTCAGAATTTAAATTTCATGTTACAACTTCTAACCCTCAAATTAGCACGCGTTCTGGGTCTAAACATGATTATCCAACTTTCCCAAGTGGATTAGTGCATTAAAACACGCGTTTTGTATGAGTTTTGATAAAAGAGAAGTCACACTTTCTTCATGATGCAGACCCGCACAAATTCCCTCCAAATTGCACCATTCACCCTTCCTTTTGATCCCATTTGCTTCTCCTTTAAATACATGAGCTATCCCATTCATTTTCTCAAGCTTGAACAACCAAAATCACCCTGCCAAACTCGCTCCATAACTCACTTTTCTGCAACTTCGAAATCATTGTTCAAGCCTTTTTCAATCCATTTTCTCTATCAATTCACCTTCCTTGATCTTCCCTGAAGCTAACAGAAGAAGAATTGAGCCTTGAAACCTTCTGAATTGATCTGACCAAGTCCATTTACAGAGCTCTGCAACTGAACTTCAATAGGTAGATTTCTCCATCAATTCTTCCAAACTTTGATATCATTATGAAGCTCTCATTGCCCTGGTTCTAGTCGCAACACTTTCTTTTAACTGGAAACACGTTTTGGCCATGAATTTTCAAATTCCTTTTTCAAAACTGTTCTTCCAAATTGCTTGAGCTACAATTTATATAAATTTTTCGCGAAGGTGTGGTTGTCTTCGTCTTGATGAGACGAAGCAAATGGTATTGGTCTCGTGCTCTAATTTTATAGTTTGAGCAAGCTCGATTTGAGACTGGCTGGAGGTTGAAGATGACTAACGTGTCATCCTTCAACCAATGAAACAGCGCCATTTGGAATTTTTTAATATCTAATTTAATTAATAATCATGTGTGTTATTCACTAATGACCATGATATGCACAACGCGCCTGATCCATTGGATTAGCTTACTAACACGTTTTAACTCTCATCCATTGATCCACATTTTTTTGACTTTATTTTATTTTCTGATCTTTATATTTAAATTGTTTTAAACTTCAAAAAATCATAGAAAATTCATTTTAAGTCCAAAAAATCTGAAAAAAATTTTGAATTTTTTTTTCGATTTTTCTATTTCTGATTTTTATTTTTTTACAATTTTATTTTATGTTTTGATATTTTCTATAATTTTTCACTTTATTTGAATTGTTTTAAATGTTTAAAAATACTTTTATGCATTTTTAAATTCTAAAAAAAATATGGAATGATCTAATGATATTGTGACAAATACTGATGACCTCATTTATGGCGTATTTCTGACTTTGTTATTTTTTTAATCATTTTTTGGTTTATTTTACTCATTTCTTTTAATTTTAAAAATAGTTTCTGACTTAAAAAAGTTACCAAAATTTTTATAAAAAGATTCGAGTTTATTTATGATTTTTCTATGGTCTTACTTAATCTTTCTTGATTAATTTGAACATAGTTGATATTTTTTCTCTCTTATTTTTATTTAAAAACCCTTTTTAATGCATATATTAAATGTAATATTATTTTGTATTATTTTCTGGCTGATCTTGGGTTGAATTTTTTATTATGAACTTTGTTAACATCATTGGATCCATGGTGTTGAGTCTAACTCCATAAAAATGGATGAATGATTTTAATAATAGTTTGATTAAATTTTAATTCAAAAATAGTTTGTATATTCTTTCCCACCCCTCTTCATGTTATCCCTTTCTTATTTTACTAAGTGTTATTGGAGCATGATCTCTATATCATATCTCAAAACAAATGGTGCATAGATTTCTTTTGACCGACCTTAAAATAGGTGTGACTTCTATATAAGTCCGCTTACGATTGCTTAACATAGCGCTAAATTTTGTCCCGATTCAAGAAAATGATCATTTGTGGCCCAAACTTATGCTTGTAAGCCCAAGATATTAATTTGAACCCTTTGATCCAATAACCTTGAGATTCATTGTGTAGTTGCTTTGGTTCTACCAAACTTCTGATGGATCTTCATTAATTTTGATCAACGCGGATCACTTAAACATCATTGATCATTATATGTTACATTGAGGATTCTTAAATGCATGATATACTTGACATAAAGCAAATGCAAATTCATTATGTAGAGGCTTTGGTTCTACCAATCCCCTAATGAGTTCCAAATGCAAGTTTCAAGATGGTCATCCAACTAACCACTAATTACTAATAATTGACTTTATTTTGTGTTTTTATTTTATGCTCTTATATTTTATGCACCATTTACTTTAGCATTTACATTTCATGCTATTTTTCATCTTTCCTCACTTGAGCCCCTTTATATTCTTGTCATTTTTATTTTGCTCACTTGAGCTTTTCTTTTCTTTTTTAAGGCACTTAATAATCAACATGAACCATAAAAAACTTTAATGATACTTGGACTATTTGGTTACTATCCTTGGTATTATGGAGTATTGGACTTCTTGGACTTAAGAATAAAAACCTTGGCCTATGTTGGAGACCTTGTGACCTTAATTGATATTTTGTCTGGAGTTCTTGAGGTTTACCTCAAGACATTGGGTTGTTTGTTTGTTTTGTGTGTAGGTTATTGTGATTACATAATTTGTTTGTAATCTGGAATTCACCCGTATACAGCCATTACTCTGCCCAATTTTTGTGAAGACTTAATACACTTGAAGTTTGGTTTTTTCAAGAGGTCTATTATCTTTGCTTGCTTGGTTTCAATCCAAAGAATGAGAATTCTATCTTGACTCATAATGTCAAGTATTGGCTTCTTGTTTGTTAGATGGTTCTTCTCCCTAGCTTTTACCTCATGCTTTAGGATAGTCTCTTCATCTCCTCCCATCTTCTTTAATTTCAAAAAATCTTCTTCCTCCTTTTGAAAACTCTTCTTGTTTTTTAAACTTGAACCACTTTCATAATAAACTAGGACTTAGGTCCATGCATTTTCAAAATCTTTTCATAAATAAACTTCAATCAACTTAATAATACCTTGACATTTTTGTGAGAAGACTAAAAGTCAATCAATCTCATTTCAAACCATTTTGCAACTTTGGCTTTTTATTTTAAAACATTTCTCAAAATATTAGACTCTTGTCAATCCTTGTAGTGATGAGAACGACTATACTTCTACAATATGTAATGAAGATATATATTTTCGACTTGGGTGTTGAGTGTGGTTTTGTTGATTTTTAAAATCCAAGCCATATCCTCCACTTTGAGATGATCCAAATTCTCCTTTCTCGTGATTGTGGGTAGTAAGTATGTTTTCCACATGGACAATGATGATGATGTCTTATCTCATTAAATTTAAAATTTTTTAAAAGGTGAACTACGTGTACCCTGATCCTCTATTGCACGAAAGGTGGAACGTAGGCCCTAAAGGTTCCCAGTCGCGACGGGTTCAAAAATCATAAAAAATACTTCTTTTCTCACCTCTGAAACCACCGGTAGAAAACACAGAGCCACCATCGAACTTTATTTATCCCGAAGGAATGGGAAATATCGATAAAACCACAAGGGAATGGATAAGATGGTCTTGTGACCAAGAGAAAAGGGTAAGGGAGTCGGTTATGTGAGGGGAAAGTATTAGCACCCCTCACATCCGTTGTACCCAACGGGTTCCATTTGGTTTGTTTGTCTTAAAGGGTGTATTTATCTACAACTTTGCTTGCTTAAGGGGAAATGAAAGGTTTTTTATTATTGCGTTCGTGAGGGTTTCGCGACCCGTTGCCTACGTATCCAATAAAGGAATCAGAACACCTTAGTTCCTCTAAAAAAAGGTTGATTTGTTAGTTTTTTTAGTGGCCGACGCTAACGCATGCATTCTAGCAATAGGCACGGCCGGTACGCGATAGAATTGAGATAACATGCCCTTTTGGGGGAGTTTTGCTTGGTTGAGTGTTTTTTGCGAGTTTTAAAATAAATTCGAGTATTAATTAAAAGAGCGTTTTTGGATTTTTTATTTGTGAATGTTAAGTTTTAATTACAAAAGAAGAAAAGGTTAAGAGGGAGCCTAGAAAAGCCTAATTGTTTGTTATGTACAAGTGAGCTAAAAGTCTATTTCGATATAAAGCGATTGAAACGGAGTTTAATCGCCTGATGGAAGTTCCTAAGGGAATATGACACTGAAGTTGAGCAAGCACATAAAGAAAGTAAGACTCTAAATATTTTTTTTTTGTTTTAAGAAAATAGTACTATAATATTTTTACAACCTATTGTGAAATGAGTATCGAAACCTAATTTTAACTTATTCGGGGTATTTTATTAAGTTAAATAGAACAAATTGAATTAAAGGATATTAAACAAAAGATTAAGTAAATAACAAAATGAAAGATTAATTAAAACAAACATGTTTTTTTGTATTTTTCTCATGCAATAACTATGTAAAGAAAAGAAATTAAATAAATATATATTTTTTTAAGAAGTATATGGTAAAATACATAAAGATAAAGCCTTAAGAACTAAAAAATGGAAAATGCCGCAGCAAGGGTTGAACCCGGGTCCCCAAGGTTTATGGTTAGGTGCTCTGCCAGTTGAACTATGTTGTTTATTCGTTATAACAATGTTTTAATTAAAACATAAAAGGGAAACGGTAATTGGATTGGGCCAGCAGCCCAATGGGCTGACCCGGCTGGCATTTGATCAATGAAAAAGGGAGTGTAACCCTAAAGAGAGGGGCGCCGCTGGTGTGTGTATGGGGAAGAGTAAAACACGTTTCAATCAGTAAGGTTATTGGGAAAGGCATGGAATGAATTGCATTTATTATTATCTTTCTTATAAAAAAAATTACCGTAAAAGGGAAAGAAAGACAAACTTAAACTGCCAACCCTTCATCTCACCGCTTTCCTCCGCCTTGTCTCTTCTCCTTCCCACCTCACGATCTCTCATCTTCCATGCTCTTATTTTCTTCCAAACAAGATCCCAATATTTCAAACACCTGTAAGCAGAAGACAAATGACGATGGTTGACGTAATTGCGAGCTCGCAGTCGAAGCTGACTGGTCGCGGTTTGCGGAGCAGGAAGCGGGGTTTGTCGGCGTCGGGTTTGAGTTCGTGTGGCGGTGGAGATAGGATTCTCGCGGATGTTCCTGGAAGCGGTAGGGGCGGACAGATTCATAGATGAAGGAGGTGCACATGGAGTCGCTGGCGGCTGCATTGGTGTTGTATGGAAGATCTAGTTGTGATGGTGATTGAGGAATAACCGAAGGCTGAGAAAGGTGGTGATTCCTCTGGAAAATGAAGAATGAATCGGATTCACGGTTAGTTTCTATTTTTCTCCGTGTGAATTTTTCTTTCTCTCCTTCTTCCGAAAATTACAGCTTATCAAGGAGATTGTTGTATCAGTGTTGAAGGTTATGTAAAGGTAAGAGTTTTGTAATATATGACTCTTATGGATTTTGCATGGTGGTTTTGAGACGGGTCTTGAGCAGGTGAGGATTTTTGCAGGATGGTAAGTTGAATGGTGTATGAAGGTTGAAGTTTGAAAGGGTGAGAGGGTTATGTTTCAGAGAGATGACGTAGGGAGGTTTGAAGGATAGGTTGAGAGATTTCAAAGAGGTTTGAAAAAAGTTGCAGTGGTGAAAGAGAGAGTATTTTGTGATATTTCTGCCTATTTTCTGTATTGTTTTCTTTGGTCTGCTCTACTGTTTTTCTGGTATCCTCGATTTTGCTTGCTATGTCTCTCTCAAAAATATATGTTCTGTTTCGACTATTCTCGCAGTTACGGTTCATTTTCAAGTTTTCGTGATTTAATAGTAACAACAAGATACGCTGCTCATCTCTTGCAGAAATATGAAGGTAATAACAAAGCATAGCAAAATCTACAACATTCAAACACAACAATCATAACAGATGTAAATGGAAGGAGAAAAAGTTACCAACGACCATGAGATTCTCGTAGGAAGTTGTTGAGTTTTTGATGCTGAAGAATCAAAGGAGAGAAATCCAGAGAATATATGATTCTGATATGCGACGGCAAGCTTAAAAATTAATCTTCTCTTCTTCTTCTATACTTTAATCTGAATCTGGTAACTTTTGATGGGATTGTAGGTTGTTGTAATGAAGAAATGCTTGGGGAAAATTATTTTTGACAGTATTGTTTTTTTTTCCAACTTCTTCTAACTTTCTCATCCTCCCTTTTATGTAATATGAATATGGTTTAAATATTGATTGGAATGACATTTTGAGAGGCAAAAAGTTGAAATTGAAAATTGGTTTGGTGGGAGTTTGATGTCTGCATTTTTGGATATATTGGTAACTGTTTTTTTGGCTTTCTTTGGTTGCATGTCTGCGTTGCTAATTTGGTGTAATCTCTGGCTGTTTGTGGATTAATGTAAAATTATGTTATGCAGGTTCTGGCAGGTTTTACAACAGAATGGACAGCAACAATTTTGCCCCCTTTTTGGACAGTTTTGCAGAGGGTTTTAGCAACAACATTGGTTTGGACAAAATGGACAGCAAGGCATAAGGTTTTGGAAATTGGCTTGAAGCTGAATTATGTTTTGGATAAAAACTAGTGCATCACTTTTGGAGCTTATTGTTTAGACATTTTCCACAAGGAGACAAATAAGATAAATAGAAATATAATAATAATAATAATAATAATAATAATAATAATAATAATAATAATAATAATAATAATAATAATAATAATAATAATAATAATAATAATAATAATAATAATAATAATAACTAAAAATAATAATAACAGTTAGTAATAATAAAAGGAAAACGATTAAACTAAAATTTCCAAAGAACAATAATAAAAAGAAATTAATTTTAATTTTAATTTTAACAATAACCCAACTTAAACATTGAATTAAAATTATAATCAAATCAAGATTAATATTGAAAGAAAGAAGTAAAAAATTATAATAACTAAAAGAATAAAAAGGAAAAGATATTAACTATATTTTTTTGATTTTTTTTTTAATTAAAGTGAAATACTAAAATAAAATAATGATAACACTTTTTTTTTTGAGATTTTTTTACTAAATTAAATCTAAAAGATTATAATTTTGGCTTAAATGATACAAGAACAAAAATCTAAATAAAATTTAAAGAGACGATTTTTTTTGAATAAAAATGTAAATAAAATGAAGATGACATGAACTAAATATATTTTTTTAAGGATTTTTTCAGGAAATAAGAATAAAAGAAGAGAAAGTGTAAAATGTATGGTCGGACAAAACATAGTCCAAAATTAAAAATCAAATTCGTGAAACGACTTCTAACATCAACAATTTTTCGTGGCTTCTCAATGCATAATTTTCCCTTGACTTGAAAAGAAAAGTTGTAGATGACGTCAAGGAGAATCATGTGCAAAAACAACCGCTCAAAAATGTCGAAATTTGAAGATGTTATGAATTTTTAAAATCTGTTTTGAAAATTGATAAAAATAGGTCAAATCGCTTGTGAACACTTGCAATGTAATGATGCAGATGGGAGGTGATATCTTAGGTCAAAAATTGAGGTATGACAGCTACCCCTATTTAATCGTCTTAAACCTGAAGGCGAGATTAGCGTCAGCCTTTCGAGAGTTCAAGGTGGAAGATGATTAAATACTAGGACCGAAGTTGCCATGGAGAGATGGTGTGAGTGTTATTCACTGGTGTGAATGTCTGCTGGGGAAAGACAAACTGGTCTTCTGGTGGACTGGTCATGATGGATAAACATGGTTGAAAAAGGGTAGCTTGTACTGGGGTAATGGTGCCGATACAAGGTTTTTGAGGGAATGAGTGGCAGGGTGACTGAAAGGATATGGTTGACAATATCGCGGTGACTGGAGGTAAGAAACTTTAAAGATAACACGAAGGTAAAGTCTGCGGAAGACTTAAGACCCTAAGAGGATAGCGTGAGGGTGAAACCTACGAATGGCCCACAACCCTAAAAAGAGATAAAGCGAAGGTAGGACCTACGGATGATCTTCGACCTTAAAAACAAGACGAGGAGAGGCTAAAGCTAAGGTAAGATCTACGGACGATCTACGACCCCTAAAACATAACGTGATGGTAAGATCTACGAATGATCTATGATCCTAAAAACATAACACGATGGTAAGATCTACGAACGATCTTAGAACCTAAAAAAAATGACGCGATGGTAAGATCTACGGACGACCTACGACCTTAAAAATATAACGCGATGGTAAGATCTACGGGCGATCTACGACCTTAAAAAGATAACACGATGGTAAGATCTACGGGAAATCTACGAACTTAAAAAGATAAAACGATGGTAAGATCTACGAGCGACCTACGACCTTGGAAGGATGACGCGACGGTAAGATCTACGGACGATCTACGGCCTTAAGAGGATGAGAGGGTAAAGTATACGGATGACCTACGAACCTAGGAAAGATAAAGTGAAGGTAAGATCTTCGGATGGTCTACGACCCTAAAAATATAACTTGAGGGTAAGACCTACGGACGATCTACGACCCTAAAAGATGACTCGATGGTAAGATCTACGGATGATCTACGACCTTAAAAAAGATGATGAGAGGGTAAAGTCTACGGACGACCTACGACCTTAGGAAGATAAAGCGAAGGTAAGATCTACGGACGATCTACGACCCTAAAAACGACGGTAAGATCTACGGACGATCTACGACCTTAAGAATACAAGGAGGAGAGGGTAAAGTCTACAGACGACCTACGACCCTAAGAGAGATAAAGTGAGTATTGAGAGTTGGGGAGCATGACGTACTAACACCCTGGTTTATTTTAGTTGGTAGTGTAATAACAGATGTTAACTGGGAATTATGAGGATGATATTCTTCGTGGGGATGTTTTGTTTATTTGGAGATTGATTTGGGGATTAATCTGGCTCATGCTTCATATGCATTTGAAGTGTGACATGATGATCCATGGATATGCTATGCGTTTGGGGATGCAATGCAGTATGTCGTGATGATTATTGTATGCAAAATGTTAAAAACTCATTGGGATCTGTTACTCGTCATCTTGAGGTACCAATACGGACTGGTGCTTGAAATTGAGAAGAAAGAGTTAGCCTTGTCGATTTCACTGGGGAATTAAAACTTGCTGAGGAGAAATGACTTGATATGACTTCCTTCATGTGTTGGGCTTTGTGAATAACTAAAAAAAGAGACATGGATCTCAACCAATGCCCCAGGTATCTCCGAGTGGGAGAATCGGGCGCTCGGTCGATTGTAAGGAGGTGACGAGGATGACATCTTGGTCCAGGTGACCGTTATGACTTGCTACCTGCATAGAAGAACGAACACTTGGAAGCCACAACATTCCCTGGGGATTCCTTCATATCCATGTAATGTAGTGTTTCGCATCTTAGCTCGTGATTATTATTGACTTATTGTTTTCAATGCAATGCTTAACAAAGAATTTAAATCACGATTCGCATACGAAAAATAAAGTAAAAGAACGTATCAAAGATTTTTTAATGGAAGGGAAAATTTTATTAATGAGTTTGGCTCGTGAATGGGCATTCATACATAGAAAAAACTCTTAAATGAGGAAGTTGCAGAGAAAGAAAGAAATACAACGAGTAAAATGGCAACAAGAAAATCTCGAATTTCCGTTAAAACTGATATTGCTATAGTTCTCGCATCCCAGGTTGTCCTAGTGCCGTGCTTCCAAAGGATAATAGTTAGATCGATCCATCCCGCATTAAGAGGGTGTATGTGAAGAGTCTTCAGACTGCAGTCTCTCGCTTTTCCGTCTCTAATTTTTTCCTGGATCGCCCTTTCGGGTTTTCAATTCACCGGGACACCCATTTTTGCCTAAGCCGCCCTTTTGGGTTTTCGACTTAGCGGGTTATTCTCTTTTTTTTTAGCCCTAACTTTTGCCTAAGCCGCCCTTTCGGGTTTTCGACTTAGCGGGTCCTTTCATGTGTAGTATTTTTTGACTGAGTCTAAATTGACTGGAAGCAGAACGTCTTCCCCATCCATGTTTGTCAGGATTAGAGCACCTCCCGAGAAAGCTTTCTTCACGATGTACGGTCCCTCATAGTTGGGAGTCCACTTGCCTCTTGGATCAGTGTGGATTGGGAGAATCTTTCTTAAGACCAGGTCACCTGAGTGGAACTCTCGAGGTCGAATCTTCTTGTCAAATGCCCTCTTGAGACTCTATTGGTATAACTGACCGTGACAAATGGCTGCCAGGCTGTTGTACCCCAAAATTTGCCCTCCCATAATCTTCAAAGTTTTGCCAAGCATCACCTCAAATAGCTCAAGTCTACTCAAGGGCTACACAGTCAACCATCCTCCTAAGCCAGTCAAATTAGGGTTTTGGTTCTTGCAAGGAAGTTGAGGTTTTCAAGGGCTCAATCAAGTCCCATATGCTCATACACATTGTCAAGCACCTACATGTCAAGTTTCAAGGCTCACAAGGTCAAGTTGCACAGTCAAAAACCTTAATTGCTCAACAGTCAACTGTAGGGGCAAAATGGTCATTTGGCAGTCAAAAGTCAAAATTTTTGGTCAACATCTTATTTTGAAGCCACAAACATCATTTGATCAATGCTTGATCATGATTCTCAAAGTTTGGCTCAAAAAGTCTCAAGATG
The DNA here is from genome assembly GCA_948472305.1 of Vicia faba. Classification (NCBI taxonomy): domain Eukaryota; kingdom Viridiplantae; phylum Streptophyta; class Magnoliopsida; order Fabales; family Fabaceae; genus Vicia; species Vicia faba. The sequence goes on along the minus strand of OX451741.1, from coordinate 1,441,768,855 downwards.
CAAAAGTTTCTATTTTTGGACAGTTGAAAAGTCAACTGTAACTTGACCAAGGCATAACTTTTTCATGGTTCATCAGAAAAATCCCATCCAATGCTCATCTTGAAGGGGAGGACATTTCCTACAACTCATCTTCACATTCCAAGTCCAAGAAATGCTCTCACAAAAAGTTATCAATTGCAACATTATAGGTCATTTTCAAAAGTCAACAAAAAGGGACTTTAAGTCAAAGACCATAACTTGAGATTGGTAAATAAAAATGACATGGGACCAAAGACATTGGTTAGAGGACTTCAATACCTTTCTAAAATGTCCAAGAACATGATCAAATCTTAAAAATTGAGCAAGATATGCATTGGAGAAGTTGGGAAATTTTTGTGAAATGGCCAAAATCATTTATCCTTGAAATTTCATTTTTGACAAAAGGGGCCCACTTTTTCCACTTGAATTAACTTGGCCATGCTTCCCACGTGTCCCACCTTTTATTTCAATATTTAAAATTAATTGTTTCATTTTTATTAGATTTTATTGGATTTAATTCATTTTAAATCCTTTAAAATCAAATAAAAATCAAAAAGGTTAATTAAAAGGGATATTTGGCTTTGATTAGCGTTGATACATAATTATGCATATCCCATATTCGTGCCAAGGCTAAATGAAGCAATAATTCAAAAATTGGTTCAAAAATGAAAGGTTGTTAATGGAGGTTTATGGAAATCTTGAACTTGAATGCCTTGCATTATTGGCCCTTAATTCCAATTGAAATACATTGCATAAGGTATATACAAATGATCAGACACAAGAATAACACAGAAGCTGCGCTACAATTTGAGAACCAACTTTACATTTTCACATAAAATTTGCAAAAACTGAAAACTTCCTTAGAGCACTTGTTGAGCCCCCATTCTGATCCAAACACCTTCCTGAGGTCCCAAGGAAACTCTAGCAATCAAAACCACGCTCAAACGTGCAAAGAACCAGTCCCACGAAGCTACACGGTTTGTCCTTTTTTTCAGAAATGCATAACACGATTCATACATTTTCATTGATTTTTCTTGCCTGATTTGTACTAATGAGGGTTCTCTGAAGCTTTTGGTGCCATCCAATTGAGTTATAGGCATCTGAATTTGAATCTACCATGAACAAAAACTAGGGTTCCTGAAACTTCAAATTGGGGCTTTAGGTATATGGTAAAATTGGACTCTAAAACCAGTATGAACAGGATCGTGGCAACATGAGGATTCCAAATCACTTGTCGCGCTCAATTTATGATTGAACACGGCCTATTCGCTATTTTCAAAAAGCTTGTGTTTTGGGGGGGTTCAAAACCCCCGCTATCCCCTTTTTACAGGTCCATTCGGAGAAGACGATTACGTGGCATGGCGTGAGTGGATGGTTTGAAATCCAGCGCCCTTTTTTTTATTTCATAACACTAATGTCAATTTTGTTTTATATTATTTGTTTTTTATCCTATGTACAAAGCGCGCAAATGGTTCAATTGGTTAAAGCATTAGTTGGTAAACACTGGGACCTGGGTTCGAATCCCAGGTCCCCTCAAATTGTTTCTATTATTTTGTTTAACCCTTTCCCATGCAGTACACCATCCAGTAGTACACCATACATCCAGTGCCTGGGCTCGCCACGTAATCTAGGAGATCAATCCAGCGGCCATCACCAGTAGTCCACCGTGCACGCTGTCAAACGCTACACACACAACTCCAAAAAGTCAACAAGGCCTGGATTGCAATTGGGCCAAAGTGCTTCAAAAACTCCCCTTTGGGTTCAGACACCCCCAGGGTTTGATCCATATTTTACTCTTTTTTTATTATTATTCTTTTTTTTTTCCCTTTTATTCTTTTTTAGTTTATTTTATCCTTTTAATTAATTTAACTAATAATTTAATATAAAAAATCCAAAAAAATCAGAAATCACAAAAAAATAAAAAAATATTTTATTTAATTTAATCCATTAATAGTTTCATTTTTGTAAATAAAATTCAATAATTAATTTAGTTTTAATTTTAGGTTGTTAATTTTAGTGTTTTTTTTAATAACTAAAAAAATATTAAAAAAAAAAAAATAGGTCTTTAGCACATTTTTATCCTTTTTAAATAAATATTTATATTTTCTTATTATAATTATTATTAACCATTAATTAATTTTGTAAATACTTGTAATTAATCAATTAGGTTTAAATTAGGTTTAACTTAGACAATTTTTCTTTAATAAATTAAAAAACCATTAGAACTAGAGTTATTTAACTTTTAAATTCCAATTTAATTTTCTTTAATGTCATAAATACAAAAACATAAAAAAATAAGCCCTTTCCTTTATTTAATTTAATTAATTTAATAATTTCATTTTAATTTCTTTAAAGGGTCCAACGCCCTCGCACTCGATTCTTATTTCCATTCGCGCATTTATTGTTTATTTCTTTCATGAATGTAATGTAATTGCCCCAAAGCCTTGTAATAGATAATTAGGACATTTATTTTCCGCATTTTATTTATTCAAATCGGGTCTTTGTTTAATTTGGCGTTGTAGACCCGCGCCTTGTAATAGCGTAGGACCTTTATTTTCCGCATTTTAATTCCCGCACCTTTTAAACTGTTAATCACATGAAAGAATGAATGCCCAAATAAAATCAAAGCATAGAACACCCAATGCATGACAAGACAAATAATATCTGAAAATGACACACAATTCACACACCACTCCTAGGGTACGCCTCACTGTTGCCTTGCCCCTCGAAACGTGGTCGTCGAGTACAGGACGTCTTAGTAAGTCCTTATGTCCATGAACATGGCATAAGGGTAGCTTCTAAGGTGTCCTACTGTTGCTCTGGTGATCACACTGTTGCCTTGCCCCTCGAAATGTGGTCGTCGAGTATAGGACGTCTTAGTGAGTCCTTATGTTCCATTGATCTAGTTGCCTCGAAACGGTTGCCTCGAAACAAGTTGCCTCGAAACGGTTGCCTCGGAATAAAAAGATCAATGGCATAAGGGTAGCTTCTAAGGTATCTTACTATTGCTCGGTGACCACAATGTCCCTAACCCTCGAATTGACCCGAACACCTCCAACGGTGGTGCTACCTACCTCTCAATGATGGGATGGCACTACCTCAAGGACATTTACACAGACTAATTCCTTAGGGTAGGTAGATGACTCGTAGATACTTGCTCTAATTCAAAACAAATCAAAAACTTCTTTTCACACCGACACTTTCAAAAACAACTTTTCAAACACTCTTGAGGACTGATACAAGAGTCGAACTGAAATTTTAAACGGAACTTTTTCAAACCCACTCACACTTGAAAAGCAAACAAACACATTTTGAAAACACAAATGAGCAAGTATCTAAGAGCCCATGGATAACCATGGATAGAAAGGGTGCTAACACCTTCCCTTTCTATAAATCTACCTCCCGAACCGAGAACTAATCTCAATAAGGAATTTTTCTATGCTTTTGTCCTTTCCATATTGGAGAAAATAAAAGACGGTGGCGACTCTTGCTTCCGCGACATTTCGCGAACCAGCGTTAAACAGTCAGTTCCAAATCCACCGATCACAGAACTGGCGATTCTGCTGGGGATACTTATAAAGTAAGGTGTACCTTAGGACTAAGATCACTGTGTTTTCAATTGCTTTGATTTGTTTGCTTTAAATTATGGGACTGTCTTGGGAGTTCTATAGATCCTAACCCGGATCTGGGGATACCTTCTTAGAAAGTAGCAACAAGGCTGTGAGGGAACTGTGCGGGGTATACCGACATGGTTGAAGCAGTCTGCTACATTGATGTGGCACTTTGGTGTGTACCGGTAACCCTTGAGTTCAGTCAAGGAGAGTACGGGGCCTCCGCGTGGTGTCGTGAAGCATCAACAGACCTTAGGAACCTTAATTGAACCATCTTGGCCTATTTAGGGTAGTGAGATAACTACTTTGGTGTAGTCCGAAGTCGGTTGATACTCGATACTACACTCAGTTGAGGGTTGTTTTCTTGGGATATTTTGATCGCCAGTCAGTGGCTAAATCGAAACGATGAACAATGAAAGCAATCCAATGATATTGAGATCCTTAGAACCCGGTTACATTGATAGGACAGGTTTGAGCCCACCAACTTCAAGAGGGTAGTACCCCTAACCTCGTGCTGGCCTAAACTCTAAGGACTGTGGTGTGACTTGTGTGCCTTATCATGTTTGCTTTTTGTGAATACTTGTGGTATGCCCTTAGCATAGCATCATAACATCATACAGCATCATATGCATCCACTAACCATTTCAGGGGTTCGAATCTTCATCTTTGTTCTTGTTTTGTAGGACATGGAAAATATCCGCAGAAAGACAATTCAGATCAACCTTGTAAGGGTCCCTCCTCAGCTTAAGGAGCTTACATCCAGGATTCCCGAGAACTCGTCATTCAGTGAAAGGCATGGTAGACTCATCAGCCTGGTCAATACCAATATTGAGGAAGAGATGGTAAAGGTCCTCTTCCAGTTCTTTGACCCTCTGCATCACTGTTTTACTTTCCCGGATTATCAGCTGGTGCCTACTTTAGAAGAGTTTTCCCAGCTTCTGAAGATTCCCATTCTCAATCAACTACCCTACAACGGTACGGAAAGGGAACCAAAACTTGAAGAAGTAGCTAAAGCATTATGCCTACAACCATCTGACATCAAGGGGCATTGGGAAGCCAGAAATGGTATCAAAGGGTTCTTGGCAAAATTTCTGTTTGAGAAGGCCCAAGAGTGTTGGAATTCCCTTGACCTACAAGCCTTTGAAGAAGTTGTAGCCCTCCTTGTCTATGGGTTGGTGCTGTTCCCTAAGCCAGATCAGCTTATAGATATCAGTGCTGTCAAGGTCTTCATGTCCAGGAATCCTATACCTATGTTGCTGGGGGACATCCTTCACTCATGTTACACTCGAACCATGAGAAAAAGGGGTGTTCTTATGTGCTGCACTCCTCTCCTGGGAAGGTGGTTTATTTCGCACCTTCCACAATCAGTTTTGAAGAACGGGCGGGGTTTGAGGTGGTCACAACGATTGATGACTCTTACACATGCAGATATACATTGGTGTTCTCAGTCCAGAGAGGATGTCACTATCATTGATCGTTGTGGGGAGTACCCTAATGTTCCTTTACTTGGAATTAGAGGAGGTATTACTTACAACCCATGCTTGGCTTGGAGACAGTTTGGTTATGCTTGGAGGGATGGCCCTCATGAGATGTTAATTCCTGACATAGTTTTTGACTTCGACAATGATGCGCAAGGACTTCGCCAGAGATTTATCAGAGCTTGGAGGATGCCCAGTAAGATAGACAGCAAGACACTGGGGCACAGGAACTCCATCCCGTTGGAACCTTATCTCAAGTGGGTACGCGCCCGCTCCCAGAAGTTAGAGATGCCTTATCCTCATATTCTCCCTGTGATCAAAGAGCCAGCATTGGAAGGAGAGGTGTCCTACACCATTCAACATCCTGACATGCCCACGTCCTGGGAAGAGATGCAGAAGAGCTGGATCCAGCTTAAGGAAGAACGGAATTCTCTGGAGACTAGTCTACATGCTAGTGAAAAGAAGGTCCTGGAGCTCACCCGCCTACTGCACGAGGAGAGGAATCTCAACACCTACATTGCTCCGAAGAGGATGCGTAGTGTCTTTTGGGATTGATTTGCTTTGTGATGTTTGCCCATGAGGCTTTGATGTACTGAACAATTATTTCCTTAATAATAACGTGTGTTCCTTTTTGTCTACAACAAATTTGAATTTTCGAACCCTTGAATGCATTGCATAAACACATATCATTCATCATGTGCATCACAGGTACTCTTCTTTTCAGGTTGCTTACTGTTCTTCACTGTTTATTTCAGCATCATGAACCCTGAATCATCTACCGAGCTGTCTATCAAGGCCCTTCAGGCGCAGAACGCCCAATTTCAGGAGCTGATCATGGGTTTGGCTCAAGGTCAACAAGAGCTGAAGGCTATGCTCCTGAAGAAGAATAAGAAGAAGAAGAGGACTGTGCTATTCAACACTGGGCGCAGGCTCGTGAATACTTTACAAAATGAAGCTGAGAGGACTACTCCATCTGTGGGGGAAGGTAGTCACCAAGAAAGGGAGGTCCCTACTCCTGTGGTCTCTGATACTGAAACAGACTTCAACGATGAACAGTATCCTCCTGCTGAGGACCGGTACAAGCAGCTGGAGGACAGGCTAAATGCTATGGAAATTCAGCGTGTGCCTGGACTGGATTTCGGAGACTTGGGGTTATCTACTGGGGTGGTGATTCCACACAAGTTCAAGGCACCTGCCTTTGTGAAGTATGACGGGGCTTCCTGTCCCAAGATGAACCTCCGTTCTTATGTAAGGAAGATCCAGCCTTACACAGCAGACAGGAACTTATGGATCCACTTCTTCTAGGAGAGTCTTTCAGGGACGAATGGTTCTATCAGTTGGATGGAACCAACATTCGTAACTGGGAGCATCTGGCCACTTCTTTTTACAAGCAGTATCAATATAATTCCGACCTCGCTCCTACGCGTACCCAACTCCAGGGTATGTCACTAGGGTCGGGTGATGGTTTTAAGGAGTACGCATAGAAATGGAGAGATCTGGCTGGCAGGGTGCAGCCACTATTGACGGACCGAGAGCTGGTGGATATGTTTTTGGGGACCCTATCTGGGCCATTTTTCAATCATCTCATTGGTAATTCCTCTGCTGGGTTTACTGATCTGATCCTGACTGGTGAGAGGATCGAGGCTGGTATAAAATCGGGGAAGATACAGAAGGTTTCCTCCTCAAATGCTGAAAAGAAGCCCTTCAAGAAAGAGGCTAGTGTTGTGTATGGCCCAAGAAGGCAAAACAAACCTGAACACTGCCAAGCTGTCAACGCGATGGTTATTTCTAAGCCTGCTACTGCTCCACAATAGTACAACCAACCCAGAGCTAAGAGGCCCAAATGGCAGTATACTCGACTCAGCATGACTCTCTCTCAGATCCTGCCGCAACTGTTATCAGCCAGCTTGGTGACTGTTAGAGAGGCCCCGAAGGTTGTGAATACTACATCCCCCAAGTTCAACCCCAACGCCCGTTGCGCTTATCACTCTGATAGCCTGGGGCATAACACAAATGACTGTTGGGCCCTAAAGAATAAGGTTCAGGACCTTATTGATGCCAAGGAGATACAGTTCGAGGCGCCCGAGAGGCCAAATGTTGTGACCGCTCCCATGCCCCAGCATGGATTGAATGCTGTTGAGGAGGATTTGTATGTAGCTTCGGTGGATGATGTTGCTACTCCGCTGCTGACGGTCAAGAGGAACCTGTTGCTAGCCGGTTTATTTCCGGGATGTAGCAAAGGTTTCCCTCTATGTATTGCTTCCCCTGCTGGTTGTTCTTTGTTGAAATCAGGCGTCCAAAACCTGATGGATAGTAAAGATATTTTGTTCAAAAAGACTACTGTTCCTGCTGCCCCTGTTGAAGAAGTTTCAATTGTTACCATTTTCAACAACCCTTCCAAGGCTCCTTCAAAGAAGCCTGTCCAAATTTTGCCTGTTCACAAGATTGCTCCCATCACCATTACTGTTCCAGGGCCCATCCCCTACAAGTCTGATAAGGCTGTCCCATGGCACTATGGGGCAGATGTTTATGTTCTGGGTGTGAAACAAGAGTTCAACACTGATACTGGTGTCACCAACATCACTGGGCCTGCTAAGGTCACTCGTAGTGGAAGACTGTTCTCACCAGACATTGCTCCTCCGGTAATTCAGAGGCCTTTGATCATCACACCTGCCAGTGTGTCTGTCTCTTCCCCTGACCAAGTTTCCACCCCTGCTGCCGAGTCATCTGATGCTCGGGGTAAGGGGATTGCTGCTGATGTGCCTGCCCGGACGGAGGCACCAAAGACCATTGTTGAGGCTTCCAAGCAGGAGATGGAAGAAATCCTCAAAATTATAAAGAAAAGTGATTTCAAAGTTGTCGAACAACTGGGGCACACCCCCTCCAAAATCTCCATGATGTCACTGCTGCTGTGTTCAGAGGCCCGCGCCAAGGCCCTGATTGCTTTCTTAAAGACAGCCCACGTACCCCAAGAGACGTCTGCTGATCAGTTCACCGACTGTGTGGCCAACCTAACTGCTGACAATGGTCTGGGTTTCTCTGATGCCGATCTGACAGCCAAAGGGAAGAACCATAATGATGCCCTGCATGTCTCCATTGAATGCAAGGGCACTACTCTTGCTCATGTGCTGGTTGACACTGGTTCTTCATTAAACGTGCTACCCAAGAAGGCTCTGGACAGGCTGGACTGTAAGGGTCTAGAGCTCAAACCAAGTAACATTATTGTCCGGGCCTTTGACGGGTCCAAAAGGATGGTACATGGTGAGGTTGACATCCCAATCAGGGTTGGGTCACAGGTCTTTGATTCAAAATTCTATGTGATAGACATCCGTCCATCCTATTCTTGTTTGCTGGGTCGCCCGTGGATCCACAAGGCTGGAGCTGTGACCTCCACGTTGCATCAGAAACTCAAGTACCCGGTCAGGGGGAAGATTGTAACAGTGCAAGGGGAAGAGGAATACATGGTCAGCCACCTCAACTCCTTCAGGTACGTGGAAATGGATGGGGAGTTCATTGAGACCCCCTTTCAACATTTTGAAGAGGTGCCACAAACATTGGCAGCAGCAGAAGTAGTGGTCGAAGAGGGTTCTCCTTTGAAGATGGCCTCCTTAAAGGACGCCCGGGCTGTGATTGAAAGAGGTGAATGTGCAAACTGGGGCAAGCTCCCTGATTTTACTCCTAAAACTAACAAGTTTGGGTTGGGTTTCACTGCAGAGGCTCAGAAGGCTGTGCGCAAGGCGAGAATTGGAAGACCTCCTGTGCTCATCACCCACTCAGGAGTGAATGCTATTGGAGAGGAAGACGAAGTGGAAGAGTCAGAGTTTGATAGCTGGATCTACCCGACGACTGATGGTGGATTGACCAATTGGACTGCTAAAGACTTTACACCCATAACTTTTGTCACCCAGTAATGAACTTCTTTGTTTTGGATTTGTAATAAACAATAATTTGAAACTGTATGGCCCGGTGTCTTACCCGGGGCACCGTGGTATTATTTATGAGGGCTTTTGTTTGTCACTGTCATATATCATAAATAAAAGCATTGGACGTTTTTCACATTTCAAATCTTGCGCTACTTTTCTTTCCTTTCTTTATATATTGCAAAACAGCTGTATTTACACACACTCACTCATACAGGTTTCAATCCACTCTGGATCTCACTGGTAACGACTCTGCTACTGCCAGTTATGACTTCGAAAACACGATCAACTTAGCCGAAGACGAAGGTGAAGATGATTGTGAAGTACCTGGTGAGCTTGCAAGACTGTTACTCCAGGAAGAGAGGGCAATTCAACCACATGAAGAGCCAGTGGAGACAATAAATCTGGGTACTGAGACCGACCGTAAGGAAGTCAAGATTGGTGCCAACCTAGAGCTCAGCGTGAAGCAACGGTTGACTCAGATGTTACATGACTACATGGAAATATTCGCCTGGTCCTACGAAGACATGCTCGGGTTGGATACCGACATTGTGGTCCTTCATTTTCCTACCAAGGAAGACTGCCCTCCAGTTAAGCAAAAGGTCTGCCGTATGCGTCCAGAGATGTCTGAGAAGATCAAAGCCGAGGTTATGAAACAGTTTGACGCCGGGTTTCTTGCAGTGACTTCTTACCCTCAGTGGGTTGCTAATGTGGTGCCGGTACCAAAGAAAGACGGTAAGGTCAGAATGTGTGTCGATTACAGGGATCTAAACAGGGACAGCCCCAAGGATGACTTCCCTCTACCTCACATTGATGTCCTTGTTAACAATACAGCTCAGCATAAGGTGTTCTCCTTCATGGATGGCTTCTCAGGTTACAATCAAATCAAGATGGCTCCTGAAGACATGGAAAAGACTACCTTTGTTACTCAGTGGGGCACCTTCTGCTACAAGGTCATGCCTTTTGGACTGAAAAATGCTGGGGCAACCTACCAACGTGCCATGGTTGCTTTATTTCATGACATGATCCATCATGAGATAGAAGTATATGTTGACGACATGATCGCAAGGTCCCAAACTGAGGAAGAGCACCTTGATCATCTACAGAAGCTGTTTGACCGTCTGAAACTGTACAAGCTAAGGTTGAACCCGAACAAGTGCACCTTCGGGGTAAGATCTGGAAAGTTGCTAGGCTTCGTTGTAAGTGATAAGGGTATTCAAGTGGACCCTGCCAAGGTTAAAGCCATTCAAGAGATGCCAGTTCCCAAGACAGAGAAAGAGGTCAGAGGCTTTCTAGGACGCCTGAATTACATTGCTCGATTCATCTCGCACCTAACTGCTACCTGTGAACCAATCTTCAAGCTGCTGAAGAAGGATCAGGTAGTACGTTGGAACGATGAATGTCAGGCCGCTTTTGACAGAATCAAAGAGTATCTCCAAGAACCACCCATTCTTATGCCACCGGTTGAAGGGAGACCTCTAATACTATACCTGACAGTACTTGACAACTCAATGGGGTGTGTGCTGGGGCAGCATGACGAGTCTGGCCGAAAAGAGCATGCCATTTATTACCTTAGCAAAAAGTTTACCGACTGTGAGACCCGATACTCACTGCTTGAGAAAACTTGCTGCGCTTTGGTATGGGCTGCTCGCCGGCTGAGACAGTATATGCTGACTCACACTACCTTGTTGATCTCAAAGATGGATCCGATAAAGTACATATTTGAAAAGCCTGCTCTGTCTGGGAGAATAGCAAGATGGCAAATGATCTTGACAGAATACGACGTCCAGTACACGACTCAGAAAGCTATCAAGGGAAGTGTATTGGCAGACCACTTGGCACATCAGGCAGTAGACGACTATCAGTCAATGAACTTCGAGTTTCCAGACGAGAGCATCATGATAGTGACTGATTGTGAAGTACCTGGACCTGATGAAAGACCTGAGGAAGGGTCCCGATGGTCTATTCATTTTGATGGAGCCTCCAATGCTTTGGGTAACGGTATCGGTGCTGTGATCATATCCCCTCAAGGCACTCATACTCCACTCACTGCCCGACTATGTTTCAACTACACCAACAACATGGCGGAGTATGAGGCGTGCATCATGGGACTCAAAGCTGCAATTGACTTAAGGATCAAGTTTCTGAGTGTCTTCGGAGATTCCGCTCTCGTGATCAACCAGATCAAAGGCGAGTGGGATACGAAACATCTGAAACTTATTCCTTACAAAGAATGTGTGTTGACAATGATCCCCCACTTCTCAGAGATAACCTTTGAACATTTCCCGAGAGAGGAGAATCAGTTAGCGGACACGTTAGCTACGATGTCTTCCATGTTCAAGGTCAAGTGGGACAATGAGGCTCCCCGGATCATCATCTGGAAACTGGACGAACCGGCATACTGTTGTGATCTTGAGACTGAATTAGTGACTGAGAAGCCTTGGTACCATGAGGTGAAGAGATACTTGGAAGCTCAGGAATACCCTGAAGGTGCATCTGTCAATGATAAGAAGTTTCTGAGAAGGTTCGCAGCGAAGTTCTTCCTTAGCAACGACATTCTGTACAAGCGAAACCATGATTCTACCTTACTGCGTTGTGTGGATAAGACTGGAGCATAAAGGATTATGGCGGAGTTACATGAAGGGACCTTCGGAACACATTCCAGTGGACACACTATGGCTAAGAAGATCCTTCGGGTAGGGTATTTCTGGTCCACAATGGAAGCTGATTGTTACCAACATTCTCGGACGTGTCACAAGTGCCAGATTTATGCTGATAAGGTGCATGTTCCTCCAGTTCCTCTGAATGTCCTGACTACACCTTGGCCTTTTGCAATGTGGGGCATTGATATGATCGGTGAGATCAGACCTACGGCATCTAACGGGCATCGCTTCATCCTTGTAGCGATTGATTACTTTACAAAGTGGGTTGAAGCAGCTTCCTACGCTACGGTAACCAAGAATGTCGTGGCATGGTTCATTCGGCATAACCTGATCTACCGATACGGCGTCCCGGAGAGGATCATTACAGACAACGGTACCAATCTCAATAACAAGATGATCACTGAGCTCTGCGAGCAGTTCAAAATACAGCACCACAACTCTTCTCCTTATCGACCGAAGATGAATGGGGCTGTAGAAGCAGCGAATAAGAATATCAAGAAGATTGTGCAGAAGATGACAGTGACTTATAAAGATTGGCATGAGATGTTACCGTTCGCTCTTCATGGGTACCGTACCTCAGCAAGGACGTCAACCGGGGCAACTCCTTTCTCCCTGGTCTACGGTATGGAGGCAGTCTTACCGATCGAAGTGTAGATACCCTCTCTCCGGATAATGAAGGATGCAGATCTGAGTGAAGATGATTGGATCCAGACACGACTTGATCAGCTAAACCTAATTGACGAAAAGAGACTTGCTGCTATTTGTCATGGTCAGACGTATCAAAAGCGGATGATCAGGGAATTTAACAAAAAGGTCAAACCACAAGAGTATCAAGTTGGGGATCTGGTAATCAAACGTATCATCCTTCCTCAGAGTGATCCAAGGGGCAAATGGACCCCTACGTACGAAGGGCCACTTGTGGTTAAACATGTGTTCTCAGGAGGAGCCATGATTCTGACCACCGTGGATGGTGACGACCTTCCTCACCCTGCCAATGCAGACATAGTAAAAAGATACTACGCATGATAAAAGACCCGCTAGGTTGACATACCTAGCCAAAAATTAGGGCTTCCCGGCGAACCAAAAAGGTTCGGGCAAAATGAGGGATGAAATAAAAAAATCTGTACACCCGGCAAGTCGAAAACCTGAAAAGGCGGCTTGGGCAAAAATGGGTATCCCGGTGGACTGAAAACCCGAAAGGGCAGTCCAGGCAAAAGTTAGGGATAAAGCGTAATACTATGTCTCATTGGATCACTTTGCATCCAGAATCCGGTATCAACATCAGGCTCAGACGGCATCGATCAACCAGCTTCATCTTCAGCTAGGTCATCAAGTGATGAGACGCTCGAAGATATAAAGGCGATAGCAGAGTTGGAACCTAGTGGGATTATTTTTCACACCGCTGTTTTGTTTTCCCTTTGTACAAATTGTATAAATTCTTTGGTTCGGCAGCGTTCTCTTACTAGGACGTCGGCCTCTTGTACATAAACGCCTATTCACAGGAAAATTCAAAAAAATCAATACAAATACACTTTTCAGTTAAAATTGCCAATTGTTTTCCTTTTCTGTTTTGTTTTGCGAAGAACGTCCAAGGTTCAATTTGTGATATATGCATTGACAATAATTTGCTAACTCATGAATATTTGCATACGAAACAAAGGATTAATTACAGGTAACATTAGAAACAGGGGCAATAAAGAGTTGTCTAAGCGATCTAGTTGCTCAGTCCATCAAGGTACCAAGGTAAGTTCAGCTGAAGAACGTGACCAGCGTATCTTAATTCCCCAGAGAGTGAGCCAGCAAGTCAGCGCACTCTCCCCAAGCAAAACTATACAATAAGTCTTAAGGAAGTTGGGTATCCCCAGCAAATCTCAACATTCCCCAACAATATACGAGCATTCCTAACAAGCATCCCCAGCAGTCTTGACCTAAAGATTGTTCCCCAGCGGCATGTCAGACATTCAGTGGAGTTACTTCCAGTACATCTCAAAATTTCCCCAGGAGAATCCAATCCAGTTTCCCCAGGGAAGTTGGAATCCATCTCCCCAAGCAGTAAGCTTATCCCCAGTAGATTCTGGAAGCTTATCCCCGTAGAGCACGAACGCGTCCCCCGGCTTTATTCAAAGGTTATTTCCCTACCAGGATATAACTGGGTTATCCTCAGCCAAAAGCCACGAGAAGATCGTCCTCGGTGAAGTCTTCTTATCCCCAACGAAGTCTATTAACACTTCCAACATGACAACGATATCCCCAGCGAAGTTACCATCAATATCCTAGCAAAGTACCTCTCTCCCCACAGAGTATTGTTCCCCAGCAAGATCGTCAGAGTACTTTTCTCCCTACAGAGTAATCCATTCGCCAAGTTTATCCCCCAACGGAGTCATCTTCTCCTACCAGTATCCTTGCAACCATCACTCCCCCAGTGTAAACAAAGAATGCTATCCACATCAGCCCAGGATTTGACTTCCCGGCATCCGTCAAGGATTTATTTTCCTAAAACAAAAACATACATTCATAAACAACACATCTTCATACATTATAGCATGCATATACGCGTCATGAACATACAATCTCATTCATTCTGAGAGCATCTCGCATGTCATACATCATGACATCACATACAACTAACGTTTTGTCTTTTCAAGACAAAAGTTAATACAAAGATAATTGCTATCAACTGTCGTGATTCCAGATCTGATTCCTGTATCTTTCCAGGGTGTATCTGTTGATGACTACAGTACCAGACTCGATTCCTGTATCTTGACAGGGCACGTCTGAAGAGTTCAAAGATCTGATTCCTGTATCTTGCCAGGGTGTATCTGTTGACGACTACAGTACCAGACTCGATTCCTGTATCTTGACAGGGCACGTCTGAAGAGTTCGAAGATCCGATTCCTGTATCTTGCCAGGGAGTATCTGTTGACGACTACAGTACCAGACTCGATTCCTGTATCTTGACAGGGCACGTTTGAAGAGTTCGAAGATCCGATTCCTGTATCTTGCCAGGGTTTATCTGTTGACGACTACAGTACCAGACTCGATTCATGTATCTTGACAGGGCACGTCTGAAGAGTTCGAAGATCTGATTCCTGTATCTTGCCAGGGTGTATCTGTTGACGACTACAGTACCAGACTCGATTCCTGTATCTTGACAGGGCACGTTTGAAGAGTTCGAAGATCCGATTCCTGTATCTTGCCAGGGTGTATCTGTTGACAACTAGCATTACCAGACTCGATTCCTGTATCTTGCCAGGGTGCGTCTGAAAGATTCTCTCATCGTTACTGTTGAGATAGTAATCGCCCGAGGTTCTCTCATCGTCCCATTGAGGGCACGTCTGAAGAGTTCAAAGATTCGATTCCTGTAACCAGCCAGGGCACGTCTATATAAAGAATTTTAAGGTCAACTCCTGTAACAGGCCAGGTAATTATCTTTCTTTCCCAGGTACGCAAGTTCTCGCTAAGGAATCTCTTACGCGATCGACACCTCCCGATGGCATCTATAAGCCCATCCCCACAATCATCCACCACCTCTCCAAATGGCATCTGTAAGCCCATTCCCGCCATCATACTGCTGACACTCTACTATGTGAGTGCAAATTTCTGGGCACTCTAGTGTTCAATCATCTTCCACCCTTGGATCACGAAAGGCACACAAGCCAATCTACATCCTCAGGTCTAAGAAGATTGAACAGGGGAAACTGTTGTACCCCAAAATTTGCCCTCCCATAATCTTCAAAGTTTTTCCAAGCATCACCTCAAATGGCTCAAGTCTACTCAAGGGCTACACAGTCAACCATCCTCCTAAGCCAGTCAAATTAGGGTTTTGGTTCTTCCAAGGAAGTTGAGGTTTTCAAGGGCTCAATCAAGTCCCATATGCTCATACACATTGTCAAGCACCTACATGTCAAGTTTCAAGGCTCACAAGGTCAAGTTGCACAGTCAAAAACCCTAATTGCTCAACAGTCAACTGTAGGGGCAAAATGGTCATTTCGCAGTCAAAAGTCAAAATTTTTGGTCAACATCTTATTTTGAAGCCACAAACATCATTTTATCAATTCTTGATCATGATTCTCAAAGTTTGGCTCAAAAAGTCTCAAGATGCAAAAGTTTCTATTTTTAGACAGTTGAAAAGTCAAATGTAACTTGACCAAGGCATAACTTTTTCATGGTTCATCAGAAAAATCCCATCCAATGCTCATCTTGAAGGGGAGGACATTTACTACAACTCATCTTCACATTACAAGTCCAAGAAATGCTCTCACAAAAAGTTATCAATTTCAACATTATAGGTCATTTTCAAAAGTCAACAAAAAGGGACTTTAAGTCAAAGACCATAACTTGAGATTGGTAAATCAAAATGACATGGGACCAAAGACATTGGTTAGAAGACTTCAAGACCTTTCTAAAATGTCCAAGAACATGATCAAATCTTAAAAATTGAGCAAGATATGCATTGGAGAAGTTGGGAAATTTTTGTGAAATGGCCAAAATCATTTATCCTTGAAATTTCATTTTTGACAAAAGGGGCCCACTTTTTCCACTTGAATTAACTTGGCCATGCTTCCCACGTGTCCCACCTTTTATTTCAAACTGATAAAATTAATTTTTTTCATTTTTATTAGATTTTATTGGATTTAATTCATTTTAAATCCTTTAAAATCAAATAAAAATCAAAAAGGTTAATTAAAAGGGATATTTGGCTTTGATTAGCTTTGATACATCATTATGCATATCCCATATTCGTGCCAAGGCTAAATGAAGCAATAATTCAAAAATTGGTTCAAAAATGGAAGGTTGTTAATGGAGGTTTATGGAAATCTTGAACTTGAATGCCTTGCATTATTGGCCCTTAATTCCAATTGAAATACATTGCATAAGGTATATACAAATGATCAGACACAAGAATAACACAGAAGCTGCGCTACAATTTGAGAACCAACTTTACATTTTCACATAAAATTTGCAAAAACTGAAAACTTCCTTAGAGCACTTATTGAGCCCCCATTCTGATCCAAACACCTTCCTGAGGTCCCAAGGAAACTCTAGCAATCAAAACCACACTCAAACGTGCAAAGAACCAGTCCCACGAAGCTACACGGTTTATCCTTTTTTTCAGAAATGCATAACACGATTCATACATTTTCATTGATTTTTCTTGCCTGATTTGTACTAATGAGGGTTCTCTGAAGCTTTTGGTGCCATCCAATTGAGTTATAGGCATCTGAATCCGAATCTACCATGAACAAAAACTAGGGTTCCTGAAACTTCAAATTGGGGCTTTAGGTATATGGTAAAATTGGACTCTAAAACCAGTATGAACAGGATCGTGGCAACATGAGGATTCCAAATCACTTGTCGCGCTCAATTTATGATTGAACACGGCCTATTCGCTATTTTCAAAAAGCTTGTGTTTTGGGGGGGTTCAAAACCCCCGCTATCCCTTTTTTACAGGTCCATTCGGAGAAGACGATTGCGTGGCATGGCGTGAGTGGATGGTTTGAAATCCAGCGCCCTTTTTTTTATTTCATAACACTAATGTCAATTTTGTTTTATATTATTTGTTTTTTATCCTATGTCCAAAGCGCGCAAATGGTTCAATTGGTTAAAGCATTAGCTGGTAAACACTGGGACCTGGGTTCGAATCCCAGGTCCCCTCAAATTGTTTCTATTATTTTGTTTAACCCTTTCCCATGCAGTACACCATCCAGTAGTACACCATACATCCAGCGCCTGGGCTCGCCACGTAATCTAGGAGATCAATCCAGCGGCCATCACCAGTAGTCCACCGTGCACGCTGTCAAACGCTACACACACAACTCCAAAAAGTCAACAAGGCCTGGATTACAATTGGGCCAAAGTGCTTCAAAAACTCCCCTTTGGGTTCAGACACCCCCAGGGTTTGATCCATATTTTACTCTTTTTTTATTATTATTCTTTTTTTTCCCTTTTATTCTTTTTTAGTTTATTTTATCCTTTTAATTAATTTAACTAATAATTTAATATAAAAAATCCAAAAAAATCAGAAATCACAAAACAATGAAAAAATATTTTATTTAATTTAATCCATTAATAGTTTCATTTTTGTAAATAAAATTCAATAATTAATTTAGTTTTAATTTTAGGTTGTTAATTTTAATGTTTTTTTTTAATAACTAAAAAAAAATAAAAAAAATAGGTCTTTAGCACATTTTTATCCTTTTTAAATAAATATTTATATTTTCTTATTATAATTATTATTAACCATTAATTAATTTTGTAAATACTTGTAATTAATCAATTAGGTTTAAATTAGGTTTAACTTAGACAATTTTTCTTTAATAAATTAAAAAACCATTTGAACTAGAGTTATTTAACTTTTAAATTCCAATTTAATTTTCCTTAATGTCATAAATACAAAAACATAAAAAATAAGCCCTTTCCTTTATTTAATTTAATTAATTTAATAATTTCATTTTAATTTCTTTAAAGGGTCCAACGCCCTCGCACTCGATTCTTATTTCCATTCGCGCATTTATTGTTTATTTCTTTCATGAATGTAATGTAATTGCCCCAAAGCCTTGTAATAGATAATTAGGACATTTATTTTCCGCATTTTATTTATTCAAATCGGGTCTTTGTTTAATTTGGCGTTGTAGACCCGCGCCTTGTAATAGCGTAGGACCTTTATTTTCCGCATTTTAATTCCCGCACCTTTTAAACTGTTAATCACATGAAAGAATGAATGCCCAAATAAAATCAAAGCGTAGAACACCCAATGCATGACAAGACAAATAATATCTGAAAATGACACACAATTCACACACCACTCCTAGGGTACGCCTCACTGTTGCCTTGCCCCTCGAAACGTGGTCGTCGAGTACAGGACGTCTTAGTAAGTCCTTATGTCCATGAACATGGCATAAGGGTGGCTTCTAAGGTGTCCTACTGTTGCTCTGGTGATCACACTGTTGCCTTGCCCCTCGAAATGTGGTCGTCGAGTATAGGACGTCTTAGTGAGTCCTTATGTTCCATTGATCTAGTTGCCTCGAAACGGTTGCCTCGAAACAAGTTGCCTCGAAACGGTTGCCTCGAAACAAGTTGCCTCGGAACAAGTTACTATTGCTCGGTGACCACACTGTCCCTAACCCTCGAATTGACCCGAACACCTCCAACGGTGGTGCTACCTACCTCTCAATGGTGGGATGGCACTACCTCAAGGACATTTACACAGACTAATTCCTTAGGGTAGGTAGATGACTCGTAGATACTTGCTCTAATTCAAAACAAATCAAAAACTTCTTTTCACACCGACACTTTCAAAAAGCTTTCAAAAACAACTTTTCAAACACTCTTGAGGACTGATACAAGAGTCGAACTGAAATTTTAAACGGAACTTTTTCAAACCCACTCACACTTGAAAAGCAAACAAACACATTTTGAAAACACAAATGAGCAAGTATCTAAGAGCCCATGGATAACCATGGATAGAAAGGGTGCTAACACCTTCCCTTTCTATAAATCTACCTCCCGAACCGAGAACTAATCTCAATAAGGAATTTTTCTGTGCTTTTGTCCTTTCCATATTGGAGAAAATAAAAGACGGTGGCAACTCTTGCTTCCGCGACATTTCGCGAACCATCGTTAAACAGTCAGTTCCAGATCCACCGATCACACATGCGCTTTTCCTTAATGAGATTGAGTTGGTCGAGTCTCGTTTGAATCTATTCTGCTTCATCAAAATTAGTATCCATCAAAACCCTTAAGGAAGGAATCTCCACTTTGACCGGGTGTACCGCATCCATACCATAGACTAGTGAAAATGGAGTTTCCCCAGTGGAAGTACGCACCGAAGTTCGATAGCCATGCAGGGCAAAAGGAAACATCTCATGCCAATCTTTGTATGTTCTCACCATTTTCTGGACGATCTTCTTTATGTTCTTGTTAGCGGCTTCGACTACCCCATTCATCTTTGGCCGATAGGGTGATGAATTATGGTGCTCGATCTTGAACTCTTCACACATTTCCTTCATCATCTTGTTGTTGATATTTGACCTGTTATCAGTGATGATCTTGTTAGAAGTTCCATACCGGCATATGATCTCTCTTTTGATGAAACGAATGACAACTTGCTTGGTCACATTCTTGTACGAAGTCGCTTCCACCCACTTGGTGAAGCAGTCAATAGCAATGAGGATAAACCTGTGTCCATTTGAAGCGCTCGGCTCGATGCGTCCAATCATATTGATGCCCCACATTGCAAAGGTCCATGGTGAAGTCATCACATTCAAAGGAGTGGGAGGAACATGTATCCTATCTGCCTAAACCTGACATTTATGGCACATTTTGGCATATACACAACAGTCACTTTCCATCGTCATCAAGAAATAACCTGCTCGTAGGATTTTCTTGGCCATGGAATGCCCACTGGCATGAGTCCCAAAAGAGCCCTCGTGTATTTCTCGTATAATGGATTCTGCCTCGTGTCTATCCACGCATCTAAGCAGAACCGAATCATAGTTTCTCTTGTACAGAACGTCTCCTGAAAATCAAAACTTAGACGCCAACCTTCTGAGAGTCTGCTTATCACAAATCATAGCACCTTCGGGGTACTCTTGCTTCTCAAGATATCTTTTGATGTCGAAATACCACGGCCTTTCTTCTGACACATCTTCAGTTGTGAGACAATGAGCAGGGAAAATATGTGTTGGCTCTTTGTAACGACAGATCCTTATACTGGGTGCATGATCCGGGTAATTGACTTTGAACATTGCTGCTAAAGTGGCCAGAGCGTCTGCCAGTTGATTCACTTCTCTAGGAATGTGCTCAAAGGTGACCTCATCGAAAGCGGGCAACAAATCAACTATGTAATCCCTGTATGGAACTAAATTAGGGTGCCGTGTATACCAATCACCCCGTACTTAATGTATCACTAAGGCAGAGTCCCCATAAACTTCAAGAATCTTGATCTTCAAATCAATGGTTGCCTCAAGGCCTATCATACAAGCTTCGTATTCAGCGACATTATTCGTGCAATAAAAACATAATCTGGAAGTGAAAGGTATGTGAGTGTTGCGTGGAGAGGTTAGAACTGCCCCAATACCGTGACCCATAGCATTTGACGCACCGTCAAACGTGAGAGTCCATCACTCCCCTGGCTCAGGTCCTTCATTGTCATCAAGTTTCATAATATCCTCGTCTCGAAAGTCGAACTTCATGGGCTGATATTCTTCCAATGGCTGGTGAGCGAGATGATCAGCAAGAATGCTGCCTTTGATAGCCTTTTGTGTGACGTACTGGATGTCATACTCAGACAAAAGCATTTGCCATCGAGCCAATCTGCCTGTAAGTGCTGGTTTCTCGAAGATGTACTTTATCGGATCCACTTAGATATCAGAAGCATAGAATGTGTCAACATATACTGCCTTAAACGTCGGGCTGCCCACGTAAGAGCATAACAAGTCTTCTCAAGTAAGAAATACCTCGATTCACAATCAGTAAACTTCTTGCTCAAATAGTAAATGGTGTGTTCTTTTCGTCCAGTATCATCATGTTGTCCGAGCAAACAACCCATAGATCCTTCAAGCACAGTCAAATACATAATGAGAGGTCTCCCGGGAACTGGTGGTATGAGTATTGGTGGTTCTTGAAGATACTGCTTAATCTTCTCGAAAGCTTCTTGATAACTCTCATCCCAACAGACATCATGATTCTTGCGTAACAATTTAAAGATGGGTTCACAGGTAGCAGTAAGATGGGAAATGAACCTGGCTATGTAATTTAACCTTCCAAGGAAACCTCGTGCTTCCTTCTCATTTTTTGGCACCGGCATATCTTGTATTGCTTTTACTTTGTTTGGATCTACTTCAATTCCTCGTTGACTCACGATAAAGCCAAGTAACTTGCCCGACTGAACCCCAAAGGTGCACTTGTTGGGATTAAACCTTAACCTGAACTTTCACAAACGATCAAACAACTTCTTCAAATGAACCAAATGTTCTTCCTCAGTGTGTGACTTCGCAATCATGTCGTCCACATACACCTCGACTTCTTTATGAATCATGTCGTGAAAGAGAGTCACCATAGCTCGCTGATATGTCGCACCAGCGTTTTTAAGACCAAAAGGCATGACTCTATAGCAAAAGGTACCCCAAGGAGTTGTGAAAGCTGTTTTATCCATGTCTTCCGGAGCCATCTTTATCTGATTGTAGCCAGAGAACCCATCCATAAAGGAAAACACCGAAGACTGAGCAGTGTTATCAACTAATACATCAATATGAGGCAACGGGAAATCATCCTTCAGGCTTGCTCTATTCAAGTCTCGGTAGTCAACACACATACGTACCTTACCATCCTTCTTAGGTATAGGCACAATGTTAGCAATCCAAGGCGGGTAATTTATCACAGATAGGAAACCTGCTTCAAGCTGTTTCAGAACCTCTTCTTTGATCTTCAAAGCCATGTCGGGTCTGGTCCTTCTCGGTTTTTGCTTTACAGGAGGACATTCTGGCTTGAGTGGCAATCTATGCATTACTATATCAGTGTCTAAGTCGGGCATGTCTTCATACGACCATGCGAAGATGTCAGCATACTCTTGAAGCAATTAAATCAACCCCTTCTTTTCTTCACTTTGCAAGGCGGACCCTATCTTGACTTCTCTCTTTACTTCTTCAGTACCGAGATTGACGACTTCTGTTTCTTCTTGATACGACTGAATGACCTTCTCTACCTGTCTCAAGATCCTGGCTAGTTCTTCCGGGACTTCACAATCTTCCTGATTATCTTTGTTAGCATGATCAACTGAATTCTCAAGGATATAAGGAACCATAGCATTATCATTTCCAACGGAGTCCGAGACGGATCTGCATGATCGATGATTTTATGTTTTATTTTTAGAAGGTGCAAAATAATATTTAGAATATGAAAAGAAAAGTACTGCCATTTTATTTTGAAAAAGTAACAGTAAAAGAAAAGACAGAGAACAAGATTGTATGCGAAAGTTCAATTTTTCATTCAATGTTAAACGAAGATTGAAACATAAGGGGCCCCTTCTACAAGCTGTCAGTATGCCTTGGGCAGGACATATGACTTAAAATGGAAACAGAAAATTACACATCAAGGAAAACAACTTCAGGGATGTCCATGGCAGTCTAATTGCTGAGCTCCTGGTCCGGCGCAACTTGATAGATAAATCTTGAAATATATTTATCATCACCTTCAGCATTTGTGGAGAGCACTTGTCCTTCTTTGCTTACACCAGCATTGACGAACACTTCAGAAATTGGGGGAACCTGCTGTCCTTTGAGAGGAACCCAACCAGCTTGCACGGAGGATGATGGCTGATACCCAAGACCAAAACGATCTTTCTTCTCTGGAACTTCAATCAATTTCCCCAACTGTCATAAGGAGGTCTAGCTTCTATGAGGGCTTTGGCATCCTTCAAAGAGGCCAGAGGTATCTCAGAATTCTTACATTCCACGACGGGGACTTTGTCAACAGTAACAATCTCCAGAGCTTGAAAGGGCAACTCTTGTACCTCGCCTTCCACTTCCACATAACGGTAGGTAGTCAGATTATTAATCACTATGTCTTTTTCCCCACAAACGACGACAACTTGGTCATTCGTAATAAACTTCAGGCGTTGATGAAGAGTAGATGTCACAGCTCCTGCTACATAAATCCATGGACAACCCAAAAGGCAAGTATAGGATGGACGGATGTCCATAACATAGAATGACAAATAGAAAGTGTGGGGACCAATCTTGACAGGAAAATCAACTTCTCCATCCACCGATCTTCTCGAACCATCAAACGCTCGAATATTTAGAGTGGAGAGCCTCATCATTACTCCGTCCATATTCATCTTAAACAAGGTAACCTTGGGCATCACATTGAGTGAAGAACCCGTATCCACCAAAACTCGAGATAAAACAGTGTCCAAACACTTCATAGAAACATGCAGCACTTTATTGTGGGTTCTTCCTTCAACCGGGAGTTCATCATCACAGAAACCCAAACAATTTCCCACAGCAATATTGGTGACGATCCCTTCAAACTGGGCCACAGAGATGTCTTGGGTAACATGAGCAGAACATAAGGTCTTCAATAAGGCATTGCGGTGGGCCTATGAACACAAAAGGAGAGACAAGATGGAAATCTTTGATGGTGTCTGGTTGAGCTAGTCCACTACTTTGTAATCACTTCACTTGAGAATTCTCAAAAGTTGCTCCGCTTCTTGTCCTACAGAAAGTTCGGGTTGATTATCCATCACTTGCTTTCCCTTGGCCTTAGTTAGAGCTTCACTATTAGTTTCCTTAGGAGGTGGTGGTGGAGGAGAAAATATTCGACCACTGCGAGTCATGTTACTTGTTCCTGCAATGTTGGTAACATTCTTGTCACCAACCGGAGGTCACTCATACCTCTTTCCATGAATATAGACTACATTATACTCCCATGGAACTGCCTTTGAGTCGTTGCTTGTAGGAGGAATAGGAGCTTGAATCATTGTGGGGGTAATAGGAACCTGAATTGTTAACGGAATACTAGGGGTGGCTGAAAAGCTTCTCAGATAGTAGGGGATTTACAGGACATCAATCTCTTCTTCTCGGAAAACCTTCTCTATCTGTAAGACACTTTCATCGATCAACTGTTGGATGGCCATCTTCAACTCAGCACACTCTTCTGGTTTGGAAGAATAGGTTAAGCAGAAGTCATGGAGTTCTTGTAGCACTTCATGCTTCAACAAATGTTCTCTGACAGTTTCCAAAGATATATTAATTTCATCAACCTTCGATACCAAAACCCATTCATTAACTTCTTCAATAGCATGGATTGTTCCCCCTTGATGAGGAGGCATGGGATTATTTTGAATATTTGGACCAACAGGGTTGAAGTTGATGGCTTTTGCATTGATGAGATCTTGAACTTTGCACTTGAATGCTCTACAATTTTCAATTGTATGGCCTGGGGCTCCAGAATGGAACTCGCAATGAGCATTAATATCATATCCCCTAGGGAAAGGATTTGGCGGTGGACCGAGCTCGCGCAATTGAACCATTTGACTAGCAAGTAACTGTGGGAGAAGCTGAGCGTAGGACATGGGAATGAGATCAAATCTTTTGTCAGGGGCTCTCTGCCTTTGGGGAGCTCTCGGGCCTTGGAGATGTTGATTTGGTTGTTGATAAGTTGTAGGAGGTGCGAACTGTTGTTGTGGAACATAATGTGGTTGCGGAGAGAAAGGCCGTTGCTGGGCCATCCAGGGTGCTGTAGCAGTAGCAGCATATACTTGAGGAACAAATTGGTTGGGAACAGCAGCAGGTGTAGGAAAATAAGGGAATCGGACTTGAGGAAATATGGTAGCTCTTCCTTGGTTGACGGTGATGGCACTGGTCTCGCCCTCTTTCTTCTTGACAAAACTAGAAAATGGTTTCCTATTAATGCTTGTATTGTTGTTAACATTGTTAGGAACACCTTGAATCGTTCCAACCTTAATGCACGTCTCAACGCTTTCACCAATAATGACCATATCCGAGAAAGAAGTGGAAGTGCTACTGAGTATATGCTGGAGATAAGGGCCTCGTAGAGTACCCATAAACAGATCAATCAACTCACGATCCAATAGAGGAGGTTGGACCCTTGCAGCCAGTTCACGCCACCTCTGAGCGTACTCTTTGAAAGACTCTTTAGACTTTTGTACCATCCCCTGGAGCTGAGTACGACTTGTAGCCATGGTAGTATTGTAATGGTAATGTTTCAAAAAAGCATCAGCAAGCTCTCCCCAAGTACTGACATGAGATCTTTCCAATTGCATATACCAATCCAACGATGCCCTGGTCAAACTGTCTTGAAAGAAATGCATGAGTAAAGGTTCATTGTCAGCATAGGCCGCCATTTTGCGACAATAGGAACGGAGATGAGTCTCTGGACAAGAAGTGCCTTTGTATTTGTCAAACTCTGGGACTTTAAACTTGGGAGGAATAACTACCCCAGGCATGAGGCATATTGTAGTAGTATTGAATCCGGGAGCCTTGATACCCTCCATGGCTCTAAGTCGCTCCTCGAGAGCATGATACAGTTTTGCAGTTTTGGAAACCCCGGCAGCAAGATTCACTTGGGGTTCATCAAGATCAATAACATCATGATGATCATCGACATCATTCCTAGGAGAACCGGTAGGAGTCTCAACATTAGCATTGTCATTTCTCCCATTAGCAGAAGTAGAAGGAGCAATAGTAGTAAGCTTGGCAACACTTTGGTGTAGTTCTTCTTGACCCTTGATCACGGCATGAAGAGTTTCCATGAGTTGATCCATGCGAGTACCCATAGTGTCCATATCCCGACGGAGTGCATTCTGATTCTCTTTAAAAAGATCCATTAGCCTTTGCTGGTTGCCTCTGGTACGGTAAGGATGTGGATGAGTTGTCTTTACTGTTTATCTGGATTTCTGAGAAAGGGGGACCCCAATGAGTTTTTGTTGTGAAAAAATGAATGCATGGTAACATGGATGAATGCTTTATCTTCATTTCTGAGGAGACCCAAAGACTCGTCTATCTTTTAAAATTTCCTTTCTTTCTTTTTTGAAAAGTTGTATCAACGAGACTTGTCTTTGGATTTCCCTAGATATGAGATATATATACATGATGATATGATGTCATGGTATGCTATGGCATGAAGTCTCAGCTCCACATATTATGGATAACCATTGCGTAGTCCATTGCACAGGATGAAAAGTAACAGGATCAAAAGTTCGACGTCACAGGCATGGGGTCAAAGTAACCACCCACAAGGTATGTACTAGGGGTTTATCACCTGCCGAACAAGGTTCTAAAGTGTTCTCGAAGTCTACGCTCTTCCTTTGGATATTACCAACGTCCCAATTACTTGGTAATCAGCAATATTCGCAGGAAAAACTCGTCCGAGTGCAATATCGCGTGACAACTACTTCCAGATTACTCCGTTACAGTCTCCGCATTGCACCTAAAAGGCCAGGATGGGTTAATGGTTCTACGGCCCTCAGCTTCTCGAGCTCCCAGGTCAAAAGCAACGACGTCTTCTCGATTACTCGGTAAACATCACTACTTTCAAGGGTACCTCCACTGAGTGGGGTATTTTCATGCCTCCTTCTTCGGGATTACTCCCTCAAAGTTAACATGACTATACCACCCGTCCTAATCCTATGTGTAACCCAAGTCCGGGTAGAGGACTTATCAAAAGTAATCACCAAACCCAACATCACAATGTATCCAGAATATGTGAGTAGCAACAATATATGCAATATATACAAAAGAATAAAATAAAGAAAGAAAACAGTAAAGCAAGATAAAGCAAATAAATAAACACCCAAAAAGACAAATAAACAAAACTAGGAGAGGCTCGCTAAAATACTCCCGAGCAGAGTCGCCAGCTGAAGCCACTGGCAGAAAACATAGAGCCGCCACCAAACTTTATTTATCCCGAAGGAAGGGGAAATATCGATAAAACCACAAGAGAATGGATAAGATGGTCTTGCGACCAAGAGAAAAGGGTAAGGGAGTCGGTTATGCGAGGGGAAGGTATTAGCACCCCCCACATCTGTTGTACCCAACGGGATCCATTTTGTTTGTTTGTCTTAAAGGGTGTATTTATCTACAACTATGCTTGCTTAAGGGGAAATGAAAGGTTTTTTATTATTGCGTTCGTGAGGGTTTCGCGACCCTTTGCCTACGTATCAAATGAAGGAATCAGAACACCGTAGTTCATCTAGAAAAAGGTTGATTTGTTAGTGTTTTTTTAGTGGCCGACGCTAACGCACGCATTCTAGTAATAGGCACGGCCAGTATCGCGATAATACGGAGATAACATGCCCTTTTGGGGGAGTTTTTCTTGGTTGAGTGTTTTTTGCGAGTTTTAAAATAAATTCGAGTAATAATTAAAAGAGCGTTTTTGGATTTTTGATTTGTGAATGATAAGTTTTAATTACAAAAGAAGAAAAGATTAAGAGGGAGCCTAGAAAAGCCTAATTGTTTGTTATGTACAAGTGAGCTAAAAGTCTATTTCAACATAAAGCGATTGAAACGGAGTTTAATCGCCTCATGGAAGTTCCTAAGGGAATATTACAAAAGTTGAGCGAGCACATAAAGAAACTAAGACTCTAAATATTATTTTTTTTGTTTTAAGAAAATAGTACTATAATATTTTTACAACCTATTGTGAAATGAGTATCGAAACCTAATTTTAACTTATTCGAGGTATTTTATTAAGTTAAATAGAACAAATTGAATTAAAGGATATTAAACAAAAGATTAAGTAAATAACAAAATGAAAGATTAATTAAAACAAACATGTTTTTTTTGTATTTTTCTCATGCAATAACTATGTAAAGAAAAGAAATTAAATAAATATTTTTTTTAAGAAGTATATGGTAAAATACATAAAGATAAAGCCTTAAGAACTAAAAAATGGAAAATGCCCTAGCAGGAGTTGAACCCGGGTCCCCAAGGTTTATGGTTAGGTGCTCTGCCAGTTGAACTATGTTGTTTATTCATCATAACAATGGTTTAATTAAAACATAAAGGGGTAACCCTAAAGAGAGGGGCACCGCTGGTGTGTGTATGGGGAAGAGTAAAAACACGTTTCAATCAGTAAGGTTATTGGGAAAACATGGAATGAATTGCATTTATCATTATCTTTCTTATAAAAAAAATTACCGTAAAAGGGAAAGAAAGACAAACTTAAACTGCCAACCCTTCATCTCACCGCTTTCCTCCGCCTTGTCTCTTCTCCTTCCCCCCTCACGATCTCTCATCTTCCATGCGCTTATTTTCTTCCAAACAAGATCCCAATATTTCAAACACCTGTAAGCAGAACACAAACGGCGATGGTTGACGTAATTGCAAGCTCGCGATCGAAGTTGGCTGGTCGCGGTTTGTGGACCAGGAGACGGGGTTTATCGACGTCGGGTTTGAGGTCGTGTGGCGGTGGAGATGGGATTCTCGCGGCTCTTCCCGGCAGCAACATGGGCGGACGAATTCGTAGATGAAGGAGGTGCACATGGAGTCGCTGGCGGCTGCATTGGTGTTGTATGGCAGATCTAGTTGTGATGGTGATGGAGGAATAACCGAAGGCTGAGAAAGGTGGTGATTCCTCTGGAAAATGAAGAATGAATCAGATTCATGGTTAGTTTCTGTTTTTCTCCATGTGAATTTTTCTTTCTCTCCTTCTTCTGAAAATTACAGCTTATCAAGGAGATTACTGTATCAGTGTTAAAGGTTATGTAAAGGTAAGAGTTTTGTAATATAATACTCTTATGGATTTTACAGGGTGGTTTTGAGACAGGTCTTGAGCAGGTGAGGATTTTTGCAGGATGGTAAGTTGAATGGTGTATGAAGGTTGAAGTTTGAAAGGGTGAGAGGGTTATGTTGCAGAGAGATGACGTAGGGAGGTTTGAAGGATAATTTGAGAGATTTCAAAGAGGTTTGAAAAAAGTTGCAGTGGTGAAAGAGAGAGTATTTTGTGATATTTCTACCTATTTTCTGTATTGTTTTCTTTGGTCTGCTCTACTGTTTTTCTGGTATCCTCGATTTTGCTTGCTATGTCTCTCTCAAAAATATGTGTTCTGTTTCGACTATTCTCGCAGTTACGGTTCATTTTCAAGTTTTCGTGATTTAATAGTAACAACAAGATACGCTGCTCATCTCTTGCAGAAATATGAAGGTAATAACAAAGCATAGCAAAATCTACAACATTCAAACACAACAATCATAAAAAATGTAAATGGAAGGAGAAAAAGTTACCAACGATGATGAGATTCTCGTAGGAAGTTGTTGAGTTTTTGATGCTGAAGAATCAAAGAAGAGAAATCCATAGAATATATGATTCTGATATGCGACGGTAAGCTTAAAAATTAATCTTCTCTTCTTCTGCTATACTTTAATCTGAATCTGGTAACTTTTGATGGGATTGTAGGTTGTTGTAATGAAGAAATGCTTGGGGAAAATTATTTTTGACAGTATTGTTTTATTTTCAACTTCTTCTGACTTTCTCCTCCTCCCTTTTATGTAATATGAAGATGGTTTAAATATTGATTGGAATGACATTTTGAGAGGCAAAAAATTGAAACTGAAAATTGGTTTGGAGGGAGTTTGATGTCTGCATTTTTGGATATATTGGTAACTATTTTTTTGGCTTTCTTTGGTTGCATGTCTGCGTTGCTAATTTGGTGTAATCTCTGGCTGTTTGTGGATTAATGTAAAATTATGTTATGCAGGTTCTGGCAGGTTTTACAACAGAATGGACAGCAACAACTTTTCCCCTTTTTTGGACAGTTTTGCAGAGGGTTTTAGCAACAACACTGGTTTGGACAAAATGGACAGAAAGGCATAAGGTTTTGGAAATTGGCTTGAAGCTGAATTATATTTTGGATAAAAACTAGTGCAGCAGTTTTGGAGCTTATTGTTTAGACATTTTCCACAAGGAGACAAATAGAAATATAATAATAATAATAATAATAATAATAATAATAATAATAATAATAATAATAATAATAATAATAATAATAATAATAATAATAATAATAATGATAACTAAAAATAATAATAACAGTTAGTAATAATAAAAGGAAAAGGATTAAACTAAAATTTCCAAAGAACAATAATAAAAAGAAATTAAAATTAATTTTAATTTTAATTTTAACAATAACCCAACTTAAAAATTGAATTAAAATTAGAATCAAATCAAGATTAATATTGAAAGAAAGAAGTAAAAAATTATAATAACTAAAAGAATAAAAAGGAAAAGATATTAACTATATTTTTTTAATTTTTTTTAATTAAAGTGAAATGCTAAAATAAAATAATGATAACACATTTTTTGTTTTAGGTTTTTTTACTAAATTAAATCTAAAAGATTATAATTATGGCTTAAATGATACAAGAACAAAAATCTAAATAAAATTTAAAGAGACTATTTTTTTTTGAATAAAAATGTAAATAAAATGAAGATGACATGAACTAAATATATTTTTTAAAGGATTTTTTTCAGGAAATAAGAATAAAAGAAGAGAAAGTGTAAAATGTATGGTCGGACAAAACATAGTCCAAAATTAAAAATCAAATTTGTGAAACGACTTCTAACGTCAACAATTTTTCGTGGCTTCTCAATGCATAATTTTCCCTTGACTTGAAAAGAAAAGTTGCAGATGACGTCAAGGAGAATCATGTGCAAAAACAACCGCTCAAAAATGTCGAAATTTGAAGAAGTTATGAATTTTTAAAATCTGTTTTGAAAATTGATAAAAATAGGTCAAATCGCTTGTGAACACTTACAATGTAATGATACAGATGGGAGGTGATATCTTAGGTCAAAAATTGGGGTATGACAACCTCCACCATATATTTTTTTATGTACCATTTTATAGCCAAAATATACAGATTTTACAAAGAGGTTCCTGCGGAGCACCGTAGATGTTTAGGGTGCTAATACCTTCCCTTTTCATAACCAATCCCCTATCCTTGAATCTTTCCCCATCTTTTGGGTTACTCGCTCTTTTCCCATTCCTTTGGAAACAATAAAGTGAAGTGGCGAGATTTATTTTTATCTGTGTAAGTCTAGTCAATCAAATGGCTTTGTCTTAAACATTTCTACCGCTACACGTATAAAAGTTTTGAAATCAAAGTTTGAATAGTATTGAATGATTAGAGAAGAGATAGAGATTCGAAGAAGCAAAGTGGTTAGTAATAATTTTAACAAATATAGGAGTCAGTTTAACACAAATTTTTCCGAGTATGCTTTCATAGTGAACCTAGCTTCAATTATGACTTTTGAAGGTTGTAACGTGGTCATGGTTCATGGTTTAAGAAACAAAAGATATAAGACTCAAAATTTATTTATCCCACCCCTTCTCCTTAATGTTCTCTAATCTTAATTTCAACTAATCTGATAGATGCGTTTAATCCCCAAGAGGAACTTGTAGTCACACATATGATGGGAAGTGTAGATAAAGATCCGAGCACCGATAAAAGTATCGATAAGATCTAAGTGTTGATAAGATGCAAGCATTGATGAGAAGCCCTGATGATTCTTGAGGTGGAAGTCACAAGATTGTTCTCCAATTTATTGTTTCCAATCCCTTACTTTTTCATGGACCAATTTTTTTTGAATTTTTTTTATCCATCGGGATGCCCTACCTTTTGCTTAAGTCATGTTTTGATTTGATTTGACTTAGCGAGCTCTTTTTTTTAATTTCTTTTTTATTTGCTTTTGATTTTGAAAACTTGTGACGGCCACGCTGATTATTATAAACTCCGTCTTCATTGTTTCTTCGATCTTGATTGATGTACTGAGGAATAAGACATCGTGGACTATGTCTTTGTTGATTCCTCAATCTTGGAGGATGAACGCGGGGAAGAGATATGCTCGATATTTTCTTAGATCATTCTCCTGATGACGTATCGAGGAAAGAGATATGCTTGACTCTTTGCTTGGATCGTTCTCTTGATGTTGTATCAAAGAAAGAGTTATGCTTGAACCTTTGCTTATATTGTTTCGATTCTCCTAGGATTTGAATGCATCATCAAATCTACCCTGCCCCTGGTTAAGATTAAGGTTTTTTTATATATAAAAAAAATAAAAAAACTCCAACTCCTAGCTCGAGGGGGTTAACTACGGATTATATCCTTATATCTCTATTGTTTGGGAAGTGAAACAATGCCTTACATCGTCAGCTAAGCCTTACTATTAAAAGCATACGTCAGCAAAATGTGATTATTTAGTTTTCATCATTCTCCATTGAAGTTTGTTAATTTTAAAATGGAAGAGAAGAGTAAAAATGGAAAGTCGTTGTTTATTTATGGAATGATCGATTTCAAAAACATGCATGCTTATTTTATTAGAATTACTTGACTAAAGAGTACAAAGTTTATAACAAATAACACTTAGAAAGAAAGAAATTACAATTTGAAATGATAAAGGCCTAACGATCTAGGGATAAGCCTTCTTGTTGACCTACTGACTTTAGGGGATTCTTCAAAAGTCAATTGCTTACTGTCGATCAAATCTTGGACCTTGTGTCTGAAAGCCCAACATTTTTCTAGGGTATGCTCTGGAGAGTTGGCATGATACTCGCACCTTTCATTTGCATCATATTTTGGTCGGAGTTCCCTAATTGGAGGAACAAGTGGCTTCAACACTACCAAGGATGCCTTGAGTAAATGTTGTAGCATCGAACTGTGCGGTATGGGAAGTGGATCAAATCTCCTTGGTGATAGCTTTTGTCTTTTCCTTTGTTAGGCATATCCCTTTTGTTGACAAGGTCGTTGTGGTTACTGTTGAGGTGGGGGAATTTCCGTGGTGGCGGCATCTGCGATGCTGAATAGGCCTTCGGCTGGGATGACAAAGGGTTACCTCCATTCCTCAGTAACAATTGCATGATCAAGTTCATTTGAGTCTTTAATTGGTGGACCTCCTCCTTTAACAGTTCTTGGCCTCTTTTGAGTTCTTACATGGATTCTTGAGACATACTTTGAGTTCACTTGCGAGTATCAAGAATCTTGCTAGCTGGATCACAGTTGGATAAGGGTGGAAGTGTAAATGATTTTGTGAAAATCGATGGAAACGTAAATGTATGAAAATGATTGGGTATGTAAAAACATTTTTTTCTTTTAGGTATACAAAAAATTTTCATGGATATGCAATGCAGCGTAGACATAGTATGATGGTAGACATAGGGGTACCCTATACAGGTTTGGTGATGTTATCCTACTCTGACTCAGAAATTGAGACAGGTGGGGACTCCTTACAGATGATAATTGATGATATACTATATTGTCTTAGAGATGGAGACAATATTCTTTAAGGATTATTACAAATGAAATACGATGAGGAGTCACTACAAAATAGGGATGATGATATAGACGGAAGCCATGTGGGCTAAAGATAGTAGTGGATGAAGGGATAACCCTTGCGAGTTTGCAGATTGTAGTGGGATTTATGAAAAGTATCCTTAGAAGGTATGTTCTTAGTATTGGCCTACGGATATTATACCCTCCCCATAAGGTGGCTTCCTTAAGGATATCATGAATGACACTAGAGGGAAAGGCACAAGCGCCTCCCTTAAGCAGAGTCTCTTTACAGACCGAAACTTTCGTCTCTACATCATGAAAGGTCTCACCACGAGTTTTATGTTTAAAGGTCATACAAAGAGTCATAGGTGTCATTCCAAAGTCCTACTTCCCAAGAGGATGTCTCTCGAGAGGTATTACTTTTTGTGGAGTTTCACCGACTCTAGGCGAAGTCGTCAAATAAACTCATAGGACTGGTGACCCCTTGGCTAATAGACGAACCTTCTTCCTAAGGTTTTTTTTGAAAATATTTTTTTTGCAAGATTTTAAATCAAACCATAAATAAAATAATATGAGAAAATATAATGAGAAGACTCTGAAGATAGATTCAATTTCATTCTGAAACATCTCAGTATGAAGTTATGCCCAGAATAAAATGTTTTATTTACATATCTTAACCTTCAGAACTTTATTATTTTCTGTGAACAACTGATCAACCTGTCTTTAGAGTTTAGAAGTACAGATTGCCTCAGAATCTATCCATGAAGATCTGAACGTTTCATTTCAAGGATAGAGGCGTGCAGTTCACATCATCAAACACTTGTCATCCTCTCACCAGCTACCTTCTGAGGCTGAACACGCGTTCAATTTCTGAAGGGTCCAAGGCTCTGATTGGATGCATTGAGACACTTGTCAGTGGTAAACCGTTCAAATATCTTTGTGAATCCTCTAATCTCAGGTTTCATTAATGCATATAATCATTACATTATTTTCTTACTTACTGCTTACGTTTTCCAAAAAACCTATTTAAACTCAAATTCACTATTTCATTCATTCACTTTTACTATCTTCTCTATTCACTCTTGTTTCGAGTTTCATTTTCAAAAACCCTTTTCATCTTCTCCAACAAACACGTGTGAACAATGGCTTCTTCATCAAACCTCAAACATCCCAGTGCTCCTGATTCTGCATCAACAAAACAGTATGAAGAACCCATCAGGATGCTTCTCACTCCTGTTGATAACCTGGAAGTTCTCTCATAACTGGTCATTAATTTTGAGATTCTAAAATAAAATGGGTTCAATCTCTATGAAGACATGACTGCTCAAAGTTGGAACAGGTATTTTGACCGGCTGATGGGTCCAACGTTTCCCATTCTCGTCAAAAAATTCTGGATTCACGCTACATCTTCCAACCACCAAGTTACTTCTTATGTTATGGGGAAGAAAATCGTGATTACAGAAGATCTTATTGGGAAGCTCATTGGATACAATGGTGGTGGAGTTAGATGCATAGACATGGCAGAAAGATATTCTGACCTAAAATCAATTGCCAAGGAAATTTTCACTTCTGGTCAACGATCAAGAAAAATCAGAGATTTGAAGGATCATCACAGAATCTGGGCCAGAATCATTCTGGGATGTATCAACCACAGGAAGCCCACAAGCTCTCCTGATTACATCAACATTGATCAGTAGTTTATGATCTATTTCATTGAAAAGAATACAAAGATTAATCTTCCACACTTGCTCTTCAACCATCTCAGAATGAGTGTGAAAGAGACCAGAGAAGAAGAAAGAACTAAGAGGGATTGGATTCCCTTAGGAAGACTGATATCAGATATTCTAACAGAAAATAGGCTGATAAAATACCTAATAGAGGCTCAAGAAATAAGCACTTTGGAAGCAACTGCTGGAAGCCTCTGAACGCAAAGAATCTGAAGAAAATGAGGATCATTGAGAACATTCAGAAGGAACCAACTATTGCTTCTCATGAGACCATTACTTCAAGGAGGATACCTCTGAAGGATTTTCCTCTATTCTCTGAGATAGACAACAACCCAGAAGTCATAGTCAGATACCTTGAAGCTTGCAAGGCTGATGGGGCTGCTCCAGAAATAAACATTCAAGATCTGCACAGGCCAGCTCCAGAGGTTGTGCTAAACAAATCTAAGAAGAGGAAAGTAGCAGGAGAAGGATCCTCTCAGAAGGCACCTAAATCTGCAAAAAAGAAAGGTAATCCAACATTTGTTTCTGTTATAGAATCAATTGTTGTTACTACATCTGAAATCAATCCCCCTCAACCTATAGAAAATCCTTCACCACAATGTAAATCCTATATGTAACTCTAGGAAATTTTGTTAATGAACCTAACTCCCCAAATCTAAATCCAAACCCAGAACCTCATCAACCAGAAATTGCAAAAGTTTTATCTGACATTGAACTATTTGATTCAGACTTTCACTCATCACAACCAGAAAATAGACACTCTCTCTCCACCTTCTGGAAACTCATCCTCTGTAATTCTTGAACCAGAAACTCAACACACCTCCACAAACCAATATGAAGACTCTCCTTCAGATTCTGATACCACAATCCAAATTCTTGGAATAATAGAACCTCTTACGGTTTGCATGCCTCTCACTATTCATGACATTCCAGAAATTGCTTCATCCCTTGAATCCACACCACCAAACTCCCCTAACAGACCAATTCTAATTCCTGACTCTCCCACTCCTTCACCCATCAACCATAAAGTTGACAACCTCAGAAATGTCATTGATCCACAAGTGCTACACAGACTAGCTTCCACCTCTCGCAAAATTGCCATTCCCAAACCTAAACCAAATTCAGATGTAGGTAAGAGTCTGTTGATTTTTGAAACAGAAATGCAGGCATGGATCAATTCTTTGAAGCAAGTAAGCCTAAAGATTTCTAATCCTGCTGCTTCTGACTTTCTTTGGGAAAGATTCAGAAAATGGCTTAACGCTGAAACTGTGAAGCTGAAGGAATTGGGTTATGAAAGGGCTCAGCAGAACTTTAGTGATCAGCTAAAAGCCTTTCAAGATCAAGTTCTAAGTCAATGGTGCAAGAAATAAATTCTTCTACTGGATAATGCTCCCTGGAAAGAGCACCATCCTTCAGAAGTTGCTGAACCAGATTCAGATAGTCTCTCCCTGACTACTGCTCCAGAAGACATAATTGTAGCAGAAGAAGTGTTTCATTCAGAAGAAGCTGAAGAATGTTCTGAACAACATGCAACCCCTGAAGAGACACCAACTTCCTCTCTAGTCATGAAAACTCTGGAAGAGTTGAAGAAAGAGAATGCTCTAATCCATGCAAGACTGGACAAGCAAGAGGATACGAACAAAGAGATCAAAGGGATTATGGATAAACAAGAAGATACTACAAAGGAAATCAAAGATATTCCGGGCAAGCAGGAAGAGTCAAGCACTCAGATCAAGAGCTTGTTGGAAGTGTTGTTCACACGCCTTCCCCCTCCTTCTTAGATTTTTTAAAACTGTTTATCTATAATTTTTATCTTTACCTACTTGTTTCTGAAACTTGTCATTGCATTATGTTTTTAATATGATTCATCTTTTTTTACTCTTATTATATTGCTTTTTGATACTTGACAAAAAGGGGGAGAAAGTAAGACATTTTCAATAATGGTATACCGGGACAAAAGTCTCAAACATTCTGAATTATTTAACCTCTACTTTCTGAAAAGTTTGAACAGGAACAAATTTTGATAGGAGATTCAGCAAAAGCTCTGATGAGAAGGAACTTCAGGGAATTAATAAACTCATGGGGAGTCTCTCTTAAACTTTTTGTTCTTTATTTTTCATTGAAAATTCTAGTTTTTATCATCATCAAAAAGGGGGAGATTGTTAGAACATAGTTTGATTCTACAACCCTTGATTAGAGTTTTGATGATAACAAATACAAAGAAAAAATATGCACCCTAAAAGTTATGTTATTTTGTATGCAGAAGTTCTGACCAAAGCAGCATCAGAAGATAAGCTATAGAAACTACAAGCTGAAAGTAATCAGAATTTGCGCTGAAGAATGATAATCAGAACCTGCGCTTAAGTGAAGTAAACTATGATTCTGAACAGAAGGAATATAATCTAAGGCATCAATGTTCTGAAGCATCAGCAGCAGGCAAGGATGTAAGATTCTGAAGCGTTACTTTACAATCAAGACAGCATCAATTACAACGGCTTCTTTCAGACAGGATATTCTCAAAATGGAAATTGCGTTAATGACCATTATCACGCTTAAAGTTGGACAGAATTCCATTTCCTATAAATACAAGCTTAGAGATCAAATCATTTACGATTTGCCAACACTACTGCAATACAATTTCAAAACACTGCAAGCTTACTCATCTCTATTCCATGCTCAAAATTTGTGTAAAATATCACAGTTGTGATAACAATTTTTGTAATGAAAAACAACTATACACAGTACTCTTGTGTCTTTGATTAAGAAAAGTTTTCCTTGAGATTAACCGGATTGTGGTTGTACTCAAGAGGACTTTGACAGTTGTCAAAGTAGTGATTGTAATCTGTTTGAGATTAGTGGATTAAGACCTCGTTGGAGAGAGGCGAAATCACCTTGACGGGTGGACTGGAGTAGTTTGAGATCAAACGAACCAGGATAAAAATATTGTGTCATTGTGCATTTGATTTCAAGTTTTCAATTCAACCCCCCCCCCCCCCCCCCTTCTTGTGTTTTTCACTTCTTTAGAATTATTTTTTACAATTTTTGCACCCGCCGCGGTTGTGAACCTTTAGTGCCTACGTACCATCTTCCATGCAATAGGGGATCAGGGTACTCATAGTTCACCTTTAAAAAATTTTAAAACACAAATGTGTTGGTTAACTTTAAGAGACGAGACATCATCGTCATATCTGAGTGAAAAAACATACTTACTACCCACGACTATGAGAAAGGAGAATTTGCATCATCTCAAAGTGGAGGATATAGCTTGGATTTTAAAATCAACAAAGCTTCTCTCAACACCAAGTGGAAAATATCTAACTTCACTATATATCGTAGAAGTATAGTAGTTCGCATCACTACAAGGATTGACAAGAGTCTAATATCTTGAGAAAATTTTAAGGTAAAAAGCCAAAATGGAAAAAATATTTTTAATGAGATTGGTTGACTTTTAGTCTTCTCACAAAAAAAAATTCAAAGTATTATTAAGTTGTTTAAAGTTTAATTAAGAAAAATATTTTTGAAAATGCATGGACATAAGTCCAAGTTTATTGTGAAAGCGGTTCGAGTTAGAAAATAAGAAGAGCTTTGAAAAGGAGGGAGAATATTTTTGAAATTAAAAATAGGAGTAGATGAAGGGACTATCCTAAAGCATAAGGTAAAGGCTAGGGAAAAAACCATCTAACTAACAAGGAGCTAACACTTGACACAATGAGTCAATGTAGAATTCCCATCCTTTGGATTGAAACCAAACAAGCAAAGATAATAAATCTCTTAAGAAAACCAAGCTTCAAATGCATTTAGTCTTCATAAAAACTGGGCAGAGTAACGGTTGTATACAGATGAATTCCTAATTACAGACAAATCATATAATCAAAATAACCTGCTAAAACAACCAGATAAAAATCATCAAACAATGAAGTCTCCATCGAACGTCTTTTATCCCACATGAAGGGAAAGGTAAACATCGAGAAAACCTGAGAAGGGAGAACTTACGGTTTTGCGACCGAGAGATCGGGTAAGGGAGTATGTTACGCGAGGGAAAGGTATTAGCACCCCACACGCAC
Organism: Vicia faba; assembly: GCA_948472305.1. Classification (NCBI taxonomy): domain Eukaryota; kingdom Viridiplantae; phylum Streptophyta; class Magnoliopsida; order Fabales; family Fabaceae; genus Vicia; species Vicia faba. The sequence goes on along the minus strand of OX451741.1, from coordinate 1,441,729,583 downwards.
GTAGTACTCTACGGTATCCACTCTTGTTATCTATCTTATGGGTGTGTTTAATATATGCTTACTGTTTACTACTGAGGAAGAGTGCATGCAAAAGGAATGAGAAAAGAATGTAGGGAAAATAAAGTTGTACTGGCTTGGGCTCTACCCCAATGTCTACGTATCCTTTTTGAGGAATCAGAGCTACCATAGTTCAGATCACATGTTTTTTTTTGTGTTTTTTATGGACCTTGTTAATTCCGCCTTCTTCCGTAACTCCACCTTTGGTGACTTATGTGTTGGCACAAAAGTAAATTAATCATGTCCTTGCTTGAAGATGGTTTCGAGTTATACCCTCGAGGCAAGATGCCGTATTTGATTGATTTGTATTTTGTTACCTTGAAAAATAGTTTAAGTATGATTAGCATTTTTTAGGATTTGCTAAGAAAGGAAATTTTAGTTTAAAATACAAGGATGCAAAAAGGGAAGAAAAGAGTATAAAGGGAGACTAGCCTATTTCTAACCTAATGTTATCATACAATGGTAGTCTTAAGATTTGGATTAACAAAAGGGAAACGTCTACCTAAAGTTAGTATGCATGGCTTGCAACCTAAGGTCTAACTTGCATCCGAGAGGAGCAAACATATCCTAAGGGAACATGGTATATACAAGGATAAAACAAGCAAGCTCGAAGAAGCACACACATAAAAGAGTAAGGAAAAGAAACGAAATGCTTTAGTCAATGGGAGCGCATCACCCAAGACAAACAAGCGGGAGTAGGATGAAAAAGCAAAAATGTGATGTCCAAAGCGACTGAACACATAACCAAGATATAGCAGATCGAGGTAGGTGACATAAGGCAATATGAGCAATCACAGAGTATCAGCATCGGCCAATGCGCACTCCTGACAAAGCATGGGGGTTTGATTGCGGAACCCTTCCTCACTTAACGACTCGATACACAAGAGCATGCACAACTCCGAAGCTTCGTGGTGCGTCACGAGCTAAGGATGACACGGACAAAATTTCAGGGGTTGATTGCTAACCCTCCCTGCTCGCCTCCTTTTGAGGACTTCAATAAGGGATGGGGAATAATGCAGGCACAAAATGTAAACATGCCTACAAAATACCTATACAGAGGTAGGGTTTTAAACAAACACAAATAGCAAATAGAATGCACACAATGCGAAATTTCCCTAAACGGGTCTTTAAATAAATTAGAGGTGTTCCTGACATGATCAGCAATGAAGACCCCCATCATACATCTCTATCCTACATCTCATGGAACCAAAAAAAGAAATAAATCCCTACTTCTCATAATCTATAGAAAAGCGGTAAAGAAATGCGATAGAGTGTGGAGAAGTACAAAGGTAGTGGCGGAGACTACCACAAGCAAGCAAATGGTCAAAAGCATACGAGAGCACTGAAGAAGCAAGGAGTACGTGTCGAGAAAGCTTCACCAAGAAACAAACAAAGTCAGAAATAATATCCAACTAAGACATCCGTATTTCCGAGAACCTACACAAAATACAATTATGCAAGATATGGGGCACCAAAAAATGGCATGCATGTCGAACACAAAATTGGACCACAAATCGAAAGTCCAAAAAAGTTTTCTGATCAAATAATCGAGTAATAATTATGCAATTGGAAACTATCCAAATTTACCTTACACAATCAATACACATGTTAAAAATAACAAGGAAAATCGAAGTGTAAAAGAGTAGAAGAGAAAAAGCAAAAGAAACAGAAAAAAGCAATGATGGCAGTTTGAGTAGACTCAAAAAATGAGTCGACTCAAAAGGTCAGTGCGACACTTCCAGCAAATGGCCAGAATTGGTTTTCGTTCAGTTTGCGTCGACTCAAAGCACTGTATGCATCGATGCACGAGTTTGAGTCGACTCATAGGGTCAGCCCGACACTTACCTCGGGTAGAAAAATGGTTTTTGTTCATTTTTGCGTTGACCAGAGCTAAGTCTGAGTCATCTCAAACTGCCTGATAGTGCAATTTTGTGCAACTTTGAAGCAACATAACTTTTGCATCAAGTATTTGTTTCGCGCATGGTTTGAATCGTTGGAAAGCTTGAGAATCATAGAATATCCACGACATGAAACGAAACCAAAACAACAAAAATTATACGACAAATTTCCAGATCTTAGCACTATTAACATGTGATTAATGATCCGATTTCATGAGCTTCGACGCATTTTTTATCGGATAAAAAACCAAATTCACACCAATTATGCTAGGACCATAGCACAAGGAAATTTGTACGCAACCAAAAATCAATTGAATCACACAGTAAGATCAAGGCAAAATAGCTCAAGCATTTTGTCAAACACATAATCTCCGAAATTCAACTCATGATTTTTGCGTAATTAGAGATCCAAATTATACCACACATAATCAATCAAGAATCATCAATTAAGCTTGAAACAACTTCAACATTTTGTTTTCTCAAATAAGCACTTTCATGAAAATCCATTAATTGAATAAGCACTTATTTAATCATCCAATTCCGTATTTACACATCATAATTCAAGACCAATTCATATTTTCATAATTGGAATCACTTCTATAATTCAAATTAGATCAAAGTTCAATTTATTGATCCACAAAAGTGCTTATTTAAGAATCATTTATTTGAAAAGTGCTTAAATCAAGAAAAGCTTATCGTAGAATTGAAGAAGAATCTTAGGTATAGAGATCGCAACAATCGGATTTGAGATCGGAGAAGAATTGAGCTTCTTTAACTTTTTGGATCTTGAAGAAGTTGTTGGAAAAGTTGTTGGTGTTCTTGATGAAAATGAGAGAAAGTTGCTCTTTGATCCTCGAGCAAGATGAGAGAAAGTTTTGAGTGTTTTTGAGAATTGGTCAATTATGAGAGTCACTCTTGAAAATTACAGTGAATAAGAATATATATAGTGTGCCCCTTTTTTTAATGAATGAGCCTCCAGTAAACATGAGCAAATGTGCAAATTTTCAGTTCATCAGAGTCTGACACCTTAAGGTCAAATTCGCAGGTCCCTCGACGCGACATTCGAAGTTGAAGTGTAAAACTAAAGTGTAGTAAACGTTGATAACAACATCGTGTCCGAATATGGGCTCAATCGAATAAATGGTGATTTAGTTATGATTTTTTGAAGTTTCGTCTCATATGAAAATATTTCTCGGTTCAGGATTTTCAAATGTGTTACGCATGTTTTGGACCAAAATCAAAGGCCTTCGGTATACTGTTCGAATTGGAAAGCTGAAAGAAATATTTAACCAACTAAATTTTTGAACTAATGCCACCGGAACCAGCTTGATATGATAATAATTGACCGAGTTATGATTTTCTGAAGATGAAGCATGTGAACATTTATCATAATTTTCCTGTGCAAACATCTCTGATGAATTCATATATTCGAAGACTTTCTTAGCAGAATTGGCTTTCGGTCGTGAGACAAAGATGTAAACCACATCAAAACGAAATTTTTGTCACCGAAACTGGCTCAAAACAATGAACAGTCTTCAAGTTATGAATTTTCTAGTGCGCCAAAAATATACTTTCAGCACCTTTTCCTTTGTATTTTCCACCATATAACTTCCAAAAGAACCGTGTTTTCGGAGACCTTCCTTTGAGAATTAGCTTTTGGTCCGAACATGAAAATTGAAGAGGATATAGAGACGGTTTCAAAACCTCAAGAGTCAACCCAAAACACCATTTAAATCTTGAGATGCGAATTTTCAAACTCAAACCAGTCAAAACACTGTTTCCAATTCACATTGTTTTAAATTAACCGAAAACACCCAAATCTTCCACAACTCAAACATGCATTGAAAAATTATGAGATCTTTATTGTGTTGATCAAATACCTTGATCCCATGCCAAATTATTTTATTAATGATGCATGATGTGTTAAATGACCTAATGGAGAGTATACAGATGGTGTGAGAAGTTCAAAGTGCATAGACCAGATAAAAGTGAAAGGGCAGGATAAATTTGGGGTATTACACCTGCAAGCAAAGAAATAAACAATCCAATGTATCGGGGTAAAATCCAAGAACTCCAAACAAAGTAGAAATATAATTCACAAGGTCGCAAGGTAGGTCAAGGTCTTTAATTCTAAGTCCAAGAAGTCCATAACTCTATCATGCCAAGGATAGTAACCAAATAGTCCAAGTAATCTTAGAGTTTTTTATTGTTCAAGTTGGTTGTTAGGTATCTTGAAAAAGAAAATGAAAATCTTAAGTGAGAGAAATAAAAAGACATAAATATAAATGCTTAAGTGAGCAAAGATGAAAATAACATGAAATGTAAATGCTAAGATAAATGGTGCTTAAAATAAAAGCATAAAGTAAAAGCATGGAAATAAAATTCAATTGTTAATGAGTTAGAAATTAGAGGTTAGTTGAATGACCATCTTGAAACTTGCATTCGAAAACTCATTAGAAGATTGATAAAATCAAAGCCTCTCAACAGCAAATTTCATTTGCTTTTTATCAAGTATATCATTCATTTCAAAATCTCAAGGCACCAATAAATGATCAATGATGTTTAAATGACTAACTTAGTTCTAAAATTTATGAAGATTCATTAAAGGATTGATAATACCAAAGCCTCCTAACAATGAACCTCAAGCTTATTGGATCAAAGTTTTAAAATTAAACCTACTCGGGCTTGCAAACATAGGTTTGGGCCACGAATGATCATTTTTCAAATCGGGACAAAATTTAGCGCTATGCTAAGCAATCGTAAGTGGACTTGTGTAGAAGTCGCACCTATTTTGAGGTCAGTCAATAGACATCTATGTGCTATATGTTTGAAGTGATTCTATGTATATCATCCTCTAACAATCTGAAGCACAAAAGAAAAGAGGATAAGATGAAGAGGGAGAGGATATATTTGAATCAAAAATTTTGATCAAACTATCATTAAAATCATCCATCCATTTTGGTGGAGTTGAGCTCAACACCCAAGATCCAATGATGTTAATGAAGTTTTTGATCAACAATCACATAGTCAGAATATATATATAAAAAAAAAATTACATTTAATGAATAAAATAAAGGGAAAATAATTTTTAAATTGTTTCTAAATATAAATAAAACGCAAAATAGCAAACTATTTTCAAAGTATTAAAGAAAAATTTAAAAAGATCACAGAAAAATGAGAAATGACCTCAAATATTTTTATAAATTTTTTGGTAATTTTTTAAAACAGAAAAGTATTTTAAAACTAATTAAAATCACTCAAATAAGTGAAGAAAAAGATAAAAAAATAAAAGAAGTCAAGATAAAATTTTAGAAAAATTTCAAAAAGTCAGAAATGAGTAAAATATTTTTTATAAATTTTTTCATAATTTAAAAACATCAAAAATTATTTTTAAATAATTAAAAACAAGTTTAAATAAAGGATAAATTATGAAAAATATCAAATCTGAAAATAAAATTATGAAAAAATAAAAATCAGGAAGAGAATATTTGAAAAATATTTTTGTGAAATTTTTCATAATTTTTTAGTCAAAATGGATTTTCTATGATTATTTGAAGTTTAAAACAGATAAATATAATTAAAAAAACCAGAAAATAAAATAAAGTCAAAAAATGTGGACCACTGGATCATTGTCAAAACGTGTTAGTAAGCAGATCCAAGGGATCTGACACACTGTGCATGATATAGTCATTATTGGAAATCACATCAAATCAATTATTAAATCAGATTTTAATAAAATAAAAGGAAAAAATATGGTCCATTGGATGAAAAGTCAAAACGCGTTAGTAAACAGATCCAAAGGACATGGCGTGTTGTTCATATCATGGACCCTCAGGCAAAACTCGCTGAATCAAAAAGCAAGCAACCAATGAAAATAAAACAAATGTCCAACATTCATTGGTTGAAGAACGACACGTAGGTCGTCTTCAACCTCCGGACACCCTCCGTGTGGGATTTTCTGAGATTCTTCAAACAAAAACATTAGAAGCTCAGACTAATATCATTGGATTCGTCTCTTCCAGACGTTCCTAACCTCACCCTCGCGAAAAATTTACATAAACTGAGAAAAGAGAAAAACGCAGAAAACCAAAAATAATAGCGAGCACTTTAGGTTAGGATTTCTCACTCAATTCTCAATGAATTTAAAAATTGTAAGAAGCACAAGGATCAGAAGGATGAGTAGACTATAATAGGCTTTTATTTGATACGATTTGGTTAAGAAAACTACCTAAGCGAAGCTCACAAAAATAGCTCTGAAAGTGAACTTCTGTAACCCAAAATATGGCTCGATTTGTTTGGTTTAAGTGTTGGAGAGTTTGTGTATTTATGGAAGATGATGAATATGTAAAGATATTGTGAAGAGAGAGCTTGAGACTGTGAAATGGGAATTCAAATTTTTGAGTTGCGAATGAACTTTGGCAGGGTGTATTTGGCTCTCCAAGCTTGAGAAAAAGAATGTAATAGTCCCTCTATTTATAGGGAAGTGAATGGGAATGAGAATTGAAAGAATTAGTGGAGTTTGGAGGGAAATCGTGTGAAGTTGCAAGCATGAAAAGTGTGACTCATCTTTTGCTCAAAACTCAGTTAAAACTTGCGTTTCAAGGTTCTAATCACTCCTTGAGAATTGTTAAACATTATTAGAAGTAAAAACGTGCAAGAAATTAGTGATTAGAATCTGAATTGTGCATTTCAAATCCTGACTTGGAGGAAAAAGTAAGTTTCAAGGTACCAACTTTGAATCAATGGTACTCACAACTCAAGGAGTCTTAGGGCATGATTCTTAAAGCAATTGAAAGATAAGGTCACAAACTTTACAATGTGCAAATAATGGGATCAATTAGATACTTGAGCTAGAATTTGTGATGAGTCAAAGGTGAGAAAAAGATGCTGACTTTTTGTACTTAGAAAAATTCTAAGTTTTTCTTCAAAAATGACCTATAATGTTTTGAGTCCAAACAAGGCCTTCCTTCAAAATTGAGCTTTTATCATTGATGCTAGCTTGAAGTAGACTTCCCAAAGAGAATTTTGAAAATTGAATCACTTAAAAATACCAAGTATTGAAAAAGTTATGGTCTTGCAAAATTGGTGAAAACTCATGAGGTGACCTATAATATTTTGGGTTCTTATGGCATCTTCCACTTATTTTAAAGATTTTCACATAAAAGAAGAGTTGAATTTCACATCCTTAAGATCATTATGGAAAAATAATGGGCCCAAGGAGATAAAAATTTACCAAGTTATGATCTTTTGAAGTCACATAAGAGAATTTGATGGCCTATCTAGAGGATTTGTAACCTTTCTTCATCATTAGGTATCTTCCACACAAATGTTTCTTGAAATTTTTGAAGTTATTGGTTGATAACTCTTTAAAGATAAGCATGTCTTTAGAATCACTCAAAAATACCAAAATATGAGTAAGATATATCCCTCAGAAGTTCAAAACCCTAGCTCATAGAGCACCAAAATGACTTCGAAACCCCTTTTAATTTTGACAAACTTTCTTTTACAATTATTCTTTCCATGTGAATAGAAGTTGTTGTATATGATAATAAGAACCCATAGAAACAAAAAAACACCTCCAAATGTTAAGAAGTGAGAGAGTTATGCAATTGTGATCAAGAAATCAAGAACTTGTCCAATTAGGTCAAACTTCTTCAATCAACTCTTACATCTTTTGATTTTCTTTAACAAATTGAAGCATGATGAATCATAGTAGACCTTTTCATTATATTACTTCAAAGTATATTCAATGATGAATCTTGAATCTCAATGAAACTTTGTTGAAGAAGGCATGGAAATAAACTCATGAACCTATAAATCAAACTGGTGAAATGTGTTGTGCCCTTACCTATAACATCATCAATTAGAGAAAACATCCATTGTATTTATTAGTTTAAATTTAATCAATAAAAAACATAGATGATCACAATATATAAATCAAGGTGTTGGGGGATTCCTCATGAGCAAACCTAAATATAGGGAGAAGAACCAAACCCTAGTGTGATCTTGTTGTGATTGATTTGATATCAGATGATATAGGAATCTTAGGGGGGTAAATTGGGGTAGAAAATGGGGTGTTGTACTCCCAATGAAGTCAGCACGAGATCCCTAGTTGAAGTCTCGACGATATGGTTTTTAGTTTCCCTAAGGAAGTCAGTATTATAATCTTTGTTAGAAGACTAGACGATGAGGCGTTGTCTTCCCTAGTGAAATCTATATGATATTCCTCGATGAAGTCTAGAGGAGGATGTTATATCCCTGCATCTGTATTGGTTTATTGCTATCAGGTTATGCTGTAATTAATTTCAAGCCATGTTTTCTTCCCAGTGGAGTTTAGCCGTGAAGTAGGAATTTGTTTCCCCAGTTGGTGCTTACTCTCTTTTGAAATCTTCATCCTGAATGTGATTTAGCTGAGTGTTGACTTTACCCAAGTTGGTTTTGTCTGGTTATTCCCAATGTTGTATGTTGGTTTTGTCAACATATACATGATAACATTTATACATTCATACATACATCATGCATAGCTGAATTAAAATTCATTGCTCATTTACATTCATTGATGTTTTGCTGACATATTTCCTTATTTTGCAGAGTTATGTTACTCTCTCTCTCTCCAATAGAGTGTCAATCTTAAGCAGAAACTGTATATCATTTCAATTTCCCCACTGAGTTATCCCTCATGGAAGAATTATGCTTTATCCTTCTTATTCAACTCATTATCTGGATGGAACGTGATCCCTTTTTTATTTTATTTCACATCAGGTGCTATCTTGGCTGACTGTTTCACTCCGATTTATTTCTGGTTTGGATATGTAGTCCTCGGCAACATTATTATTATGATTTCTATAGGCTTTAAGCCCGAGTTTAAAAATATGCATTTATTTTGGAACGAGAAGACTTTATCTCCACAATAGGACTGTATTGGCACTTCCCCAGAGAAGTCATATTTATTTCCCCAACTTGCTTCCTATAACAGCAAGTGACATGTCTCTTTATTTGAGCAACCGGTACTTCCTCAATAAGTCTGTTAGTTCCCAGAGAAGATTCATTTTGTTACTCCGATGAATGGTAGTCTTGTCATTATGGTAGATAATTTGTTGTTTAGATTTGTTAATCTAATGAATGGTAGTCTCGTCATTATGGGAGATAGTTCATTGTTGAGATTTATTACTTCAATGAATGGTGGTCTCGTCATTATGGGAGATATTTCGTTGTTGATATTTGTTACTCCGATGAATGGTAGTCTCGTTATTATGGGAGATAGTTCATTGTTGAGATTTGTTACTCCGATGAATGGTAGTCTCGTCATTATGGGAGATAGTTCATTGTTGAGATTTGTTACTCCGATGAATGGTAGTCTCGTCATTATGGGAGATAGTTTGTTGTTGATATTTGTTACTCCTATGAATGGTAGTCTCGTCATTATGGAAGATAGTTCGTTGTTGAGATTTGTTACTCCTATGAATGGTAGTCTCGTCATTATGGGAGATAGTTCATTTTTGAGATTTGTTACTCTGATGAATGGTAGTCTCGTCATTATGGGAGATAGTTCGTTGTTGAGATTTGTTACTCCGATGAATGGTAGTCTCGTCATTATGGGAGATAGTTCGTTGTTGAGATTTGTTACTCCGATGAATGGTAGTCTCGTCATTATTGGAGATAGTTCGTCATTGAGATTCACTTTGCTCTAAAAGATTTCATATGTTTCCAGTCATAAGTACTGATGCTAATAATTTTTCACTTACCCTGATATTGGTATTTACCGGTATTATCTTACCAATTCTATTCCCTATGAGTTGACGATACTTTTTTGTTATCTTCTCAGTGAGTGGATAGTTCACAGTTATCTGTCGACCATTGTTATCCTTTACTTTTCTCCTTACTATTTGAGTTAATGAAGCTTTATCTCCTCCTTAGCTTTCACACCAGTAGAGTTGAGTCCTCTGTTCACCAGTGATTTATTTTCCTGGTCGAATTTTTTTTTATCCTTTATTTTATTTTCTGCTTCCCCAATGGTGTCCTGTGTCACCTTTTATTTTTTTGTTTGCATGCGCAATCCTATGCATTTCATGGAATCTTAGGGTCAAAAATAAGGCTTGATTTATATTTAAGTATCTTCAATTGCGTCGACACGAAGACTTTAACCTTCGTATCTCCAGAGAGAAGACACTTAAATAAGGGCAGCTGTTATACCCTAATTTTTTTCCCTAAGATTCCTCGATCATCTCATATCAACTCAATCAAATCAAGATCACACACTAGGGTTTGGTTCTTCTCCCTATATCTAGGTTTGCTCATGAGGGATCACCAAGCACTTTGATTTGTGTAATATGATCATATACTTCTTATGTTGATTGAATTTTAGCTAACAAACATAATGAATTTTTACTTTATAAATGTTGGTACTATAGGTAATGGCACAACACACTTCATCATGTTGATTCATAGGTTCATGAGTTTATTTCCATGCTTTCTTCAACAAAGCTTCATTGAGATTTAAGCTTCACCATTGAGAGTGTTTTAGAATAATGTCATGACAAGGTCTACTATGATTTATCATGCTTCAATTTGCCAAAGAAAGTCAAAAGATGCAAGAATTGATTGAAGAAGTTTGACCTAATTGGACAAGTTGTTGATTCCTTGATCACAAATGCATAACTCCCTCATTTCTCAACATTTAGAAGTGGTTATTGTTGCTATAGGTTCTTATTATCATCCCCAACAATTTCTCTTCACATAGAAAAAGTATTTGTACAAGAAAGATTGTCAAGATTGAAAGGGGTTCCTAAGTCATTTTGATGCTCTAAGGGCTAGGATTTTTAACTTCCAAGGGCTATATCTTGTCCATCTTTTGAGATTTTTTAGTGATTAAAAATATATGTTTCTCTTTATGGGGTTACAAACAAATAAATTCAAAGGTTTTAATCAAATTTTGTGTGAAAGATCACTAATTATTGAGATAGATTACAATTCCTCTAGATAGGTTGTCAAGTCCCCTCATGTGACTTCAAATGTTCATAACTTGGTCATTTTTGTCTCCTTGAGCCCATTATTTTTCCACAATAATCTTTGGGATGTCTACTATAATTTTGTTTTTATGATCAAGACATGAACATGCTTCATGCTTAGAAAGTGGTTGAAAATTAGAAAAGATTATAGGTCTTTTGTGAATTTCCCCAAATTTGTTCATCATTTTTCATAGATCATAACTCTTTAATCTTTTGAGATTTTTGAGTCATCTCAATTTCAAACTTCAATTCAAGAGGTCTACTTCATGTCACCTTCAAATTTCAAAAGAAAATTTTGAGTGGAAGGTCATGTTTGAATGCAAAATGTTACAAGACACTTTTGATGCCAAACTTAGAAATTTTTCTAAGTGTAGAAAATCTGTGTTTTTGTTGATTTCAAAGGGACACAACTTTTGATCCAAGGCACCAAATGCAACCATTCTTTTCACATGGCAAAGCTTGATTTAAGATCTCTCTAATGCTTCAAAAACCATATCATATAGTTCCCTACATTGTTGGCACCATGGCTGTAAAGTTAGCTTCCTGAAAATGTTTATAAGTTCAAAGTCAGAATTAGTTTGGATTGGTTTAGCTTCTAAGCACAAAGTTTTCATGTGTTTTTGCTTCTAATCATGTTTAACAACTTTCTAAAAGCAATTAGCTCCATGAAATGCAGGTTTTTGCTGAGTTTTGATGCCAAGCAAGTCACACATTGCTCATATTTCAAATTTACACGAATTCACTCAATTATTCACTCATTCGCACGCTTAAGAATTGCCTCATCCTCTCATATAAATAAGATGCACATTCCACCTATTTCCACAAGCTTTTGATAGCCAATTGACCCCTGCCAAGATCTCATTTGAACTCTTAACGCTTGAATTCGTTTTTTCATTTCCACCCTCCAAATCATCAAAACTTATTTTCAATGAGCTTTGTTGGACTTCCCTGAATTTAACCATACTCCTACCTTCAAGAATCATGACTTGAATCAAGTTCCATACGTTCAGTTTCAGAGCTTCCTCCTTGTGTTAGAACAAGTAGTTTTCTCCACCAATTCGCCTCAATTTTGTTGCTAGAACGTAGTTCTTGGTTCCCTGATGCTCATGGTATCCTTTGTATCCAACTATAATTGAGTTTGATACGTCTATTTTCAAATCTCTTCTCAAAAAATTTCCTCTGGTTTTTTCCAAATCGATTATATTGTGGCAAATATAAATTTGGCGCGAGGGTACCATGGGAATCATATTGAAGAGACGAAGTGAATGGTACTGGTCTCGAGCTCCAAGTTTTCCATTTCATGAACCTGCAAATCGCGTGGACGGAGGTTGAAGACGACCTACGTGTCCGTCTTCAACCAATGATGAGCTGCCACGTATTTTTTTCAAATTTGTTTAAATAATGGATCACGTGTGTTATTCCTTGAAGACCCTGATATGTACAAAGTGTTTGATCTATTGGATTAACTTACTAACGTGTTTTGACTCTCATCCAATGGTCCATACTTTTCTAACTTTATTTTTATTTCTGATTTTTTTTATATTTAATTGTTTTAAACTTCAAAAAATCATAGATAATTCATTTCTGACCCCAAAATTATGAAAAAATTTATAAAATATTTTTAAATATTCTCTTTCTGATTTTTATTTTTTCATGATTTTATCAGATTTGATATTTTTTATGATTTTTTCTTTGTTTTGACTTGTTTTTAATTGTTTAAAAATACTTTTTGGTATTTTTAAATTCTAGAAAAATTCATCAAGATCATTTTATTTATTTCTGAATTTCTGAAAATTTTTCTAAAATTTTATTCTGATTTTTACTATTTTTAATCATTTTTTCACTTACTTGAGTGATTTTAAATAATTTAAAAATACTTTTGTTTTTTAAAAATTTACTAAATTTTTTGTAAAAATACTTGAGATTATCTATGATTTTTCTATATTTTCTTTTAGTTTTTATTTGATACTTTGAATATGGTTTGTTGTTTTGCCTTTTATTTTCACTTTAAAAAAATTTTAAAAATCATTTTCTATTTTTATTTTGCTTATTAAATGCTATTTTATTTTTGAATATATTCTGGATGAGCTTGAGCTATGTGATTTTTGATCATGATCTTCATTAATATCATTGGATCTTGGGTGTTGAGTTTAACTCCTCCATAATGGATGAATGATTTTATTGATAATTTGATTAAAATCTTTGGTTCAAATATATTACCCCCCTCTTCATCTCACCCCCTTCTTACATGTGCTACATGTTGTTAGAGAATGATCTACATATTAATTCTCTAAACATATGGTACATAGATTGCTATTGACCAGCCTCAAAATAGGTTCGACTTCTATATAAATCCACTTACGATTGCTTAACATAGCGCTAAATTTTATCTCGATTCGAGAAATGATCATTCATGGTCTAAATACATGTTTGCAAGCCCAAGTATGTTTAATTTGAAACCTTTGATCCAATAACCTTGAGGTTCATTGTCAGGAGGCTTTGGTCTTATAAATCCTCTAATGAACCATCATAAACTTTGGTCTAAGTGATCATTTAAACATCGTTAATCATTTGTTGTTACCTCGAGAATTTAAAATGAATGATATACTTGACAAAAAGAAAATGAAACTTGTTGTTGAGAAGCTTTGATTTTATCACACTTCTAATGAGTTTTCAAATGCAAGTTTCAAGATGGTCATTCAATTAACCTCTAATTTCTAACTCACTAACAATTGACTTTTATTTTATGCTTTTACTTTACGTCTTTACTTTTACACACCATTTATTTTAGCATTTTCATTTAATGCTATTTTCATATTTTCTCACTTGAGCATTTATCTTTATGTCATTTTTATTTTGCTTACTTGAGCTTTCATTATATTTTTGAAGATACTTAATAACCAACCTGAACAAATAAAAAACTTTAAGGTTACTTGAACTATTTGGTTACTACCCTTGGCATTATGGAGTTATGGACCTCTTGGACTTAGGATTAGAAACCTTGACTACCCTTGAGACCTTGTGACTTCTGTTGTTATTTTGTCTGGAGTTCATGGGGTTTACCCTAAGATATTGGGTTGATTTTATTTGTGTGCAGGTTATTATGATTATATGCTTTGTCTGTGATTGGGAATTCCTCTGTATACAGTTGTTACTCTGCCCAATTTTTTTGAATACTTAATGCATCTAAAGTTTGGTATTCTTAAGATGTTTAATATCTTTGCTTGTTTGGTTTCAATCCAAAGGATGGGAAATTTACATTGACTCATTGTGTCAAGTGTTGGATTCTTGTTGGTTAGACGGTTCTTTTCCTTAGCTTTTACCTTATGCTTTAGGATAGTCTCTTCATCTCCTCTGATCTTCTTTAATTTAAAAAATCTTCTCCCTCATTTTCAAAACTCTTCGAGTTTTCCAAACTTGAGTCGCTTTCACAATAAACTTGGACTTAGGTCCATGCCTTTTCAAAAATATTTTCTTAATCAAACTTTAACCAACTTAATCATACTTTGACATTTTTGTGAGAAGACTAAAATTCAATCAACCTTATTCAAACCATTTTGCCACTTTGGCTTTTTTACTTTAAAATTTTCTCAAAAGGTTAGACTCTTGTCAATCCTTGCAGGGATGCGAGCTACTATACTTCCATGATATATAGTGAAGTGAGATATTTTCCACTTGGGTGTTGAGTGAGGCTTTGTTGATTTTTAAATCCAAGCTATATCCTCTACTTTGAGATGACACAAATTCTCCTTTCTCATAATCGTGGGTAGTAAGTACGTTATTCCATTCAGATATGACAATGATGTCTCGTCTCTTAATATTAACCAACACATTTGTGTTTTAAAATTTTAAAGGTGAACTAAGAGTACCCTGATCCCCTATTGCACGGAAGGTGGTACGTAGGCACTAAAGGTTCGCAATCACGACGGATGCAAAAATTGTAAAAAATATTTCTTTTCTCACCTCTACCATCTATTTTTATATACAACACTTATAGCCAAAATACACAAATTTTCAAAGAGGTTGATGTGGAGTACCGTGGATGTTTAGGGTGCTAATACCTTCCCTTTGCATAAAAACCCCCGTACCTAGATTCTCTCCCCCTCTTTTTTGGGTTATTCGCTCTTTTCCCATTCCTCTAGAAACAATAAATCGCGATGGCGATTTTCATTTTATTTATGAGAGTTAAGTCAATCCAATGGTTTAGTCTCAATATTTCTACCGCTACAATTAGCACTAGTCCTTTTTGGTTCTTTTTCTAACTCTTCAGTTCTCTTACTCATGATTTGGTCATTCATTATTGGATCAACTGGGCCTTCCAATTATGCCCCACTTTGCAGTGTGATAGCATTGGCATGGCCTTTAGGGTTTGGTTGTAGTAAAATACCTATTGGAGCAGCAGTAGCTGCCTGCTGTTGTGCCACTTATGAGATTTGGGTCTCTAGCATTTTTTTATGAGTGGCTAAGGCGCCCACCTTAATTGCTAATTGTATCACTAGTTCATTGGTGTGAAGATTTTGGTTCATAAACTCCTTATTTTATTGATTTTTACTAGCAACAAAGTTTTCCATCATTAGTTAAATGTTGGCTTCTTAAGAGGTTGAGGAGCAGTCAGTGCTGCTTTCTGATAACCATGAGGGTCAGCAGGTTCTTAACTCAGTTCAAACAGAGTATTGTTGTTCTTGTAGGAAAAATTGGGGTGATTCCTCCAACTTGGATTGTAGGTATTGAAATATGGATTTCCTTGGGCATAATTCAATTGGTCAGGTATAATTCCAGCCGATAATTGACATTCGACATAATTCGCAATTAGGATTCACAACAGCCACGGTGGCTGTCGGAGTAATGGTCAAATTGTCGATCTTTTGGGTGAGGGCATTCATTTTAGCATTAACATGGTATATGTTGCTCACTTCATACATACCTCCTTTCAGTTGAGGTTTCTCTACTGGAGTATGCTCGCTTCCCCAATGATAATGGTTTTTATCCATGTTCTCTATGATTTGGTATGCATCAGGGTATGTTTTATCTTTTAAAGTGCTTCCAGCTGCAGCGTCTATAGTCAATGTTGTATTATACAAGAGACTATTGTAGAAGGTGTGGATAATGAGCCATTCTTCCAATCTATGGTGTGGGAAAAGTCTTACCATGTCCTTATATCTCTCCATGCTTCAAATAATGATTCTCCTTCTTTTTGTCTAAATCCATTAATTTGGCTTCTTAGCATAACAATTTTTCTAGGTTGAAAGTACCGTACTAAAAAGGCTTTCTTCAACTCGGTCCAAGTAGTGATGGATTCTGAAGGTAAGGATTCTAGCCAAGCTATGGCTCTATCTCTTAGAGAGAGAGAGAGAGAGGAAAAATTCGTAATATGATATCTTTGGGATTAACACCATTGGATTTCAAAGTGTATGCACATTGTACAAACACTGACAGATGGAGGTTAGGATCTTCAGTCTGGCTACCAGAGAACTGGTTTTGTTGCACCATCTTCACTAAAGAAGTTTTTAGCTCGAAATTATTAGATTTGATAGACGGTGGAGATATACTCGCATGTGTCTCTTCTTGAGATGGATTAGCATAATTCTTAAGAGAACGGGAGCACGTTTGCCACCATCTTTGGTTCTTTTTCTGGGTCATGTATGTTAAGCTCTCAACAGAGTTGTCTGATTCAGCGTTTCAGGTGAATGTAATGCTCTACTTTGTTGATTGGTATTCTAACTTGTCACCTTAGGAGCGAGTATTTGGAATACAACCAAAAAAGTAAAAGAAATTTTTTGCCTTAGTCTATACTATTCAACAAAGGAATCACAATATGACAAATTAGCCCCTGAGAAAGGCGCCAAAATTTGACCGCGACTTAGTGAGTCTATCTTATTAATTAATTGCAAGTGCATAATATATCGCGTAGTTTTAAAGATTATCAAACCACAGAGACTAATTATCAACTATTGTTATCTATTGCTACTATGTAAAGCTAAGGCTAATTATTATCAGGATTAATTATCAACTATTGTCATCTATTGCAAATATATTTTCTTCTTCTTGTGTGCATCTTTTTCTGTACAACTTCACACTCTACTGTTTACATTTTTCCAATTCCTCTTTAAATAGGAAAATAAATAGATCTATTGGAGGATAAAATAATCAGTATCCTCGAAAAATATAGTTGTTATAGACGCTAGATAGTACTAGACTAGAAGGGCTCTTGCAACACAAGGATAGATAATTGGACATGTGAAAGCAACAATGGTGCATAGTACACTCCTTTATCCGAATTTTTAGGGTAGTGGATAGGATATTATACAATTGTCACGATATCTTCTTTTGTCATGAGATTCTTATCAGAGGCTTCAGATAAGTAATGATAAAGCTTGATCATATTTCATAGTTGTTATATCTCTTCATATTTAACTTCTTGAGTCAGAGGCTTATGATA
This sequence comes from Vicia faba, assembly GCA_948472305.1. Classification (NCBI taxonomy): domain Eukaryota; kingdom Viridiplantae; phylum Streptophyta; class Magnoliopsida; order Fabales; family Fabaceae; genus Vicia; species Vicia faba. The sequence goes on along the minus strand of OX451741.1, from coordinate 1,441,712,181 downwards.
AAATTAGATGAAGCTTGATCAGAATACAGAGTTACTATCTCACTTTAGTTAATTTATTGAGTTAAAGGCTTCTGAATATAAGTTGTTGAAGCTCGATCAGAGTTGGTCTCCAGATCTTGAGAATGTTTGAGACTTCATAGTCTTGACTCATTAGAGTAATTTTGGATAAGATCCTTTCCCAATTCGACTTGATGCTTTCCCAATTTTGGATAAGGTCCTTTCCCAATTTGACTTGATGTTTTCCAAATTTTGGATAAGGTCCTTTCCTAAAGTCTAGATCAGAATCAACACACTTAACAAATAGTTACAATATACAATTGTTCTTCATACATTGTATATATTGTTATCATCAAAAGTCAAGGATTATTTGCAGAACCAAACTTGTTCCAATAAAACATGTTGTCATTGAAAAGTGATTGTGTTTTAACAATATCCCCTTAAAGGTGTCTTAGAAGTCTTCCTCCTGAGACGATTATTCCTTAAATAATATTTAGGCTTTAATGCCACTTGTTGGACATGTGACTTCACTTACAAGAGCGGGGGGGGGGGGGGGGGGGGGGGGGGGGGTGAATAATGTGTTCTAGAAAAACTTGGTTTTGAAAAACTTTTGGATTTAAACTCAGAGTTAGAAAACTTTTTTTTTAGTTTAAGCAGCGGAAAGTAAAATAACATAAGGTATAGTGCGGAAGTTAAAGAGTTTAAGGGAAGAGAGAGAACACCATAAGACTTAAGAATAGATCTTGAGAGTATCAAATAAACTTAAGATCTTTTAGTAGGCTATACTCATGAACCCTCTTATACAAGGAAAACGAAGCTTAAGGCTAACTTCCAACATAACAATAAACAGTAGAGTGAAGCAGCAAGTCTTCCTTCTAAATAGTGGAATGAAGCAATTAGTCCATTTCCAAAATAATCTTGGAGCAGTTAGTCTTCAAGCTTCTAAACAAACCTTGGGAGCTTTAAACACCAAGATGAACTCACGAACCAAAACATTGGTTTTATACCATTCTAACCAATAACCTCTGACATTTTAACACTAAGCTAATCTTGAACCTAAGCAAGATTTTAATATCGGGCTAAGATTTAACCTAAACCTTGGCCTTATACCAGGATAACCAAGAACCTGCGAAAGGTTTTATCATGAGCTAAGCTTTCGAAAATAAACAAGGTTTGATCACACAATCCCTAAAATAAAGCTTTTACACATTTAACTTCCAACCCGAACAAACATTACTTAAATAGATAAAATGTTCAACCAAGGTATAAATAAAACTTCCTTGGTGAACTTACAAATCTACCCTTCCCGAATTACACTTTTCCTGACTCACAAAAGAACTTTCTCGAAAAAGCATTTCAACTAAAATTTTAGTGCGAGAAAGTAAACAAAGAGAAATTTCAGAGAGAGATAGAGAAGTTATAAATGAAACACGATTCTGGATGATAAAAAGAGTTGAAAGGGACATATATTTATAGGCTATAGGTTATCACAAAAAATAATATGATTTTAAGGCTTTTTAATACTTATCAATCGATTGGAGCATATTGTCAATCGATTGGTTACCCTAAGTTAATAGATTATCAAGATCAAAAAGGAAAGAAAAGATATTTAATTTTTACCTACCATTAAGATGTTGTCCAAATCGCTTAGGGTTCAATTTTGAACTGAGTCATTTGATTTGGGTAATGTGCCAATCAATTGACAAAGACAAAAAATTTCCCAAAGCTATTATGACAGCTCATAACTCACTTAGCACGACTTCAAGGTGATTTGAAAAATGTTTTCTTGAGAAAAATATATTTGAAAATAATTTTTTATGTGTGTGTGTGATTTATTCACGTTCTTTTAAAATAATGCCCTTAAGTTTTACAATATGTTCACTCATATGCGTTAAGGCAGAGCTTCCATAAACTTCTAGTCATTTTCAGATGTTTAATTCTTATAACACCTGCTTGAGTTTACTTTAGGATGAGGCTTGAGTTATATTATGTTTGTTTTCCATCATTATAGATTCAATTCCATTATCAAACCCTAATAATTTGGTTTGCATATTTAACTGCATTAACCTCTTATGCTTGACTTGTAATCATTAGACATTAGATTTCATCATCAAAATTTCTTATCTTTATTAAAGGCATTGAAATTATTTTCCTCATAGGAAAGATGTCATATGCGATGTTGGAACAACTGGTCCAACAAGTTGCACCAGTATCACATCAATATTTCTCTAATATGATAGAGCAAAAAAGCAGTAAATATCATAACCAGTTGGTTACCCAGTTTGGTGAAACCACACCTACATCTGGAGGGTTGAGTCCATTATCTAAGAAAGGAAATTCACTATTAGTAGCTTAGTACATTTAGTCTTAGAAGCAACAACAAACCATATGTTATCTTATGCATATTCCTAACACTATCCAGTGACTTTATGTTTAGGTCTCCTCTTAAATATGAGAACCCTCTCACTTTCTTTCTCAAACACCAACACGTTAGTGTTTTGAATACAATCACTAAACTCTAGTGATCAACCTCAATCAAAACTATGAGTGATGTTGAATCTTACAACTCAACTAAAAAAACCTTTTATGCCAAGTTACTGAAACATAGTGGCGTACATAAATATTCTAGACTAATTCTATTAGGGCATTATCGTGGAGTACAAGACACAAAACCTAACAATCTAAGATCTTCAATGGAAATTCTTGAATTCCAATGCAGGTTGTGAGATTCTTATATAGCATAATTCTTCTGGGATTTTCTTCTTGGATATTTGATTTCATCCAGAATTGATGCAGAATTTGTTGGATATTATTTGTTCCTTAAATCTCTCTAACAAGATATGATTTGTTTCAATTTGAATTCAAATTTAAATCTCCATTTATATATGAATTAATCTTCATCCAAATGTCAAACAAATCACCTAATCATATTTTTAAATCAATAAAAATAAAATTGTAAAATCAAGCTTCACAAATAAGCTTTTGTTTTGATGAAGACAAACCATGGCTAACAAAGAAGGCAAAGATTTATGATCAAAGCTCAAAGCATCTAAGGATAATATCTCCATTAAAAGCTCTCAACAACTTTAAAGGTATAATAATATTATCTACTTTGATCTTAAGATATAGATGCTCAAAAATGAAAAAGAAATGTTTAAGAATCATTACTCAAGCTTTTCAAAGATAAAATTTCATTTTTCTATTGCATGCAATCGATTTACATCTTAGTGCAATCGATTGCACACTTCAAAATTTCAGATCTTTTACTTCTGTTTCTCAGTGCAATCGATTTACATTGCCTATGCAATCGATTGCATACCTAAATTTTCAAAACGTTTGCTACTGTTTCTCAGTGCAATCGATTTACATTGCAAGTGCAATCGATTGCACTCACTTACTTTTTGCTACTGACTTTGCATGCAATCGATTTACATTGATAATGCAATTGATTTCACTCTTAAAGTTTTTGAAAAAATAGCTGTTAAAACCTTGTGCAATCGATTTACACCAAGGGTGAAATCAATTGCATACTGCACGAATTTGAAAAATAGCAGCTTTGTTCATGCATGTTCATCATGCCTTTTCATTACATCTTTTCACTCAAACTTGGCATTTGTTCATGATACATTTTCAGAACTTCATGATGTTTCAAAAGGGTGTTATGAACATATAAATATTCAATTTCAAAATCAGATCTAATACCTTCTTCTATAAATATTTCCTGAAATTTCAAAATACAAACTCAAGCATTCTTCATTTTCATGCATAAGTTTTCTGCACATTTTTATGCATCAACAAACAGAAAACTTTGAGAAAATATATCTTGAGTCTTTGTACAATAGTATTATTGGAAGAAGAAGATTATACATTTTTAAATCACTCTAAGTGATCAATATTACTCTACTCACTCAAACTCAAAAAATTGATATTTACTTACTTATTTTCCAGGATTGTTGGAATTAATTTTAAGTGTTTTTGTTGAAATCTTGTCTTTCAAAAGTTGTTGGATACAAGTGTAGTTACATTGAGAGGATTGTTCTCATAGGTAACTTAGTGAAAATCCAAGAGGATTGTTCTTGGTCCAAGAGGATTGTTCTTGGTTTGTTTGGTAGTTCTTGTTTAAGTTTGCCACAATAAGGAAATCTCTTCCATATTGAAAGGGGACTGGAGTACTCTCGGACTGTGAGGGGAACCAGGATATATCGCTCGTGTTTCTTTATTTTTCTGCATTTTTAAGCTTTCCTAAACTCACTTATAACCAAAAAAATAAGAACCACAGGGGAAAAATGGTCATTTGACAGTCAAAAGTCAAAATTTTTGGTCAACATCTTATTTTGAAGCCACAAAAATCATTTGATCAATTCTTGATCATGATTCTCAAAGCATGGCTCAAAAAGTCTCAAGATGCAAAAGTTTCTATTTTTGGACAGTTGAAAAAGTCAACTGCAAATTGACCAAGGCATACCTTCCACATGGTTTATCAGAAAAATTCCATCCAAAGCTCATTTTGAAGAGAATGAAATTTCCTACAACTCATCTTCACACTTCAAGTCCAAGAAATGCTCTCACAAAAAGTTATCAATCTCAACATTATAGGTCATTTTCAAAAGTCAACAAAAAGGCACTTTAAGTCAAAGACCATAACATGAGATTGGTAAATCAAAATGACATGGTACCAAAGGCATTGGTTAGAGGACTTCAAGACCTTTCCAAAATGACCAAGAACATGATCAAAGCTTAAAAATTGAGCAAGATATGCCTTGTGGAAGTTGGGAAATTTTTGGGAATTTTGAAAAGTCAACTTTGCTTCAAATGCCTCAAAATTGCTAATGGGCCACAATTTCTTCCAAGAATCATCACACAAAAGCTATGCACGACCCATTGACTTTAAAGGGAGTTATTTTATCATTTTTGATTAATTATTTGAATTATTATTATTATTAATTCACTTAATTAAAATTAAATATGACAAAAATATCAAATGCCACCTTTCAAATCTTTTTATGCAGCATTTTCATCCATCATGACCTCAAGATTTCGTGCACAATCAAAAAGGAAAGATTCTATGCAAATAGGCAAGCTTTCATGGTAAAGAGATTTGAAAAAGATCATGGAAAATCCAAATATTGAAAAGCATTAAAACATGGATTTTGGGCTTGTTTTGCTTGACCTAATCATGCTGCATACATATACAAACAAAACCTAATGCACAAGAACAGAAGAAGCTGCACATAAACAAAGAACAAAACTTGCATTTTTTACAAAAAAAGTGAGAAACTGTTTTCATAGCAAGAGCTTGTTTCAAAGATCAAAAAGCACTCCAATACAATCCTGACACTACCAGGAAGCTTCTCCAATTGAAACCAACCCTCCTTACGCAAGGAATCGGTATAATAGAGTCTGACTTTTCTTGAAAATTTTCATATTCGTGTTTCATTGTTCATGCATTATTTGTGATTTTCAATCATTGATTTGGACTAACGTGAGTATTCTGAAGCTGATAGCATGCTTTAATTGAAGTATTAAGCCATGTATAAGATTCCACCATGAATGCATATTAGGGTTTCAGAGACTTTGAAAGAGGGCTTCATTCATCTGGAAAAATTGGCCAAACACACCTATGCCATTGGACTCAGGACCTCAAAACGAATTGAACTCACTATTCGCGCCCAATTTATATTGCTCCATAGCCTAATCGTTATTTTTGCAGGTTTGACTTAGTGGGGGTTCAAAACCCCCGCTATTTGCTTTTAGTTGCAGAAATAAATGGAGACGAAGCTGAGGTGTCTAAGCGTGAATGGGTGATTTGAATACTGGCGCGCTTTTTTTGATTATTCCAGAATAATACTTGTTTTCTCTTATATTATTTCTATTCCACTAATATGACAAAGAAACGCACTGGCTGGGTTGGTGAATGATGTGTCCTTCAAACATTGGGACCTGGGTTCGATTCCCAGGTCCCCCATATTTCCCTATATTTTTTCTTGTAATGCATTCAGGTACGCTTGCCCTCCTGTAGTCCATCATACACCCAACGCTTGTGCTTGCCAAATGTCCCATAAGCCTCCATCCAATGGCCAGGTCATACACTCCACCATACACCCTCAGTCAACCATATGCATACGCGCTGGAAAAGTCAAAGGGGCCCTGATTCAGTGGGCCAAGATTGCTGCAAATTAACCTCCAAAAAAGGGCCAGCACCCCCCATGGTTTGCATTTTCTTTTTCCTTTTTCTTTCTTCTTTTTATTTTAATTGTTTTTTCTTTTGTTTTATTTAATTCACAAAATAATTTTTTATAACACAAAAATACAAAAAAAAATCAGAAAAGTCAAAAATAAAATATATTTATTTATTATTTAATACATTAATGTTTTTGTAAATAAATTCCAATAATCAGTTTAGTTTATTTTTAGGTTTAACTTTAATGTTTTCTTAATAACTAAAAAACATAAAAATTAGGTTTTAGTATTGTTATTCTTTTTCTTAATAAATAATTTATTTCCTTATCATCATTATTATTAATTCTTAATTGTTTTGTAAATAGACTTGTAATTAATTAATTAGGGATAAATTAGGTTAAAACATAAACATTTTTCTTTAATAATTTAAAACAATTTAGAATTAGGGTTAATTTTCTTTATTTTCATAAATACCAAAAAAACCAAAAAAATAACTTCTTTTCTCATTAAATAATTAATTGCTTCTTAATTTCAATTTAATCTCTTCAAAGGGTCCAACGCCCTCGCATATTCGTTTATAATTTCTTTTCGCGCGTTTGCTTCTATTTTTCATTTTAAATATTATGTAATTGCCCCAAAGCTTTGTAATACTGATTAGGACATTTACTTTCCGCATTTTATTTAAAATCGGGTCTTTATTAATTTAGCGATGTATGGACCCGCGCCTTGTAATAGCGTAGGACTTTATTTTCCGCATTTTAATTTCCCCACCTTTTAAACTGTTAATCACATGAAAGAATGTATGCCCAAATAAAATCAAAGCGTAGCTCACCCAATGCATGACAAGATAAAAATATAAAATGACACACGATTCACACACCATTCTTAGGGTACGCCTCACTGTTGCCTTGCCCCTCGAAACGTGGCCGTCGAGTATAGGACGTCTTAGTGAGTCCTTATGTTCCATTGATCTAGTTGCCTCGAAACGGTTGCCTCGAATAAGTTGCCTCGAAACAAGTTGCCTCGGAATAGTTGCCTCGGAATAAAAAGATCAATGGCATAAGGGTAGCTTCTAAGGTGTCCTACTGTTTCTCTGGTGACCACACTATCCCTTAACGAATTGACCCGAACACCTCCAACGATGGTGCTACCTACCTCTCAATGGTGGGATGGCACTACCTTAAGGACATTTACACAGCCTAATTCCTTAGGGTAGGTAGATGACTCGTAGATACTTGCTCTATTCAAAAACAAATCAAAACTCTTTTCATACCGACACTTTCAAAAAGCTTTCAAAACAATTTTTCAAACACTCTTGAGGACTGATACAAGAGTCGATCTGAAATCTTTAAACAAAACTTTTTCAAACCCACTCACGCTTGAAAAGCAAACAAACATTTTGAAAACACAAATGAGCAAGTGTCTAAGAGCCCATGGATAACCATGGATAGAAAGGGTGCTAACACCTTCCCTTTCTATAAATCTACCTCCCGAACCGAGAACTATCTCATAAGGAATTTTTCTGTGCTTTTGTCCTTTCCATGTTGGAGAAAATAAAAGACGGTGGCGACTCTTGCTTCCGCGACATTTCGCGATCCAGCGTTAAACAGTCAGTTCCAGATCCACTGATCACAGAACTGGCGACTCTGCTGGGGGACACTTTTAAAGTGAGGTGTACCTTAGGACTAAGATCACTGTCTTTTCAATTGCTTTGACTTGTTTGCTTTAAATTGTGGGACTGTCTTGGGAGTTCTATAGATCCTAACCCGGATCTGGGAATACCTTCTAGAAAGTAGCAACAAGGCTTTGAGGGAACTGTGTGGGGTATACCGACATGGTTGAAACAGTCTGCTACGTTGATGTGGCACTTTGGTGTGTACCGGTAACCCTTGAGTTCAGTCAAGGAGAGTACGGGGCCGCCGCGTGGTGTCGTGAAGCATCAACTGACCTTAGGAACCTTAATTGAACAATCTTGGCCTCTTTAGGGTAGTGAGATAACTGACTTTGGTGCAGTCCGAGGTTGGTTGATACTCGATACTACACTCAATTGAGGGTTGCTTTCCTTGAATATTTTGGTCGCCAGTTCAGTGGCTAAATCGAAACGATGAACAATGAAAGCAATCCAGTGATATTGGGACCCTTAGAACCCGATTACTTCTGATAGGACAGGTTGAGCCCACCAACTTCAAGAGGGTAGTACCCCAAACTTCATGCTGGCCTAAACTCTAAGGGCTCTTTGTGTGACTTGTGTGCCTTCCAACTTGACTACTTGCATGCTTGTTATCTGACACTTGAGTTTCTTGCAGGTTTTGTTTATAGTCCTTAATTGGGACTCATAACAGGGTTTATTGAGTTTCTTGCCGGTTTTGTTTATAGTCCTTAATTGGGACTCATAACAGGGTTTACTAAGTTTCTTGCAGGTTTTATTTACAGTCCTTAATTGGGACTCATAACAGGGTTTACCTACGTTACCCCATGCATAGCATAACATCATACCATTGCATACATCCCGCATAAGGACTAATCCGTTTCAAGGATCTCAAGGGCTTATAATGCAGGTCAGGATGAATCAACTATCCAGCAAGGGGCAAAGAAGATTTGTTTTCCTCTAGACAAGGTTGTCAGGGGCTATGACCCACTTGATATGGTGAGCTTTGACACTTGAAGAAAGTTCCCCGAGCCAAGGTTGTCAGGGGCTATGACCCACTCAATATGGTGAGCCTTGACCCTTGAAGAAGGATTCTCAGCAACATGGAGTTCCTTCAATCAGGCTACAAATTCAAATGCTAACAATCTTCTTGTTTACCCTGCGAGGTCCTTGAAAACATTGCATACATATCATACATATCATTGCATTACAGGTACCCTCTTGACAGGTCACTCACCATCTTCGCTGTTTATTTCAGCAATGGCTTTCCAACCGGACAACCAAGATCTCCGGACTCAGAACGCCCAACTGCGAGAGATGTTCTTGAACCTATCCCAGGGGCAAGAAGAAATAAAGGCTCTCCTCACTAGGAACTTGACCCAAGGGAATGCAGGGGGTATCAGGAACGATCAGCTGGAAGGGCTACAAATTGAGTTGGCAACCATGAAGATCCAAATGATGGGGCAGTTGATGGGCCAAATGACTCTCATTCAGGACTTAGCCCAAAAACAAGAAGAGCTCCGGGTCCTCGTCACCAAGCTGCTTCAAAATAATCCAGGGGGGCAAACAACCAAGGTTAAAGTTCCAGTCATCATTCAACCACAGGCGGGGCAGGAAGACAAAGGAAAATCTCCTCAGCTTGCTTCAGGGTCACGAGCCCAGCCTCAAAGGGGTAGTCAGCGTAAACGATATACGCCTGGAAGACATTTCTCGGAGACTGAGATACCATCATCCTTTATACTGAAGCGTTTGCTGGAGGCCAATCTGATCACTCTAAAGGACCCTCCTAAGAATCCGAATATGACACCTTCAAGGTACAACCCCAACACCCGCTGTGCTTATCATTCAGACAGCCCGGGGCATGCTACCGACGACTGTTGGACCTTGAAGAAAAAAATCCAGGACTTGATTGATGAAGGGGTGCTGGAGTTCATGCCAGATGGCGAGATGAAAATCTTCCGCTGAGAAATGACTAGTTCAAACTAGGGGATTTTTGTTCATTAGGATTTTTCAAGTTGTGATTTTCTTTTGATTGTTCAAACATTTATTCATGTTAAACATTGTTATTTCATTAATGCACTACACATGTCTGTTTTGAAGTAATTATTTCATATTCGCTATGCAAATTGTTTTCATTTTTTTGTGATGATCAATTCTCGGTTAATAATTCTAAGCCTCTTGAGGGAGGATGACGAAAACGATACCACGATCTTTACAGTATGCTTTTGAACAGACCCCGCTGATGAGGTACAGGCATTGTTTCAAATCCTAAACACTGGAGTTATAAGGAAGATAATCCCTCGTCAACCCCTTCGAGCCAAAGAAGTAGGAGTTTTTCTTTTCGAAAATTTAAACCCTTTATCATAACCTGGGGCAGGGTAGTTCTCTCAGTTGATCCAAGTGCATAACGAATGACACCAAAGGAGTCCTTCCAAAAACAAAAGACAGTGATGGTTCAGAATAATCATAAGGACAAGCAGTCATTATCAAAAAATAAATGAAAAACCGAAAAAGTCAAAACCTATAAAGGGGACTTACGAAACTGGGGCATCCCGCTGGCTGTAATCATAAAAGAAACAGTTCAGGCAAAAAATAGGGATAACGAAATCAAAAAAAAAAAAAAGAGGTCCTACAAACCCTCAACCAAAAAAAAAGGGAAATGACTGCCTGTTCAAAATAAATTATCAACATCCGAACCATCACTGGTATATCAAAGCAAAGACTCAACAAGGTCTAACGCACGATCAGCTGAGTTTAGGTTTGAAGAATATCACGAAGAGCGGGTGGGTACAAATAATTTGAGCCTTTATCCTTTGTTTCTTAAACCGTGAACCTGGCCACGTTGCAACCCTTAAAAGTCCTAGCTGAAGCATGGGTTAGTTCAAAAGCATACTGTACGAAAGGTATCCTGACTCCTTAAGGCTTACGGTAAAATAACGAGTTGACATCCCATTTTACAAAATTCACTGGTTTACTGAAAAAATGCATTTTCAAAAATTTCAAGACAGACATAAGCTTTGCATTTTTAATATAACATTGCTTGCATATGACTATTTGTTTGAACAGCATATAAGTTCGCACGACGAATGTCTAATGAACAAAAGCACCTCCAAGCAAGGGGCGTGGCATGATCATTGTCCATCATCTGGGGCAGTTAAGTCAAGATTTGGAGAATCTCTCAAAAGGCCAACCGGCTTGGGGAAAATCTCCGCCTGAGTCATTTGGGGCATTGGACAGGAATTCCAGCAACAAATATTGCATGACCAAACATCTTCTGGTAGCATGGCAACACAATAACAGGGGCACCTCCCTACATCCTGAGAGCATGGACATAGTCGAAAAAATACTACGCGTAATCAAAGACTCGCTAGGTTGACACACCTAGGCAAGAATAAGGGCTTCCCGACGAACCAAAAGGGTTCGGGCAAAAATAAGGGATGAAATGAAAAATCTATACACCCGGCAAGTCGAAAACCTGAAAAGGCGGCTTGGGCAAAAATGGGTATCCCGGTGGACTGAAAACCCGGAAGGGCGGTCCAAGCAAAAGTTAGGGATCAAAAGCGTACGACTATGTCCCGGCGCCTCGTCACTTGCCTATCAGAGGAAGGTTTGTCAAACGGCAGTTATCAAGGCTCCACCAGTATCTTCTCCCACTGAAACTGGGGCAATAATGAGTTGTCTAAGCGATCTAATTGTTTTGTCCATCAAGGTATCAAAGTAGGTTCAGCTGAAGAACATAACCAGTATATCTTAATTCCCCAGAGAGTGAGTCAGCAAGTCAATGCACTCTCCCCAAGCAAAATTATCCTGTCAAGCCTTAAGGAAGTTGGGTATCCTCCAGCAGATCTCAACATTCCTCAGCGCAGTATACGAATATTCCTAGCAAGCATCCCCGGCAGTCTTAATCTAAGATTGTTCCCCAGCGGTCTACCAGACATTCAGTGGAGTCACTTCCAGTACATCTCAAAATTTCCCCAGGAAAGTTTGAATCCATCTCCCCAGCAGGAAGCTTATCCCCAGTAGATTCCGGAAGCTTCTCCCCCAGAGCACGAACGCGTCCCCCGGCTTTCTTCAAAGGTTATTTCCCTACCAGGATATAACCGGGTTATCCTCAGCCAAAAGCCACGGAAAGATCTTCCTCGACAGAGTCTTCTTATCCCCAGCGGAGTCTATCAAAACTTCCAACATAACAACGGTATCCCCAGCGAAGTTACCATCAACATCTCAACAATGTACCTCTCTTCCCACAGAGTACTGTTCCCCAGCAAGGTAGCTAGAGTAGTTATTCCCCGCAGAGTAATCTCTTCATCAAGTTTCGTCCCCAACGGAGTCATCTTCTCCTACCGGTTCATTCTTGTAATCACTCCCCAGTGGAAACAAAAGCTCTACATCAGCCCAGGATTTAACTTCCCGGCATCCGTCAAGGATTTATTTTCCTAAGACGAAAACATACATTCATAAACATCGCATTACATACATCATGATACATGCATAAACGCATCATATCTTACAATCTCATTTATGTCAAGAACATCATTGCTTGATCCATATCATGCATTGCATATGACTGACCTTTACCTTTCAGGAAAGATCCAGTTAAGTTCTCAAATATTCCAAGACTTTAGTCTGGTTCAGTTAAATCGACCCTAAGATTTTTCTGATTCTTATCCAGTCAAAGTTAATCCAAGACCTTCTCTGGTTCAGTCAGATCGACCCTAAGATCTCCCTGATTCTTATTCCAGTTGAAGATATTCCAAGACTTTAGTCTGGTTCAGTTAAATCGACCCTAAGATTTTTTCTGATTCTTATCCAGTCAAAGATATTCCAAGACTTTCGTCTGGTTCAGTTAAATCGACCCTAAGATTTTTCTGATTCTTATCCAGTCAAAGTTAATCCAAGACCTTCTCTGGATTCAGTCAGATCGACGCTAAGATCTCCCTGATTCTTATTCCAGTCGAAGATTCCAAGACCTTGCCTGGTTCAGTTAAATCGACTCCTAAAGATTTTTCTGATGCCGATCCAGTCAAAGGCCTTCTCTGGTTCAGTCAGATCGACACTAAGATCTCCCTGATTCTTATTCCAGTTGAAGATTCCAAGACCTTGCCTGGTTCAGTTAAATCGACTCCTAAAGATTTTTCTGATGCCGATCCAGTCAAAGGCCTTCTCTGGTTCAGTCAGATCGACACTAAGATCTCCCTGATTCTTATTCCAGTTGAAGATTCCAAGACCTTGCCTGGTTCAGTTAAATCGACTCCTAAAGATTTTTCTGATGTCGATCCAGTCAAAGGCCTTCTCTGGTTCAGTCAGATCGACACTAAGATCTCCCTGATTCTTATTCCAGTTGAAGATTCCAAGACCTTGCCTGGTTCAGTTAAATTGACTCCTAAAGATTTTTCTGATGCCGATCCAGTCAAAGGCCTTCTCTAGTTCAGTCAAATCGACACTAAGATCTCCCTGATTCTTATTCCAGTTGAAGATTCCAAGACCTTGCCTGGTTCAGTTAAATCGACTCCTAAAGATTTTTCTGATGCCGATCCAGTCAAAGGCCTTCTCTGGTTCAGTCAGATCGACACTAAGATCTCCCTGATTCTTATTCCAGTTGAAGATTCCAAGACCTTGCCTGGTTCAGTTAAATCGACTCCTAAGATTTTTCCGATGCCGATCCAGTCAAAGGCCTTCTCTGGTCCAGTTAAATCGATTCCTAAAGATTTTCTTGATGAAGACTCAGTAGAAGACATCCAAGGTTCTCTCATCGTTACTGTTGAGGTAGTAATCACCCAAGGTTCTCTCATCGTTACTGTTGAGGTAGTAATCACTCAAGGTTCTCTCATCGTTATTGTTGAGGTAGTAACCATCCCTGATTCATTCATCACCTTTTGAAGCTCCAGACTCGATTCCTGTATCTCGCCAGGGCACGTATGAAGAGTTTAAAGATCTGATTCCTGTATCCAGCCAGAACGCATCTACACAAAGAGTTTGAAGACCAGCTCCTGTAACAGGCCAGGTAATCATTTTCTTTTTCAGGTACGCAAGTTCTCGCTAAGGAAACTCTTACGCGATCAATATCCAAATGGCATCTGTAAGCCCATTCCCGACAAAGTTCAGTCACACTTCCAGATGGCATCTATAATCCCATCCTCCTATCCATCAATCTCCAAATGGCATCTGTAAGCCCATTCCCACCATCATACTGCTGACACTCTACTATGTGAGTGCAAATTTCTGGGCACTCTAGTGTTCAATCATCTTCCACCTTCGGATTACGAAAGGCACGCCAGCCAATCTACATCCTCAGGTCTAAGAAGATTGAACAGGGGCAACTGTTGTACCCCAAAATTTGCCCTCCCATTTTCTTCAAGATTTGCTAAGATCATGCTTCAAAATCTCCCAAAGGGTGCACAGTTCAATGGCCTCCTAACAGTAAAAAATTAGGGTTTTGGTTCTGGCAAAGAAATTGAAGTTTCCAAGGGTCCAATCAAGTCCCACATGCCTACAAACATGGTCAAGCATCCTCATGCTAAGTTTCAAGACTCACAGCCCAAAATTGCACAGTCAAAAACCCTAATTGCTCCACAGTCAACTACAGGGGCAAAATGGTCATTTGACAGTCAAAAGTCAAAATTTTTGGTCAACATCTTATTTTGAAGCCACAAACATCATTTGATCAATTCTTGATCATGATTCTCAAAGCATGGCTCAAAAAGTCTCAAGATGCAAAAGTTTCTATTTTTGGACAGTTGAAAAAGTCAACTGCAAATTGACCAAGGCATAACTTCCACATGGTTTATCAGAAAAATTCCATCCAAAGCTCATTTTGAAGAGAATGACATTTCCTACAACTCATCTTCACACTTCAAGTCCAAGAAATTCTCTCACAAAAAGTTATCAATCTCAACATTATAGGTCATTTTCAAAAGTCAACAAAAAGGCACTTTAAGTCAAAGACCATAACATGAGATTGGTAAATCAAAATGACATGGTACCAAAGGCATTGGTTAGAGGACTTCAAGACCTTTCCAAAATGTCCAAGAACATGATCAAATCTTAAAAATTGAGCGAGATATGCCTTGTGGAAGTTGGGAAATTTTTGGGAATTTTGAAAAGTCAACTTTGCTTCAAATGCCTCAAAATTGCTAATGGGCCACAATTTCTTCCAAGAATCATCACCCAAAAGCTATGCACGACCCATTGACTTTAAAGGGAGTTATTTTATCATTTTTGATTAATTATTTGAATTATTATTATTATTAATTCACTTAATTAAAATTAAATATGACAAAAATATCAAATGCCACCTTTCAAATCTTTTTATGCAGCATTTTCATCCATCATGACCTCAAGATTTCGTGCACAATCAAAAAGGAAAGATTCTATGCAAATAGGCAAGCTTTCATGGCAAAGAGATTTGAAAAAGATCATGGAAAATCCAAATATTGAAAAGCATTAAAACATGGATTTTGGGCTTGTTTTGCTTGACCTAATCATGCTGCATACATATACAAACAAAACCTAATGCACAAGAACAGAAGAAGCTGCGCATAAACAAAGAACAAAACTTGCACTTTTTACAAAAAAAGTGAGAAACTGTTTTCATAGCAAGAGCTTGTTTCAAAGATCAAAAAGCACTCCAATACAATCCTGACACTACCAGGAAGCTTCTCCAATTGAAACCAACCCTCCTTACGCAAGGAATCGGTATAATAGAGTCTGACTTTTCTTGAAAATTTTCATATTCGTGTTTCATTGTTCATGCATTATTTGTGATTTTCAATCATTGATTTGGACTAACGTGAGTATTCTGAAGCTGGTAGCATGCTTTAATTGAAGTATTAAGCCATGTATAAGATTCCACCATGAATGCATATTAGGGTTTCAGAGACTTTGAAAGAGGGCTTCATTCATCTGGAAAAATTGGCCAAACACACCTATGCCATTGGACTCAGGACCTCAAAACGAATTGAACTCACTATTCGCGCCCAATTTATATTGCTCCATAGCCTAATCGCTATTTTTGCAGGTTTGACTTAGTGGGGGTTCAAAACCCCCACTATTTGCTTTTAGTTGCAGAAAAAAAAATGGAGACGAAGCTGAGGTGTCTAAGCGTGAATGGGTGATTTGAATACTGGCGCGCTTTTTTTGATTATTCCAGAATAATACTTGTTTCCTCTTATATTATTTCTATTCCACTAATATGACAAAGAAACGCATTGGCTGGGTTGGTGAATGATGTGTCCTTCAAACATTGGGACCTGGGTTCGATTCCCAGGTCCCCCATATTTCCCTATATTTTTTCTTGTAATGCATTCAGGTACGCTTGCCCTCCTGTAGTCCATCATACACCCAACGCTTGTGCTTGCCAAATGTCCCAGAAGCCTCCATCCAATGGCCAGGTCATGCACTCCACCATACATCCTCAGTCAACCATATGCAGACGCGCTGGAAAAGTCAAAGGGGCCCTGATTCAGTGGGCCAAGATTGCTGCAAATTAACCTCCAAAAAAGGGCCAGCACCCCCCATGGTTTGCATTTTCTTTTTCCTTTTTCTTTCTTCTTTTTATTTTAATTGTTTTTTCTTTTGTTTTATTTAATTCACAAAATAATTTTTTATAACACAAAAATACAAAAAAAAATCAGAAAAGTCAAAAATAAAATATATTTATTTATTATTTAATGCATTAATGTTTTTGTAAATAAATTCCAATAATCAATTTAGTTTAATTTTAGGTTTAACTTTAATGTTTTCTTAATAACTAAAAAACATAAAAATTAGGTTTTAGCATTGTTATTCTTTTTCTTAATAAATAATTTATTTCCTTATCATCATTATTATTAATTCTTAATTGTTTTGTAAATAGACTTGTAATTAATTAATTAGGGATAAATTAGGTTAAAACATAAACATTTTTCTTTAATAATTTAAAACAATTTAGAATTAGGGTTAATTTTCTTTATTTTCATAAATACCAAAAAAACCAAAAAAATAACTTCTTTTCTCATTAAATAATTAATTGCTTCTTAATTTCAATTTAATCTCTTCAAAGGGTCTAACGCCCTCGCATATTCGTTTATAATTTCTTTTCGCGCGTTTGCTTCTATTTTTCATTTTAAATATTATGTAATTGCCCCAAAGCTTTGTAATAGTGATTAGGACATTTACTTTCCGCATTTTATTTAAAATCGGGTCTTTATTAATTTGGCGATGTATGGACCCGCGCCTTGTAATAGCGTAGGACTTTATTTTCTGCATTTTAATTTCCGCACCTTTTAAACTGTTAATCACATGAAAGAATGTATGCCCAAATAAAATCAAAGCGTAGCTCACTCAATGCATGACAAGATAAAAATATAAAATGACACACGATTCACACACCACTCTTAGGGTACGCCTCACTGTTGCCTTGCCCCTCGAAACGTGGCCGTCGAGTATAGGACGTCTTAGTGAGTCCTTATGTTCCATTGATCTAGTTGCCTCGAAACGGTTGCCTCGAATAAGTTGCCTCGAAACAAGTTGCCTCGGAATAGTTGCCTCGGAATAAAAAGATCAATGGCATAAGGGTAGCTTCTAAGGTGTCCTACTGTTGCTCTGGTGACCACATTGTCCCTTAACGAATTGACCCGAACACCTCCAACGGTGGTGCTACCTACCTCTCAATGGTGGGATGGCACTACCTTAAGGACATTTACACAGCCTAATTCCTTAGGGTAGGTAGATGACTCGTAGATACTTGCTCTATTCAAAAACAAATCAAAACTCTTTTCACACTGATACTTTCAAAAAGCTTTCAAAACAATTTTTCAAACACTCTTGAGGACTGATACAAGAGTCGATCTAAAATCTTTAAACGAAACTTTTTCAAACCCACTCACGCTTGAAAAGCAAACAAACATTTTGAAAACACAAATGAGCAAGTATCTAAGAGCCCATGGATAACCATGGATAGAAAGGGTGCTAACACCTTCCCTTTCTATAAATCTACCTTTCGAACCGAGAACTATCTCATAAGGAATTTTTCTGTGCTTTTGTCCTTTCCATGTTGGAGAAAATAAAAGACGGTGGCGACTCTTGCTTCCGCGACATTTCGCGATCCAGCGTTAAACAGTCAGTTCCAGATCCACCGATCACAAAAGGCACTAATTATGAAGGACCCAAAGCAACTTGGATACCTAACAAAACCTAATTTGTTTTGCAGGTATGCTTGAAGACCACATGCAATATTTGTTATCTTGATAGTGGTTGTTCAAAGCATATGCCATGAGATATAAACCAATGTTCACATCTAGCGCTAAAGGCCAGGGGTTTTGTCAGTTATGGAGACAATAATAAGGGAAGAATCCTAGGCAAAGGCAAAGTTGGTGCTCCACCTTTCACATCCATTGAAGATGTTCTTTATGTTGAAGGACTAAAGCACAATCTTCTAAGTATTAGCCAACTTTGTGACAAAGGCTTCAAAGTCAAGTTCACCAAGGATGAATGTTTGATAGAAGACGAAGTCACTCATGAGGTTATACTTAAAGGTAAAAGAATCAATAATATATTCATGATTTCCATTGATGATCCATCTTTGAAGGTTAAATGTCTCATGGAGAACAAAGATGATTCATGGCTTTGGCACAAAAGAATTGCTCATATTCATATGGAACACTTGAATAAATTAATCAAGCATGATCTTGTCATTGGTTTGCCTAAGAGAAATTTCGTCAAAGATAGACTATGTGATGCTTGTCAAAAAGGGAAACAAACTAGATCAACTTTCAAATCTAATAATGTGGTGTCCACTACAAGGTCACTACAATTGTTACATATGGACTTATTTGGTCCATCGAGAACAAGGAGTTTTGGAGGTAATATATATGCTTTGGTTATTGTTGATGATTTCTCTAGATATACTTGGACATTCTTTTTAGTGCAGAAAAGTGATGCATTCAAGGCGTTCAAGAAGTATGCTAAACAAATTCAGAATGAGAAGTCTCTAACAATTGCCTCAATAAGGAGTGACCATGTCGGAGAATTCCAAAATTCTCCATTTGAAGAATTCTATGGAGAACATGGAATATCTCACAACTTCTCGGCACCTAGGACTCCACAAAAAAATGGAGTGGTTGAAAGAAAGAATAGGTCTCTTGTGGAACTTGCTAGAACAATGCTTAGTGACTCAAATCTTCCAAAATACTTTTGGGCGGATGCGGTGAGCACGGCATGTTTTGTTAGCAATAGAGTTAACATTAGACCAATCTTAAAGAAAACTCCATATGAACTCTTCAAAGGGAGAAAATCAAACATTGCTTTATTTCATATCTTTGGGTGCAAATGCTTTATCCTAAACAATGACAAAGATAATTTGGGTAAGTTTGATGAGAAATCCAATGAAGGTATTTTTCTTGGTTTCTCACTCTTTAGTAAAGCATATAGAATTTACAACAAAAGAACTTTGAATATTGAAGAATCTATGCATGTTTCTTTTGATGAAACTAACCCCTCCAAGGAGGATAATATTGTTTGTGATAATGATGATGAAATTTTAGAAGGTCCTCAAGAAAATTCTTCAAAGGATCAACCCATTCAACTCGAAGAATCACCTCAACAAGAATCGAATCTCAATGATCTACCAAAAGAATGGAGAACTCATAGAGATCATCCTATTGATAAAGTAATTGGTGATATAAGTCAAGGTGTGTCTACAAGATTAAATCTCAAGGATTCTGGCCTAAACATGGCGTTTGTCTCTCAAATTGAACCTTCTAAAGTTGATGAAGCTTTAGGCGATGACCAATGGATCATAGCTATGCAAGAAGAATTGAATCAATTTGAAAGGAATCAAGTTTGGGAACTCGTCCCTAGGTCAAGCAACAAACACATTATTGGAACAAGATGGGTGTTCAAAAACAAACTTGACGAAAATGGAATAATTGTTCACAACAAAGCAAGATTGGTATCACAAGGCTATAATCAAGAAGAAGGAATAGACTTTGAAGAAACTTTTGCTCCAGTTGCAAGGTTAGAAGCTATTCGTCTCTTACTTGCCTATGCTTGTTCATTAAATTTTCAGCTTTTCCAAATGGATGTCAAAAGAGCATTCTTGAATGGATATATCACTGAGGAAGTCTACGTTAAGCAACCCCCGGGTTTAGAAGACTTCAAGAATCCATATCATGTATTTAAATTGATAAAAGCTCTCTATGGATTAAAACAAGCACCAAGGGCATGGTATGATCGTTTAAGCAACTTCTTATGCGAAAAAGGTTTCGAAAAAGGCAAAGTTGACAAGACTCTATTTATCAAGAAAATCAAAGACGACACCTTGCTAGCACAAGTCTATGTTGATGACATCATCTTCGGTTTTTCAAATCAAGAAATGTGTGAAGAATTCTCATCAATGATGCAAGGAGAATTTGAAATGTCCATGATGGGTAAAATGAACTATTTTCTTGGACTTCAAATCAAACAACTAAAAGATGGCATCTTCATCAACCAATCTAAATATTGCAAGGAACTCTTGAAAAGGTTTGACATAGATAACTGTAAGGAAATATGTACACCAATGGGTTCTGGTTCTTATGTTGATTAAGATGAATCAGGTGTTTCCATCGACATCACTAAATATCGAGGTATGATTGGCTCCTTATTGTATTTGACGGCAAGCCGTCCTGACATAATGTTTAGTGTTTGTCTTTGTGCCCACTTTCAAGCCAACCCAAAGGAATCTCATCTCATGGCGGTAAAAAGGATCATGAAGTATCTCAAAGGAACAACAAATGTCGGACTGTGGTATCCTAAAGGTAGTGTCTGCAACTTAATTGGTTATTCTGACGCAGATTATGTAGGGTGTAAAACAGATAGAAAAAGCACAAGTGGTACTTGTCACATTCTTGGTAATGCATTAGTATCATGGGCCTGCAAGAAACAAGCATGTGTTGCTCTAAGCACGACCAAAGCTGAATATATTGCAGCGGGTAGTAGTTGCGCTCAAATTTTGTGGCTAAAACAACAACTTCGTGACTACGGGCTCGATCTAGGGTGCATTCCTCTAAGATGCGACAACACCAGTGAAATTAACATTACAAAGAATCCCGTCATGCATTCAAGAACTAAACACATAGATATTCGACATCATTTCCTCCGTGATCATGTTCTTCAAGGAGATGTCGAGGTAACCTTTGTAGATACTCATAATCAGCTTGCCGATATCTTCACCAAACCTTTGGCAAAAGAACCTTTCTACAAAATTCGTCGAGAGCTCGGCATACTTGACGAACGCGACTTATAAGGTGCATTCTAACCTTGATATAATTTTTTATATATATTTTATACATGCTATATATGAATCTATGTTATGTGATACTTAAATTTTTAAGAAAAATTTGGTTTTGGACAATTTTTGTTGATGCAAATCGATTGCACAAAGAGTGTCAATCGATTGCACAAAGAGTATTTTTAGTTCTGTCCATTTTGTTTCATGTGCAAATCGATTGCACCTTTAATGCAATCGATTGCACTCTGTGCATTTTTGGTTATTTTTTATTCTGTTTATGTACAAATCGATTGCACGTGGTATGTCAATCGATTGCACGTACTGAAATTTACTTTTATGACAGAAAAATAATGTTGGTCAGAATTCCTCTCTCATATTCCCAAGCCAAATACACTTCAATTCTAATAACTCATTCCCTACCTACCCAAATCACTTCCAAATCTCAGCTCACAAAATCTTTCTCTCTCACAAAACCTAAAAACCCCAAAACCCTAAAACTCCATATCCATGGCTTCAAGAACAAAGAGAAGGGCTTCAGTTTCAGATAAAAGGAAAAAGAAGGTTGATTCAACATCCAATCCATTGCTTTCAACTCTCACCGAAGAGCAAGAAGCCAGATTTATCAAAGACTTTCAAAGGAAAATAGTATCCAACCCCAAGTATGGTATACTCTCCTCCTTTCCTCAAGAATGTTTTTCCTTTCAGAACGGTCTAGCTGCATATGGTCTGGAACCCTTGATTTCTTCATTCGGTCCATACTACCCGTATTTGGTAAGAATGTTTTTCAGCAATCTAACACCCCTCAAAGGAAAAATGGTCACATATGTGTTTGGCACTCGTATCTCTCTAACTCCTCAGGTTGTTGGTGAGATCCTTCATATTCCTTTCACTGGAAGTTCCCTATATGATCCTGAAAACGAGATATGGGATGGCTACCAGAAAAAGGAGTTCTTTTACAGCATTGGGCGGTTAAGTGAAGCTGAATTTCGCGCCAAACGGATTCGTGGTCTTGGCGGAGTAATTCCATCCAGAGACTCCTGGAGTGCAGGTAACCTCCATGTAGACGATCGCTTATATCATTATTTTCTGGTATATATCTTGTTTCCAAGAGCTGGAAACCATTGCACGGTTACCGACTTCGAAATGTAACTTATTTATGCAAGGAAGAAAGGAGTAAATGTAAACTGGGCAAGGATGATCATGGTGCATATGCTGAGAGTGGATGAAAAGTCTAAATTCCTTCCATATGCTTATTTTTTCACTTTGATTATGGAAGAATTTGGTGTGGATTTCACTGGTTTTGAAAAGGTAAATATGGATCCTAATCTAAACAAAATTTCAATTAAGAATGTTGACTCCAGAATGGGCGTACATTTCAATCCGGAGACAAAGACCATCACCTACATTGGTGAAGATGTTGTTGGCAATGAAGAAAATTACCAAGAAGTCGAAGGCGGTGAAGCTGTGCCTCCTCCTCCTACTGCTCCCTCTGGTCCAAGCAATCAAGAGCTCATGGACTACATGTCTCAATAGTTTGCTTCCATGAACACTAACATCAACAATCAATGGAGTGCAATTAATGATTCCACTACAACCCGGATTAATGATTTTCACTCGGATGTGAACCAACAATTCTCGTACCTTTATTCTCACCTTCATATTCCACCATACGACCCAAATAATCCAGCTGCACCTCCTCCATATTATACAGAACCCCCACTTCAACAATAATTCTCGCATCAAGGCTCATGGTCTTATAACCAGCCAGACATGCATAAACTTTAATGTTCTGGCTAACTGTTTTTTTTGTTATGTTATTGTCCATCTATTTCAATGTTTTGTTTGTTCAATTTTCTGTATAATTCTTAAACAATGTGTGTTAATATTTTAATTCTATAATTTTCTCAATATATTGCTCTATTATTATTTGCTTTAGGCATCTTTCTCTTCTTTTTGATAATGTCAAAGGGGGAGAAAGATGTATGGTACTTTATGCTTGTATTTCCTGTGTCTAAATTTTCAAGGTACTCTCCAATCAAGATGAATAATTACAAAGGATTCCAACCCTCTCCTACATAGGGGGAGTTTTGCATCTTAGGGGGAGAAGCTCTTTCAGAAAGTACATCTCATAAAGCAAGATTATTTGTTATCATCAAAAAGGGGGAGAATGTAAAATCAAGCTTCACAAATAAACTTTTGTTTTGATGAAGACAAACCATGGCTAACAAAGAAGGCAAAGATTTATGATCAAAGCTCAAAGCATCTAAGGATAATATCTTCATTCAAAGCTCTCAACAACTTTAAAGGTATAATAATATTATCTACTTTGATCTTAAGATATAGATGCTAAAAAATGAAAAAGAAAAGTTTAAGAATCATTACTCAAGCTTTTCAAAGATAAAATTTCATTTTTCTCTTGCATGCAATCGATTTACATCTTAGTGCAATCGATTACACACTTCAAAATTTCAGATCTTTTGCTTCTGTTTCTCAGTGTAATCGATTTATATTGCCTATGCAATTGATTGCATACCTAAATTTTCAAAACATTTGCTACTATTTCTCAGTGCAATCAATTTACATTGCAAGTGCAATTGATTGCACTCACTTACTTTTTGCTACTGACTTTGCATGCAATCGATTTACATTGATAATGCAATCAATTGCACTCTTAGAGTTTTTGAAAAACTAGCTGTTAAAACCTTGTGCAATCGATTTACACCAAGGGTGCAATCGATTGCATACTGCACGAATTTGAAAAATAGCAGCTTTGTTCATGCCTGTTCATCATGCCTTTTCATTACATCTTTTCACTCAAACTTGGCATTTGTTCATGATACATTTTAAGAACTTCATGATGTTTCAAAAGGGTGTTATGAACATATAAATATTCAATTTCAAAATCAGATCTAATACCTTCTTCCATAAATATTTCCTGAAATTTCAAAATAGAAACTCAAGCATTCTTCATTTTCATGCATAAGTTTTCTGCACATTTTCATACATCAACAAACAGAAAACTTTAAGCAAATATATCTTGAGTCTTTGTACAATAGTATTATTGGAAGAAGAAGATTATACATTGTTAAATCACTCTAAGTGATCAATATTACTCTACTCACTCAAACTCACAAATTGATATTTACTTACTTATTTTCCAGGATTGTTGGAATTAAGTTTAAGTGTTTTTGTTGAAATCTTGTCTTTCCAAAGTTGTTGGATACAAGTGTAGTTACATTGAGAGGATTGTTCTCATAGGTAACTTAGTGAAAATCCAAGAGGATTGTTCTTGGTCCAAGAGGATTGTTCTTGGTTTATTTGGTAGTTCTTGTTTAAGTTTGCCACAATAAGGAAATATCTTTATGTTGAAAGAGGACTGGAGTACTCTCAGATTGTGAGGGGAACCAGGATATATCGCCCGTGTCTCTTTATTTTTCTGCATTTTTAAGCTTTCCTAAACTCACTTATAACCAGAAAAATAAGAACCATCATCACTAAGAACCAGAATTTTTAAAGTACCTAATTCACCCCCCCCCCCCCCCCCTCTTAGGCACACTTCGTACTTACAAAAATCAGATCCAATCTTTGATCATAAAATCTTCCAAAATGCAGCAGTAAAGTTTTGATGTGCAGAGCTCGGATGTCGTAGAAACATGCAGGGACATCGTGTACAACATGTGTCCATTTTACACCAACATACATATTAATCAAGTTAGGTCAACTTGAACATATTGAACACTTCTCCATGTTATTGTTTTGCAAAATGCAGGAAATCTAAAGGACCAATTCACAAAGAACTTCAAGCATGTCACCTAGAAGTAGCCTGCAAAACAAGGTTCCATATTATTTCCATAATTATGTCCTGCTTTAAGGATTTTTTTACTTATATGTTCGTTAATTTAACCAAACATTACTCACCTTCAATTTCATACATTCTAAGTTGTAGTGGTAGAAATGTTGAGACTAAGCCATTAGATTGACTTAACTTGCACAGATCAAATAAAAATCGCCATCGTGCTTTATTGTTTCCAGAGGAATGGGAAAAGAGCGAATAACCCAAAAAAGAGGGGGGAGAATCTAAGTACGGGGGTTGTTTATGTAAAGGAAAGGTATTAGCACCCTAAACATCTACGGTACTCCGCATGAACCTCTTTGAAAATTTGTGTATTTTGGCTATAAATGTTGTATATAAATTAGATGTGGAGATGAGAAAAGAAATATTTTTTTACAATTTTTGCACCTATCGCGGTTGCGAACCTTTAGTGCCTACGTACCACCTTCCGTGCAATAGGGGATCAGAGTACTCGTAGTTCACCTTTAAAAATTTAAAACACAAATGTGTTGGTTAATTTTAAGAGACGAGACATCATCATCACATCCGAGTGGAAGAACATACTTACTACCCTTGAATTATGAGAAAGGAGAATTTGCATCATCTCAAAGTGGAGGATGTAGCTTAGATTTTAAAATCAACAAAGCCTCGCTCAACACCCAAGTGGAAAATATCTCACTTCACTACATAACGTAGAAGTATAGTAGCTCGCATCACTACAAGGATTAACAAGAGTCTAATATTTTTAGAAAATTTTAAAGTAAAAATAAAAAGCGGAAAATGGTTTGAATGAGATTGATTAGCTTTTATTATTCTCACAAAAATTTCAAAGTATGATTAAGTTGGTTAAAGTTTGATTAAGAAAATATTTTTGAAAATGCACGTGCCTAAGTCCAAGTTTATTTTGAAAGTGGTTCAAGTTTAGAAAACAAGAATAGTTGTGAAAATGAGGGAGAAGATTTTTGAAATTAAAGAGGATGGGAGGAGATGAAGAGACTATCCTAAAGCATAAGGTAAAAGCTAGGGAAAAGAACCGTCTAACCAACAAGAAGTCAACACTTGACACAATGAGTCCATGAAGAATTCTCATCCTCTAGATTAAAACTAAGCAAGAAAAGATACTAAACCTCTTATGAATACCAACCTTCAGATCTATTAAGTCTTCACAAAAATTGGGCAGAGTAACGGATGTATATAGAGAAATTCTCAATCACAGACAAAGCACATAATCAGAACAACCTGCACACAAAGAAAAAAACAACCCAATGTCTTAGGGTAAACCCTTAGAACTCCAGACTAAATAACAATCAGAGCCACAAGGTGTTAAGGGTAGTCAAGGCTTATAATCCTAAGTTCAAGAGGTCCATAACTCCATAATGCCAATGATACTAACCAAATAGTCCAAGTAACATTAAGCTTTTTATTTTTCAAGTTGGTTATTAATCAAAAAGAAAATGAAAAGCTCAAGTGAGCAAAATAAAAAGACATAAAGATAAACGCTCAAGTGAGAAAAGATGAAAATAGCATGAAATGTAAATGCTAAAGTAAACGGTGCATAAAAATAAAGACATAAGATAAAGAGCATAAAGTAAAAATAAATAATAAAAGTGAATTTTTAATTAGTTAAGAATTAGAGGTTAGTTGAATGACCATCTTGAAACTTGCATTTGAAAACTCATTAGAAGATTGATAAAATTAAAGCTTCTCAACAACGAGTTTCATTTACTTTTTGTCAAGTATATCATCCATTTCAAATTCTCGAGGCGACAACATATGATCAACGATGTTTAAATGATTTGCTTAGACCAAAGTTTATGATAGTTCATTAGAGGATTAATAAGACCAAAGCCTCCTAACAATGAACCTCAAGGTTATTGGATCAAAGTTTTCAAATTAACATAATTGGGCTTACAAACATGGGTTTGGGCCACGAATGACCATTTCTCGAATCGGGGCAAAATTTAGCACTATGTTAAGCAATTATAAGTGGACTTATATAGAAGTCGCACCTATTTTGAGGCTGGTCAATAACAATCTATGTACCATATGTTTGGAGAAATAATATGTAGATTATTCTCTAACAACATGTAGCACATGTAAGAAGGGGGTGAGATAAAGAGGGAGGGAATATATTAGATGAAGTTAGGGTTTCAAGTATCATCAACATCATTCATCCATTTTGGTGGATTTGGTTTTTTAACCTATCAACACCCAAGATCCAATGAGTTTGAAGAACTTATCCCCAAAATAAAATCCACACAAAAATGATAAACTAATATTTAATAAAACAAAATTTAAATGGTTAAAAAATGAAATAATTGGTAAAATACACAAGATATATTAAAACACCAAATAAAAATCTCAAAAAAAAAAGTCAGAAGTCAAATATAAGTTGATAAGTGTTGACATTTTTTTTGGAAATTTTTTAAAGTCATAAACTACTTTTTTAAAATTTAAAGAATCGTGCAAAATAAACCAAAAATAATAAAAATAGCAAAATCAGAAATGAAAATAGAATGATGTCACCAATATGTGTCAATAGATCATTGGATCCTTCCATAATTTTTCAGAATTTTAAAAATCAAGGAAAGTATTTTTAATCAATTAAAACAACTTAATTAAAGTGAAAAATCATTAAGAAAAACATAAAAACACAAAATAAAATTGTTAAAAAATTAAAATCAGAAAGAGAAAAATCAAAAGTATTTTTAAGAATTTTTTTCAGAATTTTTGAGTCAAAAATGAATTTCTTAGGAATTTTTGAAGTTAAAACAATTAAATATAAAAAACAGAAATAAAATAAAGTCAGAAAAATATAGACCATTGGATGAGAGTCAAAACGCGTTAGTAAGCTAATCCAATGGATCAGACGCGCTGTGCATATCATGGTCTTCTTTGAAAATCACACCAAAGCATTTTTTTAATATATAAAAGTGACTTAAAATATGGCGCGTTGGATGAAATCTGACTAATGAAAGTAATCAGATCCAAGGGTTCCTATGACGCGCACATGGTAAAATAGGTGCACTGGATAAGATTAAAAAAAATCACTATCATTGGCTGAAGCACGACACGTAGGTCGTCTTTAACCTCCAGACACCCTAAATTGGAGTTTCACAAACTGTAAAACTAGAGAATCAGGCCGGTACCATTAAATTCGTTTCTTCAAGAAGATTATAATGGTACCCTTGCACCAAATTTGTATAAGATGAGCAAGGCTGGATTTGGAAAAAACCAAAAAAAATAGCGAGCACGAAAATTCCAAGTATCTCTCTCAATTCTCAATGAAAATGAAAACCATAAGAAGTGTGAGAATCAGATGGATGAGTAGAATAGAATAAGGATTTATTTGGTTCAATTTGGTTGAGGATTCTACCTGAATGAAGTAGTGGAAAATTGCTCTAGAACTGGACTTGGCTAGCACGATTTATGACACTTCAAGGCTTGGTTCTTCTTCTGTTAGCTTCAGTGAAGTTCAAGGATAGAGAATCAACAAAGGAATTGGATTGAAAAGTGGAGAAAGGATGAATTCGAAAACTCAGAAAAGTGAGTTATGCAGAGAGTTTGGCAAGGTGATTTTGGCTATCTAAGCTTGAGGAAATGAATGCAATATGTCCCTCTATTTATAGAAGAGTGATTGGTGAAAAGAAATGGAAGCAATAGTGAGGTTTGGAGGGAAAATGAGTGAAGCCCGAAAGTGAGAAAAGTGTGACTTGAATTTGCTCAAAACTCAGCTAACTCTTGCGTTTTGATCCTTAATTCAACTTTGGGAACTTTGTTAAACATGTTTAAATCAAAAATGCGTGCTAATTTGATGTTTAGAAGCTGGATTATGGATTTCAAATTCTGACTTGGAAGAAAATTTTAATTTCAAGTAGCTGACTTTGAACTCATGGTGTGCACGATTTAGGGAATCTTAGGACTTGATTCTTGATGCATTGGAAAGATGAGGTAACAGTATTTATAATGTGTCAAGAAATAGATAATTTGGATGCTTGAGCTAGAAGTTGTGCTTGGTCAAAATCAGGAAAAATGTGCTGACTTTTATACTTAGAAAAATTCTAAGTTTTTCTTCAAAAATGACCTATAATTTTTTGATTCCAAACAAGGTCTTCCTTCAAAAAATTTCTTTTATCAATGATTCTATCTTAAAGTGTACTCCCTAAAGAGTATTTTCAAACTTATATAACTCAAAAATTACAAATATTGAACAAGTTATGATCTTTTGAATTTGATGAAAATCCATGAGGTGACCTATAATCTTTTGAACTCAAAAAGCCTCTTGCAATCATTTACAAGCTTAGCACCAAAAAGAGAGTTAAAATTTAACATCATTAAGATCATTGTGAATAAATAATGAGATCAAGATGATAAAAGTTGACCAAGTTATGATCCTTTGAAGCCACATAAAGAAATTTGATGGCCTATCTAGAGGACTCGTAATCTTTCTCAATCATTAGTGATCTTCCATACAAAATTTGTTTGAAACCTTTGAAGTTATTTTTTTATAACCCTTTAAAGATAATCATAACTTTGGAATCACTCAAAAATCTCAAAAGATAGGCAAGATATAGCCCTTAGAAGTCCAAAACCCTAACTCCTAGAGCATTAAAATGACTTGGAAACCCCTTTCAATTTTCACAATCTTTCTTGTACAAATACTATTGCTATATGAAGAGAAATTGTTGTGGATGATAGTAAGAACCTATAGCAACAATAACCACTTCCAAATGTTGAGAATTGAGGGAGTTATTCACTTGTGATCAAGGAATTAAGAACTTGTCCAATTAGATCAACCTTCTTCAATCAATTCTTGCATCTTTTGACC
The DNA here is from genome assembly GCA_948472305.1 of Vicia faba. Taxonomy (NCBI): domain Eukaryota; kingdom Viridiplantae; phylum Streptophyta; class Magnoliopsida; order Fabales; family Fabaceae; genus Vicia; species Vicia faba. The sequence goes on along the minus strand of OX451741.1, from coordinate 1,441,682,447 downwards.
TCCTTTGACAAATTTAAGCATGATGAATCATAGTAGACATTGTCATAACATTACTTTAAAGCACTCTGAACGATGAAGCTTAGGTTTCAATGAAGCTTTGTTGAAGAAGGAATGGAAATAAACTCATGAACCTATGAATCAACTTGATGAAATGTGTTATGTCTTCACCTATAATATCATCATTTATAGATCAAACATTCATTATATTTGTTAGTTAGAAGTTAATCAACACAACACATGTATGATCATGATATACAAATCAAGGTGCTTGGTGATCCCTCATAAGAAAAGCTAGAGACATGGATAAGAACCAAACCCTAGTGTGTGATCTTGATATGATTTGGTTGATATGAGATGATAGAGGGATCTTAGGGCAAAAATTGGGGTATAACACAAGTGGCTTAAGAAAAGTTTTTGGACACCAAAACTCATAAAAATCAATTTGTTTTATTTTCAATATAAAATGGAGTAATATCACTTTTGAAAATATGATTAAATATATGTAAATTTATCTTAACCGTCGAATTTATAAGATGCAACTTGTACAACTTGATCATTTTGAATCTCATATTTTCATCCTTAATTTGAAATAAAAAAGGATTCATTGGATGAACATCCTTTCTATCCTCAGGTGTTTGGGCACAATTGCACAACTTGTTTGTCCTTACACTTGTCTTACTTTAAAGATTGCAACTTGATTCATTTTAAATTTTTTATCTTTATAAAAAAATTGGATTAAAAGGGATCAATCTAATGAAAATCCTATTTATCCTCAAGTGTTCTGGAAAAGTTACAAAACTTATTTGTCCTCACACTTGTATTCCTTATCAAAATGACAAAAACCAACCAATAACATTTTTTTCCAATTTAAAGTAGGTGAATCCTTTTTCTTTTAAAATCAACCAACACACATACATTTTCTATCAAATAACTACGTAGCTTTGAATTCTCCTTTACACTAGAAGATATGTATGAGCAAGAATCAAATCTTGTCAAGCACTAAAATAAAAACCTTTTTTCCACTTGCTTGTAAATATGCTATATTTCTTGTTAGATGATTAGGAGAAGATAAATATGATAAGATTAACAACATCTTTTGTATGATTTATTAGAGGTAATCATTTTCTTAAATAGATGTCGTAGAATGTTAATATCTTCCCTACGCATAATCGATTACCAAACCTAAATTTTTGTTTCAAAGACCGTGTTTTTGTTTTAAAAGGTTTTTTTATCAAAGTTTCCCCTGTTTAAATAAACTTTGATGGAAAATTTATTTCTTTTGAGCATGTCTCAAATATTTTATGCGCTACAATACTATCAAGTGTGATTAATGTAATGTTTTGAAAAGTGAAAACAGGGATTTACAAAATACACTTGATAAGTTCTCTAAAAAAAGATAAGTTAAATATTCTTCATGGAAATCAAAGAGCATCATATAAAAAATTTGGTCTAGGTTATGAACCTAAGAATAATATTATGAACTTCAGTAAAATATGTCATTCTCATCAATCCCCTAAGTGTAAAATATTCAAATGTAATTATTATGCTAAAAATGGTCACATTACAATATTTTGTTTCATTAAGAAAAATAATTAAAGTAAACATGGTTGTTCTCCTTCTCATTTTTATAAAGAGCATCAAGATCAAAAATGAGAAACTTGTCTACTTCTTGTAATTATGATTATCAAAATAAATCATGTGAAAACATTAATACAACTAACATTAGAGGATCCAAAATGATTTGAGTAACTAAAGTTAATACCTAAGTTTTTTATGCAGAAATACTTTACAATATTAAACTCTAAGTAGTGCCTTGATAGCGTTTATTCAAAGAATATGATTGAAGATGATTCTCTATTTTATTACGTCACTCCTATAAAGGAAGGTTTTGTCTCCTATCGTGAAAATAAAAAGGGAAAACCATTGATATTAGTATTGTTTGTAAATTCCAGAAACCAACAATTAAGGAGGTTGTTTTAGTTTATGGTTTAAAGCATAATTTATTAAATATTAGTTAATCATGTTACAAAGGTAACAATGTAACCTTGAATTTAAAAAGAATTCCTTCAAATGATGTTTGTCTTCTTAGCGACAAGGATGAATAATGACAATAGTATAAAAGAATAGCTCACATCCACATGGACCACTTAAAAATATTAGTTTGCATGGACTTAGTAATTGGCCTGTCAAATTTACTTTTTGAAAATAATAGGTTATTTTATTTGTGCTAAAAAGATAAAAAAATAAGGACATATTTTAAAGAAAAAAATGTTATTTCTACAAACCAGCCCTTACAACTTTTGCACATGGATATTTTTGGACCATCTAGAACCAAACATTTTGGCAGAATTTTTTATGCCCTTGTATTTGTGGATGAATACTCTTGCTATACCTAGACATTGTTCTTATCTCAGAAAAGAGACACATTAGTTGCCTTCCGAAAACTATCCAAGACTGTCCAAAATTAAAAAGGACTAAGATTTGCATCAATATGAAGTTATCATGGTATAGAATTCAAAAATTAGGAATTCAAAAAATTGTAATAAGAATGGTATTCAACACATGTTTTGCACCCTATGAACTCCCCAATAAATGGGGTAATGGAAATGAAAAATAGATCTCTCAAAGAGCTGGCGAAGACAATTCTCAATGAAGTAAATCTTCCTCAATACTTTTGGGTTGTTAAAGTAAGCATTGTTTTTTATGTGATGAATGATGTATTGATAAGACCCATTCTAAATCACACCCCTTATGAGTTATACAAAGTCATATTAGGGCATATTCTTCAAATGCAAATGCTTCATAATTAACAACATGAAGGACACTCTTGGGAAATTTGACACAAAATATGATTAAGGCATATCCTTAGGATATTCCACTTCTAGTAAAGCTTTAATAGTTTTTGATAAAATAACCCTGACAATAGAATAATCATTTCATGTTATTTTTGAAGAATATAACCCCAAGTCTATAGAAGTAGAATTTATTGATTATGCATGTATCTTGTGCAAAAATGTCTCTTGAAGATAAAGAGAAAAATAAAGATCAAAAGATAAATCAAGAGAAGGAAAAAAATACAAACTAAATATATTCAATATGAAGAAGAAAACATAAAACATCGGGATCTTCCCAAGGAATGGAGGATTGGCAAAATCATCCAATCTAAAATGTCATTGGCGATATTAATAAGGGAGTTACAACTCAATACTAACTTAGAAAGGTATGTAAATTTAAAGATTTTGTTTCTCGAATTGGTCCAAAGGTAGTTGATAAAGCTCTCATTTATAAACATTGGTCGCTTGCTATGCAAAAACAGATAAATTAATCTAAGAGAAACAACATTTAGAAACTTGTTCCCAAAGCTTAAGCTAATCAAGTGATTGAACCTGATGGATCTTTCGCAACCAGCTTGACGAGGATGGGAATGTTTTAATAAATAAAGTAAGAATAATTTCCAAAGGATACGATCAATATAAAGACATGGATGTTGATGAAACTTATGCCCTTATAGCTCGATTAGAAGCCATAAAGATGCTTCTTGCTTTCTCATGCATGTTGAATTTTAAACTCTTGTAGATGGATGTAAAGACTGTGTTTTTGAGTAGTTACATTAAAGGGGGAGTTTTTGTTAATCTGCCTCCTGACTTTACATATCCTTCTTCTCCAAATTATGTCTTCAAGATAAAAAAAGGCTCTCTACAGTATGAAACAAGCCCATAGATATTGGTATGATCATGTGAGTATTACATTCTATTAGTTCAAATTTATGTTGATGACATTATTTCCGGTGCTACTAACAAATCCTTGTGTCATGATTTTTTTTATAAAGTGCATAATGAATTTGAAATGTCTAAGATAGGGGGCTTTAGTACTTCTTAGGCTTACAAATTCATCAATAAAAGGAAGGAACATTTAACTCCGATAAGAACCTAATGCAGCCATGACAAAGACCAGACTAGAAAACCAGCTAAAGAAAGTAAGTATTGAGGTATGATCAGCTCTCTTTTCTATCATAGTGCATCTCGTCCTAACATCATATTTATTGTGTGTCTTTGTGCCTATTTCAAGCAAACCCCAAAGAATCATATCTCATTACAGTAAAATACATCATAAGATATCTCACTAACACACCATAAATGGGTTCATGGTACCCTAAAGGAACAAATTGTAACTAAGATGGGTAACCTGAATCTGATTTTGATGGATTCTAATTAGATCAAAAAAGTACCAGTGATACATGTCACTTACTCGATGAATAACTTATCCCTTGGCATAGCAAGAAACAAGCAAGTGTAATGTTATCTACAAGTGACGAAAAATATATTGATGCAAGTATTTGTTATGTGAAAATTATCTGGATGAAACATTAGCTAAGTGATTTTAAAGTTGATCTCAGAGCTATCCCAATAAAATGCGACAACACTAGTACCATAAACCATAGGAAAATTTGGTATTGCACTCTAGGACTATACACATTGAGATTAGACACCATTTCATTAGGGGTCGTGTCAAAAAAAGGGATTGCATAATTGAGTGTGTCTTCATTTAATCAATTGTCATATATTTTTACTAAACCTATTCTTAAAAAAAAAATCCTTTCATAAGAACTAAATTAGGAATATTAAATTAATCATGCATGGATTATAATATACTATATGTTTCTTTTCCTTCTTTTTCTTCCCTTTCTCTATGTGTTTTAAATGATCTATGTGCTTGTTTTTCTTCTTTTTTTTCTGGCCTTATTGATTACGCCAAAGAGGAGAAGTATACTCTTAGTATACACTCTATATTTTTTTAGAGGGAGTATAACTACTCTAATTTTTTACCCATGTTTTTATGTTTTTACCACCTCCCTAAGAGATGTATCGCCATCATAAAAATTAGGAGAATTTTGATATATGTTCTTGTAGGTACTATTGTCTACAACCTTCAGATGACCTTGGTGTTCTTTTATGTCAATACCCAATGTCAAATGGTGTTAGATGAAGTTCCTGATGATCTATGGTCCAAAAACCTCTGATGATGGCGTTTATCAAAGAATGTTTGTCAAGCCTCATCAGTTAAAAGAGCTAAGTTCCCGTTGGAGTGATGAATTAAGCAAAGGATCTTGAAGCTTCATGGTTGTGAAAAATAGGAAGTGTGAAAGCTCGTCTTGTAATGTGTATGAGTGATTAGTGAAATGTAAATGTATAATAGTAATCTGAGAGACTAAGGCAACTCACACACATACATACACCTAAAATTGGTTTAAGCCTCTTTTTTATAAAACACTTGAAAATATTTTTATGCATGTACCCAAGTTATTACTGGTTTGTAGAAACAATTAGGAGTGATTATTACACTAGTAAATCGATAAATACATTAGGGTTACTCGATTAAATCTTTTATATAGCTTCTTAATTGTTTAAGAAGGTTTCTAATCAATTAGAGGCGGCAGATTTGAAAACCTTCCATATTTAGCTTATCTAAGTGATTAACAACTAGGTTTAATCTATTAGATAATTAAAAAATCCATGGATCTTTTTATATTTGAGCCAAATCTTCTCATGTAAATAGAGGGCTTCTCCTCATTCTTCTTTTACACCATAGTTCGAAATTGAAACTATATTATAATGTTTTCTACTCTCTTCTTATCTATTTTCTTATTCTTTAGTAAAATTTTCTTAGTGTCAAGAGGGTAAAAGATACATGGGAGAATTTAATTGTACTAGTGGGGAAGTGTCTTTTTTTTTTGTTCAAGGTGTGATTCTCTTGAGAAATATTCTTTTTTGGTTCTTAAGATTAAGATGTCAAAATCTATGTTTTGTTCTTTAGATCAACCAGTTAAAATCTCTATTTGGTTTGTAAGTTCAGCCTTTGTAAAACCTCTCATTGTTGTAAAAGGCTTGTGGGCATATCATTAAAATCTTAAGAATCGTTATTAGTGGAACTCTCAAGAGAAAACTATTGGGAATAGAAATCGGTCAAGTAGTAGACCGGACCTATATAAATCTCTACTGCACTCTCTCCAACTCTATCTCTTTAATTTCTACCATTTACTTTTAACTTCTCTTTTTTCTTCTCTATTGTTTTATCTCTGTTGAACTAAAATACACCATTTTTAAGAAAGAAACATTTTAAATAAACTCAATTTCTAAATAACGCAATTTCCCCTCTAATGTTTGGAGTCACTTGTTCAAAACTTGTGCACGGATAATCTGGATGAAATAACAATTAAGTGTTTATGATATTAATCTCGAAATGATCCTAATTAAGTGTGACAACACTAGAGCCATACACCTCACAAAAAATCAGGTACTTCACTCTTGGACTAAATACATTGAAGTTAGGCACCAATTTATTAGGGATCAAGTTGAGAAAAGGGGAATGAATAGTTGAGTTTGTGTCTTCATCTAATCAACTAGCCGATATTTTTATTAACCTCTTCCTAAGGAAAATTTATTTTTCATAAGAATTAAATTAAGAATTTTTAACCAATCATGCATTCAACAAATTGTTTTATGTGTTTCTTCTTCTTTTTCTTCCTCATTCCCCCCTTTATGTGAAAGGTGTGTTGTTTTATGCATTGTTGTGTGCCTTTTCTGTTTTTCCCATATTTTTATTTGGCCAAAAAAGAAGTATACTCTCAAAGGGAGTATACTTTCTATTTTTGCCAGGAGAGTTAATATTCTAAACTTTTTTTTCATCTCAACTTCTCTTTTTTTTTTCCATCTCTTTAAGAGATGTATTGTCATCATCAAAAAGAGAGAGAACATAGTTTTATATACTAAATCAGTACAATTGATTTTGATGATGATTAAAAGAGACTAGAGCAAATTGTCATAAACACCATCAAACAAAGATAAGTGTTAATAACATCAAAAGCAATAGGTTTTTGGTGATTTGTTCAAAAGAATCAAATGATTAAAAAAATATCATCAAAAAGTAGTGTCCTCAGCTAGAAGATAGCTTGTGATATTGTGCTTTATTGTTTATATGTTGAAATATGATCAATTGTAATATTAAGTGGGAGTCACCCTCAAAATATTAAGATAAATGCACGCACACGCACTCAAACTATTTTTTAAACTTCAAAATTTTCAAAAATTACTTAAAAATAATATCAATCAATGTGTAATCGATTATGAACTCTACTTGATCGATTATATATCAAAATTCAGCTTATAATCAATTGTGTATTTGTGGATAATATTTAATCGATTATTGAGGAGAACTTGCTCAATAATCAACTAATAAGTCTTCTAATAATTATGCCTCTAACTCAAAAAAAAAAACTTATTTTACTAAATAATAATCGGTTCATCATTGCATAATTAATTAAGTTGCAGATATAGCCCAAAAATTGTGGAAGCTTCCAAATAGATAATGACACGTGAATAAGAGTACCGATTACCCTTGTATTTCAAATGCCCCACTAAGGGGTAACGAACAGTGTTAGGTTATAACATTCCATTTTTCAAAACTCACAAAATACCATACTATTTCTTTCTCTCCCTATCATTATATAAAAAGGTTCTCTCAAATCTCAATCCAACTTTTTGTTACCTTATTATATTTTTAATCAAACCAAAGTGGTGCTAGTGTTTAACATTTGGAACGCCGTGTTTGGTCCTAAATCTGTATACACATAATAATTTCATGATCTTGTCTTTTCTATTGGCCATACATACACAACATGTTGTAACTTTTGTATGATGTTTCAAATCTCACACTTACCACTAAGATTGACATAACCCATACATGGTATATTTTGTCATTTGTCAAGTGATTAGGTTAGAATTTTGAATTTTTATGTCAAGTTTGCATCAAACATAAGACAAGTGCATTAGAACAAATTGACAGCATGAATTTCAAAATTGTAGACATTGATGCATCATCATATAATTGAGTATCATGTGATTGGAATAATTTGAATTAAAGCCGGCAAGTAATTAGCTTAACAAAAGATAAAGTATCAAATTAAATTTCGATGAATAAATTATCAACTTAATCCTAAAACAATTATTTTATCAATAAATTAATTCTAAATTATATAAATATAATAAATTTTTAAATGAATAAAATATGTTAATTTATTTTTTATAAGTACCTTATCTCTAGCTATCTCTAACGGTCATAAATGGAGATGTGAAGAATTTGAATTTTATTTTGAATTCCAAAATAAACATCTCATTTGTTTAATTATCATTAAGCCTAAATAGTTATATTATATTAAAATATAATCTTTTATTTTAAGGAAATGCTAACCAGTGTTTCTGGGACACTCGTTAAGAGTTTAAAAATATATGTTTTGTGTATTAAATATTTGTATTAAATGTATTGAAAATTTAAATGATTGTTTTTTTTAATAAATAAAAGGTATGTTTTTTTTTAAATATTTGTATTCAATAAATTGCAAATTAACATTATTGATTTATTTAAAGAATATTTTTTATATTTGGAATTCTTAAACAACGCTCATGTGGCACTCGTTAGCATGACCCTTTATTTAATGCCAAACTATTATTTACATGAGTCATATTAAATAGATTAAATAAATTAATCCATAAACCTCTCATTCGACTCATGTGACAACTTGATATTTCAGTCTTATATCATAATTATGTACCATTCAACGAAATTATCAAGTCATCATATTTAATTGAACTAAAATGATGGAATTATGACAATCAAATGTTATTTATCAACATGATTCTTTTCATGTATCACAAATCTATCCAATTCAAATAATCTTAAGGGATACAATATTATGTGTCTTTCTGTTGGGTTATCCCTCCTATTTAGAGTGGTCTAAATGGACATGGGTTAGTGGTCCGTGTGTGTGTAAGCTTTTGATATTATCTAACAAAGAGGAATAAGATTTAGATGTGAAAAACAACAAAATAAAAGTATAGAGAAGAGTGAAATCCCGCAGTCCCATTTCAGCATAGAGCAGTTCCACAAAATCGGAGTTTACGCATAATCCAACGGTCGGATCGTCCTAAAATTTTGTCACAATATTCATGACTCATAGGAGTACATTCTGAACAGTGGAGATTAGATTCTGAGATTTTTAAGTCTGTCTGTCGAGTCCATCTTTGAGGTGCGAACTTTAAGATGTTTTTGAGTTGTTTGTCTCTCTTGATTCTTGTTGTATTCTATGATTGATTGTAGATCTTGATGATGTTTATGTATGCCTCTAACTAGTGTTAGAGATGATCTTGTTTGTACCCATTGTTGATTATAGTGGAGATTTTAAGTGACATACGGGTCTCATTGTTTTTTACTCTTAGTTAACAGAAGTTTTTCTAAGCTAAAATTGTGTTGTGTTGTTTGGTGCATTTTGTTTATTGTCGTTGCATTTTGTATTTGGAAGAGATTGTGTTGTTGAATTATTCCATTGTGTTTGGATTTCCTTCCAACAAGTGATATTAGAGCAGTGGTTTCATTTTTGTAATGGAGGAGACGAACACATCTAGGATGGTGAGTTTGAATGGTTTAAATTAAAATGTTTGAAAAAGAAAAATGAAAGATTTGCTTTATGTGAAAGGTTTTTACTTGACGGTTTTCTCTAATGAAACTCGGTGGAAATAAGGGTGGAGAATGGACTTTGTTGCATAGATAAGTTGGCGATTATATTCGTCAATGAGTGGATAATAATATTTTGAATCATGTAAGCTTGGTGACTCTTACTCGCTCTCTTTGGACCAAATTTGAGGAGTTGTATGCAAAAAAGACAGGGAACAATAAGTTGTTCATGTTCAATCAATTGATTTCATTAAGGTATAGTGATGGTTCACCAATGACCGGTCACTTGAATAATTTCCAAGGTATTCTAAATTAATTATCGGTGATGAATCTTACTTTTGATGATGAAATTCAAGGTTTGTAGCTTCTTGGTACTTTTCCTAATTCTTGGGAGACTTTTAGGACATCCTTGTCTAACTCCGCTCTAAATGGTAACATCTCGATGGACTTGGCCAAAAGTAGTGTGTTGAATAAGGATTTGAGGTGTGAGTCACAAGGTTCTACTTCACATTATGAGGTTTTGGTTACCGAATTAAGGGGGAGACATCAAAGTAGAGGTTTAAGTAATCATAGGACATCATGTGGTAAATCATAAGAAGGCTCTTATAAATTCTCCAATATTGAGTGTCATCATCATTATAGAGAAAAGTGACACATAAAAAGGTATTGCCATAAGTTGAAAAGGGAAAATAAGAAGATGAGTTACAACAACGACAAAAAGAAAGGTAACAATAATGAAGATGTTGCTATTATTAATGTTTTTGTTGTTTGTGATAGTTGTGTAGATAATGTCAATCTATCATGTGATGGGATGGATTGGGTGGTTGATAATGGTGCTTCTACTCATGAAACCTCCAGATATGGTCTTTTTTCAACTTATGAGACTGGTGACTTTGGGGTTGTTCGTATGGGAAATAATGGACAAGCTAATGTCATCGAAATAGGAGATATTTGTGTCGAAACTAGAAATGGAACTACTCTAGTACTCAAAGGCATGAAACACATTTCGGAACTTCGATTCAATCTTTTATCAGTTGGAAAGTTGTATAATGAAGAATATGATAATTCCTTTTCGGGAAATGAATTGAATTTAAAGAAAGGCTCGATCATGGTTTCTAAAGGAAAAAATAATTCAAACTTGTATGTCGTCCAACTTGGGGTTTCGAAGTGGTATATCAACACTTGTGATAATGATAGCTCATTTGAATTATGTCACAAGCGTTTGGGTTATATAAGTGAAAAAATTTTGAGCATTTTGGAAAATAAAAATATGTTTATGGTGTTTCTGATGCAAAGTTGAGAACGTATAAGCAATTTTTGGTGGGTAAGCAAAGGCGATTTTCCTTTATGTCATCCGAACCAAAGAGGAAATCAGAAGTGTTGGATTTAGTATATTCCGATATGTATGGTCCGATGAAGACACGGTCACTTAGTGGTGCATATTACTTTGTGACTTTCATTGATAAGTGTTCTCGGAAAACATGGGCTTATACCTTGAAGACAAAAGATCAAGTGTTAGATACCTTCAAGTCATTTCAAGCATCACTTGAAAGAGAAACGAGGAAAAATCTCAAGTGTATCCAAACTGATAATAGGGGAGAGTGTGTTAGACCTTTAGACAAGTATTATCAAGATCAAGGTATACGTCATCAAAAGCCTCCTACAAAGACACCATATTTGAATGGGTTAGCCTAAAGAATGAATATAACTTTAGTGGAAAGGGTGAGATGTTTACTTTCTCAATCAAAGTTGTCGAAATACTTTTAGGGAGAAGCATTAAGCACGGTTGTACATCTTTTAAACCTTACTCCATGTGTTCCGTTGAAGTTTGATGTTCCAAATCATGTTTGGAGTGGTAAATATGTTTCCTACGACCATCTTCGGGTGTTTAGGTGCATGGCTTCTGAAGGATGAGAGATCGAAATTGGGTGATAGTTCAAAGAAATATGTGTTTGTTGGGTATGGACTTAATGAGTTTGGGTATCAATTCTTTGATTCGGTTCAATGAAAGCTTATTCGTAGTGGTGATGTCATATTCATGGAGGATTATACCAATGAGGATATTGACAAAGTTAAGAATAAAGATCTGATTTTTGAAGATGAAGAAATGATTGATATAGACTTAACTCTTATTGATCCCACCCATATCACTTTCAAAGATGTTCTAATTGAAAATCAAGGTATGAATTTAAATGTTGATAAAGTTTTAAATCCTAATGATATTGTTGATGTAGGTGCTACATAAGACGTTGCTGAAAATGAGGTTGATCAAGAGATTGAAAGTGTTGAGCAATTGGTTGCTTCCAATAAGTTGAAGTAATCTACTCATGATAAAAGGACTTTCATTTGATACCCCTAAAACGAGTATGTTTTTCTTACCAATGATGGAGAACCCGAAAGCTTTAAAGAAGTTTTGGAGGATGAGAATAAAAATAAGTGGATGGATGCTATGGAGAGTGAAATGCAATCAAGTCATGAGAATAATACTTTCGAATTAGTGAAGTTTCCAAAGTGTAAAACAACATTGAATAATAGACGGGTTTATCGGATTAAGCAAGATGAATGTACTTCTCAAACAAAATACAAAGACCGCTTGGTGGTAAAAGGTTTTAAACAACATGAAGGTGTTGATTTTGGAGATATTTTTTCTCCGTTTATGAATATGCAATCTATTTAATTGTTTCTTGGGCTAGCTACTAGTCTTGATTTGAAAGTAGAGCAAATGGACGTGAAGATGACTTTCCTTCACGGTGATCTACATGAGGACATTTACATGGAGCTACAAGATGGATTCTAAGAGAAGGGAAAAGAAGACTATGTTTGCAAATTTTTAAAGAGTCTTTATGGTTTGAAACAAGCACTTCTTCAATGGTATAAAAAGTTCAACTCGGTGATGATTGAACATGATTACAAGACCAAGGCTGATCATTGTGTATTTTTCAAAAATTTCTCATAAGGTGATTTCATTATTCTCTTGCTTTATGTGGATGATATGCTGATTGTTGGAAAGATTATTTCAAGAATTTAAGAGTTAAAGAACACTTTGATTGAATCTTTTTCTATGAATAATTTAGGAGAGGCTCGAATAATTCTTAGTATTGAAATTGTTCGAGATCGAAATGAGAAGAAGTTGTACTTGTCACAAGAATTTTATATAAAGAAAGTCCTTTTTCATTTTATTATGGATAAGGCTAAAGTGGTGAGAATTCCACTTGCTTCTCATTTCAACCTTAGTCATAAACTATGTCCATCTACGGATGAAGAAAAGTTGAGTATGAAGAACATTCTATACTCGTCGGTCGTTGGTATTTTAAAGTATTTTATGGTTTGTACAAGACCTGATATTGCTCATGTCGTGGGAATGGTGAGTCGTTATCTCTCAAATCCGGGTAAAGATCATTGGGATTCCATGAAGTGGGTGATGAGATATTTGTGTGGCTTGTCGGGTTTGAAGCTAACCTTAAGATGCAAGAAGCCTATGCCGGTTGGGTTTACGGATTCGGATCTAGTCAGAATCTTAGATGATCAAAAATAAACTTCAGGGTATATGGTGACTTTTGTCGGGGGAGTCATGGCTTGGAAATCAAAATTACAAAAGTGTGTTGTACTCTTTACTATCGAAGTCGAGTTTACACCCATCGTAGAAGCATCAAAAGAGTTGTTATGGTTGAGGAAATTTGTAATGGAACTTGGTGTGAAACAAGAAAAGTATGTCTTGTTTTGTGATAATCAAAGTGCCATTCACTTATTGAAGAATTCCTCCTTTCACTCTAGTTCGAAGCATATTAATGTTCATTATCATTGGATTCGTGATGCATTTGATTCCAAGTTGATAGAGCTTAAGAAAATTCACACCGATGACAATGGTTCAGATATTTTAGTGAAGGTGTTGCTTAAGGGAAAGTTTAAGTTTTGTCGAATGGAAACTGAATTAGTGTTGCCCTCCAAATAGTCAGTCGGGAGTTTGTTGTTTATCCCTTCTATTCGGAGTGGCCCAAATGGATGTGGGCTAGTGGCCACTATTGGGTCATCATGAGGAGCATCCACATTGGATCAAGAGCAATACACAAGTGAAAGAAACACCACATATTCACCAAAAACCTTAAGGTGATAGGGGTATGAGTCCTCTCACTTATAAAGTGTTCAACCTCCCCTTTATAATCAATGTGGGACTTTGAAGATCTTTAAACTTCTCTATCATTTTTGTCTCTATGTCATCATGTCCTCAAGAACCCTCAAATACTTTGAAGTTGTTTTACATTTTCTCCATGAGAAAGTTGTCTTTAGTGAAGAACTGAAGGAACAAGAGATTGATCTTACGAGAATTGTCTCCTTTCAAGATTTAGAAAACTACTTTAAACTACTTGATAGACCCGTTTGTTCCCCTCTTGTAAAAAAGTTTTGAATGAATACGTCCATTAAGAAAAAAAGGGCAAGATTCATATGTAATTTGGTCTGATGTTTTTGGTTTTCCAATCACCATTACTCCATAACTTATTGCTAAGGCAATAAAATGTGAAGATAATGGAATTTGTGTAAATCTATATCGCAATGATTCAATCTATTAGGTTCTTAGTCATATCTTCACTAATCTTGCAAACCTTGCTAATGTTTCCTACCTTCCACTCGTGGAAAATATCTCGCATCATTTTTTTGTGGCAAACTTTCGTTCAAGAGAAGAATATCAGGAAGTGCTCAATCTTGAAGACAAATAATTTTTGTATTTAATTCTACTTAAAATTAAAGTTAATATACCTCTTACCATCTTTAGCTATCTAAAGGATGAAATCATGGCCTCTCGCAAGGGCAAGATCTTCTTCATTCCTTTTGGAAGACTTCTATCTGAACTTCTTATTCGGAAAGGGATAGTTAAAAATATTCGGAAGGAGGGTTTAATTAATGTCCTTGAGACCATATACGGTTTAATGTTTGAGTTAGCTGAAACAGAAATTTAGATTGTTTGACTCGAAAAAAAATACTTGGCTTGATATTTTTGTTGATTCGTCATATTTCTTCTTGTACAATTTCCTTCTGTAATACTCCTTCCTCTTTATCAATGAATTTTTTTTCAGTTCATTGACCTTTATCCTTTTTCATTCAATCATTTAGTGTATTTTACATTCTTTTTGATTGATGACAAAGGGGGGAAAAGGAGTAGTGATTTTGATATATATTTGTTTTTCTAAATAGAACATATACATTTGAAATATTTTGTGGAAACTTGAATATGAATGCAAATTTGTATCTAACTAAAATATCCATGTTTGCTCTAAAGATATTATGTGTGCAGACATTCTGATATATCTTAACTGGAACAGACTCTATTTTATTTTGTTTGAATGGTACATATTATTATGATTAATATTTTATTATTCTCAGAGTGAGATCTCAAACCTCACTCTGATAGAATTGAAAATCTTAATAATGTTTAAACTAAGGGGGGGCTTGCAAACTTAACTGATGTTTTAAACTATTGTGTGTCTACTTGTGTTGATTAAACTAGGAAATATCATTTGATTAAAACTTTCTAGACTATTGAAATTTTCTTACTCTCAGGGGGAGCTTGCAAACCTAACTATGTAGTAGTCATGAAAAATTTCGATAATATTATCAGAGGGAGCTTGAAAACCTCACTCTCTTGAAGTTGAAAGTTTTAATAAGTTTTAAACTCAGGGGGGGCTTAAAAACCTAACTCTGGAGATCTTAACTATTGTGTGTTTATAAAATAAAAATTGTTCATCGAAATACATGGTATTGTCTTCATAAAAAATGGAGAGATTGTTGAAACAAGTTTAGTTCATCAACTAATCCTTGGAGTTTTGATGTTAACAAGTACACTTGTATGAAGAACAATTTTATTCTCTAATGATTATTCAATGTGCAGATCTAAAAGAAAGCAATTATGACTCTGAAGAAGTCAAGATTGAATGCACCAGAAGCTGAGCTAAGCACATGTTGAATCTGGAGATTAGCAGAATCTGAAGACCGGCAAAGTCAGAAGATTGGAGTTATCAAAAGCAAGAGAAATCGGATGAAAGAGAATGACTTTGAACTCTGAACAAGCTCCATCATAAATTATTTAAAGCCTTTGATTCAAAGGGACAACGTCTGAAAATAAGTTATTGAAGAAGAAGCAAATATATTCAAGCGTATGGGTTATCAATCCAATGCATCTACAAGAATCTTTCCAGAAGACATCTGAGATAGACTCTAACTCTCCACGACTCTGATATCTCAAAGCTATGAAGACTGACTCTAATCAAGCTTCATCATAACCTATCAGAAGCCTCTGACTTAAGAAGTTAAGTATGAAGAAAAACATAATGACTTTGACTTCTGATCAAACTTCATCTAATCCTATCAGAAGCCTCTAATTCATGAAGTTAGATATGGAGGGAGTTCTGTGTGAAAATATTATTAAAATACAAGATCATGTGACTCTAGTACAACTTCCTATCCACTACCCTACAAATCAGGATAAAGGATTATTCATGATATTGTTACCGCTTTCACACTTCCCATCATCTATCCTAGTGCTGCTACTGCCACTCTACTCATGGATTAGCTGATATCTCCAACAGATATGTGTTATGTGGATACTCAATCTCTCCTTCTCTAACGGATCTATTTTCTCTATATATTTAAAGAGAAAATTAGAAGATTTAAGAATATAGATATATGAAACTATGTAGACAACATATATGCAAGAGAATGAGAGACTCCAGAAGTGGAAAATGAAGCAATAAAAGAAGGTGATGCACGCAAAGAAAATATAGTAGTGGAGAAAGCTGAGAAGTAGAAAGAAAAATAATAAAGGTGCACACATAAAAGAAAATATGTGTGAAAATTAGAGTGAGCAATGAAGAAAAAATATATTGAAGAAAGTCAGCAGGACATTCAATGAAGATATATTTTGATGCGGATAAGTTGGCAACAAAGTAAAGAAGAAGGTCATTGTTGATACACAAAGTGAAATCCTACACAACTAAGGCAGTTGTAAAGAAGATAATAAGAGACAAGGCAATATCTTGAGCATGATTATCATCTAAAATACTTAGTCTTCATCAAAGAAATCAAAGTAAAGAATGCAAAGCAACTATCACAAAAGAAAGATGGGAAAACATATCAAAAAGAAAATTTGTGTAGAAGCTAATACAGAGGAAGAAGTTTGTCAATGCATACATTATTAATTTATTTCTATTGTGTAAAACTGAAATGTAAATTCGTGTATCTGCTTAACTAAGAAGCCTTCTTATAAACACAATTTTGTTTTAGCTAATTTTGGTTAATTTTCTCAAAAGACCGGGTTGGTCAACATTCTTGAGATGCCAATGACGATTTGTCATTAAGGTTGATTTCCTCAAGAGACCAGGTTGGTCAAAAAATTCTTGAGATGTCAATGACAGATTGTCATTGAGGATGATTTCCTCTAGAGACCAGGTTGGTCATAAGTCTTTAGATATCATTGACGGTTTATCATTGAGGTTGATTTCCTCAATAGACCAGTTTGGTCAAATTTCTTGAGATGTCAGTGGTGGTCTATCATTGAGTTTATCAAAGATCATTTGATTATTGGATTAAGTCCTTGTTGATAAGGCAAAATCACTCTGGTGGGTGGACTGGACTAACCTTGTTAATGATGAACTAGGATAATAATATTCGTGTCTTTTAATATTATGGCATTTTTGTGTTTGAGTATTGTTTTACAGTAGGGTGTTTGAAAAGATTTAATTTTAGAAACTCAATTCAACCCCCCCCCCCCCTTTTTCTCGTGTTTCATTGAACCTGTAGTCTCTGAGTGCCACCTCTCTGCAAAATTTGTATGTATGTCGTGGTTTATATTCATTGTTGTACCCCAAAATTTTCCCTCACGTTTTTCTCTCAAGACACTCTTTCAAGGCTTCTCAAATACCCAAGGCACTCAAGGGTTGACCAGTCAACTCACCTCCTGAGTCAAAGGCTCACAACTAGGGTTTGGAGTTTCTAAAAAAAAATTGGTTTGCAAAGGTCTCAAGTGGCTTCCATGTTCCTTCATAGGTCCTCAATAAGGTTCATGTCAAGTTTCAAGCCCTACATCACAAGTTTGCTCAGTCAATGGCTCAAATGTTTGAAAATTAACTATATTGGTCAAAAAGTCAATTGTGATCAACATACAGTCAAACTTTAAGATTTTTGGTCAACATCAACATTTTGAAGTGATATTCATCATTTTATCAAAGTTTGATCATGATTCCTCAAGAAAAGCTCTCGAATCATCAAAAGTCCAAAATTGCCAAATTAGGGTTTCCTTAGGAGAAGTCAACTGAACTTTGACCAGACATAAATTTCACATACTTCATCATATTTTCCCCAACCAAAACTCATTTTGAATAAAATTAAATTCTCTACAACTTTGCTTTTATTCCCAAGTCCAAAATATGCTTCATTTGGAAGATATGAGCTCAGACATTATAGGTCATTTTCAAAAGTCAATAAAAGACACTTTTTGTCAAGGCAACTTACATCAAGATAATATCTTCAAAAGCAAAAATTATCAACATAGAGATTGTATAGGACATCTTAGGATTTCCAAAAAGTCAAAGATCATCTTCAAAAGATTAAAATTGAGCAAGTTGTGTGTTGCACAAGTTGGGGAATTTTGAAGAAATTCATGAAGTGCAAATTGAGCAAAATTGCAATTTTGAACCAATGAGCCTACTTTTTGGACTTCAAACAGGTCCATAACATCTTAGAGGACCTCTAAGTCCATTTATACATGGCTTTGATGTTTATTTATGTTTATCTTAATTTTATTTTATTTAAAATAAGATAAATTAAATAAAATCATAAGAAAACATGGGCTAATGCATGAGGGCTTCATTTGTATCATTAAAGGGCCCAATAATTCATGCTAGCCCACCAGATAATTGTCTAGGTTCATGCAAAAACAGAATTGGAAAGAATTATTCAAATATGGCCAACTTTCAATATGTTGGATTTTTTATCTCATGGCCTTGAAAGCTTGATTCCTTGCCATATTGGTCTGCTCCTCTCACTACTCTATATAAAGCCTAACAATGCAAGTAAGAACACAGGCATAAGATGCTCAAAGAGTACATTACAAAATTCTCAAAAAAATTCCAAAGTTGTCAAAATTCGTAGTTGTGCTTCCAGCCATCATCAGTCCAAACTAAGGGCATAAACCATTCCCAGAGAGTCAAAGGAGTCGTTTCCAGCCCTTACACGAGTTTGAGACAAGCCAGAACTCAATATCTCGATCTCACTGATTGGTAAAAAAATTCTCAATCGAATCTCTAAATTTATGCATTGTCAATCAATTTTGTTTACATAGATTACTTAATATGATTATTTAGAATATATTTGACGCATTGCTTTTGAGGTTTGACGCATGGATAGAAAAATGCCATTGTTAGGGCATGCAATTCAGTTTGGTTAGTACCTCGTGATATAGTTATTTTCAGACTAAACTAACACCATATTTGAACTTGTGACATGGGATTTAGGGGGGGTAGGTCCAAGGATTCGAGCTGTTGTTTCTATTTTGCAGGTTTTCATTTTTTTACTGATTGGAGAAGATGACTGGAGTTTGACTCTGGCGTCTTTGACTTGCACTGACTCCGTCCAAAGGCATGCGTGTCAAAACCCAGCTAATTAATTTGTTTGTTCAAAACAATAGGGCCCACTGGGCGTGCGCGTGTCTGATGAGCTGGCATTGGCTGGCATCTGCTTTTATATTAATATTGTTTTATTGTATATAACGAATGAACTGATTGGCCCAGTGGTAGAGACAAAGTGCGTAAGGAACTTTCATGTGCAAGGGAAGGGGTTCGATCCCTGCCTCTTGCATTTTATTTTTTCTAACGTTTTCTTATAGATTCAATGCAATGCTTCTCAGCATGCCTACCATACGCCTTCAACTTTCAGTCACTAGATCATCACAGGGCTATATCTAACGCCCCTGGAGCATCCTCCCGTGGTGGATCTCCTAAAGCTTCCCTCACTGGATCTAGCATTGGTATATTGGGCCTGGATCCAGTTTTGCAATTTAACCCCCCCCCCCTTTTTTTGCTACTTCAACACAGGCTTATTCCATTATTTTATTTTATTCATTTTAATTAACTTAATTTTTTTTAAAAAAAATCATTTTTTTTATTTTTTAATCATAAAAATCATAAAATCACAAAAATATATTAGATTTAGGATTTTTGTTCCTTTTTAATTAAGTTAATTTTGATTTACATATTTTTAATCACTTTATTTTTTTCAATTAATCAATTAGAATTAGGTTTCTATTAACTTAATTATCATTTTTTCTAAATAAAAACAACAACAAAATATTTCTTTAATCACTTAGAAATTTTTTAGGGGTTTTAGATTTTACCTATTTTCCACACTCTGCTTATTTACTTATTTTCGCATTTTCATATTATTGTAACTGCCAAAAGGATGTAATAGTTTAACTATGACCTTTTATCTTTTATTTCCTCCATTTTGGTTTGTAATTTCCCCTATCCCAAAGCGACTTAAAAGTGTAGTTTTTTTCCGCACTTTATTTTCCATATGTATATATTTAACTGTTAGATGTATGCTTAATAGGCTTGTATGGAAAGACTAAAAACAAACGCTAGAAAACATAACATTCAAAGACAAATAATTGAAACACAACACACTCGCACGCGCACACCTCTAAGATACCTCCACTTGTTGCCTTCAGAACAAAACAGTCATGTCCCTCGAACGTGGGACACTTTAGCAAAGACCCTCGGTTAAAAAGATCGTAGTCCCTCGATGACCTTTCGGCGCTGCCTTCGGTATACGATATAGTCCCTTACGATAAAAATTGCTAAAGTGCCATGCGAGTTGCCTCCGTGATTGTACGATGACCCGCGCTTGTCCCTCAAAACATCCAATGATAGGGCTACCTACTAACTAATGGTAGGATAGCACTATCCAAATAAAAGAGGAAAAGAACAAAGATCTTTCGAGTAGGTAGACAGTTCGTAGTTGCTTGCTCACAAAACAAAACAAAATTTCTCACAGATACACTCTCTTTTTCTAAATGTTTTCAAAAGCAAAAACACTTTTTATACGTTCTCACGAGAAACATTACAAAGTTCGCCGAACTAAGACGTCTTTTCGAAATATCTTCAAAATACACTTGCACAAAAAAGTATTTTCAAAGCGAGCTAGAAACTAAGAGCTTGTAGATAACTACGGGTGGAAAGGATGCTAATACCTTCCCTTTTCCATAACCTTCCCCCCAAACTCAAAAATCTTTAAAAAGTTCTTTCCTGTTCTTTTCACCCTCTCCTTTGTTGGATAAAAGAAAAGTCGGTGGCGACTCTTGCTAATCGGAACATTTGCGATAAAATGCAAAACCAGTAAAGTCAGTTCTCCCACAGTATTACAGAAATGGCGACTCTGTTAGGGATGGTCTAAAAAAAGTGGGGTTACCTTAGAGATAGTTCACATTTAAATGCTTAACTTGTTTGATTTGCTTGCTTTACATTTTGGGTTATGTTTGGGTATTCTTGTATAGATCCTATACCCGGATCTGGGGCACATTAGGTAAGTAGCAATAGATCGTAGGGACTGTGTGGCGTAATAACGACATGGTTGAAGCGGTGGCTATGTTAGTGTGACACATTTATTGGTACTGGTAACCCTTGAGTCCAGTCAAGGAGAATACAGGGTCGTTGTGTGGTGTCATAAAGCATTAACTAACTGTAGAACCTTAGTTGAACAACTTGGCCATTGGAAAGTAGTGAGATAGCCAACTTTGGTGCAAGACTAAAGTTGGTTAGTACTCGATGCTACACTCATTGAGGTCGGACTTTTGGGATATTTCGATCGCTAATAAAGAAGATTGAGCTGAAACAATGCCCGAGAGAAAGATTGGTGATATTGAGATCCTTTAGAACCCGGATACTTTCTTTAGAATAGGTCGAGCCAACTAAAATTCAAGAGGGTACTTACCTATAAACTCCATGCAAGCTTTAACCCAAGGCCTTGTGTGTTTTGTTTGTGTGTGATTAAATTGTTCGAACATAACACCATGCATCATAACATTTATACCATTTCAAGGACCAGGGAAGTTATCTTTGTTCTATTTTGAAGACTATGGCTTCCGCCCGCAGAAATACCATCTTAATCAACCTCAAAAGGGTGACTTTTCAACTCAAAGAGTTAGCTTCAAGGGTTTTTGAAAATGCTTCATTCACTAAAAGATATGGTTAACTTCTCAATCTGGTTACCTCAAGCCTCGAAGAAGACATGATAAGGGTGCTCTTTCAGTTCATTGATCTTGTACATCATTGTTTCACTTTCCCTGATTATCAATTGGTGCCTACAATGGAAGAATTCTCTCAACTACTAGGAGTGTCTGTTCTTAATCAAATACCCTTCACAGTTTTATAGGAAACTCCAAGACCCGAAGTTATTGCCAAGGCCTTACATCTGAAGAGTTCTGGCATTATAAATAATTGGGAGACAAGAAATAGGGTCAAAGGCTTTTTGGCTAAATTCCTAATGGATAAGGCTCAACTATTTTGGGATACTTTGGATTTACAAGCTTTTGAGGAGATCTTGGCTCTTCTAATCTATGGGTTGGTGCTTTTTCCTAACCCTGACCAACTCATAGATGTGAATGCTGTGAAAATTTTCCTTGCTCGTAACCCTGTGCCTACATTGCTTGGAGACATTTTGCATTCTCTTCATACTCACACCATGAAGAAGCGAGGGACTCTTATGTGTTGCTTGCCTTTGTTGTCTGTGATATGGTGGCAGAACCGACTGTTTAATACTGGTTTGTGTTTTTCTTTTTTTGTTTGCAAAATGCCGCGGTAAGCAAGAGTCGCCACCGACTTTTATTTCATCCAATCTTGGAAAGGAAAAAAGTACAGAAAAAATCATTTTTCGAGATACTCTGAGTACGGGGGGTAGATTATAGAAAGGGAAGGTGTTAGCACCCTTTCTATCCATTGTTTTCCATGGGCTCTTAGGTACTTGCTCATCTTTCTAAAATTGCTTGTGTATGTGTGCTCTGTTTTGAAAAGTTTTACTTCATGATAACCCTTGTATCAGTCATCAAAGGTGTGACGGAGTTGTTTTGAAAATTTGTTTGAAAGGTGTAAGTGTGAAAAGTTTTGATTTGAGCAAGTACCTACTAGCATCTACCTACTCGAAAAGAGATCGTTTCTATTCATGTTTCCTTTAGACAGCGCCATCCTACTATTGAGAAATAGGTAGCACCGTCGTTGGAATTTGTAAGGGTCAATTCTAAAGGGACGTACGATCACTAAAGCAATGTTAGGATACCTTAGTAGTAACCCTAGAGTCTTAAGATCTTATTCGAGGCAATATTTTCGAGGCAACATTTCAGAGGCAACATTTCCGGGGCAACTTTGATCTTTTTAGACTGGAGGGCAACCACTAAGACACATATGCTTAATGATCATTTACCGAAGGCAAACGAAGTGAGAGTATACTCTAAGAGTGAATATATGTGAGTGATTGATTTCAGTTATTTAATCTTTGCACATTAGGGTTTTCTAACTGAGTTAATTTGTGATGCATTCTTGCCATACAATCCTATTAGCATACATCTAGACAGTTAAGTATTTGCGGGAATTAAAAATGCGAGAAAATAAATCTATGCTATTACAAGGCTTCGGGGAGGGGGATTAATTACATAGCCAAAAAAACCCGGGGATTTAACAATAAATAAAACCCTAAATTAACTATTACAAACCATGAACAGTTACAAAAATATTGGGAAAATAATCAACAAGCGCGCGGTGAATTTAATGTGAAGATGATTAGGGTTTTGACCTTTTGACTAATCCTACTTGCGATTGATTAAAAAAAAAAATTTGTCATGTTTTTTTGTTATTTGAGAAAATAGTGAATAATTGAATTAAAAAGAAAATCCTAAGTTCTAATTAATTTTAAATTAAGACGAATAAATTAATTCATTCTAAAAACCTATTTTTGTGTTTTGGTTTATTTGAGAAAAACAAAAGAATTAAATCAAGAACTTAACCAATGTTCTATTTGATTTTATTTGTGAAAATAAATTAAAATTTCCCTAAGTTAAACTAAATTAAGTTAATTTTGATAATAAAAAAAACTAATTCTAATTTTTTATGAAGTCTTGATTTTATGATTTTATTAAAAAAATGAATAATTTGTTAATAAGAATGATTAAAAGAAATATTAAAAGAATTAAAATAAGAAAGAAAAAATAGAAGTGGGCCTGATAGCATTTAGCAATTCTGGGGGTTTGAGGCTGAATTTTCTGGGCCCAACAAGGCTAAGGCCTGTTTGACTACGCCTGATCCAGTGCGTGTGTTGACTTGAGGTATATGGTGATCCTTCAATGATGGCACGTTGGATCTTGGCTGGAGATGCATTTGATGGCCAGATCATTGAGTTGCATGGTGGATGTTTGGACATGTGGGTTACAGGATCTGTTGTTAAATGTCAAGAAAATGATAAAATGCTGGGACCTGGGATCGAAACCAGGTCCTCACACTCAACACCAACACGCCTTACCATCTGTGTCACCTGCTTCATTTGTTAATATAACAAGAATAATAGATAATATATAAAACACGATGGTTAACTGAAAAAACGCGCGGAATTCAAACCAACCAACCAATGATTGCCACGCCTCATCTTCTTCCCCAGACTGTCGTTTTAGACTATGGCACTTTTACCTACGGACATCTTGTTGTAACTACAGACCTGTGACATTCAAAAATCCTATACAAGCAATATAAATGAAAGGTAAGGGTACCAATCAACTCATCTCATCCTCACGAGCAACATGGTACCAGAATCCAGGCCTAATTTTGCCTATACTGAAAACCCCTAAAACGAGCCAAGGAACCCTAACAATGGCCTATCGTGATTCCTACTCTGTAAATGCAATTAAGTGGTACCAATAGCTTGCAAACTAAATGATGAACAAGAATATATAATTAAAACATGCTTATGATGAGTAAATCAATGAAATCGAAATCAAGTTTTTAGGAAAACCGTGGTGCCTGTAGCTTACGATTCCGGACGTGAAAATGCTTGCAATTGATTGAGATCCCTTCTTGAGATGTCCAGGAGTCTATTGGTAACCTTAGAATGGCTTGAATCACTCTCTAAGTCCAAGAACGATCCCCCACTATATTGCAAATTTTTTAGTTTTCTTTTGGTGTTTTCGTGATTGCTAACCTTGTTCTTTTGATCTGCCAAGCTTTCTTATATAACCTAGAGTTGATTAGGTTAACAAAATTGGATCCAATCTTTAGAATTCATGAGTGGAAGATTTGATTTTTAAGCCATATTTCATGCCAATCATGCTCTTTTTGTACCAATTTCCATTGATTCGAATTGATCTTGCAAGCTCAGCATATCTTGGTTGCTAACCTGTCAAAAAAACAATTCAAATCATATCTTTGATAATTTTCATCATTTATTTGATTTAATTCCCTTTTTAATTAATAAAAAATCAAAATAAATTGAAAAATGAATAAAATAATTTGTGGATAAGTATTTGAGTCTTGAACCACATTATAATTGATGTTCAAGCATAAACAGTTGTGCCCATTTAGCAAAAGATGCAAATTTGATCACATTTGACTTTTGGCAATTTTACAAAAATGGTCAACTTGGCCAATGCATAACTCTCTCAATTTTGACCCTAGAGAGGTGTCCTTGGACTTTTTAGAAAGCTTAGGTTGTCCTCTAAGCAACCCTTTTTGTCTCATCTCAATTGAGTCTTCCATGTTCATGTATGAAGCTTTGACCCAAAAGGTGTTTTTGTTGACTTTTCAAAATGACCTATAATGTCAAAATTTATATCTTTTTGTGAGTGCATATTCTGAACTTGAGATATGAAGATGAACTGTAGGGAATTACATCCTCTTCAAAATGAGATTTGGATGGGTCATTTCTGATATAGTATGAGAAAGTTATGCTTGGTCAAAGTTGAGTTGACTTTTCCTACAAAACCCTAATTTAGCAACTTTTGGGTTTTGATAAATTGTGAGCAATCCTTGAGGAATAATGATCAACCCTTGATCCAATGATGAAAAACACTTCAAAATAAGGATGTTGACCAAAAATCTTGAAGTTTGACTGTATGTGAGCCATAGTTGACTTTTGACCTAACACAGTCGATTTTCAGGCATTTGAGCAATTGACTGAGCAAACTTCTTCTACAAGGCTTAAAACTTGACATGGATGATCTTGAGGACATATTAGGACAATGGTGATTATTTTAGTCCTTTGTGGTTTACACATCTTGATGAAGATGGAAACCCTAATTTGAGGTAGACTGCCTTAGGAGAGAGTTTGTCTGGTCACCTCTTGAACTTCCTTGAGCAATTTAGGGACCTCACTTGCCATGTGTTGAGAAATATGGGAGGGAAATTTTTGGGGTACAACAGCTGCCCCTGTTCAATCTTCTTAAACCTGAGGATGTAGATTGGTTGCTCTGCAATTCGTGATCTGAAGGTGGAAGATGATTGAACACTAGAGTGCCCAGAAATTTGCACTTGCATGAAGTGATACTCGATTTGTGATATCGGGAATGGGCTTACAGATGCCATTCAGAAGTTTCTAAAGAATTGTCGGAGATGGGCTTAAAGATGCCATCCGAAGAGGTGTCAATCGCATAAGATATTCCTTTGTGAGAACCCGTATACCTGTTGTTGAGGAGGACTTCGTTGGGGAATGCTGGTCTCTGTCTTGGGAGAAATAGATTTTTAGGAGCTTCAGTTGTCCGTTACTCTACTGGGGAATAACTCCGGTTTGGGGAGCGGAAGTTAACTGCGTGTCTGGTCGGGGTATATGCTGCACCGTGACTTTTTGGGGAAATATGAAATCAATTGTGTTTGATCGGGTCCCGGTTTTATAGTGTTATGGACTGCTGTCTGGGGATAAGAAAGGAAGAACCCGGATAGTAAGGTTATGAGAAGGAACCTGGATAGTAGGGTTACTTCAAGATGAAATCCTGGATAGTAGGGCTATGAGAAGGAACCTGGATAGTAGGGTTACTTCGAGATGAAAGCCTGGATAGTAGGGTTGTGAGAAGGAACCTGGATAGTAGGGTTGCTTCGAGATGAAAGCCTGGGTAGTAGGGTTGTGAGAAGGAACCTGAATAGTAGGGTTACTTCGAGATGAAAGCCTAGATAGTAGGGTTGTGAGAAGGAACCTGGATAGTAGGGTTGCTTCAAGATGAAAGCCTGGGTAGTAGGGCTATGAGAAGGAACCTGGATAGTAGGGTTGCTTCGAGCTGAGAGCCTGGATAGGGTTGCTTTTGTTGCATCGATGATTACTCTGTCTAGCTTCGAGTGTTGATTATGGACCTGCTGGAAATTGTTGATAATAACTGCCTTTCCTGAAAGAAATACAGGGTTAGTTATGTGTGATGCATGAGATGCATTGTGATGAGGTTCTCAAAATAACTGAGATTATGTCATATGTAATGTATGCACATGTCATGATGTATGAATATGAAACGCTGACATAATAATCTGAGTCCGGGAAAATAAATCCCTAACTGCTGTAAAAACCCATAGTTCCTCTACTTCTGTTGGGGATGGTGAACAAAGATGCCTATGTTGGGGATTTACCCCTTGTTTACGGATATTCTGCCGAGGAGAGACTCTACTTGAGAATAACTCTTTTGGAGAGGAGATACTCTGTTGATAGATCTGCTGACCTGGAGAAATAAACTCAGATGGGGATGAACTTCTGTTGCTGGTGATAATGAATTCTGTTGGAGATTGAATTTCTGCTGGTGAGAGAAATAAACTCTGCTTGGGAAAAAAAGTTACTGACTCACTCGCGATTGTGAACCTCGGCTAGGGAGAGTTATGTCATGTTTGGGAAAGCTAACATCACTGTCTTTGGATACTTTTTACTCTGTGGGGAGTGTATGTACCACTACTCATGGTTGAAGCTGGCTATATCCCAATACCTGATGGGCAGAGTAAATGTAAGGTTTGGGCACTTCTTGTTTTCCCTGTTTCTGGAATTACGAGTAATCGTCTTTTGTTTCTTATGTAAATATTTATGAACAGCCATTATTTTCAAATGCATATATCAAAAATGAATCATTGGACGTTCTTGCAAAACAAAATAGAAAAAGAAAAGCAAAATTGAAATTTCTTGTGAAAATGAATTGTATTGATTTTTGAATTGGCCTGTAATAGGCGTTTTGTACAAAGAGGTTGACGTCCTAGTAAGAGAACGCCGCTGAAAGAAATAAATTATACAACATGTGTAAAAGGAAGAAAAACAGCTATGTGAAACGACCCTGTTGGGTTCCAACTCTGCTATTGCCTTTATATCTTCAAGCGTCTCATCACTTTGCTACTTGGCCGAAGGTTGATCAGATTGTTTGGCGCCGTCTGAGCTCGATAGCTGATACCGAAGTCTGGTTGCTAGACGATCCAATGAGACATAGTGTTATGCTTCGATTCCTAATTTTTTCCTGGACCACCCTTTCGGGTTTTCAGTCCACAGGGATACCCTTTTTTGCCCAAGTCGCCTTTTCAGGTTTTCGACTTGCCGGGTGTACAGTTTTTTTTCATTTTTATCCCTTACTTTTGCCTGAACCCTTTTGGTTCGTCGGGAAGCCCTTATTTTTTCCTAGGCCAGTCAACCTAGCGGGTCTTTTGATTATGTGTAGTATCTTTTCACTATGTCTGCATTGACGGGGTGAGGAAGGTCGTCACCATCCATGGTAGTTAGAATCATAGCTCCTCCCGAGAAAATGTTCTTAACCACAAATGGCCCTTCGTATGTGGGGGTCCATTTGCCCCTGGGATCACCTTGTGGTAGTATGATGCGTTTGATCATTAGATCCCTGACTTGATATTCTTGACGTCTAACTTTCTTGTTAAAAGCCTTGATCATTCGCTTTTGATATGTCTGACCATGACAGATAGCAGTTAGTCTCTTTTCATCGATTAGATTCAGCTGATCAAGTCGGGTTTGGATCCAGTCGTCTTCGTTCAAACCTGCATCCTTCATAATCCTGAGAGAGGGTATCTGGACTTCGATGGGTAGGACTTCCTCCATGCCATACACCAAAGAGTATGGTGTTTCCCCCGTCGATGTCCGTGCTGAGGTACGATACCCATGAAGAGCGAATGCTAACATCTCGTGCCAGTCTTTGTATGTCACCGTCATCTTCTGCACAATCTTTTTGATGTTCTTGTTAGCTGCTTCAACAGCCCCATTCATCTTCGGCCGGTAGGGAGAAGAATTATGGTGTTGAATCTTGAACTGTTTGCAGAGCTCGATGATCATTGTGTTATTGAGATTTGTACCATTGTCCGTAATAATCCTCTCGGGTACACCATATCAACAGATCAGATTGTGTCGGATAAACCGCGCCACGATGTTCTTGGTTACTGTAGCAAAGGAAGCTGCCTCAACCCACTTCATAAAGTAATCAATGGCTACCAGAATGAAGCGATGCCCGTTAGACGCAGTAGGTCTAATCTCGCCGATCATGTCGATGCCCCACATTGCAAAGGGCCAAGGAGCTGTCAAAACATTCAGGGGAACCGGAGGTACATGCACCTTATCCGCATAGACTTGACATTTATGACAGGTTCGAGAATGCTGATAACAATCGGCTTCCATAGTGGACCAGTAGTATCCAGCCTGTAGGATTTTCTTCGCCATGGTGTGTCCACTAGAATGAGTTCCGAAAGTGCCTTCATGTAACTCTGCCATGATCCTTTCTGCCTCGCTCTTGTCTATGCACCGCAGTAAGGTTGAATCATGGTTACGCTTATAGAGGATACCATTACTGATGAAGAACTTCGCAGCGAACCTTCTTAGAAACTTCTTATCATTAACAGATGCCCCCTCGGGGTATTCTTGAGCCTTAAGATACCTCTTTACCTCATGAAACTAGGGTTTATCTGCTACCTCTTCAGTCTCAATGTCACGGTAATGTGCGGGTTCATCTAACCTCTCAATGGTAATTTGGGGAGCTTCATTGTCCCACCTGACTTTGAACATAGAAGACATGGTGGCCAGCGCGTCCGCCAACTGGTTCTCTTCTCGTGGGAAATGTTCAAAAGTTATCTCCTCAAAGTGTGGGAGAAATGTCAGCATATATTCTCGGTAAGGAATTAGATTCGGGTGCTTCGTATCCTACTAGCCTTTGATCTGACTTATCACCATAGCGGAATCTTCGAATACACTCAAGAACTTAACCCTCAGGTCAATAACAGCTCGAAGACCCATGATACACGCTTCATACTCCGCCATATTGTTGGTGCAGTTAAAACATAATCGAGCGGTGAACGGATTATGACAGCCCTCAGGAGATATAATTACAGCGCCAATGTCGTTACCTAATGCGTTCGAGGCTCCATCAAAATACATAGACCATCGGGATCCCTCCTCGGGTCCTTCATCCGGTCCAGGTTCTTCGCAATTGGTTACCAACATGATATTCTCATCCGAGAACTCAAAATTCATGGACTAGTAGTCATCCACGGCCTGATGCACCAAATGATCCGCCAATACACTCCCCTTGATTGCTTTTTGGGTTGTGTATTGGATGTCGTACTCGGTTAAGATCATCTTCCATCTTGCTATTCTTCCGGAAAGAGCGGGCGTCTCAAAAATATACTTGATCAGATCCATCTTTGATATCAACAAAGTGGTGTGAGTCAGCATATACTGTCTCAGTCGGCGAGCAGCCCATGCCAAAGCGCAGCAAGTTTTCTCGAGCAATGAGTATCGGGTCTCACAGTCGGTAAACTTTTTGCTAAGGTAGTAAATTGCATGATCTTTTCGACCAGACTCGTCATACTGCCCCAGCACACACCCCATTGAATTGTCTAGCACTGTCAAATATGATATTAAAGGTCTTCCTTCAATTGGAGGCATCAAAATTTGTGGTTCTTGAAGGTATTCCTTGACTCCTTCAAAAGCGGTCTGGCATTCATCATTCCACTTTACCACTTTATTTTTCTTCAATAACTTGAAGATTGGCTCACAAGTAGCAGCCAGATGTGAAATGAACCTGGCGATGTAATTCAGACGTCCTAAGAAACCTCTAACTTCCTTCTCTGTGTGGGGAGCCGACATCTCTTATATGGCATTTACCTTTGCAGGGTCCACCTGAATACCTTTGTCACTGACAACAAAACCCATAAGCTTACCAGACCTTACCCCGAAGGCACACTTGTTCGGATTCAACCTCAGCTTGTACGTCTTCAACCGGTCAAATAGTTTCTGGAGATGATCAAGGTGCTCTTCCTCTGTCTGGGACCTGGCTATCATGTCATCAACATAAACCTCGATCTCATGGTGAATCATATCGTGGAACAAAGCGACCATGGCGTGCTGATAAGGTGCCCCAGCATTCTTCAACCCAAAAGGCATTACCTTGTAACAGAAGACGCCCCACTATGTAACGAAGGTTGTCTTCTCCATGTCCTCAGGAGCCATCCTGATCTGGTTGTAACCAGAAAAACCATCCATGAAGAAGAAGATCTTGTGCTACGCGGTGTTGTCGACTAGAACATCAATGTGAGGAAGTGGGAGGTCATCCTTGGGGCTTGCCCTGTTCAGATCTATGTAGTCCACACACATCCGTACCTTACCGTCCTTCTTAGGTACCGGAACGACATTGGCAACCCACTGCAGATAAGAAGTGACAGCTAAGAATCCCGCGTCGAACTATTTCATGACCTCTGCCTTGATTTTCTCTGACATTTCAGGGCGCATACGGCAGACCTTCTGCTTTACCGGAGGGCAGTCTTCATTAGTCGACAGGTGATGTACCATAATATCAGTGTCCAAACCAGGCATGTCTTCATAGGACCAGGCGAAGATCCTAACATAGTCGTGTAGCATCTGTATTAACCGTTGTTTGACACCAGGCTCCAGATTCGCACCTATTTTAACCTCTTTCCTGTCTTCCTCTGTACCCAAATTCACTGACTCAACTGGCTCTTCATGGGGTTGTATGGCCCTTTCCTCCTGCTGTAATAGTCTAGCAAGTTCTCCAGGCACCTCACAATCATCCTCACCTTCGTCCTCGGCTTGGTTGATCGGATTTTTGAAGTCATAACTGGCAGTAGCAGAGATGTTATCCATGGGATCCAAAGTGGATATGGATCTGCAGTATGATATGTGAGTGTGTGTAAGAGAATAACTGTTTTGATAAAATGGGAGACAGAAAAGAAAAACAAGGAGCGCAAAATTTGTAACGCAAGAAACGTCCAATGCTTTATTAATGATATATGAAATGACAAATAATAAGCCCTCACAAGCAAAGCCAAGGTGCCTCGGGCAAGGCACCGGGCCATAAAGTTTCAAACTATTTATTACAAATCTTAAAACAAAAGTCAATTACTGCGGAATAAAAGAAACAGGTATGAAGTCCCTAGTCGTCCAGTTATTCAGTCCACCGTTGCTTGTTGGGTAGATCTAGTTGTCAATGTCTGAATCTTCTTCACTGTCCTCAATTGCATTAACTCCCTGATTGTTGATGTGTAGAGGAGGTCTTCCAATTCATGCGCGCCTAACAGCCCTTTGAGCCCCTGTAGTAAAGCCAAACCAAATTTGTCAGTTTTGTGAGTGAAATCAGGGAGCCGACCCCAATTGGTACACCCACCTTCTTCAACTACGGCCCTGGCGTCCTTGACAGAAGTCATCTTTAGCGGAGGTTTGTTGGTAGTAACTTCAGTTGACGCCAAAGTCTGAGGGACCTCTTCAAAATTCTGACAAGGAGTTTCTATGAACTCCCCGTCCATCTCTACATAGCAGAAGGAATTGAGATGACTCACCGTATACTCTTCTTCACCTTGCACTGTGACAATCTTCCCCTTCACCGGGTACTTCAGCATTTGATGGAGTGTGGAAGTAACTGCCCCAGCCCTATGGATCCACGGATGACCTAGCAAGCAAGAATACGATGGCCTAATATCCATTACGTAGAAGGTGGACCCAAAGGTCTGAGAACCCACTTTGACAGGGATGTCCACCTCCCCATGCACCAGTCTCTTTGATCCGTCAAAATCCCTTACCACAATGTTACTCGGCTTTAAAGTCAAACCCTCACAATCCAAATGGTTCAATGCTTTCTTCGGCAGAACATTCAGCAAAGACCCGGTATCTACCAGCACATGAGCCATAGTGGTGCCCCTACATTCAATCGAGACATGTAGAGCATCATTATGATTCCTTCCCTTAGGGGTCAGATCTGCATCTGAAAAACCTAGCCCATTGTCAGCAGTCAGGCTGGCCACACAATCTTTGAACTGATCTGCTGAAGTTTCCTGAGGCACATGCGCAGTTTTGAGAAATGCAATCAAAGCCTTCGCATGGGCCTCAGAACACAATAGCAGAGACAACATGGAGATCTTTGACGAGGTCTGCCCCAGCTGTTCGACCACATTGTAGTCTCTTTTCTTGATGATTTTCAGTATTTCCTCTATTTCTTGTTTAGAGGCTTCCACAACAATTTTTCTAGGCGCCTCCGTCTGGGCAGGCTCACCTATAATTTCTTTTCCCCGAGTCCCAGATGGCTCGGCGACAGGGGTGATAACTAGAGTAAGCACAGGAACAGTAGTTGATGTACTAGCGGTAACAGCAGATGGAATGACAATAGGTTTGTTGACAGTCTTGGGGAAATCTCGGGAGAGAAGACCCTTCCGCTTCAGGTAACCTTACTAGCCCCGACAATATTACTGACATCAGTATCAGCGTCTTCATTCTTCAGATCTTTCTTAATGCCATGATAGTACACATCAGCACCATAATGCCATGGGACAGCCTTGTCTGAAGTGTACGGGATGGGACCAGGAACAATGATTATTAGCGGAGCAATTCTTTGAACAGGTGTAATCCTAATAGGTCTTCTCGAGGAAACCTTGGAAGGATTGGCGGAAATGGTTATAATGGCAACATCTTCATTTGGAACAACAGGAATCATAGTCTTCTCAAACAAAATTTCCTTATTATCCATCAGGCGCTGAACACCTGACTTCAACAAACGGCAACCAGAAGGTAAAATCGAACACATGTTGCAACCTTCACCACAACCCGAAAATAAACTGGCCAACAACAAATTCTCCTTAACAGTCATAAGAGGAGTAGAAATTTCTTCAACAGAGGTCACAAACAAATCAGTGTCAATAGCATTAACTCCACGACCATGTTTGGACATGGGAGCAGTTATAACATTCGGCTTCTTTGGAGCATCAAACTCTATCTCCTTGGCTTCAAGCAAATCTTGTACTTTGTTTCTTAGAGCCCAACAATCATTTGTATCATGGCCAGGACTCTCTGAATGGTAGGCGCACCACGCGTTAGGATTGTATCTGGGAGAGGTAGTATTTGGATTCTTGGGAGCCTCTCTCAAGGTCGCCAAGTTGGATCTCAGCAGGTGAGGTAACACTTCAGCCAATGTCATGCTAATGCGGGTAAACTGCCGCTGTGGTCTTTCCACCCTTTGTTGGTTGTTACATTGTGGAGCAACTGCGGGTCTTGGTATCACTACAGCATTTACTGTTTGACGGTGTTCATATCTGCTTTGGCCCCTCGGGCTATAGAGCGCACTGGCTTCTTTCTTACCAGTAAAAGGTTTCTTTACCGAACTCGAAGAGGCATCCTTCTGTATTTTACCACTCCGAATTCCAGCTTCTACTCTTTCTCCATTTAAAATCAACTCAGTGAAACCAGATGACGAGATGTCAATTAAGTGATTGAAAAATGGACCAGATAGCGTCCCTAGAAACATGCCAACCAACTCCCTATCAGACAACAGGGGTTGGACTCTTCCAGCCAAGTCTCTCCATTTTTTAGCATAATATTTGAAACCTTCACCTGCATCCATGGACATACTCTGGAGATGAGTACGAGTGAGAGCAAGGTCGGCATTGTACTGATACTACTTGTAGAAAGCAGCAGCAAGATCATCCCAGTTTTGGACAATTGCTCCCTCTAACTGGAAGAACCATTCAAGCTGAGTCCCTGACAGACTATCTTGAAAGAAGTGCACCCACAAATTTCTATCAGCGGTGTGGGGTTGGATCTTCCTGACATAAGAGCGGAGATGGAGTTTTGGGCAAGACACCCCATCATACTTGGCGAAAACCAGAGCTTTGAACTTCTGAGGAATGAACACTCTAGATACCAGTCCCAGTTCTCTGAAATCCAAACCAGGTATCTTCTGAATTTCCATAGCACTCAGACGATCTTCTAGCTGCTTGTATCTATCCTCAGCAGGAGGATATTACTCATCATCAAAATCAGTATCATTATCAGAGACTGCATGACTAGGGTCCTTTTCCCCTTCTTGGTTCTCCCCGTCTTCGGATGAAGAGGTCAGATCAGTTTGATGCTTCAAACTTTCTCCAAACCTTCTGCCCATATTCAGAATACCGACCTTCTTCTTCTCTTTCAGAATGAGGGCTTTCAGATCCTCTTGCCCCTTTGCCATACTGATGAACATCTACTGGAACTGGGAGTTTTGTGCCTGAAGATCTTTGATAACTTGATCGGAAGACATTTCTGCTGAAATAAACAACGGAGAAGATGAGAAACATGTACTGGCACCTGTAATGATGTGTATGATAATGGGATGCGCATGTAATGATTTCAAAGACTTTGGGAGATTTAAATTTGCAAACCAAAATAAATAAAACTTTA
This sequence comes from Vicia faba, assembly GCA_948472305.1. Lineage (NCBI taxonomy): Eukaryota > Viridiplantae > Streptophyta > Magnoliopsida > Fabales > Fabaceae > Vicia > Vicia faba. The sequence goes on along the minus strand of OX451741.1, from coordinate 1,441,647,251 downwards.
TTAGCTCAAATTTGAAAGGTTCAACATGCCTTTAAGGCGTTACAAATAAGTAAATAAAACAAATCTAAAACTAGAAAAGAAAAATCAAAAGTCCCATGGACGCTTTCTCTTTGTGTTGATGTAATCATTGAGCACTCTTTCTTCCTTTAGCTGCCTGGTGAGCTTTAAAACCTTCCTCTCTTGCTCATGGAACTGCTCCCGGTAAGTATCCCGCTCATTCTTCAGCTGAATCCAAGACCTCTGTAACTCCCCAAGATTAGTGGGCATGTAAGGATAGAGAACTATGTAAGGAATTCCGTCTTCAGTAGTGGGTTCCATAATCACTGGTAATACTGCCGCATAGGGCATCATGAGCTTCTGGGCACGAGCTCGTACCCATTGGAGGTAAGGCTGCATAGGAAGGGAAGTCTTTGGTCCCAACTCCTGGGGGTCAGATTTGTTTACCATGCCCCAAGCTCGTATGAACCTCCGGCGATGCCCCTTAACATCATCTTCATAGTCGAATACAATGTCCTTGAGAAGTAAATGATGGGGACCATCCTTTCGAGCACGACCAAATTGTCGCAAAGCTAGACAAGGATTGTAAGTTATACCCCCACTGATACCAAGTAATGGGACATTAGGGTACCCCCCACAGCGGTCAATAACAACAGTGTCTTCCATAGCTCGGGAACACCAAAGAATATCCATATGAGCGAGTGACATTATTCTGTGTGACCAACCCAAACCTTCTTCATTATTCACTATAGACCTAGGGAGGTGAGAAATAAACCACCTCAACAACAACGGCATGCAGCACATAAGAGTCCCTCTTCTCCTCGTGGTACGAGTATAGAGAGCGTGCAAAATATCTCCAAGCAAGGTAGGCACAGGGTTGCGAGAAAGGAAGATCTTGATAGCATTCACATCTACGAAAGAGTCCGGATTAGGGAAGAGAACTAAACCATAGATAAGAAGAGCCAAGACATCCTCAAAAGCTTGAAACTTCATATCATCCTAAAATAGTTGAGCCTGGTCTATCAGAAATTTGGCTAGAAAACCCTCGACTCTGCTTCGAGTTTCCCAATTGGATACCACATCGGCCCGTTTCAAATGCAAAGCTGAGGCAATGACTTCTGGCTTAGGAACTTCTTCTATACCTGTGAAGGGTACCTGTTCAAGAATGGATATGCCCAGTAGATGAGAGAATTCTTCCAAGGCGGGTACCAACTGATAATCTGGAAAGGTGAAGCAGTGATGCTTGGGATCGAAGAACTGAAAAAGTATGCTCATCATCTGTTCATCAGGGTTTGAAGTAACCAGGCTGAGAAGTTGACCGTGTCTCTTAATGAACATAGAAGTTTCAGAAATTCTTGATACTAGCTCTTTGAGTTGGGAAGGTATCTCCACAAAGTTGATTCGGATAGTATTTCTACGCACGGAAGCCATGATCTGCAAAACAGAACAAAGATAAATTCCCTTGGTCTTTGAAATGGTTAGTGTAATGAAGCATGAATGCCATGTTATGATGCACGATGTCATGATAAACCACAGGTATAGCAAACACAAGTATTGCAAACACAGTCAAATCACACAAAGCCCTTAGGTTTAAGGCTTGCATGAGGTCAAAGGTAATACCCTCTTGAAGTTAAGTTGGTTTCAAACCTGTCCTAGAAAAGTAACTGGGTTCTAGAGGATCTCAATATCATTGACCATCCTCCATCGGTCATGGTTTCAGCTCACGCAATCTTTTCTTGCAGCCGAAATTATTCTGAGAATATGGTCTCAATGAGTGTAGCATCGAGTATCAACCAATTCTCGGCTCTACACCTAGGCCGGCTATCTCACTACTTTCTAATAGCCAAGTTGGGCGATTAAAGTTCTAAGGTCAATTGATTCTTAACGACACCACGCGGCGGCCCCGTATTCTCCTTGTTTCTCCATAAGGGATACCGGTACCAACCAAAGTGCCACACCAACGTAGCTACTGCTTCAACTGTATTGGTCTGCGCCATACAGTTCCCTCACACTCTATTTCTACTTGCCTAAAAGGTGTTCCCCAGATCTAGGTGTAGGATCTATAGCAACCCCAAACAAAACCCTTAAAAGTAAAGCAAGCAAAGCAATCAAGAGAAGCAATTATGATGACCTAGGTCCTAAGGTATACCCCACTTATAACTCCCTAGCAGAGTCTCCAGTTCTATGATACAGTGGCAGAACCGATTGTTTAATACTGGTTTGCATTTTGCGTTTTGTGTTTGCAAAATGGCGCGGTAAGCAAGATTCGCCACCGACTTTTATTTCATCCAATCTTGGAAAGGAAAAATGTACAGAAAAAATCCTTTTTCGAGATATTCTGAGTACGGGGGGTAGATTATAGAAAGGGAAGGTGTTAGCACCATTTCTATCTATGGTTTTCCATGGGCTCTTAGGTACTTGCTCATCTTTCTAAAATTGCTTGTGTATGTGTGCTTTGTTTTGAAAAGTTTTACTTCGTGATAACCCTTGTATCAGTCCTCAAAGGTGTGACGAAGTTGTTTTGAAAATTTGTTTGAAAGGTGTAAGTGTGAAAAGTTTTGATTTGAGCAAGTACCAACTAGCATCTACCTACTCGAAAAGAGATCATTTTTATTCTTGTTTCCTTTAGACAGCGCCATCCTACTATTGAGAAATAGGTAGCACCGTCATTGGAATTTGTAAGGGTCAATTCGAAAGGGACGTACGATCACTAAAGCAATGTTAGGATACCTTAATAATAACCCTAGAGTCTTAAGATCTTATTCGAGGCAACATTTTCGAGGCAACATTTCTGAGGCAATATTTCCGAGGCAACATTTCCGAGGCAACATTTCCGAGGCAACATTTCCGGGGTAACTTTGACCTTTTTACTCTGGAGGGCAACCACTAAGACACCTACGCTTAATGATCGTTTACCGAAGGCAACTGAAGTGAGAGTATACCCTAAGAGTGAATATGTGCGAGTGATTGATTTCAGTTATTTAATCTTTGCACATTAGGGTTTTCTAACTGAGTTAATTTGTCATGCATTCTTGCCATACAATCCTATTAGCATACATCTAGATAGTTAAGTATTTGTGGGAATTAAAAAAGCGAGAAAATAAATCTACGCTATTACAAGGCTTCGGGGAGGGGGATTAATTACATAGCCAAAAAAAGCCTGGGATTTAACAATAAATAAAACCGTAAATTAACTATTACAAACCATGAACAGTTACAAAAATATTGGCAAAATAATAAACAAGCGCGTGGCGAATTAAATGCGAAGACGATTAGGGTTTTGACCTTTTGACTAATCCTACTTGCGATTGATTAAAAAAAATGTTTTTGTCATGTTTTTTTGTTATTTGAGAAAATAGTGAATAATTGAATTAAAAAGAAAATCCTAAGTTCTAGCTAAATTTTAAATTAAGACGAATAAATTAATTCATTCTAAAAACCTATTTTTGTGTTTTGGTTTATTTGAGAAAAATAAAAGAATTAAATCAAGAACTTAACCTAATTTCTATTTGATTTTATTTGTGAAAATAAATTAAAATTTCCCTAAGTTAAACTAAATTAAATTAATTTTGATAATAAAAAAAAAACTAATTCTAATTTTCTATAAAGTCTTGATTTTATGATTTTATAAAAAAAATGAATAATTTGTTAATTAGAATGATCAAAAGAAATATTAAAAGAATTAAAAATAAGAAAGAAAAAATAGAAGTGGGCCTGATAGCATTTAGCAATTCTGGGGGTTGGAGGTTGAATTTTCTGGGCCCAACAAGGCTAAGGCCTGTTTGACTACGCCTGATCTGGTGTGTGTGTTGACTTGAGGTATATGGTGATCCTTCAATGATGGCACGTTGGATCTTGTCTGGAGATGCGTTTGATGGCCAGATCATTGAGTTGCATGGTGGATGTTTGGACATGTGGGGTATAGGATCTGTTGTTAAATGTCAAGAAAATGATAAAATGTTGGGACCTGGGATCAAACCCAGTTCCTCACACTCAACACCAACACGCCTTACCATCTGTGTCACCTTCTTCATTTGTTAATATAACAAGAATAATATATAATATATAAAACACAGTGGTTAACTGAAAAAATGCGCGGAATTCAAACCAACCAACCAATGATTGCCACGCCTCATCTTCTTCCCCAGACCGTCGTTTTAGACTATGGCACTCTTACCTACGGACATCTTGCTGTAACTATAGACCTGTGACATTTAAAAATCCTATACAAGCAATATAAATGAAAGGTAAGGGTACCAATCAACTCGTCTCATCCTCACGAGCATCATGGTACCAGAATCCAGGCCTAATTTTGCCTATACTGAAAACCCCTAAAACGAGCCAAGGAACCCTAACAATGGCATATCGTGATTCCCACACTGTAAATGCAATTAAGTGGTACCAATAGCTTGTAAACTCAATGATGAACAAGAATATATAATTAAAACATGCTTATGATGAGTAAATCAATGAAATCGAAATCAAGTTTTTAGGCAAACTGTGGTGCCTGTAGCTTACGATTTCGGACATGAAAATGCTTGCAATTAATTGAGATCCCTTATGGAGATGTCCAGGAGTCTATTGGTAATCTTAGAATGGCTTGAATAACTCTCTAAGTCCAAGAACGATCCCCCACTTTCTTGCAAATTTTTGAGTTTTCTTTTGGTGTTTTCACGACTATTAACCTTGTTCTTTTGATCTGTCAAGCTTTCTTATGTAACCTAGAGTTGATTAGGTTAACAAACTTGGATCCAATCTTGAGAATTCATGAGTGGAAGATTTGATTTTTAAGCCATATGATATCTTTCTATTTTCATGCCAATCATGCTCTTTTTGTACCAATTGCAATTGATTCGAATTGATCTTGCAAGCTCAGCACATCTTGGTTGTTAACCTGTCAAAAAAAAACAAATCAAATCATATATTTGATAATTTTCATCATTTATTTGATTTAATTCACTTTCTAATTAATAAAAAATCAAAATAAATTGAAAAATGAAGCAAATAATTTGAGGATAAGTATTTGAGTCGTGGACCACATTATAATTGATGTGCAAGCATAAAAAGTTGGGCCCATTTAGCAAAAGATGCAAATTTGATCACATTTGACTTTTGGCAATTTTGCAAAAATGGACAACTTGGCCAATGCATAACTCTCTCAATTTTGACCCTAGAGAGGTTTTCTTGGACTTTTTAAAAAGCTTAGGATGTCTTCTAAGCAAACCTTTTTGTCTCACCTCAATTGAGTCTTCCATGTTCATGTATGAAGCTTTGACCCAAAAGGTGTTTTTGTTGACTTTTCAAAATGACCTATAATGTCAAAATTTATATCTTTTTGTGAGTGAATATTCTGAACTTGGGAGATGAAGATGAACTATAGGGAATTACATCCTCTTCAAAATTAGCTTTGGATGGGTCATTTATGATAAAGTATGAGAAAGTTATGCTTGGTCAAAGTTGAGTTGACTTTTCCTACAAAACCCTAATTTAGCAACTTTTGGGTTTTGATGAATTGTAAGCAATCCTTGAGGAATCATGATCAACCCTTGATCCAATGATGAATAACACTTCAAAATGAGTACGTTGACCAAAAATATTGAAGTTTGATTGTATGTGAGCCACAGTTGACTTTTGACCTAGCATTGTCGATTTTCAGGCATTTGAGCAATTGACTAAGCAAACTTCTTCTGCAAGGCTTGAAACTTGACATGGATGATCTTGAGGACATATTAGGACAATGGTGAGCGTTTGAGTACTTTGTGGTTCACACATCTTGATGAAGATGGAAACCCTAATTTGAGGTAGACTGCCTTAGGAGAGAGTTTGTCTGGTCAACTCTTGAACTTCCTTGAGCAATTTGGGGACCTCATTTTCCATGTGTTGAGAAATATGGGAGGGAAAATTTTGGGGTACAACACTATCTAGGTGGTTTATTTCACACCTTCATCAATCGGTATTGAAGAATTAGCAGGGTTTGAGGTGGTCGCAAAGGTTAATGTCGCTTTCTCATACATATATCCATTGGTGCTCTCGATCCCAAGAGGACATTACCATCATTTACCGTTGTGGGGAGTTCCCTAATGTTCCACTCTTAGGAATTAGGTGGGTATCACTTATAACCATTCTTTGGATCTACAACAATTTGGCTATGCTCAAAGAGATGGTCTCCATGATGCACTCATTCAAGGTATTATATTCGACTATGAGAACGATGTCCAAGGTTATCATTGAAGGTTTGTACATGCTTAGGGCATGGTAAGCAAGGTGGATAGAAATAATTTAGGGCATAATAATTCCATCCCTCTTGAGCCGTATCTCAAATGGGTACGAGCTCGTGCTCAGAGTCTATTGATGCCATATCCAGTTGTGATATGGTGGGAGAACTGACTGTGGTTTTGCGTTTGTTTTCGCAAATGTTTCGGTTGAGCAAGAGTCGCCACCGACTTTTTATTTTATCCAAAGGAAAGGTTTAAAAAGCACAGTAAAAACCTTTGAGATTATTCTTGGGTTCGAGGAGTAGATTATAGAAAGGGAAGGTATTAGCACCCTTTCTATCCATGGTTATCCATGGGCTCTTAGGTACTTGCTTAGATCAACTTGCCTTGGTTTTCAATTGTTTAAAATGGTGCTTTGTGTGTGGCTTTGAAAAGGTTTTGAAAAAGATGCCTTGTCTAGGCTACCCTTGTAACAATTCTTTACTCGAATGTTTTACAAAAGGTGTTTGTCTTTTTGAAAAGATGTTTCAAGGTTTTTTGAAAGTTTGCTTTGAAAGTGTTTGGGAAGTGTGGTTTGAAAAATAGGTAAGTGTTTTATTTTGCAAGTTGACAAGTACCTAAGAGTTATCTACCCTAAAGTTCTCAAATATTTTTGTTATGCTTTAACCCTTTTAACAATTTTGTTCCACCATTGCATTTGGTGGACAATCTTGTGTTAGGATGTGAAAGGGACGGGCGCGGGTCATCGTTTAGACCATAGTTGGAATAGTGCTAAGTATCTTTGGGCAATTTTTCCTTGAAAGGGACTTGATCATTTTAGGCAACTTTCCGAAAGCGTCATCGAGGGACTATGATCATTTGAATTGTGTTTGTTTTACCCAAAGAAAACCTAACATGCAATATGGCCCATTTATTTGAAGGCAACAAGTGGAATACCCTAGGGGTGCAAGTGTGAGATGTGTTGTCCATTTTCATGCTTGATTATCTTGAAATTAGGTCAAACTAATTTTGTTCTTTTTATTTGCATACAAACCCTAATTCTAGCATGGTATATTTAGAAAGCGTTAAAAGTGCGAAAAGTAAAATTCCTACACTATTACAACACAATATGGGAAGGGGGTACAAATGTTCAAATGGGGGGTGTGATCGGTGGATCTGGAACTGACTGTTTAACGCTGGTTCGTGAAATGTCGCGGAAGCAAGAGTCGCCACTGTCTTTTATTTTCTCCAAATGGAAAGGACAAAAGCACAGAAAAATTCCTTAAAGAGATTGCTCTCGGTTCGGGAGGTAGGTTATAGAAAGGGAAGGTGTTAGCACCCTTTCTATCCATGGTTATCCATGGGCTCTTAGATACTTGCTCATTTGTGTTTTCAAAAAGGTTTGTTTGCTTTTCAACTGTGGGTTTTAAAAAGTTTCTTTGAAAATTCCAGTTCGACTCTTGTATCGGTCCTCAAGAGTGTTTGAAAAATTGCTTTCGAAAGCTTTTGAAAAGGTGTCGGTGTGAAAAGTATTTTTGAATTTGTTTTGAAATTTAGAGCAAGTATCTATGAGAACCTACCTACCCTAAGGAATTCGTCTATGTAAATGTCCTTTAAAGTAGTGCCATCCCACCATTGAGAGGTAGGTAGCACCACCGTTGGAGGTGTTCGGGTCAATTCGAGGTTCGGGACATGGTGATCACCAGAGAAATGGGAAGACACCTTAGAAGCTACCCTCATGCCAGGTTCCCGGATCATGAGGACTTACTAAGATATCCTCTACTCGACGATCACCTTTCGAGGCAAGGCAACAGTGAGGCGTACCCTAGGGGTGGTGTGTGCGATTTGTATGTCGTTTTCATTTATTTTTTGTCTTTTGTCATGTCATTGGTGATCTAACGTTTGTTTTTATTTTTGTCCATTCATTCTTTCATGCCTTGATTAACAATTTAAAATTGTGGAAAGTAAAAGATCTAAGCTATTACAAAAGGCGCGGGTCCACATCGCCAAAATTTCTCGAACCCGATTTGACAGAAAAATAAAGAATTAATGAAAATAAAGTGCGAGCAATTAGTTACACGGCTTCGGGAGAGATACATAAATATTGAAAAAAATAAATATGCGAATTAAATAAGAATTAAAACGAGGGCGTTGGACCCTTTTTGCAAAATTAAATTAAACGATGAAAAGAAATTGTCTTTTTGGTATTTTTTAGTATTTTAGGATTTTAATGAAAAAAGAATTAATTAAAATTAAACCTAATTCTACAATTTTTAATTTATTAAAAAAAGAAGATTAAAACCTAATATTAACCCTAATTTATTTACATGCAAATTTAATTATAAAAATAAATGTCTAATATTTAATTATTATGGAATAAAAGAAAAAATGAAAATTAATTAAACCCTAATTCTATGTTTTTTGGATTTTTATCAAAAAAAAGTTAAAATTAAAACCTAATTTAAATCTAATTAATTTATGAATTTATTTATGAAAATATTAAAAATAAAAATACTTATTATTTTTCTCTTTTCTGATTTTTTATGATCTTTGTATTTTATGAAAGTAATAAATTAATTAAAGACAATAATCAAAAAGAAAATAGAAATAATGCAAAATAAAGAAAGTAAAAAAAAAAAAAAAACAATTAGCAAACCTAGGGGGTCTGCCCCAAATTGTGAGGTTTTTTAGCAATCTGGCCCAAGATTATGAGGCCTTGTGGACTTTCCCAGGACACGTACTCAAACGTTGACTAGAGCCCATCGTGTTCCCCAGACCTGTGCCTTTGGATTGACGTACTGGACGCGTGGACGGCTTGATCTTGGAGGTGTATGATGGTCTTTGATATTGAATCTGCATGTGAATTTTAATTGAAAAATAATATGGACATAGTGAGGACCTGGGGCTCGAACCCAGGTCACGAATGTTACCAACAATCTTGCTTACCACTGAACCAATTCACGCGCGTTTAACATGTAACAACTAACAAATATTATAAAAAAAATGGTCAGTGGCTCCAAAAACGCGTGAAACATTTAAATGGTCCAATCAGCGCCTTCCACTTCATCGTCTTCCTCATATTGTTTTTTTCCTGAAAACACAATAAAACATAGGCAACGGTTTTTACACCATTTCAGAAAGCATCTTTACAGAAAATAGCGAACAGGCCATAAGGCCTCATAAATTGAGCGCGAGGGTGTATTTTTGTTCGTCCAGACATGCTCGATTCAATGGTGTAAATCTTGAAGGCCAATTTTTCCTTATTTCAAAACCCTAATTCCAAGCTTCACAAACCCTAAATATTATCAATGGCAAATCTTCATATAGGGCACGAAAACAAAATTAAAGCATTGGGTTAGCATTAGAATCACACAAGGAATATGAATCAAGCATTAAAATTCACAAAAAATGCATGAATTGAGATGCACGACTATGGAATTTTTTCGGTACAGATGAGATGGTTCTCACGTTTCTGGGCGCGAGAGCTTATGGTTTTTGATGCAGAATCTTTCTATGAAGCTTCAGCAAGCTACTGAAATCAAAATCGTGCCTTGAATCGCCCTGCAAAAGTGTTTTCAGAATTGAGTTTTTGGCAAAAAATTTCAAGTTCAATGGATGCTTTTCTGCGCAGCTTAGGGGTCTTGAGGCATTAGGTCTTGCTTGTGCTTATGTATGGAACCAATTAGGGTTGAAAACTTGATTAGAATCCATGAATTAATGAATGCAATATTTGATTTTTTCATCATGATTTTCAAATCTTTTTTCATGCTATTTTTGTACAAATCATATCCAATCAATTCCAATTCTTCCATATCTGATCATGCACGAATTATTGAGTATATTTCATGCACAAAAAGATTTTATTTCATTGGTTTTATATTTTCCATGTATTTTATTTGATTAAATGAATTATTAATAATAAAAAATTCAAATAAATAAATAAAAATGGAGAAAAACTTCCCTTTGGGCCAAATGGTCGTGCACATGCCTTGGATGATGAATTATGGAAGATAAATAGGCCCATTAGCAATTTTAGGTCATTTGAACCAATGTTGACTTTTCAAAATATCCAAAAATATCCCAACTTCCACAAGGCATAACTTGCTCAATTTTTAAGCTTTGCTCACGTTCTTGGACATTTAGGAAAGGTCTTTGAGTCCTATAACCAATGTCTTTGGTCCCATGTCATTTTGATTTACCAATCTCAAGTTATGGCCTTTGATTTAAAGTCTCTTTTTGTTGACTTTTGAAAATGACCTATAATGTTGAAATTGATAACTTTTTGTGAGAGAATTTCTTGGACTTGAAGTATGAATATGAGTTGTAGGAAATGTCTTTATCTTCAAAATGAGCTTTGGATGGAATTTTTCTGATAATCCATGTGAAAGTTATGCCCTGGTCAATTTACAGTTGACTTTTTCAACTGTCCAAATAAGGAAACTTTTGCATCTTGATGATTTTTGAGCCAAGCTTTGAGAATCATGATCAAGCATTGATCAAATGATGTTTGTGGCTTCAAAATGAGATGTTGATCAAAAATTTGAACTTTTGACTGTCAAATGACCATTTTGCCCCTATAGTTGACTGTAGTGCAATTAGGGTTTTGACTGTGCAATTTTGTGCTGAAAGTCTTGAAACTTGATATGAGGATGCTTGACCATGTTTATAAGAATGTGGGACTTGATTGGGCCCTTTGAGACTTCATTTTCTTGATCAGAAGCAAAACCCTAATCTTGACTGTTTAGGAGACCCTTGAACTGTGCAACCCTGGGAGAATTTTGCAATTTGACTTGGCAATTTCTTGGAGAATATGGGAGGGCAAATTTTGGGGTACAACAGTTGCCCCTGTTCAATCTTCTTAGACCTGAGGATGCAGATTGGCTGACGTGCCTTTCGTAATCCGAGGGTAGAAGATGATTGAACACTAGAGTGCCCAGAAATTTGCGCTCACATAGTAGCAGTGTGATGGAAATGGGCTTATAGATGCCATTTGGAGATTGATGGATAGGATGATGGGCTTATAGATGCCATCTGGATGTTGATCGCATAAGAGATTCCTTAGCGAGAACTTGCGTACCTGCAAAAGAAAAATGAATACCTGACATGTTGTAGGAGTTGGTCTTCAGATGCTTGGTATAGATGTGTCCTGACTGGTTATAGGAGCTGAGTCTGGATCTTCAAAAGATGACGACTGAACCAGGGGTGGTTACTACCTCAGCAGGAACGGTGAGAGAACCTTGGGAAACTTAATCTCAAAAGCGGACGTTTGAGAAAATCTTGGTGGAATTATCATCTCCGCACCGTTGGGGAGAGAACCATAGGAAATTATAATCTCAAAAGCGGACGTTTGAGAAAAACCTGGAATGGAATTATCATCTCCGCACCGCTGGGGAGAGAACTATAGGAAATTATAATCTCAAAAGCGGACGTTTGAGAAAAACCTTTTATGGAATTATCATCTCCGCACCGCTGGGGAGAGAACCATAGGAAATTATAATCTCAAAAGCGGACGTTTGAGAAAAACCTGGGATGGAATTATCATCTCCACAACATTGGGGAGAGAACCAATAGGAAATTATAATCTCAAAAGCGGACGTTTGAGAAAAACCTGGGATGGAATTATCATCTCCACAACATTGGGGAGAGAACCAATAGGAAATTATAATCTCAAAAGCGGACGTTTGAGAAAAACCTGAAATGGAATTATCATCTCCACAACATTGGGGAGAGAACCAATAGGAAATTATAATCTCAAAAGCGGACGTTTGAGAAAAACCTGGGATGGAATTATCATCTCCGCACCGCTGGGGAGAGAACCATAGGAAATTATAATCTCAAAAGCGGACGTTTGAGAAAAACCTGAAATGGAATTATCATCTCCACAACATTGGGGAGAGAACCATAGGAAATTATAATCTCAAAAGCGGACGTTTGAGAAAAACCTGGTAACTTCTACTGAGTCTTCATCAGAAAAATCTGTTGGGAGTCGATTCAACTGGACTAGAGAAGGCCTTGGACTGGATAAGAAATCTTTGGAGTCGATTAACTGAACCGGTCTAGGTCTTGAAATATGATAGAGAATTTAACTGAATCTTTCCTGAAAGGTAAAGGTCAGTCATATGCAATGCATGATATGGGTCAAGCAATGATGTTCTCTACATAAATGAAATTTGTAAGATGTGATGCGTATATGCATGCTATAATGATGAATGAGAATGTTTAGGAATGTGTGTTTTCGTCTAGGAAAGTAAATCCTTGACGGGTGCCGGGTAGTCATTCCTGGGCTGATATTGAAGAATAAGCTTTTACTTCCACTGGGGATGATAGTTGCAAGAATACCGGTAGGAGAAAATGACTCCGTTGAGGAATAAACTTGGCGAATGAAATAACTCTGCAGGGAGGAAAGTATTCTAACGATCTTGCTGGGAAGCGATACTCTGTGGGGAGAGAGATACTTTGCTGAGTCGTTGATAGTAACTTGCTGGGGATACCCTTGTTGTGTTGGAAGTGCTGATAGACTTCGCTGGGGGTAAGAGAACTTCGTCGAGGACGCTCTTTCCATGGCTTTTGGCTGAGGATAACCCAGTTATATCCTGGTAAGGAAATAACTCTTTAAATAAAGCCGGACGACGCGTTCGTGCTCTGCGAGGGGATAAGCTTCCAGAATCTACTGGGGATAAGCTTACTGCTTGGGGAGATGGATTCCAACTTTCTTGGGGAAACTGGATTGGAATTCCCTGGGGAAGTTTTGAACTACGAGGGAAGTGATTCCTTTGAATGTTGGTATACCGCCGGGGAACAATCTTTAGACCAAGATTGCCGGGGATGCTTGTTACGAATATATGTATATGCTGCTGGGGAATGCTGAGATCTACGGGAGTATACCCAACTTCCTTAAGACTTGATAACTTTGCTTGGGGAAGAGTGCACTAACTTGTTGGCTCACTCTCTGGGGAATTGAGATATGCCGGTTATGTTCTTTAGTTGAACCTACCTTGGTACCTTGGAGGACAGAACAATTAGATTGCCTAGACAACTCTTTATTGCCCCTGTTTCTAATGTTACCTGTAATTAGTTCTTTGTCTCGTATGCAAATATTCATGAGTTAGCAAATTATTGTCAATGCATATATCACAAATTGAACCTTGGACGTTCTTCGCAAAACAAAACAGAAAAAGAAAAACAATTGGCACGTTTAACTGAAAAATATATTTGTATTGATTTTGAATGGCCTGAAAATAGGCGTTTTGTGTACAAGAGGCTGACGTCCTAGTAAGAGAACGCCGCCGAACAAAAGAGTTTATACAAATTTTGTACAAAATAAAACAACTATGTGAAATGGATGATCCCACTGGGTTTCAACTCTGCTATTGCCTTTATAACTCCGAGCGTCTCATCACTTGATGACCTTGGTTGAAGGTGAAGCTGACTGATCGATGTCGTCTGAACTTGATGTAGATACCGGATTCTGGATGCGAAGTGATCCAATGAGACATAGTATTACGCTTTTATCCCTAATTTTTGCCTGGACCGCCCTTTCGGGTTTTCAGTCCACCGGGATACCCATTTTTGCCCAAGCCGCCTTTTCAGGTTTTCGACTTGCCGGGTGTACAGATTTTTTCATTTCATCCCTTCATTTTGCCCGAACCCTTTTGGTTCGCCGGGAAGCCCTAATTTTTGCCTAGGCGTGTCAGCCTAGCGGGTCTTTTTTATGCGTAGTATCTTTTTACTATGTCTGCATTGGCGGGGTGTGGAAGGTCGTCACCATCCATGTTGGTCAATATCATTGCTCCTCCTGAGAACACATGTTTAACCACAAATGGCCCTTCGTACGTAGGGGTCCATTTGTCCCTTGGATCGCTCTGAGGAAGGATGATTCGCTTGATTACCAGATCCCCAACTTGATATTCCTGTGGTCTGACCTTTTTGTTAAATGCCCTGATCATTCTTTTCTGATACGTATGACCATGACAGATAGCAGCAAGTCTCTTTTCATCAATGAGGTTGAGCTGGTCAAGTCGTGTCTGGATCCAGTCATCTTCATTCAGATTTGCATCCTTCATTATCCGGAGAGAGGGTATCTGCACTTCGATCGGTAGGACTGCCTCCATACCATAAACCAAAGAGAAAGGAGTTGCCTCGGTTGACGTCCTAGCTGAGGTACGGTACCCATGTAGAGCGAACGGTAACATCTCGTGCCAATCTTTATAAGTCACTATCATCTTCTGCACGATCTTCTTGATGTTCTTATTTGCTGCTTCTACAGCCCCATTCATCTTCGGTCTGTAAGGAGAAGAATTGTGGTGTTGTATCTTGAACTGCTCGCAGAGCTCAGTGATCATCTTATTGTTCAGATTGGTACCGTTGTCTGTAATAATTCTCTCTGGGACGCCGTATCGACAGATCAGATTATGCCGAATGAACCGTGCCACAACAGTCTTGGTTACCGTAGCGTAGGAAGCTGCTTCAACCCACTTTGTAAAGTAATCAATCGCCACTAGGATGAAGCGATGCCCATTAGATGCCGTAGGTTTAATCTCACCGATCATGTCTATGCCCCACATTGCAAACGGCCAAGGCGCGGTCAGAACATTCAACGAAACTGGAGGAACATGCACGTTGTCTGCGTAAATCTGGCACTTATGGCATGTCCTAGAGTGTTGGTAGCAGTTAGCTTCCATTGTGGACCAGTAATATCCTACCCGAAGGATCTTCTTAGCCATTTTATGCCCACTGGAATGCGTACCAAAGGTCCCTTCATGTAGCTCTTCCATGATTCTATCTGCTTCAGTCTTATCCATACAACGCAGTAAGGTTGAATCATGGTTTCGCTTGTACAAGATGTCGTTGCTAAGGAAGAACTTTGCTGCGAACCTTCTCAGGAACTTCTTATCATTGACAGATGCCCCTTCAGGGTATTCCTGAGCTTCCAAATATCTCTTCACCTCATGGTACCAAGGCTTCTCAGTCACCAATTCAGTCTCGAGATCGCAACAGTATGCCGGTTCGTCCAGTTTCCAAATGATGATCCAGGGAGCCTCATTGTCCCATTTGACCTTGAACATAGAAGACATTGTAGCTAACGCGTCCTCCAGCTGATTCTCTTCTCTTGGAAAGTGCTCAAAGGTTATCTCTGTGAAGTGGGGAATCAAGGTCAACACACATTCTCTGTAAGGAATCAGGTTTGGATGTTTCGTATCCCACTCTCCTTTGATCTGATTGATCACGAGAGCGGAATCTCCGAAGACACTCAGAAACTTGATTCTTAGGTCGATCGCAGCTTGAAGACCCATGATGCACGCCTCATACTCTGCCATGTTGTTGGTACAGTTGAAACATAGCCGGGCAGTGAGTGGAGTATGAGTACCTTGAGGAGATATGATGATGGCGCCGATACCGTTCCCCAAAGCGTTGGAGGCTCCGTCAAAGTGCATAGACCATCGGGATCCTTCCTCGGGTCCTTCATCCGGTCCAGGTACTTCACAATCAGTTACTATCATGATGCTTTCATCCGGAAACTCGAAGTTCATTGACTGATAATCATCGACTGCTTGATGTGCCAAGTGGTCTGCCAATACACTTCCCTTGATGGCTTTCTGGGTCGTGTACTGGATGTCGTATTCCATCAAGATCATTTGCCATCTTGCTATTCTCCCGGACAGAGCAGGCTTTTCGAATATGTACTTTATAGGATCCATCTTTGAGATCAACAAGGTAGTGTGAGTCAGCATATACTGTCTCAGCCGGCGAGCAGCCCATACCAAAGCGCAGCAAGTTTTCTCAAGCAGTGAGTATCGGGTCTCACAGTCGGTAAACTTTTTGCTAAGGTAATAAATGGCGTGCTCTTTTCGGCCAAACTCGTCATGCTGCCCCAGCACACACCCCATTGAGTTGTCAAGCACTGTCAGGTATAATATCAAAGGTCTTCCTTCAACCGGTGGCATAAGGATAGGTGGTTCTTGGAGATACTCCTTGATTCTGTCGAAAGCAGCCTGACATTCATCGTTCCAACGTACTACCTGATCTTTCTTCAGCAGCTTGAAGATTGGTTCACAGGTAGCAGTCAGGTGTGAGATGAAGCGAGCAATGTAATTCAGGCGTCCTAGAAAGCCTCTGACCTCTTTCTCTGTTCTGGGAACTGGCATCTCTTGAATAGCTTTGACCTTATCAGGGTCCACTTGGATACCTTTATCACTGACCACGAAGCCTAGCAACTTTCCAGATCTTACCCCGAAGGTGCACTTGTTCGGATTCAGTCTCAGCTTGTATAGTTTCAACCGGTCAAACAATTTCTGCAGATGATCTAGGTGCTCTTCCTCAGTCTGGGACCTTGCGATCATGTCGTCGACATACACTTCTATCTCATGATGGATCATGTCATGAAATAAAACAACCATGGCAAGTTGGTAGGTTGCCCCAGCGTTCTTCAACCCGAAAGGCATGACCTTGTAACAGAAGGTGCCCCACTGAGTAACAAATGTAGTCTTTTCCATGTCTTCAGGTGCCATCTTGATCTGATTGTAACCTGAAAAACCATCCATGAAAGAGAACACCTTATGCTGAGCTGTATTGTCAACAAGGACATCAATGTGAGGTAAGGGGAAGTCATCCTTGGGGCTGGCCCTGTTCAGATCCCTGTAGTCGACACACATTCTGACCTTACCGTCCTTCTTTGGTACCGGCACCACATTAGCAACCCACTGAGGGTAAGAAGTCACTGCAAGGAACCCAGCGTCAAACTGCTTCATAACCTCGGCTTTAATTTTTTCAGACATCTCTGGACGCATTCGGCGGACCTTTTGCTTAACCGGAGGGCAGTCTTCCTTAGTTGGCAAGTGATGGACCACGATATCGGTATCCAACCCGGGCATGTCTTCGTAGGACCAGGCAAAGATCTCCATATAATCATGTAGCATCTGAGTCAATCGTTGCTTTACGCTGAGCTCTAGGTTGGCACCAATCTTTACCTCTTTCCTGTCTGCCTCAGTACCCAAGTTTATTATTTCCACTGGCTCTTCGTGTGGTTGAATTGCCCTCTCTTCCTGAAGCAACAGTCTTGCAAGCTCGCCAGGCACTTCGCAATCATTTTCAACTTCGTCTTCGGCTAAGTTGATCGGATTTTCGAAGTCATAACTGGCAGTAGCAGAGTCGTTACCAGTGAGATCCAGAGTGGATTGAAACCTGTATGAGTGAGTGTGTGTGTAAATACAGCTATTTTGAAAAATATGTAAAGAAAGGAAAGACAGAAAAGGAGCATAAGATTTGAAATGCGAGAAAACGTCCAAGATCATGATATATGAAATGACAATTTATATGCCCTCACAAATGAAACCACGGTGCCTCGGGTAAGACACCGGGCCATAGAGTTTATTTATTGTTTATTACAGATAACGAAACAAAGAAATTTATTACTGCGTCACAAAGGTAACAGGAGTATGGTCTTTGGCAATCCAATTGGTCAATCCGCCTTCAGTTGTTGGATAGATCCAGCTATTGAACTCTGCTTCATCCACTTCATTGTCTTCCCCAACAGCATTCACTCCTGGATTTGTAATGAACACGGGAGGTCTTCCAGTCTTCGCTTTCCGCATAGCTTTCTGACCCTCTGCAGTAGAACCCAGCCCAAATTTGTCAGTCTTCCGTGTAAAGTCTGGAAGCCTGCCCCAGTTAGCACATTCACCTTTTTGAACTACGGCCTGGGCATCCTTTAGGGAAGCCATCTTCAAAGGAACAATTTCCTCAACCGCTGTCTCTGCTGCTGCTGTAATAGGAAGCACCTCCTCGAAATGCTGAAAGGGGGTTTCAATAAACTCCCCGTCCATTTCAATATATCTGAAGGAATTCAGGTGGCTTACCATATATTCCTCCTCTCCTTGCACAGTGACGATCTTCCCTCTGACGGGGTACTTCAGCTTCTGGTGCAAGGTAGAGGTCACTGCCCCAGCTTTATGGATCCAAGGTCGACCCAGTAGACAAGAGTACGATGGACGGATATCCATCACATAAAATGTAGAGTCAAACACCTGAGAGCCCACACGAATCGGAATGTCAACCTCTCCATGAACCATCCTTTTTGAACCGTCAAAGGCCCTGACGATGATATTGCTGGGTTTCAATTCCAGGCCTTCACAATCTAGACGGTCTAAAGCCTTCTTGGGTAGCACATTCAAGGACGAACCAGTATCCACCAATACATATGCCAGGGTAGTGCCCCTGCATTCGATAGAGACATGCAGAGCATCATTGTGGTCTCTTCCCTTCGCAGTCAGGTAAGCATCTGAGAAACCCAAGCCATTATCCGCTGTCAGATTTGCTACGCAGTCAGTCAATTGGACAGCAGATGTCTCCTGTGGCACATGGGCCGTCTTGAGGAACGAGATTAAGGCCTTAGCATGGGCCTCGGAGCACAGCAATAAAGAGAGCATGGAGATCTTGGAGGGCGTGTGCCCCAACTGTTCCACAACATTGAAGTCACTCTTCTTTATTATCTTTAGAATCTCCTCCATTTCCTGTTGGGAGGCTTCAGCAGTTACAGGTATAGGTGCCTCCATCTGGGCAGGCTCAACTTCAATTCCTTTGCCCCGAGCATTGGATGACTCGGCAGCAGGAGAAACAACTTGATCAGCAATAGGAACAGGTACACTTGTAGGAGTTATAAGGAGTGGTCTTCGAGCAGCAGGCGGTGCAATGTCAGGCGAGAAGAGCCTGCCACTGCGGGTGACTTTGGCTGGGCCAGTGATATCACAGATGCTGGCGCCAGCGTTGAACTCTTGTTTAATCCCATTTACATACACATCTGCCCCATAATGCCAGGGGACAGCTTTATCAGATACATAGGGCAGGGGCCCCGGAACAGTGATAATAATAGGTGCGACGGTCATGATTTGAACAGGCTTCTTCGGGAGAACCTGGATTGGATTATTGAAGATGGTAACCACAGAAACTTCTTCCACCGGAACCAACTGAACAGCAGACTTTTTAAACAGAATCTCCTTGCTATCCATTAGGCTTTGGATGCCTAACTTCAACAAGGGACAACCAGATAGGGAAACAGCACAGAACAGGCAACCCTCACTGCAACCCGGAAATAAACCGGCCAGCAGCAGGTTCCTCTTGACAGTCTTCAGAGGAGTGGCTAGATCATCCACAGAAACAGCGTAAACATCTTCACCAACAGCATTTACCCCATGCTGAGGCATAGGAGCAGTAACTACATTCGGCCTCTCAGGCGCTTCGAACTGTATCTCCTTCGCGTCGATAAGGTCTTGCACCTTACTCCTTAATGCCCAACAGTCGTCAGTGGAATGCCCCGGGCTATCAGAATGGTAAGCACAACGAGCATTTGGGTTGTACTTAGGAGATGTAGTATTGGGGAACTTCGGAGCCTCTCTGACAGTCACTAAATTGGTGGATAGCAACTGTGGCAGGATCTGCGACAAGGTCATGCTTAACCGGGTGAACTCTCTCCGGGGTCTTTCAGCCCTTTGAGGATTGGTTGGCCGAGGAGCGGCAGCAGGCTTGGCAATCATTACCACACTGGCAGATTGGCGGCGCTCAGATCTCTCCGTTCTCTTGGAGCCATATACAGCACTAGCCTCTTTTTTGAAGGGCTTCTTCTCAGAACTAGATGATGCACCCTTCGGAATCTTTCCCGACTTCAACCCAGCCTCAATTCTCTCTCCTGTCAGAATCAGATCAGTGAACCCAGCAGAAGAATTCTCGATAAGATGGTTGAAAAATGGCCCAGATAGGGTCCCCAAGAACATGTCTACCAACTCCCGATCAGTCAATGGTGGCTGCACCCTGCCAGCCAGGTCTCTCCACTTCTGAGCGTACTCCTTAAAACCTTCACTTGAACCTAACGACATACCCTGGAGTTGGGTACGTGTAGGGGCAAGGTCGGCATTATATTGATACTGCTTATAGAAAGCAGTAGCCAACTCCTCCCAGTTACGAACCTTGGTCCCATCCAGCTGATAGAACCATTCGAGATGAGTCCCTGAAAGACTCTCCTGGAAGAAGTGGATCCACAAATTCTTATCCGCTGAGTACGGTTGGATCTTCCGAACATAGGACCTGAGATGTAGCTTGGGATAAGACGCCCCGTCATATTTAGTGAAAGATGGTGCTTTGAACTTCCGAGGAATGATTACACCAGTAGACAATCCCAGATCTCCAAAATCCAGCCCAGGTACCTGTTGTATTTCCATGGAATTCAGCCTATCTTCCAGCTGCTTGTAACGGTCTTCTGCCGGAGGATATTGCTCTTCATCAAAATCAGTCTCGTTGTCGGAGACTACCGGACTAGGAACCCTTGCCTCTTGAGGAGTACTCTTGCCAACAGAAGAACCAGCCTCTTCATGCTGCAGAGTATTGCCAAACCTTCGGCCCGAGTTGAACAGAACAGTCCTTCTCTTCTTCTTCTTCTCCTTCTTCAGGAGCATAGCCTTCAGCTCTTCTTGGCCTTGAGCCAAACCCTTGATTAATTCCTGGAACTGCGCATTCTGCGCCTGAAGAGCTTTGATGGATGTCTCAGTTGATGACGAGTCGGGATTCATGATGCTGAAATAAACAGCGAAGAACTGTAAGCAACCTGAAAAGAAGAAACCTGCTATGCACATGATGAATGGAATGCGTATGATTTATGTTTTCAAAGACAATCGGGAATCAACTTTGTAAACAAAAAGGAACACACTTCATTAAATTCAACTTTGAAACTGAAATTATTCAACAGGTTGCCCTTAGGCGTTACATGAAAGGAAATACTGAAAAGGGAAATAAAACTGCAAAAGAACATCCAGAGCTCCTTATTGATCCCATGGTCTCCTCTTCTCAGTACGGATGTAGGCATTCAGAGCTCGCTCATTCTCCAACTGCTTTGTCAGCTTCTGGATCTTTAATTCCTGCTCGTTGAACTTTTCCCGGTAAGAATCCCTTTCTTCTTGCAGTTGCGACCAAGATCTCTTCAGTGTCTCATAATCAGTAGGTATCTGAGGAGGAAGGACAGTTGGAGGAACACCATCCTTGTCAGGACACTCAAGAATGACGGGTCTGACAGCTTCATACGGCATACCTAACTTCTGAGCACGGATGCGAACCCATTTGTAGTAGGCTTCCATAGGTAAAGAAGTCTTTGGCCCTAACTCTTGTGGGTCAGCCTTATGAACTTTGTCCCAAGCCTTGATGAACCTACGACGCAGCTCGTCACTATCCACCTGAAACTCAAAACTGACGTGAGGCACCAACATCTCATGGGGGCCTGCTCTTCTTGCTCTTCCAAACTAACGGAGCGCTAGACATGGATTGTAAGAGATCCCTCCTTGGGTACCAATCAGAGGAACATTAGGGTATTCCCCGCATCGATCAATAACAGCTATCTCATCCAAACCTCTGCAAGTCCAAATGATGTCTTTGTCGGTGAGAGACATTAACCTATGAGCCCAACCTCTTCCTTCTTGATTCTTTAGTACGAACTTGGGGAGGTGCGAAATAAACCACCTCACCAACAAAGGGATACAACACCATAGGGTTCCTCATCTTCAGGTAGTACGAGCATGAAGTTGTTGCAAGATGTCACCCAAGAGAGTGGGCACAGGATTCTGAGACATAAAGATCCTTATGGTAGTGACACTGATGAAGTTGTCAGGATTAGGAAACAAGACTAACCCATAGATTAGGAGAGCCAAGATGTCTTCATATGCCCTAAAGTCCAGGTCATTCTAGAAACTGTTAGCTTTACCGATCAGAAACTTGGCCAGGAAACCCTTAACTCCGCTTCTAGTCACCCAGTTGTCTGTTACCTCTTGATGGGTCAAAGGAAGAGCTGCAGCAACATCCTCAAGCCTGAGGGTCTTTTCCCAACCAGTAAAGGGAGTCTGACCCAAGATAGGGATACCAAGCAAATCAGAGGACTCTTCCAGGGTAGGGACCAGCTGGAAGTCTTGAAAGGTGAAGCACTGGTACAGAGGGTCATAGAACTGGGTCAGAACACTCATCAACTGTTGATCCCGCTTTGCAGTGACTAAACTGAGAAGAGAACCATGCCTCTGAATGAAGGAAGTGGTGTTTGGAATTCTGCTAACCAACTCATCAAGCAACTCAGGTGAACGAACAAAGTTGAACCGGATAGTATTCCTTCGCACAGGCATCATAATGTCCTACAAAACAGAGCAAAGGTGAAACCTTCTTGTCTTTGAAATGGTCAGTCCTTATGCAGGATGCATGCAATGCTCATGATGTTATGATGTTATGATAAAGCACACCACAAGTAGATACAAAGGCAAACATGGTAAGGCACACAAGTCACACAAGGCAAGCCCCTAAAGTTTAGGCCAGCATGAGGTCTAGGTACTACCCTCTTTCAGTTTGTTGGTTCATACCTGTCCTAATCAAAAGTAACCGGGTTCTTAGAGGATCCCAATATCATTGACTACCCTCAATCGGTCATAACTCCAGCATCGCAATCTTTTCTTGCGGCCAGAACCATCACGAGAGTTTAGCCTCAATGGGCGTAGCATACTGCTACAATTCTAAAGGCCAAGTTGTGTCAATTAAGGTTCTAAGGTTGTTGGTGCTTAATGACTCCTTAGAAGACCCATATTCTCCTCGTTGCGACACAAGGGATATCGGTACAGATCAAGGTGCCACACCAACGTAGCCACTGTTTCACCCGTGTCGGTCTACGCCGGACAGGTCCCTCACAGCTTATGCTACCTAAACAGGGTATCCCCAGATCCGGGTTAGGATCTATGTAACTCCCAAGCAACCCACAATTTAAAGCACACAAGGAAAACAATTGAAAACACAGTTATGAACTAGCCCTAAGGTACACCTCACTTTAAGTTTATTCCCCAGCAGAGTCGCCAGTTCTGTGATCGGTGGATCTGGAACTAACTGTTTAACGCTGGTTCGCGAAATGTCGCTGTGATCGGTGGATCTGGAACAGACTGTTTAACGCTGGTTCGCGAAATGTCGCGGAAGCAAGAGTCGCCACCGTCTTTTATTTTCTCCAAATGGAAAGGACAAAAGCACATAAAAATTCCTTAAAGAGATTGCTCTCGGTTCGGGAGGTAGGTTATAGAAAGGGAAGGTGTTAGCACCCTTTCTATCCATGGTTATCCATGGGCTCTTAGATACTTGCTCAATGTGTTTTCAAAATTGGTTTGCTTGCTTTTCAATGTGGGTTTAAAAAAGTTTCTTTGAAAGTTTCAGATCGACTCTTGTGTCAGAGTGTTTGAAAACTTGTTTTTGAAAGCTTTTAGAAAATGTGTTGGTGTGAAAAGATCTTTGTTTGTTTTTGAAGAGAGCAAGTATCTACGAGAACCTACCTACCCTAAGGAATTCGTCTGTGTAAATGTCCTTTAAAGTAGTGCCATCCCACCATTGAGAGGTAGGTAGCACCACCGTTGGAGGTGTTCGGGTCAATTCGAGGTTCGGGACATGGTGATCACCAGAGCAATAGGAAGACACCTTAGAAGCTACCCGCATGCCAGGTTCCCGGATCATGAGGACTTACTAAAACATCCTCTACTCGACGATCACCTTTCGAGGCAAGGCAACAGTGAGGCGTACCCTAGGGGTGGTGTGTGCGATTCGTGTGTCGTTTTCATTTGTATTTGTCTTGTCATGTTTATCAGTGTTCTACGCTTGATTTTATTTAAGTCCATTCATTCTTGCATGCTTTGTTTAACAGTTAAAAGTTGCGAGAAAAAATAAATCTAAAGCTATTACAAATGGCGCGGGTCCACATCGCCAAAATTAAACCGGACCCGATTTGACAGAAAAGTAAAGAAAGTAAAGTAAAAGAATTAAAAGTGCGAGAAGTAAATGTTACAAAGCTTCGGGAGAGATACACAATTATTTAAGCAAAATAAAAGTAAATATGCGAAATTAAACAATTAAGTCGAAAGGAGGGCGTTGGACCCTTTTGCAAAATATTAAAATTAACGAGGAATTAAAATTAAAAATTAAAAGAGAATGTTTTTGGTATTTTGTGTTTTTTAAGATTTTGATGAAAAAAGGAGTTAATTAAAATTAAACTAAAAGGCAAACCCTAATTCTAATAGCTTTTAAATTTATTGTGAAAAATATTGAATTTTAAGCTAAGTGAAACCCTAATTAATTTACAAGTTTAATTATGAAAATAAATAAGGTAAATAATATTATGGTGAAAAAAGAAAATTAAAAAAAGGAAATCAAAATTATCAATTAAACCTAATTCTATATTTTTTTTTGTATTTTTTGTTATTGAAAAGAATTAAAGTTGCAACCCTAATTTAAACTAAATTTATTTACATGCTAATTTATTCACAAAAAATATCAAAATAAATAATCATTATATTTTATCTTTTTCTGAGTTTTTATGTATTTTTTGTATTTTGTAAACATAATTAATTAAATTAGAATAATAAAGAAAAGAAAATAGCAATTGAAAATAAAATAAAATAAAAAAAATATAGAGAAGGCAAACCAGGGGGGGTTCAGTCCCAAATTAGAAGGTATGATCCAAGAAACTGGCCCAATAAGCTTGAAATCTGTTTGACTTTTCCAGGCCACGTATGGGGCTTTTGACCAAGGCTTATGGTGTTCAGCAACCTGGAGCCTTTGATCTGGATATGCTAGACGCATGGCTGGCTTGATGGTGATGGAATATGGTGTGCCTTAACGCTAGCGCTGCATGGGAATTTACATTGAAAAATAATATTGGAAATTATACAGACCTGGGACTCGAACCCAGGTCTTGGACATTGCAACTCTCTTCGCTTGCCAACTGAACTGAGTCACGCGTTTGTTAAACAAACAAACAATAAATATAATAAAAGACAACAACACGTGAATAGATGAAAACGCGCGAAATTTCGAATTGGCCTATCCCCTCTTGCCACGACTCTGTCTTCTTCGTTTTCCTGAAAACAAAAACATGGGGCAACGGTTTTGGATGCGTCGCCTAAGGTTAGTTTCAAGAAAATAGCGATTAGCGCTATGGTGCCCATAAATTGGGCGCGAGTATATCAATCTCTTCGTCCAGATGCGTTGAGTACAACCATGGTGGTCTTAAGGCTTAATTTTTCCTCGTTTGCAAATCCCTAATTTTGAGCTTTGTAAACCCTAGAAAAACAGTTATGGCATAATCTCATACAACACAGAAAAACGCAATTAAAGGTATGGATTAGCTTCAAAACTTCATAGTGAACACAAATCAACCATTAAATTTCACAAACAATGCATAGAATGGGATGTACGATTATGGAATTTTTGCTATACAGTTTAACTTCAAAATACCAATTCTTGGCGTTTGAGTGGAAGTTTGTGATTGGAATCTGATCAGGGACCTTCAAGGAAGCTATTGAAACCAATATTATGCTTTGAATCGACCTCCAAAGTTGATTTCAGAATTGAGTTTTATGGAAAAATTTTCAAGTTTGCAACGTGTTCTTTAGCGCAGCTCTTAGTCCATTAGGGTTAGGCTTGTGATCAGGCCTTTGTAGTGAATCAATTAGGTTAAGAAAACTCAATAAAATCCAATGAATTAATGGTTTTGCATATTTGATTTTCTTAAGATCTTTTCATATCTTTTTCAAGTGTATTTTGTGTCAATTATGCTCAAATCAATCCAATTCTTTCCTATTTGACCTATGCACGAAATCTTGATGGCAAAACATGCATGAAAAGATTTTTTAGGTCAAGTTTTATATTTTCTACATATTTAAATGTTTTAAATGAATTAATATTAATAATAATTCAAATAAATAAATAAAAAATGAGAGAATACTTCCCTTTGGGCCAAGTGGTCGTGCATAGGCTTGGAATGATGAATCATGGAGGAAAAATGGGCCCATTAGCATTTTTAGACCATTTGAATCAAAGTTGACTTTTCAAAATATCCAAAAATTTCCCAACTTCCACAAGGCATAACTTGCTCAATTTTTAAGCTTTTCTCATGTTCTTGGACATTTTGGAAAGGTCTTTGAGTCCTCTAACCAATGCCTTTGGTCCCATGTCATTTTGATTTACCAATCTCAAGTTATGGCCTTTGACGTAAAGTCCCTTTTTGTTGACTTTTGAAAATGACCTATAATGTTGAAATTGATAACTTTTTGTGAGAGCATTTCTTGGACTTGAAGTATGAAGATGAGTTGTCGGAAATGTCTTTCTCTTCAAAATGAGCTTTGGAGGGGATTTTTCTGATAATCCATGTGAAAGTTATGCCCTGGTCAATTTCAGTTGACTTTTTCAGCTGTCCAAATAAGGAAACTTTTGCATCTTTGATGATTTCTGAGCCAAATTTTGAGAATCATGATCAAGCATTGATCAAATGATGTTTGTGGCTTCAAAATGATATATTGACCAAAAATTTGAACTTTTGACTGTCAAATGACCATTTTGCCCCTACAGTTGACTGTAGTGTAATTTAGGGTTTTGATTGTGCAATTTTGAGCTAAATGCCTTGAAACTTGATATGAGGATACTTGACCATACTTGTAGGCATATGAGACTTGATTGGGCCTTTGAAAACTTCCTTTTCTTGATCAGAACACAAACCCTAGTTTTGACTGTATAGGAGACAGTTGGACTGCACAACCCTTGGGGAATTTTGTGACTTGGCTTGGCAATTTCTTGAAGAATATGGGAGGGCAAATTTTGGGGTACAACAGTTGCCCCTGTTTAATCTTCTTAGACCTGAGGATGCAGATTGGCTGACGTGCCTTTCGTAATCCGAGGGTAGAAGATGATTGGACACTAGAGTGCCCAGAAATTTGCGCTCACATGTTAGCAGTGATGGGGGAATGGGCTTATAGATGCCATTGGGAGGTTGTTGGATAGGATGATGGGCTTATAGATGCCATCTGGATGTTGATTGCGTAGGAGATTCCTTAGCGAGAACCTGCATACCTGCAAAAGAACAAATGAGTACCTGACACGTTGCAGGAGCTGGTTTTCAGATGCTTGGTATAGATGTGTCCTGACTGGTTACAGGAGCTGAGTCTGGAGCTTCAAACAGCGATGAATGAACCAGGGATGGTTACTGCCTTAGCATGAATGATAAGAGAACCTTGGGTGATTTTAACTTCAACAACGCTCGTTGAGAAAAATCTTAGCGGGAAATACCATCTTCGCAGGATCGGAACGGGAACCCTAGACCATTATAATCTGAAAGGGAATCACCTCACTCGCCGTCGGAGAGGGGAATCATAGGAAAAGGAATTGTCACCTCACACACCGTCGGAGAGGGAACCATAAGAGACTATCACCTTACACTCATCGTCGGAGAGGGAAACATCTGAAAAAAGACTTACCACCTCACTCGCCGTTGGAGAGGGAACCATAGGAGACTATCACCTCACACTCACCGTCGGAGAGGGAAATATCTGAAAAAGGACTTACCACCTCACTCGCCGTTGGAGAGGGAACCATAGGAGACTATCACCTCACACTCACCGTCGGAGAGGGAAATATCTGAAAAGGACTTACCACCTCACACACCGTCGGAGAGGGAACCATAAGAGACTATCACCTCACACTCATCGTCGGAGAGGGAAACATCTGAAAAGGACTTACCACCTCACACACCGTCGGAGAGGGAACCATAAGAGACTATCACCTCACACTCATCGTCGGAGAGGGAAACATCTGAAAAGGACTTACCACCTCACACACCGTCGGAGAGGGAACCATAAGAGACTATCACCTCACACTCATCGTCGGAGAGGGAAACATCTGAAAAGGACTTACCACCTCACACACCGTCGGAGAGGGAACCATAAGAGACTATCACCTCACACTCATCGTCGGAGAGGGAAACATCTGAAAAGGACTTACCACCTCACACACCGTCAGAGAGGGAACCATAAGAGACTATCACCTCACACTCATCGTCGGAGAGGGAAACATCTGAAAAGGACTTACCACCTCACACACCGTCGGAGAGGGAACCATAAGAGACTATCACCTCACACTCATCGTCGGAGAGGGAAACATCTGAAAAGGACTTACCACCTCACACACCGTCGGAGAGGGAACCATAAGAGACTATCACCTCACACTCATCGTCGGAGAGGGAAACATCTGAAAAGGACTTACCACCTCACACATCGTCGGAGAGGGAACCATAAGAGACTATCACCTCACACTCATCGTCGGAGAGGGAAACATCTGAAAAGGACTTACCACCTCACACACCGTCGGAGAGGGAACCATAGAAGACTATCACCTCACACTCATCGTCGGAGAGGGAACCATAGGAGACTATCACCTCACACTCATCGTCGGAGAGGGAAACATCTGAAAAGGACTTACCACCTCACACACCGTCGGAGAGGGAACCATAGGAGACTATCACCTCACACTCATCGTCGGAGAGGGAAACATCTGAAAAGGACTTACCACCTCACACACCGTCGGAGAGGGAACCATAAGAGACTATCACCTCACACTCATCGTCGGAGAGGGAAACATCTGAAAAGGACTTACCACCTCACACACCGTCGGAGAGGGAACCATAAGAGACTATCACCTCACACTCATCGTCGGAGAGGGAAACATCTGAAAAGGACTTACCACCTCACACACCGTCGGAGAGGGAACCATAAGAGACTATCACCTCACACTCATCGTCGGAGAGGGAAACATCTGAAAAGGACTTATATTGAGTCTTTATTAGAAAAATCTGTTGGGAGTCGATTTAGCTGGACTAAAGAAGGCCTTGGATTGGATAAGAGATCTTCGAAGTCGATTAACTGAACCGGTCTAGGTCTTGAAATATGATTGAGAATTTCAACTGCATCTTTCCTGAAATGTAAAGGTCAGTCATATACGATGCATGATATGGCTCAAGCAATGATGTTCTCAATATAAATGAGATTTGTATGATATAATGCGTCTATGCATGCTATAATGACGTATATGATGTTTTATGAATGTATGTTTCCGTCTAGGAAAGTAAATCCTTGACGGGTGCCGGGAAGTCATATCCTGGGCTGATGTTGAAGAATAGATTTTGCTTCCGCTGGGGATGATAGCTGCAAGAATACCGGTAGGAGAAGACGACTCCGTTGAGGAATAAACTTGGCAAATGGGAGATTCTGCGGGGAGAAAAGATACTCTAGCGACCTTGCTGGGAAGCAAAACTCTGTGGGGATAGAGATGTTTTGCTGAATGTTGATAGTTACTTGCTGGGGATATTTTTGCTGTATTGGAAGTGTTGATGGACTTCGCTGGGGTAAGAAGACTTCGTCGACGACGCTCTTTCCGTGGCCTTTGGCTGAGGATAACCCAGTTATATCCTGTTAAGGAAATAACTCTTTAAATCCAGCCGGACGACGCGTTCGTGTTCGGCGAGGGGATAAACCTCCAGGATCTACTGGGGATAAGCTTAGTGCTTGGGGATATGGATTCCATCTTTCCTGGGGAAACTGGATTGGACTCTCTTGGGGAAGTTTTGAATTATATTGGGGAAGTGATTCCTTTGAATGTTGTTATGCCGCCGGGGAAACAATCTTTAGACCAAGACTGCCGGGGATGCTTGTTATGAGTGCATATATGCTGCTGGGGAATGTTGAGATCTACTGAAGGATACTCAATTTCCTTAAGATTTGTTAACTCTGCTTGGAGAAGAATATACTGACTACTGACTCACTCTCTGGGGAATTAAGATGCCTGGTCAGGTCCTTTAGCTGAACCTACCTTGGTACCTTGGAGGATAGAACGATTAGATTGCTGAGACGACTCTTTGTTGCCCCTGTTTCTGAAGTAGGAGAGGAAGACTTGTGCGGTGCTGATGATTGTTGATGGGCAAACCTTCTTCTGGTAGACAGGTGACGATGTAACAGGACATGGTCGTACGCTTTAATCCCTAACTTTTGCCTGGACCGCCCTTTCGGGTTTTCAGTCCACCGGGATACCCATTTTTGCCCAAGCCGCCTTTTCAGGTTTTCGACTTGCCGGGTGTACAGATTTTCATTTCATCCCTTATTTTTGCCCGAACCTTTTTGGTTCGCCGGGAAGCCCTAATTTTTGCCTAGGTATGTCAACCTAGCAGGTCTTTGATTACGCGTAGTATTTTCTTCGACTATGTCCATGCTCTCAGAATGTAGGGAATTGCCCCTGTATAGAAGTGTTTGGTCATGCCACCAGAAGGTGTTTGGTCAGGCAAGATTCGTTGCTAGGATGCCCCAAGTGACTCAGGCGGAGATTTGCCCCAGGCTATTTGGCCTTTGAGAGATTCTCCGAATCTTGATTGGATTGCCCCAGATGATGGACCATAGTCATACCTGCCCCTTGATTGGAAGTTCTTTTGTTCACCAGATATTCTTCGTGCGAATTTTCCTGCTGTTCAAACAAATAGTCATATGCAAACAAAGTTATGTTAAAAATGCAAAGCTTATGTCTGTCTTGAAGATTTTGAAAATGCATTATTTTTCATAAAACAAGTGAATGTTTGTAAAACGTGATGTCAACTCCGTATTTACCGTAGGCCTTAAAGAGTCAGGATACCTTTCGTCACAGTATGCTTTCGAACTAACCCATGCTTCAGCTAGGACTTTTAAGGGTTATAACGTGGCCTGGTTCACGGTTTAAGAAACAAAGGATAAAGGCTCAAATTATTTGTACCCACCCACTCTTCGTGATGTTCTCCAAACCTAAACTCAGTTGATCATGCGTTAGACCTTGTTCGAGTCTTTTGCTCTAATATGCCAGTGATGGTTCGGATGTTGATAACTTATTTTGAATAGGCAGTCATTCCTTTTTGATGTTGAGGTTTTGTATGACCTCTTTCTTTTTGATTTCGCTATCCCTAAATTTTGCCTGAACTGTTTCTTTTGTGATTACAGTCAGCGGGATGCCCCAGTTTTATAAGTCCCTTTTTATAGGTTTTGACTTCTTGGGCTTTTCGTTTATGATAATTTTTGTTGATCATGACTGCCTGTCCTTATGATTGTTCGGAACCATCATTGTCTTTCTTCGTTTTGTAAGGATCTCTTTGGTGCCATTCGTTATGCACTTGGATCAACTGAGAGACTACCCTGCCCCAGGTTATGATTAAGGGTTTTAAATTTCGAAAAGAAAAACTCCTACTTCTTTGGCTCAGAGAGGTTAATGAGGGATTATCTTCCTTATAACTCCAGTGTTTAGGAATTGAAACAATGCCTGTACCTCATCAGCGGGGTCTGTTCAAAAGCATATTGTAGTGATCGCGGTATCGTTTTCGTCATCCTCCCTCAAGAGGCTTAGAATTAACGAGAGTTGACATCAGAAAAAATATGAAAACAATTTGCATATAGTGAATGCGAATATATTGATTCAAAATAGACATAAGCGATGCATTAATGGAATAACAATGTTTTAACATGAATAAATGTTTGAACGGTCAGAAGAAAAACACAACTTGAACATTCGAATGAACAAAAGTTTCCTAGTCTCGGAGCTTGTCACTTCAACTGGTGAGCCTTGGAGGAATGGTAGAAAAATTTAGCCTGTCCATCTTGTGTGAACTCCAATGCCCCTTCATCGATCAGGCCCTGGATTTTGTTCCTCAGATCCCAACATTCATTGGTATCATGTCC
Organism: Vicia faba; assembly: GCA_948472305.1. Taxonomy (NCBI): domain Eukaryota; kingdom Viridiplantae; phylum Streptophyta; class Magnoliopsida; order Fabales; family Fabaceae; genus Vicia; species Vicia faba. The sequence continues at coordinate 1,441,615,498 of OX451741.1, read as the reverse complement.
TGGGCTAGCAGAGTGGTAGGCACACCTCTTATTGGGATCATAGGCAAGAGATTCTGTGTTGGGGTTCCGGGGATGAGCCCTTAATGTGATCAGATTCAACCTCAATAGACGTTGCAAAGCTTGATACAGCGACATGTTGAGCGGGGTGAATTGCCTTCTGGGCTTGTCTGGCTGAAGCTGGTGAGGTTGATGCTGAATTTGTGGCACTGGAGCCATTTGAGGAGCTTTCCCCTTATCCTCTTGTCTCAAGGATGATTGGATGATGAATGGCTTTTTACCCTTAGATATTTGCCCCAGTTGGTTACCCTGAAGCAGTTGGTTGACGAGAAACCGGAGCTCATCTTGTCTTTGAGCTAAGCCTTGAATGGCATTCCTCTGCCCCAGCATCTGGGCTTTCATAGCATCCATCTCAGCTTGTAGGTGTTCCAGCTTTTCATCCTCAGCATTGCCCCTAACGAAGGTCTCTGTGAGAAGTATCCTTAGCTCCTCCTGCCCCTTGAATAGATTCAGGAGGATTACCCCGAACCGAGTCTCTTGAGCAAAAGGGTCCTGGTTATCGGGTTGGAAGGCCATTGCTGAAATAAACAGCGAGAAAGGTAAGTGACCTGCAACAAAGATACCTGTTATGTAATGATGTGTATGACATGCATGCAATGTTTTCAAGGTTCTCGCGGGGTAAACAAGAAAATTTGTTAGAACTCGGGTCCGGTAGCTTGATTGAAGGAACTGCGTGTTGTTGAGAGTCCTTCTTCAAGGGTCAAAGGCTCACCATATCCAGTGGGTCATAGCCCCTGACTTTAGTCATCACATCTGGTTTTGATTTCCAAACAACCTTGGTTGGGGGAACCTTCTTCAGGAGTCAGAGCTCACCATATCAAGTGGGTCATAGCCTCTGACAGCTTTGTCTAGAGGAAAATAAATCCTCTTTGCCCCTTGCTAGATGTTTGATTTATCATGACCTGCATCACAAGCCTTTGAGATCCTTGAAATGGGTTAGGATGTATGCAATGGTATGATGTTATGATATGCATGGGGGGATGTAAGTGAACCCTGTTATGAGTCCCAACTAAGGACTGCAAACCAAAACCTGCAAGAAACTCAAGTAAAACTTGTCATGAGTCCCAGTTAAGGACTAAAACAAACCCTGCAAGAAACTCGGTAAACCTTGTTACGAGCCCTAATTAAGGACTAAAACAAACCCTACAAGAAACTCGGTAAACCTTGTTATGAGTCCTAATTAAGGACTACAAACAAAACCTGCAAGAATTTCGTAACCCTGTCATGAGTCCCAATTAAGGACTATAAACAAAACCTGCAAGGAAACTCAAGTGTCAGATAACAAACATGCAAGTAGTCAAGTTGGAAGGCACATAAGTCACACAAGAGAAAGCCCTTAGAGTTTAAGGCCAGCATGAGGTCTAGGTGTTACCCTCTTTCAGTTGGTTGGTTCATACCTGTCCTATCAAAGTAACCGGGTTCTTAGAGGATCCCAATATCATTGAATACCCTCAATCGGTCATAACTCCAGCATCGCAATCTTTTCTTGCGGCCAGAACCATCACGAGAGTTTAGCCTCAATGGGCGTAGCATACTGCTACTGTTCTAATGGCCAAGTTGTGTCATTTAAGGTTCTAAGGTCTGTTGGTGCTTAATGACTCCTTGGAAGACCCATATTCTCCCCGTTTCAACACGAGGGATATCGGTACAGACCAAGGCGCCACACCAACGTAGCCACTGCTTCACCCATGTCGGTATACGCCGGACAGGTCCCTCACAGCTTATGCTACCTAAACAGGGTATCCCCAGATCCGGGTTAGGATCTATGTAACTCCGATACAACCCACAATAGTAAAGCAAGCAAAGAAGACAATTGAAAACACAGTTATGAACTAACCCTAAGGTACACCTCACTTTATAAAGGTATCCCCAGCAGAGTCGCCAGTTCTGTGATCGGTGGATCTGGAACTGACTGTTTAACGCTGGTTCGCGAAATGTCGCGGAAGCAAGAGTCGCCACCGTCTTTTATTTTCTCCAAATGGAAAGGACAAAAGCACAGAAAAATTCCTTAAAGAGATTGCTCTCGGTTCGGGAGGTAGGTTATAGAAAGGGAAGGTGTTAGCACCCTTTCTATCCATGGTTATCCATGGGCTCTTAGATACTTGCTCAATGTGTTTTCAAAATTGGTTTGCTTGCTTTTCAATGTGGGTTTAAAAAAGTTTCTTTGAAAGTTTCAGATCGACTCTTGTGTCAGAGTGTTTGAAAACTTGTTTTTGAAAGCTTTTAGAAAATGTGTTGGTGTGAAAAGATCTTTGTTTGTTTTTGAAGAGAGCAAGTATCTACGAGAACCTACCTACCCTAAGGAATTCGTCTGTGTAAATGTCCTTTAAAGTAGTGCCATCCCACCATTGAGAGGTAGGTAGCACCACCGTTGGAGGTGTTCGGGTCAATTCGAGGTTCGGGACATGGTGATCACCAGAGCAATAGGAAGACACCTTAGAAGCTACCCTCATGCCAGGTTCCCGGATCATGAGGACTTACTAAAACATCCTCTACTCGACGATCACCTTTCGAGGCAAGGCGACAGTGAGGCGTACCCTAGGGGTGGTGTGTGCGATTCGTGTGGCGTTTTCATTTGTATTTGTCTTGTCATGTTTATCAGTGTTCTACGCTTGATTTTATTTAAGTCCATTCATTCTTGCATGCTTTGTTTAACAGTTAAAAGTTGCGAGAAAAAATAAATCTAAAGCTATTACAAATGGCGCGGGTCCACATCGCAAAATTAAACCGGACCCGATTTGACAGAAAAGTAAAGAAAGTAAAGTAAAAGAATTAAAAGTGCGAGAAGTAAATGTTACAAAGCTTCAGGAGAGATACACAATTATTTAAGCAAAATAAAAGTAAATATGCGAAATTAAACAATTAAGTCGAAAGGAGGGCGTTGGACCCTTTTGCAAAATATTAAAATTAACGAGGAATTAAAATTAAAAATTAAAAGAGAATGTTTTTGGTATTTTGTGTTTTTTAAGATTTTGATGAAAAAAGGAGTTAATTAAAATTAAACTAAAAGGCAAACCCTAATTCTAATAGCTTTTAAATTTATTGTGAAAAATATTGAATTTTAAGCTAAGTGAAACCCTAATTAATTTACAAGTTTAATTATGAAAATAAATAAGGTAAATAATATTATGGTGAAAAAAGAAAATTAAAAAAAGGAAATCAAAATTATCAATTAAACCTAATTCTATATTTTTTTTGTATTTTTTGTTATTGAAAAGAATTAAAGTTGCAACCCTAATTTAAACTAAATTTATTTACATGCTAATTTATTCACAAAAAATATCAAAATAAATAATCATTATATTTTATCTTTTTCTGAGTTTTTATGTATTTTTTGTATTTTGTAAACATAATTAATTAAATTAGAATAATAAAGAAAAGAAAATAGCAATTGAAAATAAAATAAAATAAAAAAAAATATAGAGAAGGCAAACCAGGGGGGGTTCAGTCCCAAATTAGGAGGTATGATCCAAGAAACTGGCCCAATAAGCTTGAAATCTGTTTGACTTTTCCAGGCCACGTATGGGGCTTTTGACCAAGGCTTATGGTGTTCAGCAACCTGGAGCCTTTGATCTGGATATGCTAGACGCGTGGCTGGCTTGATGGTGATGGAATATGGTGTGCCTTAACGCTAGCGCTGCATGGGAATTTACATTGAAAAATAATATTGGAAATTATACAGACCTGGGACTCGAACCCAGGTCTTGGACATTGCAACTCTCTTCGCTTGCCAACTGAACTGAGTCACGCGTTTGTTAAACAAACAAACAATAAATATAATAAAAGACAACAACACGTGAATAGATGAAAACGCGCGAAATTTCGAATTGGCCTATCCCCTCTTGCCACGACTCTGTCTTCTTCATTTTCCTGAAAACAAAAACATGGGGCAACGGTTTTGGATGCGTCGCCTAAGGTTAGTTTCAAGAAAATAGCGACTAGCACTATGGTGCCCATAAATTGGACGCGAGTATATCAATCTCTTCGTCCAGATGCGTTGAGTACAACCATGGTGGTCTTAAGGCTTAATTTTTCCTCGTTTGCAAATCCCTAATTTTGAGCTTTGTAAACCCTAGAATAACAGTTATGGCATAATCTCATACAACACAGAAAAACGCAATTAAAGGTATGGATTAGCTTCAAAACTTCATAGTGAACACAAATCAACCATTAAATTTCACAAACAATGCATAGAATGGGGTTTACGATTATGGAATTTTTGCTATACAGTTTAACTTCAAAATACCAATTCTTGGCGTTTGAGTGGAAGTTTGTGATTGGAATCTGATCAGGGACCTTCAAGGAAGCTATTGAAACCAATATTATGCTTTGAATCGACCTCCAAAGTTGATTTCAGAATTGAGTTTTATGGAAAAAATTTCAAGTTTGCAACGTGTTCTTTAGCGCAGCTCTTAGTCCATTAGGGTTAGGTTTGTGATCAGGCCTTTGTAGTGAATCAATTAGGTTAAGAAAACTCAATAAAATCCAATGAATTAATGGTTTTGCATATTTGATTTTCTTAAGATCTTTTCATATCTTTTTCAAGTGTATTTTGTGTCAATTATGCTCAAATCAATCCAATTCTTTCCTATTTGACCTATGCACGAAATCTTGATGGCAAAACATGCATGAAAAGATTTTTTAGGTCAAGTTTTATATTTTCTACATATTTAAATGTTTTAAATGAATTAATATTAATAATAATTCAAATAAATAAATAAAAAATGAGAGAATACTTCCCTTTGGGCCAAGTGGTCGTGCATAGGCTTGGAATGATGAATCATGGAGGAAAAATGGGCCCATTAGCATTTTTAGACCATTTGAATCAAAGTTGACTTTTCAAAATATCCAAAAATTTCCCAACTTCCACAAGGCATAACTTGCTCCATTTTTAAGCTTTTCTCATGTTCTTGGACATTTTGGAAAGGTCTTTGAGTCCTCTAACCAATGCCTTTGGTCCCATGTCATTTTGATTTACCAAACTCAAGTTATGGCCTTTGACGTAAAGTCCCTTTTTGTTGACTTTTGAAAATGACCTATAATGTTGAAATTGATAACTTTTTGTGAGAGCATTTCTTGGACTTGAAGTATGAAGATGAGTTGTAGGAAATGTCTTTCTCTTCAAAATGAGCTTTGGAGGGGATTTTTCTGATAATCCATGTGAAAGTTATGCCCTGGTCAATTTCAGTTGACTTTTTCAGCTGTCCAAATAAGGAAACTTTTGCATCTTTGATGATTTCTGAGCCAAATTTTGAGAATCATGATCAAGCATTGATCAAATGATGTTTGTGGCTTCAAAATGATATATTGACCAAAAATTTGAACTTTTGACTGTCAAATGACCATTTTGCCCCTACAGTTGACTGTAGTGTAATTTAGGGTTTTGACTGTGCAATTTTGAGCTAAATGCCTTGAAACTTGATATGAGGATACTTGACCATACTTGTAGGCATATGAGACTTGATTGGGCCTTTGAAAACTTCCTTTTCTTGATCAGAACACAAACCCTAGTTTTGACTGTATAGGAGACAGTTGGACTGCACAACCCTTGGGGAATTTTGTGACTTGGCTTGGCAATTTCTTGAAGAATATGGGAGGGCAAATTTTGGGGTACAACAGTCGCAGAAGCAAGAGGCCACCGTCTTTTATTTTCTCCAAATGGAAAGGACAAAAGCACAGAAAAATTCCTTAAAGAGATTGCTCTCGGTTCGGGAGGTAGGTTATAGAAAGGGAAGGTGTTAGCACCCTTTCTATCCATGGTTATCCATGGGCTCTTATATACTTGCTCATTTGTGTTTTCAAAAAGGTTTGTTTGCTTTTTAACTGTGGGTTTTAAAAAGTTTCTTTGAAAATTCCAGTTCGACTCTTGTATCGGTCCTCAAGAGTGTTTGAAAAATTGCTTTCGAAAGCTTTTGAAAAGGTGTCGGTGTGAAAAGTATTTTTGAATTTGTTTTGAAATTTAGTGCAAGTATCTATGAGAACCTACCTACCCTAAGGAATTCGTCTGTGTAAATGTCCTTTAAAGTAGTGCCATCCCACCATTGAGAGGTAGGTAGCACCACCGTTGGAGGTGTTCGGGTCAATTCGAGGTTCGGGACATGGTGATCACCAGAGCTATGGGAAGACACCTTAGAAGCTACCCTCATGCCAGGTTCCCGGATCATGAGGACTTACTAAGACATCCTCTACTCGACGATCACCTTTCGAGGCAAGGCAACAGTGAGGCGTACCCTAGGGGTGGTGTGTGCGATTTGTGTGTCGTTTTCATTTATTTTTTGTCTTTTGTCATGTCATTGGTGATCTAACGTTTGTTTTTATTTTTGTCCATTCATTCTTTCATGCCTTGATTAACAATTTAAAATTGCGGAAAGTAAAAGATCTAAGCTATTACAAAAGGCGCGGGTCCACATCGCCAAAATTTCTCGAACCCGATTTGACAGAAAAATAAAGAATTAATGAAAATAAAGTGCGAGCAATTAGTTACACGGCTTCGGGAGAGATACATAAATATTGAAAAAAAAATATGCGAATTAAATAAGAATTAAAACGAGGGCGTTGGACCCTTTTTGCAAAATTAAATTAAACGATGAAAAGAAATTGTCTTTTTGGTATTTTTTTAGTATTTTAGGATTTTAATGAAAAAAGAATTAATTAAAATTAAACCTAATTCTACAATTTTTAATTTATTAAAAAAAGAAGATTAAAACCTAATATTAACCCTAATTTATTTACATGCAAATTTAATTATAAAAATAAATGTCTAATATTTAATTATTATGGAATAAAAGAAAAAATGAAAATTAATTAAACCCTAATTCTATTTTTTTTTGGATTTTTATCAAAAAAAGTTAAAATTAAAACCTAATTTAAATCTAATTAATTTATGAATTTATTTATGAAAATATTAAAAATAAAAATACTTATTATTTTTCTCTTTTCTGATTTTTTATGATCTTTGTATTTTATGAAAGTAATAAATTAATTAAAGACAAAAATCAAAAAGAAAATAGAAATAATGCAAAATAAAGAAAGTAAAAAAAAAAAAAAACAATTAGCAAACCTAGGGGGTCTGCCCCAAATTGTGAGGTTTTTTAGCAATCTGGCCCAAGATTATGAGGCCTTGTGGACTTTCCCAGGACACGTACTCAAACGTTGACTAGAGCCCATCGTGTTCCCCAGACCTGTGCCTTTGGATTGACGTACTGGACGCGTGGACGGCTTGATCTTGGAGGTGTATGATGGTCTTTGATATTGAATCTGCATGTGAATTTTAATTGAAAAATAATATGGACATAGTGAGGACCTGGGGCTCGAACCCAGGTCACGAATGTTACCAACAATCTTGCTTACCACTGAACCAATTCACGCGCGTTTAACATGTAACAACTAACAAATATTATAAAAAAAATGGTCAGTGGCTCCAAAAACGCGCGAAACATTTAAATGGTCCAATCAGTGCCTTCCACTTCATCGTCTTCCTCATATTGTTTTTTTCCTGAAAACACAATAAAACATAGGCAACGATTTTTACACCGTTTCAGAAAGCATCTTTACAGAAAATAGCGAACAGGCCATAAGGCCTCATAAATTGAGCGCGAGGGTGTATTTTTGTTCGTCCAGACATGCTCGATTCAATGGTGTAAATCTTGAAGGCCAATTTTTCCTTATTTCAAAACCCCTAATTCCAAGCTTCACAAACCCTAAATATTATCAATGGCAAATCTTCATATAGGGCACGAAAACAAAATTAAATCATTGGGTTAGCATTAGAATCACACAAGGAATATGAATCAAGCATTAAAATTCACAAAAAATGCATGAATTTAGATGCACGACTATGGAATTTTTCGGTACAGATGAGATGGTTCTCACGTTTCTGGGCGCGAGAGCTTATGGTTTTTGATGCAGAATCTTTCTATGAAGCTTCAGCAAGCTACTGAAATCAAAATCGTGCCTTGAATCGCCCTGCAAAAGTGTTTTCAGAATTGAGTTTTTGGCAAAAAATTTCAAGTTCAATGGATGCTTTTCTGCGCAGCTTAGGGGTCTTGAGGCATTAGGTCTTGCTTGTGCTTATGTATGGAACCAATTAGGGTTGAAAACTTGATTAGAATCCATGAATTAATGAATGCAATATTTGATTTTTTCATCATGATTTTCAAATCTTTTTTCATGCTATTTTTGTACAAATCATATCCAATCAATTCCAATTCTTCCATATCTGATCATGCACGAATTATTGAGTATATTTCATGCACAAAAAGATTTTATTTCATTGGTTTTATATTTTCCATGTATTTTATTTGATTAAATGAATTATTAATAATAAAAAATTCAAATAAATAAATAAAAATGGAGAAAAACTTCCCTTTGGGCCAAATGGTCGTGCACATGCCTTGGATGATGAATTATGGAAGATAAATAGGCCCATTAGCAATTTTAGGTCATTTGAACCAATGTTGACTTTTCAAAATATCCAAAAATATCCCAACTTCCACAAGGCATAACTTGCTCAATTTTTAAGCTTTGCTCATGTTCTTGGACATTTAGGAAAGTTCTTTGAGTCCTATAACCAATGTCTTTGGTCCCATGTCATTTTGATTTACCAATCTCAAGTTATGGCCTTTGATTTAAAGTCCCTTTTTGTTGACTTTTGAAAATGACCTATAATGTTGAAATTGATAACTTTTTGTGAGAGCATTTATTGGACTTGAAGTATGAAGATGAGTTGTAGGAAATGTCTTTCTCTTCAAAATGAGCTTTGGATGGAATTTTTCTGATAATCCATGTGAAAGTTATGCCCTGGTCAATTTACAGTTGACTTTTTCAGTTGTCCAAATAAGGAAACTTTTGCATCTAGATGATTTTTGAGCCAAGCTTTGAGAATCATGATCAAGCATTGATCAAATGATGTTTGTGGCTTCAAAATGAGATGTTGATCAAAAATTTGAACTTTTGACTGTCAAATGACCATTTTGCCCCTACAGTTGACTGTAGTGCAATTAGGGTTTTGACTGTGCAATTTTATGCTGAAAGTCTTGAAACTTGATATGAGGATGCTTGACCATTTTTATAAGCATGTGGGACTTGATTGGGCCCTTTGAGACTTCATTTTCTTGATCAGAAGCAAAACCCTAATCTTGACTGTTTAGGAGACCCTTAAACTGTGCAACCCTGGGAGAATTTTGCAATTTGACTTGGCAATTTCTTGGAGAATATGGGAGGGCAAATTTTGGGGTACAACAGGGGGATATTTAGACAAGGAATTTAAACCTAGCTATTACATCAATTTTGGAATATTTACAAAATAATTAATTGCATAAATTAAATGGAAAATAAAATAAAGATGCAAAAATGCAAAAAGGGTTTTTACATGTATGGAAAAAGGATATTTTTTTATGTCAAATAAATAAAATAAAAAAAGTATTATTTTTGGAGTTTTTGTGTTTTAAAGGGTAAAACCCTAATTTCATTAAATAAGTATATTAACTATTTAATATGTATAATATTTAATAATTATATACAAAAAATAAAATAAAATGGAGTATATTTATAAAAAGTATTTTTTGAAGTCAAATATTAATAAAAGAAAAATATGTAGGTATTTTTGTATTTTAACCTAAATATACTAATATATATATATATATATATATATATATATATATATATATATATATATATATATATATATATATATATATATATATATATATATATATATATATATATATATATATATATATATATATATATATATATATATATATATATATATATATATATATATATATATATATATATATATATATATATATATATATATATATATATATATATATATATATATATATATATATATATGTGTGTGTGTATTAATTTCTAAATATGTATTATGTATATAAAAATAATAATATTTAATATTTATAAAAAAGGTATATTTTGTATAAAATATTTTAAGAAGATAAAACAAAATAAAAAATGAAAATAAAATGGTGTTTACATTATTTTCCTATTTATTCTAAATAATATGTTTTTGTACTTATTTACATACAAATAGCAATATAACTAAATAAATGCCTAAAAATATAAAAATGGTGTAAAAATATTTTTTATGTTTTTTAATATGATTAGCAAAAATAAATAAATCAGGATAAAAAAGAAAAGTCAAAAAAATCATGCAAATACACAAAATGGGCCTGGGGGCTATGAAAGCAAATATTTGGTGTGAAGAGGAAAATTAAAACAGGCCCAGCCCACGTGGCTTCTTCTTCAACCTTCAAACAGCAAAAACGTTCAAAAACGCGCGCCTGAACCTCCATTCAAACACCTGGATTCTTTAATCTTTTGCACAAACTTACAACATAAGAAATGTTAAGCATTGAATCAAGATTCTAAATATATAAAGAACTCATCCTAACTCTCAGAAATGAGAGAGAATTTTGACATTCCCAAATCCTGACCTAACTTTTCTTCCATATTCAAACCTTAAATTCTCACAGCTCAAGCAAAATAAATGAAAATTGAAAGCATGTACAGATTCAGGGGCATGAGTAGAACATTTCTTATTCACAAACCTAGAGCTAATGATGCCTACACTAAGAGTTAGAAGTTCAAAAAGATACCTGTTCAGTTGAAGTTCTATCTGGCAATGGGGGAGCTTTCAGGGCAAGATGATGATCTGTATAACTTGCCTGAAGTGTGGTGATGCTATTCCAATGCTTACTTTGCTTTGAAACACCTTGAATCGAGCTATGGACCTTCAACTGCAAAACAAGAAAGTGAAAATGGTGGAACTGGTTAGGGGAGTTACAGGTCGTGTTTTACGTTTTGGTTAGCTTCAAGTGATGCTAGGGAATGTGTTTGATGAGCTTTGGGCAAGAAAGCATGAAAGGGATGAGAGATGGGATTCAATCTGCAGACCCTGCCCTGTTTTTGCAGTTTGAGAGTGATTCTGGGAATGAGAGGGTGTTGGGGATGGTTGGCTCGTGTTCTAGCTTGTGTTTGATGTTTAGGATATGTTTGATAACTTTTCTCAGGCTTGCTTGTGCTGAGATGATAGTTTGTACATGTTATGATGTGTTTCTTAACCCTTAAGCAAGAAAAGGTCACTTGAGTTTCTAGGCTGATAGAGGCCCCTTAAACATGCTGCAAAACCTCTCCTTGATCAGTGTGTTTCGCTCATAATCTTGTGCCAAAGTGATTTGATCTGTACTTGTGGATTTGCAACTTTGACATAAAGCTTGCTTTTGCAAAAATGGCTATTTCACTTTTTCCATTTATGGCCTAATCCAACATGTAATGCCTAAACTCATGAAACAAGGCCTTAGCACAATGAACATGCATTAAATTATTGAGTGTTGGATGGTTTAAGGGCCTGTAATCAAGTGGCATGCTGGTTTGAGAAATTTGCACAAGTTATGAACATGGAAATTGGCCAATTCAAAAGTGAGTTTTTGCCATATTGCAAAATTCGATTCTCTCAAGTCATGAGGTTGTTTGATGAGTTCTTGGACATTTTGGAAAGCTTGGAATGTTTACTACAATCCATCTTTGAAATGCAAATTGAAATTCCAAAGGGAAGTATGTGAAAAATGGTCTTGAAGTTAGGTAGAAAACCTTGCCAAAATAGGTCAAATTTTCACTAAGTTAAGAATGGTTTAGTACCCTTATTCCAAAACTTGTAACTTGAGATACAAGCCTCTTTGGGGGAAATTTTGTGAATCAAAGTTGTAGATTATGCACCAAGCTACAACTTTCATGTTTTTACTTTTGCTTGAATCCAAATGAATCTTGGTGAGAAAGTGGGGCAAAGTTGGGAAAAAATTAGGGTTTTTCATAACTTAGAAAAATTCTAAGTTATGAAAAATTCTCATTTCAAACCCTAATTTGCATTTTTTGATTTCTTGGTGAACAAGTTTCATGATTTGGCATGTTTTGATGAAAAATGAATCTTGACTCTTGATTTTGACCAAAAAGTCAAAGTTTGACTTTTCAGTATACAGTCAAAATTGATCAATTGACTGGGAAATTCATCTGTCAATCTTGTGCATTTGGGATCTTTTGAACTTGTTGGGCATGTCAAGATAATTCCATGGGGTCCTTGAGTCCATATGTGAGCTTGGTTTGCCATTGGATAGGTCAAACAGTCAAAAATTGCCTTTGTGCAGTCAAAACCCTAAAAATGACCATTTTGCCCTTCTGGTGATCTGATCAAATTTCTTGTGGAATTGTGATCCAAACTTGATCAAATGGTCCATGTGAGTTCATAATGTTGATGTGGGTCAATTTTCATGAGGTTTGACTGTCAATTGGCCACAGTTGACTTTTTCCCCAATACAGTTGATTTTTAGGTCAACTGTCCAATTGACTGGGCAAAACTTGGAATCAAGACTTGAAACTTGATGTGGATAAACTTGGGAGTCCAATATGAAGCAAGAAATTCATCTTAGGAATTTTTGGTCATAACATCTTTGTGCAAACACAAACCCTAATTTGGGTCAACAGTGCAAGGAGAAGTCTTGAGCAGATGAAACCCTAACTGGATCTTGGTCTCCAAGGGATTTGTGATAAGAAATCAATGAGAAATAGGAGGGCAAATTTTGGGGTACAACAGTTGCCCCTGTGCAATCTTCTTGAATCCGAAGAGTTAGATTGGCAAGCTTGCCTTTCGTGACTCGAGGGTAAAAGGAGATTGGACACTAGAGTGCCCTTAAATTTGCACTCGTCAAAGCAATGGATGCGGGAATGGGCTTAGAGATGCCATTTGGAGATGGGCTTAACGATTCCATCTGGAAGAGTGACAGAAACTTGTCAGGGATGGGCTTAAAGATGCCATCTGGAATGAGTATCAGAAAGGTGTCCATGTTTAGGACCATCTTCGAGCTGGGGTCTGAATAAGCAATAGACTGACATCCGTATCTGGAGGCATCCGTAAACTGTTTTCAGAGGTTGAGAAGAGTCTGAACAAGCGGTAGATTAACATTCGTTGTTGGGAAGAAATCATAAACTGTTTTCAGAAGTCTGGAGAAGAATCTGAACAAGCGATAGGTTAACATCCGTTACTTGGAGAACCCGTGAACTGTTTTCATAAGTCTTGAAGTTGAATAAGCAATAGAGCAGCATCCGTTGTTGGGAAGCGTCCGTAAACTATTTTCAAAGGTTGCATCTGAACAAGTGATAGATTAACATCCGTTGTTGGGAAGAATCCATAAACTGTTTTCAGAAGTCTTGAGAAGAAACTGAACAAGTGATAGGTTAACATCTGTTACTTGGAGAACCTGTAAACTGTTTTCAGAAGTCTTGGAGTTGAATAAGCAATAGAGTAGCATCCGTTGTTGGGAAGCGTCCGTAAACTGTTTTCAAAGGTTGCATATGAACAAGTGATAGATTAACATCCGTTGTTGGGAAGAATCCATAAACTGTTTTCAGAAGTCTTGAGAAGAAACTGAACAAGCGATAGGTTAACACCCGTTACTTGGAGAACCCGTAAACTATTTTCAGAAGTCTTGAATTTGGAAGAAGAACCGGTGTAGGGTTCCCTGATGATGAGCTCGTGTAAAACTGCATCTGGATAAATCTGGAATAAGCATTAGAATGTTGCCATGTCTGGGTCACATCTGAACTATTCCTGGAAAGAATCTCGAAAGATAATGATTTTAGTCCTTCGACTGATCTTACCTGAAAGGTAAAGAGTTGTTACATGCAATGTTATGATGCATGATACAATGTATGTTATGTAATATGAATGTAAATGAATGCGCATGTAAGCTGGAGAGTTGTCTTGCAAAGGATAGATGAATCTGAGATGGCTGAAGATGACAGTATCTTGGCTGCTGCCAGGAAGAATAATTCATGGTCGTTGCTGGAGAATAAAGAGCTTGGGTTGTATACCAATCTTCGGGGAATTCCTGATGACTTCTATTGGGGAGTTCCAATCTAATAGACTCATGCTGGAGAGGTAAGATTGAGAATCTTCAGCTTGGTGGGAAGTACCTCTGGCGACTTCACTGGGGAACTCAAGATTTGCCCTCCCAAAACTCTGTGGGGAAAAGGTTCATTAGTCTGGCTTCGCTGGGGATACTGAAACTTAGATTTTGAGGGGAATTTAGTTCTGGAGGATTCTCTGGCTGGGGATTGTAATGATAAGTTATGCTGGGGAACTCTGATGAACTCCGCTGGAGGTAGGAAGAATTTGGCGCGTGCGATCTTCCGTGGTTGTTAGATGAGGATAACCCAGTTATAAGCCCTTGTGAGGAATAACTTTGAATAAAGCTCGAGAGAGACGTCCGTACTCTGCAGGGGATAAGCTTCCAGAATCTACTGGGGATAAGCTTCAAGACTTGCTGGGGATATGGATTCCAAATCTCCTGGGGGTTTCCTTTGAAAGGGTATCAAGATATCCAACTGCGCCTTCAACCTATCAGTAATCATCTTTCTTGATTCGTAAGGAAATGATTATGTTTCAAATGCATATGCATATTTAACAAAACATTGGACGTTTCTCAAAATAAACAATTAGTGCAAAAAGAAAGGAAAAGACACAAATTTCTGGGAAAAGTATTTGTATTGACTTTCTATGAGTATATTTGTACAAAGGAGACAATCATCCTAGTAAAAGGATTTTGTCGTAAATATTGAAAGATTTATACAAAATAAAGGTGGCTATGTGAAATAATTCCATGGGATTCCATTCCGCTATAGCCTTCACAACTCTGAACATCTGTCCATCCAATGCTTCGTTTGTCGATGACTGGATTGATTAGAAGCCTGGAACTGGTTGATGAAGAGATTGTCTTTGAAGTGATCCGACGAGACATAGTCATACGCTTTAATTCCCTAACTTTTGCCTGAACCACCCTTTCGGGTTTTCGATCCACCGGGAAACCCCTTTTTGCCCAAGCCGCCCTTTCGGGTTTTCAACTTGTCGGGTTATTTTATGCGTAGTATCTTTTGACTATGTCCGCGTTCGCAGGGTGCAGCAAATCGTCGCCGTCCATGGTGGTCAGGATCATTGCACCACCAGAAAATACACTCTTGATCACAAATGGTCCTTCATATGTAGGAGTCCATTTGCCCCTGGGATCACTTTGCGGCAAGATAATCCGCTTGATTACGAGATCTCCGACTTGATACACTTGACGTCTGACTTTCTTATTGAAGGCCTTGATCATCCGTTTTTGATACGCCTGACCATGGCATATAGCAGCAAGTCGCTTTTCGTCGATCAGATTGAGTTGATCAAGTCGGGTCTGCATCCAATCATCTTCATTCAAACCTGCGTCCTTCATAATCCTTAGAGAAGGAATCTGGACTTCCATAGGCAAGACAGCCTCCATGCCGTATACCAAAGAAAATGGGGTTGCCCCGGTTGAAGTACGTGCCGTCGTACGGTATCTATGTAGAGTAAACGGTAACATCTCATGCCAGTCTTTGTAAGTGACTGTCATTTTCTGAATGATTTTCTTAATGTTTTTGTTCGCAGCTTCAACAGCACCGTTCATCTTCGGCCGATAGGGAGATGAATTGTGATGATAAATCTTGAACTGTTCGCACAATGCGGTGATCATTGTGTTATTCAGATTTGTACCGTTGTCTGTGATGATCCTGTCTGGAACACCATACCGACATATGAGATTTTGCTTGATAAAGCGGGCAACCACATTTTTAGTAACAGAGGCGAAGGAAGCTGCTTTGACCCATTTGGTGAAATAGTCAATGGCAACCAGGATGAAGCGATGTCCGTTGGAAGCCGTGGGCTTGATTTCTCCAATCATGTCAATGCCCCACATTGCGAAGGGCCACGGAGCAGTCAGAACATTGAGAGGAACCGGAGGGATATGAACTTTGTCAGCATAGACTTGACATTTGTGGCAAGTACGGGAATGTTGATGGCAGTCAGCTTCCATGGTAGACCAATAATAGCCTGCCCTTAGGATCTTCTTAGCCATTGTATGCCCGCTCAAGTGGGTGCCAAATGTGCCGCTGTGTATATCAGTCATGATCAACTCTGCTTCAGCTTTGTCTATGCATTGGAGTAACACGCAATCGTGGCTTCGTTTGTAAAGGATGTCATTGCTCAGGAAGAATTTAGCCGCGAATTTCCTTAAGAACTTCTTGTCATTTACGGAAGCTCCTTCGGGATAATCTCTAGTCTCGAGATACCTTTTGATTTCATGGAACCAGGGTTGTTCCACTATTTCTTCGGTATTAATCTCGTGACAATGCGCAGGTTCATCCATTCGCTCGATGGTGATTTGGGGAGCCTCGTTATCCCAGTTGAGTTTAAACATGGAGGACATTGTGGCTAGAGCATCTGCTAGCTGATTCTCTTCTCGCGGGAAATGCTCGAAGGTAATTTGCTCGAAATGAGGCAACAATGTCAGGACATGTTCTTTGTATGGGATAAGATTAGGATGCTTGGTATCCCACTCTCCTTTGATTTGACTGATAACCAAAGCCGAGTCCTCAAATACGATCAAAGATTTGATCCCCAAGTCTATAGCAGCCTTGAGACCAAAGATGCAAGCTTCATACTCAGCCATGTTGTTTGTGCAGCTGAAGCAAAGTCCGGCCGTGAAAGGTGTGTGACAGCCTTCCGGAGAAATGAGTACTGCGCCGATACCATTTCCAAGTGCGTTTGAAGCACCATCAAAGTACAGGGTCCATCGGGATCCCTTTTCAGGTCCGTCATACGGTCCGTTACCTTCAATGTTATCCAAATTCATGATGTCCTCGTCTAGGAAGTCAAATCTCATGGGTTGATAGTCTTCGATAGCTTGATGAGCCAGATGGTCAGCTAGTACACTCCCTTTTATAGCTTTTTGGGTGGTGTACTGGATGTCATACTCAGTTAAGATCATTTGCCATCTGGCTATCCTTCCAGATAAAGCAGGCTTTTCGAAGATATACTTGATAGGATCCATTTTGGAAATCAACAAGGTAGTATGAGTCAACATATACTGTCTTAGTCGGCGAGCAGCCCATACCAAAGCGCAACAAGTTTTCTCGAGCAGTGAGTAGCGAGTCTCACAGTCGGTAAACTTTTTGCTAAGGTAATAAATAGCATGCTCTTTTCGACCAGACTCGTCATGCTGGCCCAAAACACACCCCATTGAGTTATCCAAGACGGTCAAATACATGATCAATGGTCTTCCTTCGACAGGCGGCATTAGAATAGGAGGTTCTAGCAAATACTCCTTAATTTTATCGAAAGCAGCTTGGCAATCATCGTTCCATTCGACTACCTGATCTTTCTTCAAGAGTTTGAAAATTGGCTCACAGGTAGAAGTTAGATGCGAGATGAATCTGGCAATATAGTTCAAGCGCCCCAAGAATCCTCTAACCTCCTTTTCAGTACGGGGAGCAGGCATCTCTTGTATTGCTTTCACTTTTGCGGGATCGACTTCAATGCCTTTGTTGCTCACAATAAATCCCAGAAGTTTACCAGACCTAACTCCAAAAGTGCACTTACTTGGATTCAGCCTGAGTTTGTATTCTTTCAATCTGGAAAACAGCTTTTCTAGATGTTCAAGGTGCTCCTCCTCTGTTTGTGACCGAGCTATCATATCGTCTACGTAAACTTCGATCTCATGATGTATCATATCATGAAATAAAGCTACCATGGCGCGTTGATAAGTTGCCCCTGCGTTCTTCAGCCCGAACGGCATCACCTTGTAACAGAAAGTGCCCCATTGTGTGACAAAAGTTGTTTTCTCCATATCCTCGGGGGCCATTTTGATTTGATTGTAGCCTGAGAATCCATCCATGAAGGAAAACACTTTGTGCTGAGCTGTATTGTCGATCAAAATGTCAATGTGTGGAAGTGGAAAATCATCTTTGGGGCTGGCCCTATTCAAATCCCGGTAGTCCACACACATCCTGACTTTGCCATCTTTCTTAGGTACTGGCACGATGTTAGCGACCCATTGAGGATAGGACGTAACAGCCAGAAAGCCAGCGTCGAATTGTTTCATCACTTCTGCTTTGATCTTTTCAGACATGTCAGGCCTCATTCGGCGAACTTTTTGCTTGATCGGTGGACAATCCTCTCTTGTGGGGAGACGGTGAACCACGATGTCTGTGTCTAAACCCGGCATGTCTTCATAAGACCAAGCGAATATTTCAACATACTCATTCAGCAACTGTACCAGGCGTTCCTTGACACTTGGTTCCAGATTGGCACCCACGTGTACCTCCTTCCGATCTTCCTCGGTCCCTAAGTTGACAGTTTCCAATGACTCTTTATGCGGTAAGATGGCCCTTTCCTCTTGTTGTAGAAGTCTGGCTAGTTCCCCTGGTACTTCACAACCTTCGTCATCTTCATACTCGGCTTGATTGACCAGATCTTCAGAGTTATTGAAGGATATAGCAGAATAGTCGCCCATGGAATCCGGAGTGGATGGGTACCTGCATTGGTGAGTGTGGGTGTGTGTAAGGGATAGCCATCCTTAAACAAAAAATGCAAAAGGAAAGAAAATGAACACAAGCAGTTTATCAAATGAAAAATGTCCAATGAATCATTAAACATGGCATATGGATATGAAAAATAATCAAAACCCTTACAAATGGACCTACATGCCCCGGGCAAGGCATGAGGTGAAAAGATAGTGTGCGGATTGTTTAAACATAAATATTACAGACCAAATAGGAAATGTTTGACAGATAAATTACTGATGAATAAAAGTGATGGGGACAAAGTCTTTTGCCTCCCAGTTGCACAATCCTCCTTTGACAGTTGGGTAGATCCACTCTTCGATGTTGCTCTCTTCATCTTCATCCTCCAAAGCATTGATTCCGTAGGTAGAAATTTTGACTGGCGCTCTTTCAATCTTCGAACGGCGCATAGCTTTCTGGCCCGCGGTGGTGAACCCTAATCCAAATTTGTCTGTTTTATGCGGAATGTCAGGCAAACTCCCCCATGCTGAATTCTTCCCTTCCTTTATTGCGGCCCTTGCGTCCTCCAGAGATGCCATCCTGGCCATCTGCCTCGGTGTCTCAACTGCCAACTTTGCTACTGTTATTTCAGGAAGGACTTCTTCGAAATGCTGAAAAGGCGGTTCAATGAACTCCCCTTCTACCTCCACATACCGGAAGGAATTCAAGTGGCTAATCATGTACTCCTCTTCGCCATGGACAGTAATGATCTTTCCCTTGATAGGATACTTCAACATCTGATGTAAGGAGGAGGTGACTGCCCCAGCATGGTGTATCCAAGGCCTACCCAGCAAGCAAGAGTATGACGGACGAATGTCCATCACATAGAAAGTGGATTTAAACACCTCAGTGCCTATCTTGATGGGAATTTCAACCTCCCCATGGACCATTCTCTTCGAACCATCGAAAGCTCTGACAACAATATCACTCGGCTTCAATTCCAACCCTTCACAATATAGTCGGTCCAAGGCCTTCTTAGGCAATACATTCAGTGACGAACCAGTGTCAATCAAGACATGTGCGAGAGTGGTTCCTCGGCACTCGACTGAAATGTGCAAAGCATCATTGTGGTTTCTACCTTTAGGAGTTAGGTCGGCATCAGAGAAACCTAATCCATTGTCCGCAGTCAGGCTAGCCACGCAATTTTGAAATTGATCTGCAGAAGTTTCCTGGGGCACATGGGCTGCCTTCAGGAATTTTATCAAAGCTTTAGCGTGCGCTTCTGAGCAAAGTAGTAGTGCCATCATGGAGATCTTTGAGGGGGTTTGCCCCAGTTGTTCTACTACATCGTAATCACTCCTTTTGATTATCTTCAAGATCTCATCCATTTCCTTCTTGGAGGTTTCCGGGATGACCAAGGGTTGAGCCCTCGTCCTGACGAGCTCATCTTGGATTCCCTTACCTTTATCAGCAGCGGTAGGAGGGACAGTACTAGGAACAACAACATCTTCAATCAAAGGGGTTCTAGCAGAGAGTTTTATTGGTGCAGGGATGACCTTGTCGGCAGATGAGGGTCCAAAGATTGCTCTTGAAGGGGCAATCTCTGGAGAAAATATTCTCCCGCTCTTGGTGATTTTGCTCGTGCCTGCAATGTTACCAATGCTGGCTTCTTCATCATCCGAACTTTCTTCAGTTATTTCGATTTGTTTAATACCATGGTAGTAGACGTCGCCGCCGTAGTTCCATGGTATTGACTTCTCAGAAACATAGGGGACAGGCCCTGGCATTGTTATCTTCAAAGGAACAGATTTCGTAGCTGGTGTAATCTTAACAGGCTTTTTGACGGCCTTGGAAAGATTGGCGTGAATGGTTATGATTGAGACATCTTCAGTATGAGTTGGAACAGCAGAAACTTTTTCAAACAAAATTTGTCGACTATCCATAAGGCCTTGGATGCCTTTCTTCAGTAACGGACAATCAAACGGCAGAGAGTAACAACAGTAACAGTCTTCTTTACATCCCGAGAAGATCCCGGCCCTTAACAAATTCAACTTGATGGTTAGCAATGGAGTTACCAGATCATTGACGTTAGCAACATACAAATCTTCTTCAATGGCATTGACATTTCGGCCGTGCTTCGGCATGGGAGCAGATATCACATTAGGCTTCTCCGGAGCGTCAAACTCCACCTCCTTCGCCTCTATCAGGTCTTGGATTTTATGCTTGAGTGCCCAACAATCATTGGTGTCGTGCCCAACACTGTCAGAATGGTAGGCGCATTTAGCATTAGGATGATAATGTGGAGAGGACGTATTCACGTTCTTTGGTGCCTCCTTGATAGTGGCGAGATTCAACTTTAACAGATGAGGAAGCACTTGTGTTGGAGTCATATTAATACGGGTGAACTGCCGTTGTGGCCGTTCCACTCGTTGTTGATTTGGTCTGGATTGGTTATAGCGAGGCTGCTCACTTGAAGGGTTTTGAATCATTACGGCCCCCACGGTCGGCCGGCGCTCAGTCTTCCCCGCTCTTCTCTGAGAATATACCACAGTTGTTTCCTTCTTAAAAGGCTTCTTCTTAACACTTGCAGCAACACCCTTCTGAATCTTTCCTGACTTGATGCCAGCTTCTATTCTTTCACCTGTTAAGATTAAATCGGTAAACCCCGCGGAAGAGTTACCAATTAGATGATTGAAAAATGGCCCAGATAAGGTCCCTAGAAACATATCAACAAGCTCACGATCGGTTAAAGGAGGCTGCACCCTGCCAGCCAAATCCCTCCATTTTTGTGCATATTCTTTGAATCCCTCGCCTGTTCCTAGTGACATACCCTGAAGTTGGGTACGAGTAGGAGCAAGGTCAGAATTGTATTGATATTGCTTGTAGAAAGCGGTGGCCAAATCTTCCCAATTTCGGACGCTGGTTCCCTCTAGCTGATAAAACCACTCCAATTGAGCCCCAGAAAGGCTGTCTTGAAAGAAATGAATCCAAAGGTTTTTATCTGCCGTATAGGGTTGAATTTTTCTCACGTAGGACCTGAGATGCATTTTTGGACAGGACAGCCCATCATACCTCACAAACACTGGCACTTTGAACTTTGGGGGAATCACAATCCCGGCAACCAAACCCAAGTCTTCAAAATCCAAACCCGGTACTCTTTGTAATTCCATGGCGGCCAACCTGTCTTCTAGCCCTTTGTATTTATCATCAGCTGGAGGGTATTGTTGATCAGAATAGTCTTCATCCTCTTCGACCTCTTCTTCTTCCACATCGGACTCGGAAGGTACGACAGCCCCACCTCCTTTGCTGGTTCCTTCATCAGAAGTAGGAGGAAATTCAAGCACTCTCCGAGCTTCTCCATCAAATCTTCTCCCTAAAGTAGCCACCCCGAGTCTCTTTTTCTTCTTCTTCACTGGGTCTTTATTCCCCAGCAAGGTCTTGAGATCCTCCTGACCTTTAGCCAAGGTTTTCAGGAGTTGCTGAAAATGTGCATTCTGAGCTTGCAGGTCTTTGACTGTTTACTCGAGATCCATTCTACTGAAATAAACAGCAGACAGATAAGGAAGCCTGGCGTGAGACCTGCTTATGCACATGATGAATGGTATGCTTATGTATGCAATGCATTCAAGTATTTAGAACATTCAAAATTGTTGCAGATAAAGAAGAACGCACGTCATATTAATAAGAAGAAATTTGTTAGTACATAAATGCCCCATGGGCCAAATATTACAAAATAACTTCTCAAGGCAAAAAGACATTGCGCATCCTCTTTGGTGCGATGTAGGTGTTGAGGGCCTCTTGCTCATGGAGTCGGCGGGTAAGCTCTAGAACCTTCTTCTCACTGGCGTAGAAGCTAGCTTCAAAAGTATTTCGTTCCTCCTTGAGCTGAATCCAACTTTTCTGCATTTCCTCCCACGATGTAGGCATGTCAGGATGTAGGATGGTGTAGGGAACCTCTCCTTCATTGACGGGCTCTTTAATCACAGGGAGTACATGAGGATAAGGCATCATTAGACTTTGGGCTCGGGCTCGTACCCACTTGAGATAAGGCTCAAGAGGGATGGAGTTCTTGTGTCCCAGAGTCTTGCTATCAACCTTGTTGGGCCTCCCCCAAGCTCTGATGAATCTTTGGCGAAGTCCTTGCGCATCGTTGTCGAAGTAAAAAACTAGGTCAGGAATCAACATGTCATGAGGGCCATCCCTACGTGCATATCCAAATTGCCTCAAAGCTAGGCAAGGGTTGTAGGTGATACCTCCTCTGATTCCAAGTAAAGGAATATTAGGAAACTCTCCGCAACGATCGACAATGATGACATTTTCTCTGGACCGAGAACACCAATGTATATCAGAGTGAGTAAGAGTCATCAATCATTGGGATCACCTCGATCCTTGGTCATTCTTTAAGACAGATTGTGGAAGGTGCGAAATAAACCACCTTGCAAGGAGAGGAGTACAGCACATGAAAACACCCCTATTTCTTATTGTTCGTGTGTAAAATGAGTGAAGGATGTCCCCAAGCAATGTTGGTATTGGATTTCTGGACAAGAAGATTTTGACGGCGTTGACATCTACCAATTGGTCAGAATTTGGGAATAAAACCAACCCATAGATAAGGAGTGCCACAATCTCTTCAAAGGCTTGTAGGTCCAATGAGTTCCAACATTCTTGTGCCTTCTCAAACAAGAATTTTGCTAAGAATCCTTTGACGCCGCTTCTGGTTTCCCAATGCCCCTTGATGTCGGATGGTTATAGATGTAATGCTCGAGCAACATCTTCCGGCTTTGGTTCCTTTTCCGTACCGTTGAAGGGTAGTTTATTAAGGATAGGAATTCTTAGGAGTTGAGAAAACTCCTCCAAAGTGGGCCCCAACTGGTAATCAGGGAAAGTGAAACAGTGGTGAAGAGGGTCAAAGAACTGGAATAGCACTTTCATCATGTCTTCTTCAATGTTGGTGTTGACTAAGCTGAGCAGTCTACCATGTCTTTCACTGAAGGATGAGCTTTCCGGAATTCTTGAGGTGAGCTCCTTGAGTTGAGGAGAAATTCTCACAAGGTTGACTTGAATGGTGTTTCTGCGAGGAATTTTCATGACCTACAAAACAAGAACAAAGATGAAGATCCAAACCCTTGAAGTGGTTAGTGAATGCATATGATGCTTTATGATGTTTATGATGTTTATGATGTATGCACAAACATATGTACAAACAATTCACACCAAACCCTAGTTTCAGGCTTGCATGAGGTTTCATAGGTAAGTACCCTCTTGAGTGTAGTTGGCTTAAAAAACCTGTCCTATAAATAGTAACCGGGTTCTAAGGAGCTCAATATCATTGGATTGTTTTCATTGTTCATTGTTTTGGTTTAGCCACTTAACTAGCGACCAAAATATTCCAAGAAAACAACCCTCAATGAGTGTAGTATCGAGTATCTACCAACTTCGGACTGCACCAAAGCCGGTCATCTCACTACCCCTAATAAAAGGCCAAGATGGTCAAGTAAGGTTCTAGGTCATTAGTGCTTAGTGACATCACTCAGCGGCCCCGTACTCTCCTTGATTGAACTCAAGGGTTACCGGTACTCACAAATATGTCGCACTAATATAGCTATTGCTTCGACCGTGTCGGTATACCCCGCACAGTTTCCATAACGTATTGCTATCTATGAAATGTTTCCCAAAATCCGGGTGTAGGATTGCAAACCCAAACAAGAGAGCCAAAATATAAAGCAATCAAATCAAACAATTAGTCATGCAAGAGGGTGATCTAATCCCTAAGGTTACTCCACTTTTAAAATTTTCCCCAGCAGAGTCGCCAGTTCTGTGATACGGTGGGAGAACTGACTGTGGTTTTGCGTTTGTTTTCGCAAATGTTTCGGTTGAGCAAGAGTCGCCACCGACTTTTTATTTTATCCAAAGGAAAGGTTTAAAAAGCACAGCAAAAACCTTTGAGATTATTCTTGGGTTCGGGGAGTAGATTATAGAAAGGGAAGGTATTAGCACCCTTTCTATCCATGGTTATCCATGGGCTCTTAGGTACTTGCTTAGATCAACTTGCCTTGGTTTTCAATTGTTTGAAATGGTGCTTTGTGTGTGGCTTTGAAAAGGTTTTGAAAAAGATGCCTTGTCTAGGCTACCCTTGTAACAATTCTTTACTCGAATGTTTTACAAAAGGTGTTTGTCTTTTTGAAAAGATGTTTCAAGGTTTTTTGAAAGTTTGCTTTGAAAGTGTTTGTGAAGTGTGGTTTGAAAAATAGGCAAGTGTTTTATTTTGCAAGTTGACAAGTACCTAAGAGCTATCTACCCTAAAGTTCTCAAATATTTTTGTTATGCTTTAACCCTTTTAACAATTTTGTTCCACCATTGCATTTGGTGGACAATCTTGTGTTAGGATGTGAAAGGGACGGGCGCGGGTCATCGTTTAGACCATAGTTGCAATAGTGCTAAGTATCTTTGGGCAATTTTTCCTTGAAAGGGACTTGATCATTTTAGGCAACTTTCCGAAAGCGTCATCGAGGGACTATGATCATTTGAATTGTGTTTGTTTTACCCAAAGAAAACCTAACATGCAATATGGCCCATTTATTTGAAGGCAACAAGTGGAATACCCTAGGGGTGCAAGTGTGAGATGTGTTGTCCATTTTCATGCTTGATTATCTTGAAATTAGGTCAAACTAATTTTGTTCTTTTTATTTGCATACAAACCCTAATTCTAGCATGGTATATTTAGAAAGCGTTAAAAGTGCGAAAAGTAAAATTCCTACACTATTACAACACAATATGGGAAGGGGGGTACAAATGTTCAAATGGGGGGATATTTAGACAAGGAATTTAAACCTAGCTATTACATCAATTTTGGAATATTTACAAAATAATTAATTGCATAAATTAAATGGAAAATAAAATAAAGATGCAAAAATGCAAAAAGGGTTTTTACATGTATGGAAAAAGGATATTTTTTATGTCAAATAAATAAAATAAAATAAAGTATTATTTTTGGAGTTTTTGTGTTTTAAAGGGTAAAACCCTAATTTCATTAAATAAATATATTAACTATTTAATATGTATAATATTTAATAATTATATACAAAAAATAAAATAAAATGGAGTATATTTATAAAAAGTATTTTTTAAAGTCAAATATTAATAAAAGAAAAATATGTAGGTATTTTTGTATTTTAACCTAAATATACTAATAAATATATATATATATATATATATATATATATATATATATATATATATATATATATATATATATATATATATATATATATATATATATATATATATATATATATATATATATATATATATATATATATATATATATATGTGTGTGTGTGTGTGTATTAATTTCTAAATATGTATTATGTATATAAAAATAATAATATTTAATATTTATAAAAAAGGTATATTTTGTATAAAATATTTTAAGAAGATAAAACAAAATAAAAAATGAAAATAAAATGGTGTTTACATTATTTTCCTATTTATTCTAAATAATATGTTTTTGTACTTATTTACATACAAATAGCAATATAACTAAATAAATGCCTAAAAATATAAAAATGGTGTAAAAATATTTTTTATGTTTTTTAATATGATTAGCAAAAATAAATAAATCAGGATAAAAAAGAAAAGTCAAAAAAATCATGCAAATACACAAAATGGGCCTGGGGGCTATGAAAGCAAATATTTGGTGTGAAGAGGAAAATCAAAACAGGCCCAGCCCACGTGGCTTCTTCTTCAACCTTCAGACAGCAAAAACGTTCAAAAAACGCGCGCCTGAACCTCCATTCAAACACCTGGATTCTTTGATCTTTTGCACAAACTTACAACATAAGAAATGTTAAGAATTGAATCACGATTCTAAATATATAAAGAACTCATCCTAACTCTCAGAAATGAGAGAGAATTTTGACATTCCCAAATCCTGACCTAACTTTTCTTCCATATTCAAACCTTAAATTCTCACAACTCAAGCAAAATAAATGAAAAGTGAAAGCATGTACAGATTCAGGGGCATGAGTAGAACATTTCTTATTCACAAACCTAGAGCTAATGATGCCTACACTAAGAGTTAGAAGTTCAAAAAGATACCTGTCCAGTTGAAGTTCTATCTGGCAATGGGGGAGCTTTCAGGGCAAGATGATGATCTGTATAGCTTGCCTGAAGTGTGGTGATGCTATTCCAATGCTTACTTTGCTTTGAAACACCTTGAATCGAGCTATGGACCTTCAACTGCAAAACAAGAAAGTGAAAATGGTGGAACTGGTTAGGGGAGTTACAGGTCGTGTTTTACGTTTTGGTTAGCTTCAAGTGATGCTAGGGAATGTGTTTGATGAGCTTTGGGCAAGAAAGCATGAAAGGGATGAGAGATGGGATTCAATCTGCAGACCCTGCCCTGTTTTTGCAGTTTGAGAGTGATTCTGGGAATGAGAGGGTGTTGGGGATGGTTGGCTCGTGTTCTAGCTTGTGTTTGATGTTTAGGATATGTTTGATAACTTTTCTCAGGCTTGCTTGTGCTGAGATGATAGTTTGTACATGTTATGATGTGTTTCTTAACCCTTAAGCAAGAAAAGGTCACTTGAGTTTCTAGGCTGATAGAGGCCCCCTAAACATGCTGCAAAACCTCTCCTTGATCAGTGTGTTTTGCTCATAATCTTGTGCCAAAGTGATTTGATCTGTACTTGTGGATTTGCAACTTTGACATAAAGCTTGCTTTTGCAAAAATGGCTATTTCACTTTTTCCATTTATGGCCTAATCCAACATGTAATGCTTAAACTCATGAAACAAGGCCTTAGCACAATGAACATGCATTAAATTATTGAGTGTTGGATGGTTTAAGGGCCTGTAATCAAGTGGCATGCTGGTTTGAGAAATTTGCACAAGTTATGAACATGGAAATTGGCCAATTCAAAAGTGAGTTTTTGCCATATTGCAAAATTCGATTCTCTCAAGTCATGAGGTTGTTTGATGAATTCTTGGACATTTTGGAAAGCTTGGAATGTTTACTACAATCCATATTTGAAATGCAAATTGAAATTCCAAAGGTAAGTATGTGAAAAATGGTCTTGAAGTTAGGTAGAAAACCTTGCCAAAATAGGTCAAATTTTCACTAAGTTAAGAATGGTTTAGTACCCTTATTCCAAAAATTGTAACTTGAGATACAAGCCTCTTTGGGGGAAATTTTGTGAATCAAAGTTGTAGATTATGCACCAAGCTACAACTTTCATGTTTTTACTTTTGCTTGAATCCAAATGAATCTTGGTGAGAAAGTGGGGCAAAGTTGGGAAAAAATTAGGGTTTTTCATAACTTAGAAAAATTCTAAGTTATGAAAAATTCTCATTTCAAACCCTAATTTGCATTTTTTGATTTCTTGGTGAACAAGTTTCATGATTTGGCATGTTTTGATGAAAAATGAATCTTGACTCTTGATTTTGACCAAAAAGTCAAAGTTTGACTTTTCAGTATACAGTCAAAATTGATCAATTGACTGGGAAATTCATCTGTCAATCTTGTGCATTTGGGATCTTTTGAACTTGTTGGGCATGTCAAGATAATTCCATGGGGTCCTTGAGTCCATATGTGAGCTTGGTTTGCCATTGGCTAGGTCAAACAGTCAAAAATTGCCTTTGTGCAGTCAAAACCCTAAAAATGACCATTTTGCCCTTCTGGTGATCTGATCAAATTTCTTGTGGAATTGTGATCCAAACTTGATCAAATGGTCCATGTGATTTCATAATGTTGATGTGGGTCAATTTTCATGAGGTTTGACTGTCAATTGGCCACAGTTGACTTTTTCCCCAATACAGTTGATTTTTAGGTCAACTGTCCAATTCACTGGGCAAAACTTGGAATCAAGACTTGAAACTTGATGTGGATAAACTTGGGAGTCCAATTTGAAGCAAGAAAGTCATCTTAGGCATTTTTGGTCAAAACATCTTTGTGCAAACACAAACCCTAATTTGGGTCAAGAGTGCAAGGAGAAGTCTTGAGCAGATGAAACCCTAACTGGATCTTGGTCTCCAAGGGCTTTGTGATGAGAAATCAATGAGAAATGGGAGGGAAAATTTTGGGGTACAACACCAGCCATCCTACCAATAATTGTGGAGCTTGTTATTGAGGGGGATATTCCTTATACCATTCTCCACCCTGGTATACCTACTGATCTTGAAGAGTTACAAAATTCTTGGATTCAAATGAAGGAAGAACGGGACATCTTTGATACCCAATGCTATGCAAGTGAGAAGAAAGTGTTGGAACTCACAAGGCAACTTCAAGAGGAGCGGAGTCTTAATGCCTACATGAGCAGAAAGAGGAAGTGCCCATGGGAAACTTAATTCATAGATTTTAGGAGTATTATTTTCATTTGTAAGCCTAAAAGGCAGTTGTAATTTGAAATTTGCTAATAAAATCTTTGTTCCCTTTTGGTTCACAAATTTAAATTTCCCGAAGTCCTTGAAACATTTGTGTGATACGGTGGGAGAGAACTGACTGTTTTTTCGAATGCTGGTTTGTGTTTTGTGTTTGTTTTTGCAAAATGTCGCGGTAAGCAAGAGTCGACACCATCTTTTATTTTATCCAACAAGGAAAGGAAAAAAGCACAGAAAAATTCCTTTTTCGAGATGTTTCTCGGGTCCGGGGGGTAGATTATAGAAAGGCAAGGTGTTAGCACCCTTTCTATCTGTGGTTATCCACGGGCTCTTAGGTACTTGCTCAAAGTGTTTTCAAAATTTTATTTTTTCTTTGTGTTTGTGGGTTTGAAAGAAGTTTTTGTTTTAAAGGTGTAAGTGCGAAATTTTTTGTTTTGTTTTTAGAATGAATAAGTACTCAAGAACCATCTACCTACTTGAAAAAGGAATTAATCTGTACAAATGTCCTTTAGGCAATGCTATCCCACTATTGAGGAGTAGGTAGCACCGTCGTTGGAGTTTTAAGGGTCAATTCGATTAAGGGACGTGTGGTCACTAAAGCAATGTTAGGACGCCTTAGCAGTAACCCTAATGTCTTAGATCATTTTTCCGAGGCAACCGTTTCGAGGCAACTATGATCTTTGGACAAGAGGGCGACCTCTAAAACTTCCTATACTAAATGACCACATTCGAAGGAAACCAAGTGAGGTGTACCCTAAGAGTGCGCATGTGCGAGTGTATTGTTTTGGGTTAATTTATCTTTGTACATGTCATGGGTGAGCTATGTTGATTTTAAGTTCATACATTTGATCTTGTCATGCATTCCCTATTACCAAACATCTAACAGTTTATGGATTGCGGAAATTAAATTTGCGGAAATTAAATTTGCGGAAATTAAATCTAAACTATTACAAGGCGTTGGGTATTTACATCGCCAAAAAAACAACCCTTTAATTTAAAATGCGGAAAATAAAATAAAGCGATAAAATAAAGTCCTAATTAAAAGCTATTACATTCCGGGGAACAATTACATCAATATGGTAAAATGGATCGCGTGCGGAAAAATTAAATCGGGCGCATTTTTTAGGGTTTTGACCCTTTTTTGAAAGAAAAGAATTTTTGGTTCATTTTTTATTATTTTTGGAATTAAATCTAAATTAATTATTAAATAAATTAATTAATTACTTAAAAAAAAGTATTTTTGGATTTTTGGATATTTAAAGAAATAAAATAAATTTGATTTAAAGTTAGTAAAACCTAATTATCTAAATTAATTTTAATTATTGCAAAAAATATTAAAAGTTATACCTAATTAAAACTAAATTAATTAAATTGGTATTTATTTACAAAAATAAAATGATGAATTTAATTTTAATAAATAAAATATATTTTTGATTTTCTTGATTTTTTATGAGAAAAAAAGAGAAATTTAATTGGTTAGTGATTTAAACAATAAAGATAATAATTAAACAAAATAAAGAAAGAAAATAAAAAAAGAAATACTCAGGGGGGTTCAGGCCCAATTTGGAGGTGAGATTTGCAATTTTCCAAACCCAAACGTGTTCAAGCCTGGCTGACTTTGGCAATTCCACGTGACACGTTGACCTTGGCATATGGTAGGTGTTGTACCCCAAAATTTGCCCTCCCATATTCTTCAAGATTTGCCAAGTCAAAGGTTCAAAAGCTCTCAAGGGTTGCACAGTTCAATGGCCTCCTAACAGTCAAAAATTAGGGTTTTGATTCTAGCAAAGAAATTGAAGTTTCCAAGGGTCCAATCAAGTCCCACATGCCTACAAACATGGTCAAGCATCCATATGCCAAGTGGCAAGACTCACAGCACAAAATTGCACAGTCAAAAACCCTAATTGCTCAACAGTCAACTGCAGGGGCAAAATGGTCATTTGACAATCAAAAGTCAAAATTTTTTGTCAACATCTTATTTTGAAGCCACAAACATCATTTGATCAATTCTTGATCATGATTTTCAAAGCATGGCTCAAAAAGTCTCAAGATGCAAAAGTTTCTATATTTGGACAGTTGAAAAAGTCAACTGTAACTTGACCAAGGCATAACTTCCACATGGTTTATCAGAAAAATTCCATCCAAAGCTCATTTTGAATAGAATGAGATTTCCTACAACTCATCTTCACACTTCAAGTCCAAGAAATGCTCTCACAAAAAGTTATCAATTTCAACATTATAGGTCATTTTCAAAAGTCAACAAAAAGGGACTTTAAGTCAAAGACCATAACTTGAGATTGGTAAATCAAAATGACATGGGACCAAATGCATTGGTTAGAGGACTTCAATAACTTTCCAAAATGTCCAAGAACATGATCAAAGCTTAAAAATTGAGCAAGATATGCCTTGTGGAAGTTGGGAAATTTTGGGGAATTCTGAAAAGTCAACTTTACTTCAAATACCTCAAAATTGCTAATGGGCCTCAATTTCTTCCAAGAATCATCACCCAAAAGCTATGCACGACCCATTGACCCAAAGGGGAGTTATTTTCCTATTTTTAATTAATTAATTGAATATTTAATCTATTTAATTCATTTAATTAAAATTAATTATAAGAAAAATACTAATCCATGCTTTTCAAATCTTTTTGTGCATAGAATTCACTCAAGATTTCGTGCACTATTCAATAAGGAAAGAATCAAGGTGATTGGCAATGATTGGCATGTTCTTCATGACAAGAAGAATGAAAAAGATACCATTGAAATCAAATCTCAAAAGCATTGGATACATGGTTGTTGGGCTTGGATTTTTGACCTAAATCATTCCATATACATACAGAAACCTAACCCTAATCACAAAGACAAGGAAGTTGCGCCCAAACTGAAAAACACAAAACTTGCATTTTTCTTAAAAAGCTCAAAGCTGATTTCATAGTTTCAGTGGGTTTCAAAGCAAAAGAACCATTCCAAAGGCTTGCTGGGACATTCTTGGACGTGCCTTAATCGTTTTCCACTCTCCATACACAAAGAAACGGTAGAACCACGTTGCCATGTCCCCAAAAATTTGCATATTCGTATTTGGTTTTTCATGCATAATTACTGAGTTTTAATGATTGATTCATGTTAATATGAGTGTGCTGAAGCTATTGGTATCTTCTATTTGAACTAACGTTGCCTGTATGAGAAGTTGCCATGGAAGCTGCCTAGGGTTTCAAAGCTCTGAATTTGGGGTTTCTTTCATCTGGTAAAATTAGACCATGAGACTAGGACCATTGAATTCGTAACATTCCAACGAATCTAAAACACTCATCGCGCTCAATTTATCATTGCCCAATTTCTATTCGCTATTATTTGTGGTTTCAGATTGTGGGGGTTTAAAACCCCCGCTATCTAACTTGTATTTTCAGGTAAAACGAAGAACGATGGGGAAGACGCTGGCGTGGCTTGGCATGATTGGTGTATTTGAAACTTAGCGCGTTTTTTTATTTTTTCCAGAATAATTGCACGTTTCATATATATTATTTTTATCTTATTATATTAACAAACGCGCGTGCATAGCTCAGTTGGTGGACAAGGATAGTGGCAAGCATTGGGACCTGGGTTCGAATCCCAGGTCCCCCATATTTCTCTATGTTTTTCATATTTACATGTTCAGGTGATCATCACATCCAGGGGAGTACCATACAGCCTCATAATCTGGTGTGCCACGCGCCCAACAACTCCAATCCAAA
This sequence comes from Vicia faba, assembly GCA_948472305.1. Taxonomy (NCBI): domain Eukaryota; kingdom Viridiplantae; phylum Streptophyta; class Magnoliopsida; order Fabales; family Fabaceae; genus Vicia; species Vicia faba. The sequence continues at coordinate 1,441,582,967 of OX451741.1, read as the reverse complement.
GGCCAGGATAGGCAGTTCACCATGGACATCAGTCAAACGCTCCACACGCATCATTGAAAAGTCAAAAAAGGCCAAGAATCAGTGGGCCAAAATGCTTCTCACATACCTCCACAATGGGGTCAGAACCCCCCCCCCCCCCCCCCTCTTGTTTGTATCTCTATCTCTTTTCTTTTTCTTTTTTTATTTGTTTCAATTTAATTGTTTTTTCTTTTAATTCATCAAAAAATAATTTTTACCATACAAAATACAAAAAAAATCAGAAAGTCAAAAATAAAATATATTTTTATTATTTAATTCACTAATGTTTTATTTTGTAAATAAATTTAATAATTAACTTAGTTTTAATTTTAGGTTTAATTTTAATGCTTTTTTAATAAACTAAAAAAATGTAGAAATTAGGGTTTTAATACTTCCATTCTTTTTTCCCTTTTTTACCATTATTAATTATTAATTATTTTTGTAAATAAATATGCCATTTAAATAATTAATGTAAATTAGGTCAAACTAAAATATTTTCTAATAAATTAAAAAACAATTTAGAATTAGGGTTTTATTTAACTTTTAAATTTCAATTAATTTCATAAATACAAAAAAAAAACATAAAAAAACAAGTTCTTTTCTTCATTTAATTTAATAACCTTTAATTTTAATTTAATTCTTTAAAGGGTCCAACGCCCTCGCATCTTCGATTACAATTTCTATTTCGCGCGTTTAATTCTATTTTCTTGTGGATATAATGTATTTGCCCCAAAGCCTTGTAATAGATAATTAGGACTTTTACTTTCTGTATTTTATTTATTCAAATCGGGTCTTGGTTTAATTTGGCGTTGTAGACCCGCGCCTTGTAATAGCGTAGGACTTTTATTTTCCGCTCTTTAAATTCCCGCACCTTTTAACTGTTAATAATCACATGAAAGAATGTATGCTCTAATAAAATCAAAGCGTAGACCACCAATGCATGATCAAGACAAATATACCTGAAAATGACCCACAATTCACACACCACTCCTAGGGTACGCCTCACTGTTGCCTTGCCCCTCGAAACGTGCTCGTCGAGTATAGGACGTTTTAGTAAGTCCTTATGTCCATGAACATGGCATAAGGGTAGCTTCTAAGGTGTCCTACTATTTCTCTGGTGACCGCACTGTTGCCTTGCCCCTCGAAAAGTGATCGTCGAGTATAGGACGTTTTAGTAAGTCCTCATGTCCATGAACATGGCATGGGGGTAGCTTCTAAGGTGTCCTACTGTTGCTCTGGTGATCACACTGTTGCCTTGCCCCTCGAAACGCGGTCGTCAAGTACAGGACGTCTTAGTGAGTCATTATGTTCCATTGATCTAGTTGCCTCGAATAAGTTGCCTCGGAACGGTTGCCTCGGAATGAAAAGATCAATGGCATAAGGGTAGCTTCTAAGGTATCTTACTATTGCTCGGTGACCACACTGTCCCAAAACTCGAATTGACCCGAACACCTCCAACGGTGGTGCTACCTACCTCTCAATGGTGGGATGGCACTACCTTAAGGACATTTACACAGCCTAATTCCTCAGGGTAGGTGGATGACTCGTAGATACTTGCTCTATTCAAAAACAAATCAAAACTCTTTTCACACCGACACTTTCAAAAAAAAAGCTTTCAAAAACAACTTTTCAAACACTCTTGAGGACTGATACAAGAGTCGAACTGAAATTTTAAACGAAACTTTTTTCAAACCCACTCACCTTGAAAAGAAAACAAACATTTTGAAAACACAAGTGAGCAAGTATCTAAGAGCCCATGGATAACCATGGATAGAAAGGGTGCTAACACCTTCCCTTTCCATAAATCTACCTCCCGAACCGAGAACTAATCTCAATAAGGAATTTTTCTGTGCTTTTGTCCTTTCCATTTGGAGAAAATAAAAGACGATGGCGACTCTTGCTTACCGCGACATTTCGCGAACCAGCGTTAAACAGTCAGTTCCAGATCCACCTATCACAGAACTGGCGACTCTGCTGGGGACTACTTTAAAGTGAGGTGTACCTTAGGATAGTTCATAACTGTGTTTTCAATTGCTGTGTTTGTTTGCTTTATTATTGTGGGTTGCATCGGAGTTACATAGATCCTAACCCGGATCTGGGGATACCTTATTAGAAAGTAGCAACAAGGTTGTGAGGGAACTGTGCGGGGTATACCGACATGGTTGAAACAGTCTGCTACGTTGATGTGGCACTTTGGTGTGTACCGGTAACCCTTGAGTTCAGTCAAGGAGAGTACGGGGCCTCCATGTGGTGTCATGAAGCATCAACTGACCTTAGGAACCTTAATTGAACTATCTTGGCCTCTTTAGGGTAGTGAGATAACTGACTTTGGTGCAGTCTGAGGTTGGTTGATACTCGATACTACACTCAATTGAGGGTTGCTTTCCTGGAATATTTCGGTCGCCAGTTTAGTGGCTAAATCGAAACGATGAACAATGAAAGCAATCCAGTGATATTGGGACCCTTAGAACCCGGTTACTTCTAATAGGACAGGTTGAGCCCACCAACTTCAAGAGGGTAATACCCAGACCCCATGCTGGCCTAAACTCTAAGGGTTTGTCTTGTGACTTGTGTGCCTTATCATGTTTGCCTTTGTAAATATTTGTGGTGTGTTTAATCATAGCATCATGACATCATACAGCACCATATGCATTGGCTAACCATTTCAGGGGTTCGAATCTTCATCTTTGTTCTTGTTTTGTAGGACATGGAAACTGTTCGCAGGAAGACAATTCAGATTAGCCTTGTAAGGATCCCTCCTCAGCTTAAGGAGCTTATATCCAGAATTCCCGAGAGCTCTTCATTCAGTGAAAGACATGGAAGACTCATCAGCTTGGTCAACACCAACATTGAGGAAGATATGATAAAGGTCCTGTTCCAGTTCTTTGACCCTCTGCATCATTGTTTCACTTTCCTGGATTATCAATTGGTACCTACATTGGAAGAGTTCTCCCGGCTTCTGAAGATCTCTATCCTTGATCAACTACCCTACAACGGTACGGAAAAGGAACCCAAGCTTGAAGAGATTGCTAAAGCCTTGCACCTACAATCATCTGACCTCAAGGGACATTGGGAAGTTAGAAGTGGCATCAAAGGGTTCTTAGCCAGGTTTCTGTTTGAAAAGGCCCAAGAGTGTTGGAACTCCCTTGACTTACAAGCTTTTGAAGAAGTTGTGGCCCTCCTTGTCTATGGTTTGGTGTTGTTCCCTAACCCAGATCAGCTTATAGATATCAGTGTTGTCCAGATCTTCATGTCCAGGAATCCTATACCTACGTTGCTTGGGGACATCCTTCACTCATGTTACACTCGAACCATGAGAAAAAGAGGTGTTCTTATGTGTTGTACTCCCCTCCTGGGAAGGTGGTTTATTTCGCACCTTCCACAATCAGTTTTGAAGAACGAGCGGGGTTTGAGATGGTCACAACGGTTGATGACTCTTACACATGCAGATATACATTGGTGCTCTCGGTCCAGAGAGGATGTCACTATCATTGATCATTGTGGGGATACCCTAACGTTCCTTTGCTTGGAATCAGAGGAGGTATTACTTACAACACGTGCCTGGCTTGGAGATAGTTTGGTTATGCTCGGAGGGATGGCCCTCATGACATGTTAATTCCTGACATAGTTTTTGACTTCGACAACGATGCACAAGGACTTCGCCAGAGATTTATCAGAGCTTGGAGGATGCCAAGTAGGATAGACAGCAAGACACTGGGGCACAGGAACTCCATCCCATTGGAACCTTATCTCAAGTGGGTACGAGCCCGCTCCCAGAAGTTAGTAATGCCTTATCCTCATGTGCTCCTTGTGATCAAAGAGCCAGTCTTGGAGGGAGAGGTGTCCTACACCATTCAACATCCTGACATGCCCACGTCCTGGGAAGAGATGCAGAAGAGCTGGATCCAGCTTAAGGAAGAACGGAATTCTCTTGAGACCAGTCTACATGCTAGTGAAAAGAAGGTCTTGGAGCTCACCCGCCTATTGCATGAGGAGAGGAATCTCAACACCTACATTGCTCCGAAGAGGATGCGTAGTGTCTTTTGGGATTGATTTGCTTTGTAATATGTGCCCATGAGGCTTTGATGTACTGAACAATTATTTCCTTAATGATAATGTGTGTTCCTTTTTTGTCTACAACAAATTTGAACTTTCGAACCCTTGAATGCATTGCATAAACACATATCATTCATCATGTGCATAGCAGGTACTCTTCTTTTCAGGTTGCTTACTGTTCTTCGCTGTTTATTTCAGCATCATGAACCCTGAATCATCAACCGAGATGTCTATCAAGGCCCTTCAGGCGCAGAATGCACAATTTCAAGAGCTGATCATGGGTTTGGCTCAAGGCCAAGAAGAGCTGAAGGCTTTGCTCCTGAAGAAGGAGAAGAAGAAGAAGAGAATTGTTCTTTTCAACTCGGGCCGGAGGTTTGGTAATACTCTGCAGAATGAGGAGGCTGGTTCTTCTGTAGGCAAAGACAGTCCCCACGGGGGAAAGGCTCCAAGCCCAGTAGTCTCTGACAACGAGACTGATTTTAATGAGGAACAGTATCCTCTTGCTGAAGACTGGTACAAGCAGTTGGAAGACAGACTGAATGCCATGGAGATCCAACAGGTGCCTGGGCTGGATTTCGGAGACTTGGGTTTATCTACTGGTGTGATTATCCCTCATAAGTTTAAAGCACCATCTTTCACCAAGTATGACGGGGCGTCTTGCCCCAAGCTACACCTCAGATCTTATATGCGGAAGATTCAACCGTACACAGTGGACAAGAACTTGTGGATCCACTTCTTCCAGGAGAGTCTTTCAGGGACTCATCTCGAATGGTTCTATCAGCTAGATGGAACCAAGGTTCGTAACTGGGAGGAGTTGGCTACTGCTTTTTACAAGCAGTATCAATATAATGCCGACCTTGCTCCTACACGTACCCAACTCCAGGGTATGTCGCTAGGATCAAGCGAAGGTTTTAAAGAGTATGCACAGAAATGGAGGGATCTGGCTGGCAGGGTGCAGCCTCCGTTAACTGACCGTGAGCTGGTAGATATGTTCTTGGGGACCCTATCCGGGCCGTTCTTTAATCATCTTATTGGAAACTCATCTGCGGGGTTCACTGATCTTATCCTGACTGGGGAGAGGATAGAGGCTGGAATGAAGTCTGGTAAAATTCAGAAGGGTGCATCTTCAAGTTCTGAGAAGAAACCTTTTAAGAAGGAGGCCAGTGCTGTATATGGGCCTAGAAGACAAGATAAACCAGAGCGCCGCCAGTCTGTCAACGCGGTGGTAATTGCTAAGCCTGTTGCCGCTCCTCGTCAAACCAATCCACAAAGGGCTGAAAGACCCAGAAGAGAGTTTACCCGGCTGAGTATGACCTTGTCGCAAATCTTGCCGCAGTTGCTATCCACCAACTTGGTGACTGTTAGGGAGGCCTCGAAAGTTGTGAATACTGCCTCTCCGAAATATAATCCAAATGCTCGCTGTGCTTATCACTCCGATAGCCCGGGGCATTCTACTGATGACTGCTGGGCCTTAAGGAATAAGGTGCAAGACCTTATTGGTGCGAAGGAGATACAATTTGAGGCGCCTGAGAGGCCAAATGTGGTGACTGCTCCTATGCCCCAGCATGGAGTGAATGTCGTTGATGAAAATGTGTATGCCGTTTCTGTGAATGATGTAGCTACTCCTCTGATGACTGTTAAGAGGAATCTACTGCTGGCCGGTTTATTTCCGGGTTGTAGTGAAGGTTGCCTTTTGTGTGCTGTTTCCCTTTCTGGTTGTCCTTTGCTGAAGTTAGGCATCCAAAGCCTGATGGACAGCAAAGAGATTATGTTCAAGAAGACCGATGTTCCGTTTGTTCCTGTGGAAGATGTATCTGTTGTTATAATTTTTAACCATCCAATCAAGGCTCCCCCGAGGAAGCCAGTTAAAATCATGACTGTCGCACCCATTGTTATTACTGTTCCGGGGCCTCTCCCCTATGAATCTGATAAGGCTGTCCCATGGCATTATGGGGCAGATGTATATGTACATGGTATAAAGCAAGAGTTCAACACTGGCACCAGCATCAGCAATATCACTGGTCCATCCAAAGTTACCCGCAGTGGCAGGCTCTTCTCGCCTGACATTGCACCACCAGCTATTCGAAGACCTCTCGTTATAACACCTGCAAGTGCACCTGTTCCCATTTCTGATCAAGTTGCTTCCCCTACTGCCGAGTCATCTAATGCTCGGGGCAAAGGGATTGATGATGAGCCTGCCCGGATAGAGGCGCCAAAGTCTGTGAATGTTGAAGCCTCCCAACAAGAGATGGAGGAAATTCTTAAAATAATCAAGAAGAGTGACTTTAATGTTGTTGAACAGCTGGGGCATACACCCTCCAAGATCTCCATGCTCTCCTTGCTGCTGTGCTCAGAGGCCCATGCTAAGGCCCTGATTTCATTTCTCAAAACGGCTCATGTGCCACAGGAGACATCTGCAGACCAGTTTACTGATTGCGTAGCCAATTTGACAGTTGACAATGGTTTGGGTTTCTCGGATGCTGACCTTACTACTAAGGGAAAGAACCACAATGATGCCCTGCATGTCTCTATAGAATGCAGGGGCACTACTCTCGCTCACGTGTTGGTGGACACCGGTTCTTCCCTGAACGTGCTACCCAAAAAGGCATTAGACCGGTTAGATTGTGAGGGCCTGGAGCTGAAACCTAGCAACATCATCGTCAGAGCCTTTGACGGTTCTAAGAGGATGGTCCATGGAGAGGTAGACATTCCTATTCGTGTGGGTTCCCAAGTATTCGACTGAACTTTATATGTGATGGATATTCGTCCATCTTATTCCTGTTTACTGGGTCGGCCTTGGATTGACAAAGCTAGGGCAGTAACCTCTACCCTACACCAGAAGCTCAAGTACCCCGTCAGAGGGAAGATTGTCACTGTGCAGGGAGAGGAGGAGTATATGGTTAGTCATCTGAATTCCTTCCGGTATATTGAGATGGACGGGGAGTTTATTGAAACCCCCTTTCAACATTTTGAAAAGGTACCCCCAACATTGGCAGCAGCAGAAACAGTGGTTGAAGAGGACTTTCCCTTGAAGATGGCTTCCTTGAAGGACGCCCGGGCTGTGATCAAGAAAGAGGCTCAGAGGGTTGTGCGCAAAGCTAGGACCGAAAGACCTCCTGTGCTCATCACCAATCCAGGAGTGAATGCCATTAGGGATGAAGATGAAGTGGAAGAGTCAGAGTTTGATAGCTGGATCTACCCGACGACTGACGGTGGATTGACCAATTGGACTGCTAAAGATCACACTCCTGTTACTTTTATTACGCAGTAATAAACTCCTTTATTTTTGTTATTTGTAATAAACAATGAATTGAAACTCTATGGCCCGGTGTCTTACCTGGGGCACCGTGGCTTCATTTGTGAGGGCATATTAATTGTCATTTCATATATCATGAATAAAGACCTTGGACGTTTTCTCGCACTTCAAATATTATGCTCCTTTTCTTTCTTTCCTTTCTTTATATATTGCAGAACAGCTGTATTTACACACACTCACCCATACAGGTTTCAATCCACTCTGGATCTCACTGGTAACGACTCTGCTATTGCTAGTTATGACTTCGAGAATCCGATCAACTTAGCCGAAGACGAAGGTGAAGATGATTGCGGAGTGCCTGGCGAGCTTGCAAGACTGTTACTCCAGGAAGAGAGGGTGATTCAACCACATGAAGAGCCAGTGGAAACAATAAATCTGGGCACTGAGACAGATAGGAAGGAAGTCAAGATTGGTGCCAACCTAGAGCTCAGCGTGAAGCAACGGTTGACTCAGATGTTACATGATTATGTGGAGATCTTCGCCTGGTCCTACGAAGACATGCCTGGGTTGGATACCGACATCGTGGTCCATCATTTGCCTACCAAGGAAGACTGCCCTCCGGTTAAGCAAAAGGTCCACCGTATGCGTCCAGAGATGTCTGAGAAGATCAAAGCTGAGGTTATGAAGCAATTCGATGTCGGGTTTCTTGCAGTGACTTCTTACCCTCAGTGGGTTGCTAATGTGGTTCCGGTACCAAAGAAAGATGGAAAGGTCAGAATGTGTGTCTATTACAGGGATCTGAATAGGGCCAGCCCCAAGGATGACTTTCCCCTACCTCACATTAACGTCCTGGTGGACAATACTGCTCAGCACAAGGTGTTCTCCTTCATGGATGGCTTTTCAGGTTATAATCAGATCAAGATGGCTCCTGAAGACATGGAAAAGACTACCTTTGTTACTCAGTGGGGCACCTTCTGCTACAAGGTCATGCCATTCGGGTTGAAAAATGCTGGGGCAACCTACCAACGTGCCATGGTTGCTTTATTTCATGACATGATCCATCATGAGATAGAAGTGTACGTCGACGACATGATTGCAAGGTCCCAAACTGAGGAGGAACACCTTGATCATCTGCAGAAATTGTTTGATCGTCTGAAACTATACAAGCTGAGGTTGAACCCGAACAAGTGCACCTTCGGGGTAAGATCTGGAAAATTGCTAGGCTTCGTTGTAAGTGATAAGGGTATTCAAGTGGACCCTGCCAAGGTTAAAGCTATTCAAGAGATGCAAGTTCCTAAGACAGAGAAAGAGGTCAGAGGCTTTCTAGGACGCCTGAATTACATTGCTCGATTCATCTCGCACCTAACTGCTACCTGTGAACCAATCTTCAAGCTGCTGAAGAAAGATCAGGTAGTACGTTGGAATGATGAATGGCAGGCCGCTTTTGACAGAATCAAAGATTATCTCCAAGAACCACCCATTCTTATGCCACCGGTTGAAGGGAGACCTCTGATATTATACCTGACAGTACTTGACAACTCAATGGGGTGTGTGCTGGGGCAGCATGACGAGTCTAGCCGAAAAGAGCATGCCATTTATTACCTTAGCAAAAAGTTTACCGACTGTGAGACCCGATACTCACTGCTTGAGAAAACTTGCTGCGCTTTGGTATGGGCTGCTCGCCGGCTGAGACAGTATATGCTGACTCACACTACCTTGTTGATTTCAAAGATGGATCCTATAAAGTACATATTTGAAAAGCCTGCTCTGTCTGGGAGAATAGTAAGATGGCAAATGATCTTGACAGAATACGACATCCAGTACACGACTCAGAAAGCCATCAAAGGAAGTGTATTGGCAGACCACTTGGCACATCAGGCAGTAGACGATTATCAGTCAATGAACTTCGAGTTTCCAGACGAGAGTATCATGATAGTGACTGATTGTGAAGTACCTGGACCGGATGAAGGACCTGAGGAAGGATCCCGATGGTCTATTCACTTTGACGGAGCCTCCAACGCTTTGGGTAACGGTATCGGCGCTCTAATCATATCCCCTCAAGGCACTCATACTCCACTTACTGCCCGTCTATGTTTCAACTGCACCAACAACATGGCGGAGTATGAGGCATGCATCATGGGTCTTCAAGCTGCGATCGACTTAAGGATCAAGTTTCTGGGTGTCTTCGGAGATTCCGCTCTCGTGATCAATCAGATCAAAGGAGAGTGGGATACGAAACATCTGAATCTTATTCCTTACAAAGAATATGTGTTGACCTTGATCCCCCACTTCACAGAGATAACCTTTGAACATTTTCCGAGAGAGGAGAATCAGCTGGCGGACGCGTTAGCTACGATGTCTTCCATGTTCAAAGTCAAATGGGATAATGAGGCTCCCTGGATCATTATCTGGAAATTGGATGAACCGGCATACTGTTGTGATCGCGAGACTGAATTGGTGACTGAGAAGCCTTTGTACCATGAGGTGAAGAGATATTTGGAAGCTCAGGAATACCCTGAAGGTGCATCTGTCAACGATAAGAAATTTCTGAGAAGGTTCGCAGCAAAGTTCTTCCTTAGCAACGGCATCCTGTATAAGAGAAACCATGATTCGACCTTACTGCGTTGTGTGGATAAGGCTGAAGCAGAAAGGATCATGGCAGAACTGCATGAAGGTACCTCCGGAACACATTCCAGTGGACACACTATGGCAAAGAAGATCCTTCGGGCAGGGTATTTCTGGTCCACAATGGAAGCCGACTGCTACCAACACTCTCGGACATGTCATAAATGCCAGATTTATGCAGATAAGGTGCATGTTCCTCCAGTTCCTCTAAATGTCTTGACTGCACCTTGGCCTTTTGCAATGTGGGGCATAGATATGATCGGTGAGATTAAACCTACAGCGTCCAACGAGCATCGCTTCATTCTGGTAGCGATCGATTATTTTACAAAGTGGGTTGAAGCAGCTTCCTACGCCACGGTAACCAAGAACGTTGTGGCACGGTTCATTCGGCATAACCAGATCTGTCGATACGGCGTCCCAGAAAGGATTATTACAGACAACGGTACCAATCTCAATAACAAGATGATCACTGAGCTCTCCGAGCAATTCAAGATACAGCACCACAACTCTTCTCCCTATCGGCCGAAGATGAATGGGGCTGTAGAAGCAGCGAATAAGAATATCAAGAAAATTGTGCAGAAGATGACAGTGACTTATAAATATTGGCACGAGATGTTACCGTTCGCTCTTCATGGGTACCGAACCTCAGCAAGGACGTCAACCGGGGAAACTCCTTTCTCCTTGGTCTACGGCATGGAGGCAGTCTTACCGATCGAAGTGCAAATACCCTCTCTCCGGATAATGAAGGATGCAGATCTGGGCGAAGATGATTGGATCCAGACACGACTTGATCAGCTAAACCTTATTGATGAAAAGAGACTCACTGCTATCTGTCATGGTCAGACGTACCAAAAACGGATGATCAGGGCATTTAACAAGAAAGTCAGACCACAAGAGTATCAAGTTGGGGATCTGGTAATCAAGCGTATCATCCTTCCTCAGAGTGATCCAAGGGGTAAATGGACCCCTACGTACGAAGGGCCATTTGTGGTTAAACATGTGTTCTCAGGAGGAGCCATGATTCTAACCACCATGGATGGTGACGACCTTCCTCACCCCGCCAATGCAGACATAGTAAAAAGATACTACGCATGATAAAGACCCGCTAGGTTGACATACCTAGGCAAAAATTAGGGCTTCCCGGCGAACCAAAAGGGTTCGGGCAAAATGAAAGGATGAAATGAAAAAAAATCTGTACACCCGGCAAGTCGAAAACCTGAAAAGGCGGCTTGGGCAAAAATGGGTATCCCGGTGGACTGAAAACCCGAAAGGGAGGTCCAGGCAAAAGTTAGGGATAAAGCGTAATACTATGTCTCATTGGATCACCTTGCATCCAGAATCCGGTATCAACATCAAGTTCAGACGGCATCAATCAATCAGCTTCATCTTCAGCTAGGTCATCAAGTGATGAGACGCTCGAAGATATAAAGGCAATAGCAGAGTTGGAACCCAGTGGGATTATTCTTTTCACATAGCTGTTTTGCTTTCCCTTTGTACAAATTGTATAAACCCTTTTATTCTGCGGCGTCCTCTTACTAGGACGTCAGCCTCTTGTACATAAACGCGTATTTTCAGGAAAATTCAAAATCAATACAAAAAAATCACTTTTCAGTTAAAATTGCCAATTGTTTTCCTTTTCTGTTTTGTTTTGCGAAGAACGTCCAAGGTTCAATTTGTGATATATGCATTTGACAATAATTTGCTAACTCATGAATATTGGCATACGAAATAAAGGGTTAATTACAGGTAACATTAGAAACAGGGGCAATAATGAGTGGTCTAAGTGATCTAATTTTTCTATCCATCAAGGTACCAAGGTAAGTTCGGCCGAAGAACATAACCAGTATATTTTAATTCCCCAGAGAGTGAGTCAGCAAGTCAATGCACTCTCCCCAAGCAAAGCTATACAATCAGCCTTAAGGAAGTTGGGTATCCCCCGCAGATCCCAACATTCCCCAGCACAGTATACGAATATTCTTAACAAGCATCCCCGACAGTCTTGATCTAAGATTGTTCCCCGGCGGTATACTAGACATTCAGCGGAGCCACTTCCCCAATACATTTCAAAAATTTCCCCAGGAGAGTCCAATACAGTCTCAAAATTTCCCCAGGAGAGTCCAATCAAGATTTCCCCAGGAAAGTTTGAATCATCTCCCCAGCAGGAAGCTTATCCCCAGTAGATTCTGGAAGTTTCCCCCCTACAAGAGCACGAACGCGTCTCCCGGCTTTATTCAAAGGTTATTTCCCTACCAGGATATAACTGGGTTATCCTCAGCCAAAAGCCACGAGAAGATCGACCTCGGCAGAGTCTTCTTATCCCCAGCAAAGTCTATCATACCTTCCAACATAACAAACGGTATCCCCAGCGGAGTTACCATTAATATCACAGCAAAGTACCTCTTTCCCCACAGAGTACTGTTCCCCAGCAAGATCGCTGGAGTATTTCCTCCCCGCAGAGTAATCCATTCGCCAAGTTTATTCTCCAATGGAGTTATCTTCTCCTACCGGTATTCTTGCAACTATCATCCCCAGTGGAAACAACAGAGCACTATTCTCCACCATCAGCCTAGGATTCAACTTCCCGGCACCCGTCAAGGATTTACTTTCCTAGACAAAAACATACATTCATAAACATCGCATTTCCATACATTATAGCATGCACATACGCATCACGAACATACAATCTCATTTATGTTGAGAACATCATTGCTTGATCCATATCATGCATTGCATATGACTGACCTTTACCTTTCAGGAAAGATCCAGTTAAGTCCTCAGCTATTCCAAGACTTTCGTCTGGTTCAGTTAAATCGATTCTAAGATTTTTCTGATTCTTATCCAGTCTAAAGGCCTTCTCTGGTTCAGACAGATCGACCCTAAGATCTCCCTGATTCTTATCCAGTTGAAGATTTCAAAACCTTGTCCGGTTCAGTTAAATCGACCCTAAGATTTTTCTGATTCTTATCCAGTCAAAGGCCTTCTCTAGTTCAGACAGATCGACCCTAAGATCTCCCTGATTCTTATCCAGTTGAAGATTTCAAGACCTTGTCCGGTTCAGTTAAATCGACCCTAAGATTTTTCTGATTCTTATCCAGTCAAAGGCCTTCTCTGGTTCAGTCAGATCGACCCTAAGATCTCCCTGATTCTTATCCAGTTGAAGATTCCAAGACCTTGTCCGGTTCAGTTAAATCGACCCTAAGATTTTTCTGATTCTTATCCAGTCAAAGGCCTTCTCTGGTTCAGACAGATCGACCCTAAGATCTCCCTGATTCTTATCCAGTTGAAGATTTCAAGACCTTGTCCGGTTCAGTTAAATCGACCCTAAGATTTTTCTGATTCTTATCCAGTCAAAGGCCTTCTCTGGTTCAGTCAGATCGACCCTAAGATCTCCCTGATTCTTATCCAGTTGAAGATTCCAAGACCTTATCCGGTTCAGTTAAATCGACCCTAAGATTTTTCTGATTCTTATCCAGTCTAAAGGCCTTCTCTGGTTCAGACAGATCGACCCTAAGATCTCCCTGATTCTTATCCAGTTGAAGATTCCAAGACCTTATCCGGTTCAGTTAAATCGACTCCTAAAGATTTTCCTGATTCTTATCCCGTCAAAGGCCTTCTCTGGTTCAGTCAGATCGACCCTAAGATCTCCCTGATTCTTATCCAGTTGAAAATTCCAAGACCTTGTCCAGTTCAGTTAAATCGACTCCTAAAGATTTTCCTGGTTCTTATCCCGTCAAAGGCCTTCTCTAGTTCAGACAGATCGACCCTAAGATCTCCCTGATTCTTATCCAGTTGAAGATTTCAAGACCTTGTCCGGTTCAGTTAAATCGACCCTAAGATTTTTTTGATTCTTATCCAGTCAAAGGCCTTCTCTGGTTCAGTCAGATCGACCCTAAGATCTCCCTGATTCTTATCCAGTTGAAGATTCCAAGACCTTGTCCGATTTAGTTAAATCGACCCTAAGATTTTTCTGATTCTTATCCAGTCAAAGGCCTTCTCTGGTTCAGACAGATCGACCCTAAGATCTCCCTGATTCTTATCCAGTTGAAGATTTCAAGACCTTGTCCGGTTCAGTTAAATCGACCCTAAGATTTTTCTGATTCTTATCCAGTCAAAGGCCTTCTCTGGTTCAGTCAGATCGACCCTAAGATCTCCCTGATTCTTATCCAGTTGAAGATTACAAGACCTTATCCGGTTCAGTTAAATCGACCCTAAGATTTTTCTGATTCTTATCTAGTCTAAAGGCCTTCTCTGGTTCAGACAGATCGACCCTAAGATCTCCCTGATTCTTATCCAGTTGAAGATTTCAAGACCTTGTCCGGTTCAGTTAAATCAATTCCTAAAGATTTTTCTGATTCTTATCCAGTCAAAGGCCTTCTCTGGTTCAGTCAGATCGACCCTAAGATCTCCCTGATTCTTATCCAGTTGAAGATTCCAAGACCTTGCTTGGTTCAGTTAAATCGACCCTAAGATTTTTCTGATTCTTATCCAGTCAAAGGCCTCCTCTGGTTCAGTCAGATCGACCCTAAGATCTCCCTGATTCTTATCCAATTGAAGATTTCAAGGCCTTGTCCGGTTCAGTTAAATCGACTCCTAAAAGATTTTTCTGATTCTTATCCAGTCAAAGGCCTTCTCGGGTCCAGTTAAATCGATTCCTAAAGATTTTTCCTAATAAAGACTCAGTAGAAGACATCCAAGATTCTCTCAGTGTTCCTGTTGAGGTAGTAATCGCCCCAAGATTCTCTCAGCGTTCCTGTTGAGGTAGTAATCGCCCCAAGGTTCTCTCAGCGTTCCTGTTGAGGTAGTAATCGTCCAAGGTTCCCTCACCGTCCCGTTGAGGTAGTAACCACCTCTGATCCATTCATCACCTTTTGAAGCTCCAGACTCGATTTCTGTATCTCGCCAGGGCGCGTCTGAGGAGGTTCAAAGATTTGATACATGTATCCAGCCAGAAGGCATCTACATAAAGAGTTTGAAGATCAACTCCTGTAATAGGCCAGGTAATCATTTTATTTTTCAGGTATGCAAGTTCTCGCTAAGAAAACTCTTACGCGATCAACACCCATATGGAATCTATAAGCCCATCCCCCTATCCATCAATCTCCAAATGGCATCTATAAGCCCATTCCCACCATCACACTACTATGTGAGCGCAAATTTCTGGGCACTCTAGTGTTCAATCATCTTCCACCTTCGGATTACAAAAGGCACGCCAGCCAATCTACATCCTCAGGTCTAAGAAGATTGAACAGGGGCAACTGTTGTACCCCAAAATTTGCCCTCCCATATTCTTCAAGATTTTCCAAGTCAAAGGTTCAAAAGCTCTCAAGGGTTACACAGTTCAATGGCCTCCTAACAGTCAAAAATTAGGGTTTTGATTCTAGCAAAGAAATTGAAGTTTCCAAGGGTCCAATCAAGTCCCACATGACTACAAACATGGTCAAGAATCCATATTCCAAGTGGCAAGACTCACAGCACAAAATTGCACAGTCAAAAGCCCTAATTGCTCAACAGTCAACTGCAGGGGCAAAATGGTCATTTGACAATCAAAAGTCAAAATTTTTGGTCAACATCTTATTTTGAAGCCACAAACATCATTTGATCAATTCTTGATCATGATTTTCAAAGCATGGCTCAAAAAGTCTCAAGATGCAAAAGTTTCTATATTTGGACAGTTGAAAAAGTCAATTGTAACTTGACCAAGGCATAACTTCCACATGGTTTATCAGAAAAATTCAATCCAAAGCTCATTTTGAAGAGAATGACATTTCCTACAACTCATCTTCACACTTCAAGTCCAAGAAATGCTCTCACAAAAAGTTATCAATTTCAACATTATAGGTCATTTTCAAAAGTCAACAAAAAGGGACTTTAAGTCAAAGACCATAACTTGAGATTGGTAAATCAAAATGACATGGGACCAAAGGCATTGGTTAGAGGACTTCAAGGCCTTTCCAAAATGTCCAAGAACATGATCAAAGCTTAAAAATTGATCAAGATATGCCTTGTGGAAGTTGGGAAATTTTTGGGAATTCTGAAAAGTCAACTTTACTTCAAATACCTCAAAATTGCTAATGGGCCTCAATTTCTTCCAAGAATCATCACCCAAAAGCTATGCACGACCCATTGACCCAAAGGGGAGTTATTTTCCTATTTTTAATTAATTAATTGAATATTTAATCTATTTAATTCGTTTAATTAAAATTAATTATAAGAAAAATACTAATCCATGCTTTTCAAATCTTTTTGTGCATAGAATTCACTCAAGATTTCGTGCACTATTCAATAAGGAAAGAATCAAGGTGATTGGCATGTTCTTCATGACAAGAAGATTGAAAAAGATACCATTGAAATCAAATCACAAGCATTGAATACATGGTTGTTGGGCTTGGATTTTTGACCTAAATCATTCCATATATATACAGAAACCTAACCCTAATCACAAAGACAAGGAAGCTGCGCCCAAACTGAAAAACACAAAACTTGCATTTTTCTTAAAAAGCTCAAAGCTGATTTCATAGTTTCAGTGGGTTTCAAAGCAAAAGAACCATTCCAAAGGCTTGCTGGGACATTCTTGGACGTGCCTTAATCGTTTTCCACTCTCCATACACAAAGAAACGGTAGAACCACGTTGCCCTGTCCCTAAAAATTTGCATATTCGTATTTGGTTTTTCATGCATAATTACTGAGTTTTAATGATTGATTCATGTTAATATGAGTGTGCTGAAGCTATTGGTATCTTCTATTTGAACTAACGTTGCATGTATGAGAAGTTGCCATGGAAGCTGCCTAGGGTTTCAAAGCTCTGAATTTGGGGTTTCTTTCATCTGGTAAAATTAGACCATGAGACTAGGACCATTGAATCCGTAACATTCTAACGAATCTAAGACACTCATCACGCTCAATTTATCATTGCCCAATTTCTATTCGCTATTATTTGTGGTTTCAGATTGTGGGGGTTTAAAACCCCCGCTATCTAACTTGTATTTTCAGGTAAAATGAAGAACGATGGGGAAGACGCTGGCGTGGCTTGGCATGATTGGTGTATTTGAAACTTAGCGCGTTTTTTTATTTTTTCCATAATAATTGCACGTTTCATATATATTATTTTTATCTTATTATATTAACAAACGCGCGTGCATAGCTCAGTTGGTGGACAAGGATAGTGGCAAGCATTGGTACCTGGGTTCGAATCTCAGGTCCCCCATATTTCTCTATGTTTTTCATATTTACATGTTCAGGTGATCATCACATCCAGGGGAGTACCATACAGCCTCATAATCTGGCGTGCCACGCGCCCAACAACTCCAATCCAAAGGCCAGGATAGGCAGTTCACCATGGACATCAGTCAAACGCTCCACACGCATCATTGAAAAGTCAAAAAAGGCCAAGAATCAGTGGGCCAAAATGCTTCTCACATACCTCCACAATGGGGTCAGAACCCCCCCCCCCCCCCCTCTTGTTTGTATCTCTATCTCTTTTCTTTTTCTTTTTTTATTTGTTTCAATTTAATTGTTTTTTCTTTTAATTCATCAAAAAATAATTTTTACCATACAAAATACAAAAAAAAATCAGAAAGTCAAAAATAAAATATATTTTTATTATTTAATTCACTAATGTTTTATTTTGTAAATAAATTTAATAATTAACTTAGTTTTAATTTTAGGTTTAATTTTAATGCTTTTTTAATAAACTAAAAAAATGTAGAAATTAGGGTTTTAATACTTCCATTCTTTTTTCCCTTTTTTACCATTATTAATTATTAATTATTTTTGTAAATAAATATGCCATTTAAATAATTAATGTAAATTAGGTCAAACTAAAATATTTTCTAATAAATTAAAAAACAATTTAGAATTAGGGTTTTATTTAACTTTTAAATTTCAATTAATTTCATAAATACAAAAAAAAAACATAAAAAAACAAGTTCTTTTCTTCATTTAATTTAATAACCTTTAATTTTAATTTAATTCTTTAAAGGGTCCAACGCCCTCGCATCTTCGATTACAATTTCTATTTCGCGCGTTTAATTCTATTTTCTTGTGGATATAATGTATTTGCCCCAAAGACTTGTAATAGATAATTAGGACTTTTACTTTCTGTATTTTATTTATTCAAATCGGGTCTTGGTTTAATTTGGCGTTGTAGACCCGCGCCTTGTAATAGCGTAGGACTTTTATTTTCCGCTCTTTAAATTCCCGCACCTTTTAACTGTTAATAATCACATGAAAGAATGTATGCTCTAATAAAATCAAAGCGTAGACCACCAATGCATGATCAATACAAATATACCTGAAAATGACCCACAATTCACACACCACTCCTAGGGTACGCCTCACTGTTGCCTTGCCCCTCGAAATGTGGTCGTCGAGTATAGGACGTTTTAGTAAGTCCTTATGTCCATGAACATGGCATAAGGGTAGCTTCTAAGGTGTCCTACTATTTCTCTGGTGACCGCACTGTTGCCTTGCCCCTCGAAAAGTGGTCGTCGAGTATAGGACGTTTTAGTAAGTCCTCATGTCCATGAACATGGCATGGGGGTAGCTTCTAAGGTGTCCTACTGTTGCTCTGGTGATCACACTGTTGCCTTGCCCCTCGAAACGTGGTCGTCAAGTACAGGACGTCTTAGTGAGTCCTTATGTTCCATTGATCTAGTTGCCTCGAATAAGTTGCCTCGGAACGGTTACCTCTGAATGAAAAGATCAATGGCATAAGGGTAGCTTCTAAGGTATCTTACTATTGCTCAGTTACCACACTGTCCCAAAACTCGAATTGACCCGAACACCTCCAACGGTGGTGCTACCTACCTCTAAATGGTGGGATGGCACTACCTTAAGGACATTTACACAGCCTAATTCCTTAGGGTAGGTGGATGACTCGTAGATACTTGCTCTATTCAAAAACAAATCAAAACTCTTTTCACACCGACACTTTCAAAAAAAAAAGCTTTCAAAAACAACTTTTCAAACACTCTTGAGGACTGATACAAGAGTCGAACTGAAATTTTAAACGAAACTTTTTTCAAACCCACTCACCTTGAAAAGCAAACAAACATTTTGAAAACACAAGTGAGCAAGTATCTAAGAGCCCATGGATAACCATGGATAGAAAGGGTGCTAACACCTTCCCTTTCTATAAATCAACCTCCCGAACCGAGGACTAATCTCAATAAGGAATTTTTCTGTGCTTTTGTCCTTTCCATTTGGAGAAAATAAAAGACGGTGGCGACTCTTGCTTACCGCGACATTTCGCGAACCAGCGTTAAACAGTCAGTTCCAGATCCACCGATCACAGTAGGCGTCACCTTTGGGCCATCAGATTTGGCCTGGAGGCCATGTGGCGCCTTGAGATTTGAGGTCCATGGTAGACTACAATTGCTGAGATGCGCTGGAGTACCTAGAAAAAAATAATAATATGCATATAGGGGGACCTGGGATTCGAACCCAGGTCCCGTTGGTACTTGAACACCTGCCTTAGCCACTGAGCCAATGCGCTTATATTGTTAGTGGATTAGGTATCAAATATTATATGGAAAAACAATTATTATGCCTGAAATAAATAAAAAAACAAGCGCGAAATATTTGAACCAACGAATGGGGAGGGGGCACGTAATCATCTTCTTCGCCCAGCCCTGGTTATTTACCTGCGGATTTTTATCCGCAGCTAAATCCATGGGTTCATCCTAAAATCTTCTCTAGGCTATGGAAATTAATTCCAAACACATGGTTGTGTTCGTCTCCTTCCACTGATCATGTCTATGCCCATTGTTGGTTCCATTTTTTCCTGCAAAACAAACGCCCAAAAACAAGCTTCCAAAACCCTAGGTTCGGGTATAGCATTACAGACTATAAAAACACAATCAAATATTGCATAAAGTTTAGAAATCATACAAGGATCATGACCATGCCAATAATTTGTCAAAAAAATGCAAGAATAAGAGATTGCAATTTCAAATGCAGGGTCATGTTTAGGGAGACTTACAGCGCATTTGATGAGGTTTCAGAGCTTGTAAAGGATTGGTTTTGACTCAGTGGATGTCCAGCAAGAGGATAGCATGGAGATTTTGTGCTAAAACTGCCTCTAAGCACGTTTTCAGTTTCAAGCTTTGTTGCCTTTTTTCAAGTTTTTGTTCTTCTGATTGTGCAGCCTCTAGCCTCTAATTCGTGCCTCTTTAGCTCTTGTATATGTATCAAGCATTGGATTAGGTCAAGTTTTGGGCTTTGAATCCTTATGCATTGATGATTGAAGATGTGATTTGATCCTCCATGAAAATCTTTCCAATTTGATCAAAAATACAATATTTTGTGCATGATATGGCTTGATACGAGTTTGATCATGTCCATGATGATAATAAAGACCTGTATCAATCAAAAAGATACCAAGTTATCAATGTTTAGATTTTATTTGGATTTAAATTGATTAAAAATGAATTAATTCAATAAAAATCAAATAAAATAGAAAAATTAATAATTGGACACAAGACTGAAGATAGGACACGTGTGTAGTGTGACAAGATCAAATCAAGTGGAAAAAAGTGGTCCCATTTGACAAAATTTGAAGTTTTGGGGATAGTTGACTTTTGGCAATTTTAGAAAAATGCCCAACTTCAACAATGCATAACTTCTTCAATTTTGAACTTTTGGAGGTGTTCTTGGACTTTTTGGAAACCTTGATATGTCCTATAACCAACCCTTTTGGTCTCATCTCATTTTTATATTCCATGCTCAAGTTATAAGCTTTGGAAAAAAAGGTGTTTTTGTTGACTTTCAAAAATGACCTATAATGTCTAAATTTGTAACTTTTTGTGAGTGCCTTTCTTGATCTTGGGGTGTGAATATGGATTGTAGGAAATTTCATCCTCTTAAAAATGAGCTTTGGATGGGTCATTTCTCATAAAGTATGAGAAAGTTATGCTTGGTCAAAGTTGAGTTGACTTTTCCTACAAAACCCTAATTTAGCAACTTTTGAATCTTGATGAATTTTGAGCAATCCTTGATGAATCATGATCAACCCTTGATAAAATGATGAATTATCCTTAAAAATGAGAATGTTTACAAAACATCTTGAGGTTTGACTGTATTTGGGTCACAGTTGACTTTTGCCCTAGCATAGTCAATTTTTGGACCTCTTGAGCAATTAACTTACCAAACTTCCTCTGCAAGGCTTGAAATTTGACATGGATGATCTTGA
This sequence comes from Vicia faba, assembly GCA_948472305.1. Classification (NCBI taxonomy): domain Eukaryota; kingdom Viridiplantae; phylum Streptophyta; class Magnoliopsida; order Fabales; family Fabaceae; genus Vicia; species Vicia faba. The sequence goes on along the minus strand of OX451741.1, from coordinate 1,441,561,824 downwards.
GAACATATTAGGACATTGGGGAGCACTTGAGGTCATTTGGATGCAAGGACCTTATTGCAACACAAAACCCTAATTTGAGATTGACTGCCTTAGGAGATGATTTGACTGTCCAACTCTTGAGCAATCTTGAGCAACTTGGAGATTATTCTTGACATGTCTTGAGAAACATGGGAGGGAAAATTTTGGGGTACAACAGCTGCCCCTGTTCAATCTTCTTAAACCTGAGGATATAGATTGGCTTTCGGGCCTTTCGTGATCCGAAGGTGGAAGATGATTGAACACTAGAGTGCCGAGAAATTTGCACTCGCATGAAGTGGTATCAGCCTGGTGATGACGGGAATGGGCTTATAGATGCCATTTGGAGATTGTTGATAGGTGGTCTGAACTGCGACTGGATCGGCGTCAGAAAAATCTTTAGGAATCGATTTAACTGGACCAGAGGAGGTCTTGTCTTCTTTGACTGGATTGGCATCAGAAAAATCTTTAGGAATCGATTTAACTGGACCAGAGGAGGTTTTGTCTTCTTTGACTGGATTGGCGTCAGGAAAATATTTAGGAATCGATTTAACTGGACCAGAGGAGGTTTTGTCTTCTTTGACTAGATTGGCATCAGAAAAATCTTTAGGAATCGATTTAACTGGTTTTGTCTTATTTGACTGGATTGGCGTCAGAAAAATCTTTAGGAATCGATTTAACTGGTCTTGTCTCCTTTGACTGGATTGGCATCAGAAAAATCTTTAGGAATCGATTTAACTGGTTTTGTCTCCTTTGACTGGGTTGGCATCAGAAAAATCTTTAAGAATCGATTTAACTGGTCTTGTCTCCTTTGACTGGGTTGGCATCAGAAAAATCTTTAGGAATCGATTTAACTGGTCTTGTCTCCTTTGACTGGGTTGGCATCAGAAAAATCTTTAGGAATCGATTTAACTGGTCTTGTCTCCTTTGACTGGATTGGCCTCAGAAAAATCTTTAGGAATCGATTTAACTGGTCTTGTCTTGTTTGACTGGATTGGCCTCAGAAAAATCTTTAGGAATCGATTTAACTGGTCTTGTCTCCTTTGACTGGATTGGCCTCAGAAAAATCTTTAGGAATCGATTTAACTGGTCTTGTCTTCTTTGACTGGATTGGCCTCAGAAAAATATTTAGGAATCAATTTAACTGGTCTTGTCTCCTTTGACTGGGTTAGCATCAGAAAAATCTTTAGGAATCGATTTAACTGGTCTTGTCTCGTTTGACTGGGTTAGCATCAGAAAAATCTTTAGGAATCGATTTAACTGGACCAGAGGAGGCCTTTGACTGGATTGGCATCAGAAAAATCTTTAGGAATTGATTTAACTGGACCAGACAAGGTCTTGGAATAACTTCAACTGGATCGGCATCAGAAAAATCTTTAGGAATCGATTTGACTGGACCAGAGAAGGTTTTCCACATAGTTGAGAATTTAACTGCATTTTTCCTGAAAGGCAAAGGTCAGTCATATGCAATGCATGATATGGATCAATCAATGATGTTCTCAAAATAAATGAGATTGTATGGTATGATGCGTATATGCATGTATCATGATGTATGGAGATATGATGTTCTAGCTGGGGAAAATAAATCCCGGATAGCTGCTGGAGACAAGAGTTGAATTCTTCATTTCCGCTGGGGATGATGAACGAAGGTGATTGTGAGAATAATCTTGTAGGAGAAGATAACTCTGTTAGGGAATAAACTGATGAGGAGATTACTCTGTGGGGAATTACTCTGTGGGGGAGAGATGCTCTACTGAGGATTTTAACGATAAACTCCGCTGGGGATTCCGCTGATAAACTCCGCTGGGGATTTCAACGATAAACTCCGCTGGGGATGGATTACCGTTGCTGGTGATATTGAATCTGTTGAGGATTGAATTCCTGTTTGTGAAAGGAAAGGACTCCGATGGGGATGATCTTTCAGTTGCAACTTACTGGGGATAACCCTGTTAGACTCTTGTGGGGATAATCCTCTGAGTTCTGATGGGAGTGATCCTTTGAACTCGGCTGGGGAGATTTATTTTTGTACTCCGCTGGGGATAAACTTCCGGAGTTTATTGGGGATGATGATTCAACTCCGTTGGGGAAGCTTTTTCAGACCGTGTTGGGGAAATATTGACTCCATTGGGGTATCTTGTATTCTACCGGGGAACATTCTTATACTTCATTGAGGAATATTAAGACTGTCGGGGATACTCTTATACTTGCTGGGGAATATTCTTATACTCCGCTGGGGAATATTAAGACCTTTTTAGTGCTGATGGTAGATGACTCTGCTTGGGGAGAGTATTGTTGATTCGTTCACAGTTGCAAGTCTTAGCTGAGAGAGCTACCATTACTGTCTTACTCTGTAGGGAGTGAAAGTACTTAGCCATATTCTTTAGCTTGATCTACCTTTATACCTGGTGGACAGAGCAACTGTACAGTTCAGACAATTCTTATTTTCCCCTGTTTCTGATATTACCCGTAATTCATCTTTCATTTCGCATGTAAATATTCATGAGTAGCAATTAATGTCAAATGCATATATCAAAAAAATGAACATTGGACGTTCTTTGCAAAACAAAACAGATAAAGAAAAAACAGTTTGAAATTTGTCTGAAAATGAATTTGTATTGATTTTGAAGTTTGGCCTGTAAATAGGCGTTTTTGTACAAGAGGCTGACGTCCTAGTAAGAGAACACCGCTGAATAATAGAATTTATACAATTTGTGACAAGAAAACAAAATATCTATGTGAATGATCCCACTGGGCTCCAACTCTGCTATTGCCTTTATGTCCTCAAGCATCTCATCACTTTGCTGCGTGGTTGAAGATGAATCAGATTGATTAGTGTCGTCTGAGCTTGATAGTTGATACCGAAGTTCTGGATGCAAGGTGATCCAATGAGACATAGTGTTACGCTTTGATCCCTAATTTTTGCCTGGACCGCCCTTTCGGGTTTTCAGTCCACCGGGATACCCTTTTTTGCCCAAGTCGCCTTTTCAGGTTTTCGACTTGCCAGGTGTACAGATTTTTTCATTTTTATCCCTTATTTTTGCCTAGGCCAGTCAACCTAGCGGGTCTTTGATTATGCGTAGTATCTTTTCACTATGTCTGCATTGACGGGGTGAGGAAGGTCGCCACCATCCATGGTGGTTAGAATCATAGCTCCTCTTGAGAAAATGTTCTTAACCACAAATGGCCCTTCGTAGGTAGGGGTCCATTTGCCCCTGGGATCATCTTGAGGTAGAATGATGCGTTTGATGACCAGGTCCCCAACTTGATACTCTTGTCGTCTAACTTTCTTGTTAAATGCCTTGATCATCTGTTTTTGGTACGTCTGACCATGACAAATAGCAGTAAGTCTATTTTCGTCGATTAAGTTTAGCTAATCAAGCCAGGTCTGAATCCAGTCGTCTTCGCTCAAACCTGCATCCTTCATTATCCGAAGAGAGGGTATCTGAGCTTCAATGGGAAAGACTGCCTCCATGCCATATACCAAGGAATAGGGTGTTGCCCATGTTGACGTTTGTGCTGAGGTACGGTACCCATGAAGAGCAAATGGTAACATCTCGTGCCAGTCTTTGTATGTCACTATTATCTTCTGCACAATCTTCTTAATGTTCTTATTAGCCTCTTTAACAGCCCCATTCATCTTCAGCCGGTAGGGAGAAGAGTTATGATGTTGTATCTTGAATTGCTTGCAGAGCTCAGTGATCATCTTATTATTGAGATTTGTACCATTGTCCGTTATGATCCTCTCGGGTACACCGTATCGACAGATCAGATTGTGCCGAATGAATCGTGCCACGACGTTCTTGGTGACAGTAGCAAAGGAAGCTGCTTCAACCCACTTCGTAAAGTAATCAATCGCTACCAGGATGAAACGATGTCCGTTGGATGCCGTAGGTCTGATCTCGCTGATCATATCAATGCCCCACATTGCAATCGGCCAAGGTGCCGTCAAGACATTCAGAGGAACTGGAGGTATGTGCACCTTATCAGCATAGACTTGGAACTTGTGACATGTCCGAGAATGCTGATAACAGTCAGCTTCCATTATGGACCAATAATATCCTGCCCGAAGGATTTTCTTTGCCATGGTGTGTCCACTGGAATGAGTTCCGAAAGTACCTTCATGTAATTCCGCCATGATCTTTTCTGCTTCATTCTTATCCACACAATGCAGTAAGGTCGAATCATGGTTACGCTTGTAAAGGATGCCATTGCTGATGAAGAACTTCGCCGCGAACCTCCTCAGAAACTTTTTGTCATTAACAGATGCACCCTCGGGGTACTCCTGAGCTTCAAGATACCTTTTCACCTCATGATACCAGGGTTTATCTGCTACCTCTTCAGTCTCAATGTCACAGCAATGTGCAGGTTTGTCCAATGTTTCAATGATGATCCGGGGAGCTTCGTTGTCCTAATTGACTTTGAACATAGAAGACATCGTAGCCAGCGTGTATGCCAACTGATTCTCCTCTCTAGGGAAGTGTTCAAAGGTTATCTCCTCGAAATGGGGAAGCAACGTCAATACATACTCCTTGTAAGGAATAAGATTTGGGTGTTTCGTATCCCACTCGCCTTTGATCTGACTGATCATGAGAGCGGAATCTCCGAAGACACTTAGAAACTTAATCCTTAGGTCAATTGCAGCTCGAAGACCCATGATGCATGCTTCATACTCCGCCATATTGTTGGTGCAGTTGAAACATAATCGGGCGGTGAACAGAGTATGAGAGCCTTTAGGAGATATGATCACGGCGCCAATGCCATTACCCAAAGCGTTCGATGCTCCATCAAAGTACATAGACCATCGGGATCCTTCCTCAGGTCCTTCATCCGGTCCAGGTATCTCACAATCAGTCACTAACATGATATTCTCGTCCGGAAATTCAAAGTTCATAGACTGGTAATCATCTACTGCCTAATGTGCCAAATGGTCTGCCAACACACTTCCCTTGATTTCCTTTTGGGTCGTATGTTGGATGTCATACTCAGTCAAGATCATCTGCCATCTTGCTATTCTTCCGGACAAGGCGGGCTTTTCGAAGATATACTTGATTGGATCCATCTTTGATATCAACAGAGTAGTGTGAGTCAGCATATACTGTCTCAGCCGGCGAGCAGCCCATGCCAAAGCGCAGCAAGTTTTCTCGAGCAATGAGTATCGGGTCTCACAGTCGGTAAACTTTTTTCTAAGGTAATAAATAGCATGCTCTTTTCGGCCAGACTCGTCATGTTGACCCAGCACACACCCCATTGAGTTGTCGAGTACTGTCAAGTATAAGATCAAAGGTCTCCCTTCAACTGGTGGCATTAGAATAGGTAGCTCATGGAGGTACTCTTTGATTCTTTCGAAAGCGGCCTGGCATTCATCGTTCCAACGTACTACTTGATCTTTCTTCAGCAGCTTGAAGATTGGCTCACAAGTAGCGGTTAGGTGCGAGATGAATCGGGCAATGTAATTCAGTCGTCCCAGAAAGCCTCTGACTTCTTTCTCTGTTCTGGGAGCTGGCATCTCCTGTATGGCCTTCACTTTTGTAGGATCCACTTGAATACTTTTATCTCTTACGACGAAACCCAGCAGCTTACCAGATCTCACCCCGAAGGTGCACTTGTTCGGGTTTAACCTCAGCTTGTACAACTTCAACCTGTCAAACAGCTTCTGCAGGTGGTCAAGGTGTTCCTCCTCTGTCTGGGACCTTGCAATCATATCATCGACGAATACTTCAATCTCATGATGGATCATGTCATGAAACAAAGCAACCATGGCACGCTGATACGTTACCCCAACATTCTTCAGTCCAAAAGGCATGACCTTGTAGCAAAAGGTACCCCATTGAGTAACAAAAGTTGTCTTCTCCATGTCTTCGAGAGCCATTTTAATCTGGTTATAATCGGAGAAACCATCCATGAAGGAGAAGACTTTATGCTGAGCGGTGTTGTCAACCAGAACGTCAATATGAGGTAGAGGGAAATCATCCTTGGGGCTCGCCCTGTTCAGATCCCTATAGTCAACACACATTCGGACCTTACCATCCTTCTTCGGCACAGGAACCACATTGGCAACCCACTGAGGGTAAGAAGTAACTGCTAGAAAACCGGCGTCAAACTGTTTCATAACTTCAGCCTTGATTTTCTCATACATCTCTGGGCGCATTAGGCGGACCTTCTGTTTCACTGGAGGACATTCTTCCTTGGTAGGCAAGCGGTGAACCACAATATCAGTATCCAAACCAGGCATATCTTCGTAAGACCAAGCAAAGATCTCAACATAGTCATGCAGCATATGAATCAACCGTTGCTTCACACTAAGCTCCAGATTTGCATCGATCTTGACATCCTTCTTGTCTGTCTTTGTACCCAGATTCACTGATTCCACCGGCTCTTCGTACGGCTGAATAGCCCTCTCTTCTTGAAGTAACATTCTTGCAAGTTCACCAGGCACTTCACAATCATCTTCACCTTCGTCTTCGGCTAAGTTGATCAGATTTTCAAAGTCATAACTGGCAGTAGCAGAGTCGTTACCAGTAGGATCCAGAGTGGATGGAGACCTGTGTATGTGAGTGTGTGTAAAATAGTTGTTTTGCAATATATAATAAAGAAAAACAAGGAGCGCAAAAATTTGAAATGCAAGAAATGTCCAATGCTTTTATTAATGATATATGAAAATGACACACATAAAGCCCTCACAAATGAAGCCTCGGTGCCCCGGGTAAGGCACCGGGCCATAAAGTTTAAACATTGTCTGTTACAAATTCAAAACAGAAAGTTTCATTACTGGGTGACAAAAGTAATAGGGATGAAGTCCTTTGCTGTCCAGTTGCTTGGTCCACCTTCGGTCGTAGGATAAATCCAATTGTCGAACTCAGACTCTTCCACATTGTCTTCAATGGCATTCACTCCTGAGTTGCTGATGAACACGGGAGGTCTTCCGATTCGTGCATTTCGAATAGTCCTTTGAGCTTCTGCAGTGAAACCCAAACCAAACTTGTTAGTCTTCTGTGTAAAATCAGGGAGTCAGCCCCAATTTGCACACCCACCTTTCTCAACAACAGCCCGGGCATCCTTGAAGGAAGCCATCTTCATAGGAGAACCTTCAACAACAGTCTCAGTTGATGCCAGTGTCTAGGGAACCTCTTCAAAGTGCTAAAATGGGGTCTCAATGAAATCTCCATCCATCTCTACATATCGGTAAGAGTTGAGGTGGCTAACCATGTACTCTTCCTCTCCCTATACTGTCACAATCTTCCCTTTAACCGGGTACTTCAGCTTCTGGTGGAGCGTTGAGGTTAGAGCCCCAGCTTTGTGGATCCATGGGCGACCCAACAAACAAGAATAAGATGGCCGAATGTCCATCACATAGAACGTGGAGTTGAAGACCTGGGAACTAACCTTGATCGGGATGTCAACCTCTCCATGTACCATTCTTTTAGACCCATCAAAGGCCCTGACAACGATGTTGCTTGGTTTTAGCTCCAACCCTTCATAATCCAACCGGTCTAGAGCTTTCTTGGGCAAGACATTTAATAAGGAACCAATATCCACTAATACATGAGCAAGAGTAGTGCCCCTGCATTCAATGGAGACATGCAGGGCATCATTGTGATTCTTCCCTTTAGTAGTCAAGTTGGTGTCAGAGAAACCCAACCCATTATCAGCAGTTAAATTGGCCATGCAATCTGTAAACTGATCAACTGATGTCTCTTGTGGTACGTGGGCAGTCTTCATAAATGTAATCAGAGCCTTGGCATGGGCCTCTGAGCACAGCAACAGTGACAACATAGAAATCTTGGACGGGGTTTGTCCCAGTTGTTCAACTACATTATAGTCACTCTTTTTGATGATCTTCAGGATCTCTTCCATCTCTTGTTTAGAAGCTTCAACAGTAATCGTCTTCGGTGCCTCCATCTGGGCAGGCACATCAGTGGTGATCCCCTTTCCCCGAGTGTCAGATGACTCGGCGACAGGGGTGAGAATAGGAACTTGAACAGGAATAGCAGCAGGTACACTGGCGGGTGTGATAACAACAGGTTTTCAGACAGTTGGCGGAGAGATATCAGGTGAGAAAAGTCTTCCGCTGCGGGTGACTTTAGCAGACCCAATAATATTGCTGACGTCAGTATCAGTATCCAACTCTTGTTTAACTCCATGAAAATAAACATCAGCCCCATAGTGCCAAGGGACAGCTTTATCAGAGGTGTAGGGGATGGGCCCCGGAACAGTGATGATCACAGGTGCGATTCTTGGAACATATGTAATTCTAACAGGCTTCCTCGAGGGAGCCTTGGAAGAATTTTCGAAAATGGTGATAATGGCAACTTCTTCAGTATGAACTAGAGGAACAACAGTCTTCTCAAATAGAATTTCTTTACTATCCATCAGGCGCTGGACACCTGATTTCAAAAGTGGGCAACCGGTAGGTAGAACAGAACACATACGGCAACCTTCGTCACAGCCCAGAAATAAACCGGATAGCAAAACGTTCTTCCTTACAGTCAACAGAGGGGTAACAATATCATTCACAGAAACCACAAATGAGACTTCGTCTATAGCATTCACTCAATGCTTGGGCATAGGAGCAGTCACAACATTAGGCCTTTCGGGCGCCTCGAACTCAATCTCCTTCACATCGATCAAGTCTTGTATCTTATTCTTCAAAGTCCAACAATCATCTGTATTATGCCCCGGGATATCAGAGTGATAAGCACAGCGGGCATTAGGGTTATACCTTGGTGACGTTATATTTGGATTCTTCGGGGCTTCCTTTAGAATCACCAGATTGGTCTTCAGCAATTGTGGCAAAATCTGAGATAAGGTCATGTTGAGAAGGGTGAATTGCCTTCGAGATCTCTCATCCTTTTGTTGATTGTTGTGCTGAGGAGCACCAGCAGGTTTTGAAATAACAATCGCATTAACAGCTTGGCGGTGTTCGGGTCTATTATGTCTTCTCGAACTGTAGACAGCACTGGACTCTTTCTTAAACGGCTTATTTTCGGTACTTGATGAAGCACCCTTCTGTATCTTACCAGCCTTAATACCAACCTCAATCCTCTCACCGGTCAAAATAAGCTCTGTAAACCCAGATGAAGAACTTCCGATCAAATGGTTGAAAAATGGACCAGACAAGGTCCCCAGAAACATATCCACAAGCTCCCGATCAGCCAAGGGTGGTTGCACTCTTCCGGCAAGGTCCCTCCACTTCTGAGCATAATCTTTGAAACCTTCACCCATTCCCATTGACATACCCTGGAGTTGGGTATGTGTGGGAGCGAGGTCAGAATTGTATTGATACTGCCTGTAGAAAGTAGTAGCCAAATCTTCCCAACTGCGGATACTGGCTCCCTCTAACTGATAAAACCACTCAAGCTGAGTCCCTGAGAGACTATCTTGAAAGAAGTGGATCCATAAGTTCTTATCAGCGGTGTACGGCTGAATCTTCCTTACATATGACCGGAGGTGCAGCTTCGGACAAGAAACTCTGTCATACTTAGCAAAGGCTGGTGCCTTGAACTTGTGGGGAATCACTACCCCAGATGATAGACCTAGATCACCAAAGTCCAGACCAGGCACTTTCTGAACTTCCATAGCACTCAACCGGTCTTCCAGTTGTTTGTATCTATCCTCAGCAGGAGGATACTGTTCTTCGTCGAAGTCTGTCTCGTTGTTGGAGACCACAGGGCTAGGAGCCCTCCTTTCTTCCTGACTATCTTTCCCTCCAGATGAGGTGGTCAAATCAACTTCATTTTGTAGCCTGTTTCCAAACCTGTGACCTGTGTTAAACAGGATTGTCCTCTTCTTCTTCTTCTTCTTCTCTTTCAGAATCAGGGTCTTCAGATCTTGCTGACCCTTTGCTAGATTCATGAACAGCTCTTGGAATTGGGCATTCTGGGCCTGGAGGGCCTTGATGGCTTGCTCAGTTGAAGGTTCAGCAGACATGATGAGTGCTGAAATAAACAGCGAAGAAGATAAGAGACCTGTAATGGGTACCTGTTATGGAGTGCATGGGATGAAATGCGTATGACATGATTTCAAAGACAATCGAGAGATTCAAATTTGTAAACTAGAAAGGAAACACACTTTATTAGATGAACTTTAGAATTCAAATTGTTCAACTGATGCCATTAAGGTGTTACATGAAAGGAAATACTGAAAAGTAAATAAAAACTGGAAAGGAAATCAACAAGGGCCAATCAATGCTCCCATGGTCTCTTCTTGTCGGTGCGAACATAGTCATTAAGAATCCGCTCGTTCTCCAGCTGCCTAGTCAACTTCTGGATCTTCTGCTCTTGCTCGTTGAACCTTTCTCGGTAAGAATCCCGTTCCTCTCTCAGCTGCATCCAAGACCTTTTCAGTGCCCCAATGTCAGTGGGCATATGAGGATGGAGGATGGTCGGAAGAACCCCTTCTTCATTAGCAACTTCAACAATGATAGGTCGGACGGCTTCATATGGCATACCCAGCTTTTGGGCACGGATGCGGACCCATCTGAGATATGGCTCCATTAGAAGAGAAGTCTTTGGGCCCAGCTCATGTGGATCAGATTGGTGAACTCTATCCCAAGCCCTTATGAATCTCCGACGTTGCTCGTCGCTATCCCCTTGAAAATCAAAGATGATACTAGGCATTAACAGCTCATGAGGTCCTTCTCTTCTGGCTCGCCCAAACTGACGTAAGGCCAAGCACGGATTGTAAGAAATTCCTCCATAGGTTCCTATCAGTGGAACATTGGGGTACTCCCCACATCGATCAATAATAGTCATCTCGTCCATACCCTTGAGAGTCCAAATGATGTCATTATGAGATAGAGACATAACCCTATAGGCCCAGCCCATGCCTTCTTTATTCTTCAGCACTGATTTGGGGAGGTGCGAAATAAACCACCTCGACAATAATGGAGCACAGCACATCAAGGTTCCCCGCTTTCGGGCAGTACGAGCATAAAGCTGATGAAGGATGTCACCCAAGAGAGTGGGTACATAATTGTGAGAGATGAAGATTTTTATCGCATTCACATCAATAAAAGTGTCAGGATTCAGAAACAATACCAAAGAAAAATATAAGTCGACTCATACAGTTATGAGTCGATTCATACCGAAGAAAAATATAAAAATAGAAATCAAAACTCCACCATATAACTATGATGAATCGTGTGATGGAAACAATCTTTGGGCATGTCATGCCATACATCTCATAACATTTGTCCTTATATATTTTGTTCTGAAGTTTGTATTAATGTTCTACTCAAACAATTTTTTGCTTTAGCTTATGTAAACTGCATATTCTGTTTACTCAGTTATTATTTTCTGCTTTAATTATAATTATTTTCTGTTTAATCTGTTATTACCATGCTTATTCCAACACTCATTCTATGTGAATGACATTGATTCTTTTTCTTACAAGATTGCTGAGATTGCATCTCAATTTATGTGTGCTGAAATTGCTGAAAATTTGTCTTATTCTCTTTTTGATGTTGTCAAATGGGGAGAAGAAAATGGTTTTAATATTAGAAAATAATTCTTAAGATGCACAAACTCAGGGGGAGAAAGCTTATTCATCCATACTATAATCACACATCATCAAATATTTGCCATCATCAAAAAGGGGGAGTTTGTGAGCAACCCCTTCATAATTGGTTTTGAATGATAGCAAATATATGTGAAATAATCAATAAATGTTATCTACATGTGTGCATTATAAAAATATAGTATAACATGTTTAAAATGAGTTAAAAATGTGTTTAACATATAAAACATTGTTATGAGTCGAGACAAACTATTTTGCATCGAGCACAAACTGTTTTGCATCGACACATACTCAAGCAAAGAATCATAAAAACGATTCAGCTTCAGTGTGAGTCGACACATCCATGCTATGCATCAACTCATAACATATTGATGCCCCTGGAATGCTATCTTCAACTATTATGCATCGACACATAACATATTGATGCCCCTGTAATATAACCTTAAACTTGTATGCATCGATACAAAAATTCATGCATCGACACATGATATGTTGATGTCCCTAGAAAACATTTTTGAACTTGTATGCATCGACTCATAACACGTTTTGTGTTCAAAAATTAAAAGTTCAATCAGTATGTATCGACACATACGTGTTATGCATCGACTCATGTAAAATAGTTGGTTCTGTAATATGTTATAATATTTGCTTGCATCGACTCATAACAACATGTATCGACTCATCCTGTATTTCATAACTAACATGAGTCGACTCATGCTAACATACATCGACTCATAATATGTTTTTCTGTCTCTAACCATTTTCTGTTATATATATAAGAAAGTGTTTTCACCAGTAAAAGTCATGAAACATCATTACAATTGTGTGCATCAATTGTGAGCAGCAAGAAGCCTAAAAGATACTTCATCTTCATCATCTTCTCAATCATATTCATTCAACAACAACAACGAAAATCAAACATCTTTGTTAAATTGGATCAAGAGATTAAGAGATAACATTCATATATGCATTCAAGGGATATCAGCTGGGTTGAAGATTGTAAAGGGGGCTTCAAGGAAAAAACCAAGGGGTTTGTCCTTCAAGAACGGGCGTGTTCTTGAGGGTTTGTTAGTCACGATCGCACAAGTCGGATTCAGCCGTAGCGAGGGGTTTGGAAATCAAAGGGATTTTTGCAAACAGGTCGTGGAAGCGGAGGATCAGTTGTGGATCTTGCAGGGAATCTTGATAAGGCTCATATCAAGTGGAGATTCTTACAAGAAGAAGAATATCATATGGATTTCTTTCTATCTTTGTAGTGTAACCTTGTATTCAAACATTCAGCAAATTGTTATAAGAGTTCTCAATTTCAATTCTGAAATTTAGAGGGAGATGTACCCACACACGAGGACGACAGTGGGGAACTTCCTTACCAAACTGCCTACGTATTGTTCTTTCTTTCTCTCTATCTCTTTACATTTTCCACAATTTTGTGATTCAATTGGCTTGCTGAGATTTCTATTTAATGATAAAATAGTGGTTCAAATGCTTTCATCAAATCACCATTATTAATCATCAAACAAGCATACGCCAACCGCTTGACAAAATTGCTAACAATTTTTAATTCATTGGAAACACTGTTTTAGTGATAAGTGCATTAAAAATGTTAAGTAATATGTGTTGAATATTCATCCATTTCATACTAATAAAATCCAGTAAGTTTTTTGGATGTCCGATTTTCTAGTAGTCGGTTCAAAATAGACGGAAGTTGATTCAGGAATTTAATTTTTCCATTGCTTTCAACAAACTTTGATAAAAGATTTTAAATCCTTGAAGAATTAGGAGGTGATATATTCACCCCCCCCCCCCTATCGATCACTTGCCACACTGTTTAACACCCAGTAGAGCAATGAACAACCAATGTTCTTGAACTCTTCTCCCCAAGCAGGAACTAACATTCTCCAGCAGAATTTCCTCAAGTAAAAAGCAGAAATCAATGTTCCCCAGAGTAGTTTCCTCAAACGGCAAGTAGGAATCCCTAGCAGATATAATTTCCGGGAGATTGAAGATTACAGATACTCTTCATCCCTAGTGACAGTCACGGATTTATTTTCCCAGACAAAGACGCTGCTCAAGTTTACAAATTCACTTCAACAACATTCTGCATTCATACATCATTTACAAAATGTCATAGCATATGCATATGAAACACATATAGTACAATCTCATTTATTTTGAGAACATCATTATGCAATACATTTCATACATCATGACATTGCATACGACTAACTCTTTACCTTTTCAGAAAAGATCAGTCAACAGACAAATATCACCGACCTCTTAGATGGCCTGACAGTCTTCTCAAAGGCTACATCAGACGAAAAGCTATTTCAACAATTTCATCATAAGGTCATTCTCGAAATACCTCTTCTGGTATGGATTTATTCTTCCATTTAATCACAGGCAAAAGACCTCTTTTGGTATGAGTTCATCTCTTCCAGTTAATGACAGACGAAAGATCTCTTCTGGTATGAGTTCATCTCTTCCAGTTAATCACAGGCGAAAAACCTATTTTGGTATGGGTTCATCTCTTCCAGTTAATGACAGGCGGAAAACCTCTTCATGTATGGGTTCATCTTTTCTAGTTAATCACAGGCGAAAGGCCTCTTCTGGTATGGGTTTATCTCTTCCAGTTAATCACAGGAAAAAGACCTCTTCTAGTATGGGTTCATCTCTTCCAGTTAATCACAGGCGAAAGACCTCTTCTGGCATGGGTTTATCTCTACCATTTAATGACAGGCAAAAGACCTCTTCTGGTATGGATTTATTCTTCCAGTTAATGACAGGCGAAAGACCTCTTTTGGTATGAGTTCATATCTTCCAGTTAATGATAGGCGAAAGACCTCTTCTGGTATGAGTTCATCTCTTCCAATAAATCACAGGCGAAAGATCTCTTCTGATATGGATTTATTCTTCCAGTTAATAACAGGCGAAAGACCTCTTCTGGTATGAGTTCATCTATTCCAGTTAATGACAGGCGAAAGATCTCTTCTATTTCAGATTAAATCAACCAAAGATTTATTCTGATACTCCTCCCAGTTGAAGTCAACAGTTACTTTGGATGGCGTCTATAATCCCATCTCTGACAACTCTCTGTCATCTCTCCAAATGGAATCTATAATCTCATTCCCGATACAATTAATCAACAGCGTTATCTCTTGCACAAGCGAATGCAAATTTCTGGGCACTTAAAGTGTTCTATCATCTTCTACCTTCAAGTCACGAATGGTGGATGAGCCAATATAACTCTTAAGGTTTAAGAAGATTGAACATGGGCAGCTGTTTTACCCAAAATTTTCCCTCGCATTTTCCTCTCAAGACACTCTTTCAAGGCTTCTCAAATATCCAAGGCACTCAAGGGTTGACCCGTCAACTCACCTCCTGAGTCAAAGGCCTACAACTAGGGTTTGGAGTTTCTTAAATAAATTTGGTTTACAAAGGTATCAAGTGGCTTCCATGGTCCTTAATAGGTCCTCAACAAGGTTCATGTCAAGTTTCAAGCCCTACACCACGAGTTTGCTCAGTCAATGGCTCAAATGTTTGAAAATCAACTGTATTGGTCAAAAAGTCAATTGTAGTCAACATACAGTCAAACTTCAATATTTTTGGTTAACATCAACATTTTGAAGTGATATCCATCATTTAATCAAATGTTGATCATGATTCCTCAAGGAAAACCCTCGAATCATCAAAAGTCTAAAATTGCCAAATTAGGGTTTCCTTAGGAGAAGTCAACTGAACTTTGACTAGGCATAACTTTCACATACTTCATCAACTTTTCACCAACCAAAGCTCATTTTGAAGAAAATTCAATTCTCTACATCTTTGCTTTTATTCCCAAGTCTAAAATATGCTTCATTTGGAAGGTATGAGCTCAGACATTATAGGTCATTTTCAAAAGTCAAGAAAAGACACTTTTTGTCAAGGCAACTTACATCAAGATAATGTCTTCAAAAGAAAAAAATGATCAACATAGAGATTGTATAGGACATCTTGGGATTTCCAAAAATTCCAAATCATCTTCAAAAGATGAAAATTAAGCAAGTTATGAGTTGCACAAGTTGGGGAATTTTGAAGAAATTCATGAAGTGCAAATTTAGCAAAATTGCAATTTTGAACCAATGAGCCTACTTTTTGGACTTCAAACATATTCATAACATCTTAGAGGACCTCTAAGTCCTTTTATACATTGATTTGATTTTTATTTATGTTTATCTTAATTTTATTTAATTTAAAATAAGATAAATTAAATAAAATCATAAGAAAACATGGGCTAATGCATGAGGGCTTCATTTGGATCATTCAAGGGCCCAATAATTCATGCTAGCCCACCAGCTAATTGTCTAGGTTTATGCAAAAATAGAATTGGAAAGAATCATTCAAATATGGCCAACTTTCAATATGTTGGATTTTTTTTGTCTCATGGCCTTGAAAGCTTTATTCCTTGCCATATTAGTTTGCTCCTCTCACTACTCTATATAAAGTACAACAATGCAAGCAAGAACACAGGCACAAGCTGCTCAAAGAGTGCATTACAAAATTCTCAAAAAAATTCCAAAGTTGTCAAAACTCGTAGTTGTGCTTCCAGCCATCACCAGTCCAAACTAAAGGAATAAACCATTCCCTGAGAGTCAAAGGAGTCGTTTCCAGCTCACACACGAGTCTGAGACAAGCCAGAACACAATATCTCAATCTCACTGATTGGTAAAAAGTTTCTCAATCAAATATATGAATTTATGCATTGTCAATCAATTTTGTTTACATAGATTACTTAATATGATTGTTTAGAATATATTTGACGAATTTCTTTTGAGGTTTGACGCAAGGATAGCAAAACGCCATTGTTAGGGAAAGAAATTCAGTTTGGTTCGTACCTCATGATATAGTTGTTTTCAGACTAAACTAACACCATATTTGAACTCGCAACGTGTGGTTTAAGGGGGGTAGGTCCAAGGATTCGAGTTGTTGTTTTTGTTTTGCAGGTTTTCATTACTAATTAGAGAAGACGACCGGAGTTTGACTCTGGCGTCTCTGACTTGCGCTGACTCCAGCCAAAGGCCTGCATGTCAAAACCCAGCTCATTGATTTGTCCGTTCAAAACAACAGGGCCCGCTGGGTGCGTGCGTGTCTGATGAGTTGGCATTGGCTGCCATCTGCTTTTATATTAATATTGTTTTATTGTATATAACAAATGAACAGATTGACCCAGTGGTAGAGACAGCAAGCGTAAGGAACTTTCATATGCAAGGGAATGGGTTCGATCCCTGCCTCTTACATTTTATTTTTTCTAATGTTTTCTTACAGATTCAATGCAATGCTTCTCAGCGCGCCTACCATACGCCTTTAACTTTCAGTCACTAGATCATCACAGAGCTAGATCCAACGCCCCTGGAGCATCCTCCCATGGTGGATCTCCTAAAGCTGCCCTCATTGAATCCAGTGCTAGTATATTGGGCCTGGATCCAGTTTTACAATTCACCCCCCCCCCCCCCCCTTTTGCTACTTCAACACAGGCCTGTTCCATTATTTTATTTTAATTAACTTAATATTTAAAAAAAAAAATTTAATCATAAAATCACAAAAATATATTAGATTTAGGGTTTTTGTTCCTTTTTAATTAAATTAATTTTGATTTAATTATTTTTAATCACTTTCTTTTTTTTAATTAATCAATTAGAATTAGGTTTCTATTAACTTAATTATCATTTTTCCTAAATAAAAACAACAAAAAAATATTTCTTTAATCACTTAGAAATTTTTTAGGGGTTTTAGATTTTACCTATTTTCCACTCTCTGCGCATTTACTTATTTTCGCATTATCATATTATTGTAACTGTCAAAAGGATGTAATAGTTTAACTAGGACTTTTTATCTTTTATTTCCTTCATTTTGGTTTGTAATTTCCCCCATCCCGAAGCGATGTAATAGTGTAGTTATTTTCCGCACTTTATTTTCCGTATGTATATATTTAACTGTTAGATGTATGCTTAATAGACTTGTATGGAAAGACTAAACACAAACGCTAGAAAACCTAATATTCAAAGACAAATAACTGAAACACAACACACTCGCAGACGCGCACCTCTAAGGTACCTCCACTTGTTGCATTCAGAATAAAAGTCATGTCCCTCGAACGTGGGACACTTTAGCAAAGACCCTCGGTTAAAAAGATCATAGTCCCTCGATGACCCTTCGACGCTGCCTTCGGTATACGATCTAGTCCCTTACGATAAAAATTTCTAAAGTTCCCTATGAGTTACCTTTGTGACTGTACGATAACCCGCACATGTCCCTCAAAACATCCAATGATAGGGCTACCTACTAACTAATGGTAGGATAGCACTATCCAAAGGAAAGAGGAAAAGAACAAAGATCTTTCGAGTAGGTAGACAACTCGTAGTTGCTTGCTCACAAAACAAAACAAAACTTCTCACACATACACTCTCTTTTTCTAAATGTTTTCAAAGACAAAAACACTTTGTATATCTTCTCGATGAAACGAGAAACATTACAAAGTTCGCCGAACTAAGGCGTCTTTTCAAAATATCTTCAAAATACACTTGTACAAAAAAGTATTTTCAAAGTGAGCTAGCAACTAAGAGCCTGCATATAACTACGGATGGAAGGGTGTTAATACCTTCCCTTTTCATAACTTACCCCCAAACTCAAAAATCTTTAAAAAGGTCTTTCCTGTTCTTTTCACCCTTTCCTTTGTTGGATAAAAGAAAAGTCGGTGGCGACTCTTGCTAACTGCAACATTTACGATAAAACGTAAAACCAGTAAAGTCAGTTTTCCCACCGTATTACAGTCATGTACGCAGTAGAACATAAATCGGCAAGACCGGAATAGCGGATATCATCAACAAATGAAGCAATTGGGGTTGTACCAGCTCCAAAATCTTCATGTTATGGATCGGTTTCAAACAATCATGGTCATGTAAAAAAGAAAATATAACTATTAGTATGGATTTAGTTAGTTGACAACATATGTATTGCAAAAGAAAATAAATATACCTCTCCATACCAAACATGCCTAGCAACAGGGGTTTCATCCTGGGCTTCAAGGGGTTCAGGGTCAACAGGGGTTTTAGAAACCTCGGGTTATACTGCATCATATACCTGAGATGCCTGAGAGAGTCGTCTACGATAACCAAATGGTTGGGGATGCGAAGTAGATGCGCCATCAAAAGAGTTATTTGTAACTTGTGGCCTCGCAGTCGTTGTCGTTGCGACCCCCTCATGTCGTACCGATGTGGTTTGTGACACACGCATGAGCCTGGTCCGACCAGTGCTATTTTCTCTCATTACATATATGTTAAAAATAAAGACAGATATAAACAACATGTCTGGAGAAATTCATAAATTCCACAAAATCACCAAATTTTTTGTGTGGGTACAATCTGGATATGTATCTCCAAAAACTATGCAGAGCAAATCTAGAGATGCATCTCTGGACAAACCTCTAATTTGCTCCCATGGAAGAAACCCTTTTTATGCCCTATCAGTCTAAAAAATACTCAATACATGTTCTTCTAGCTTGCCAATTTGTTTAAAATACTATCTAATGTGCCTAAAACAGTTAATGTAACTTAAAATATTAACTACAAATCAAAACATAAAAAGATAACAAAAAATTGAAAAACTTACCAAGTGAAATTGATTAATGAGAAGGAGAAGCTTGGATGTTGGAAACGAGGAGAAATAGCTCCAATGACATAAGCTTTAGTGAATGGATGAGATGTAAGATTGTTGTATAGCTCAAATGAGTTTTTTTGAGAACTTTTTAGAAAATGAAGGAGGAAGAGGGAAGGGTTCTGGAGCGGGATATGTATCAAAAGCGTCTGGAGATGCATCTCTGGACTACCCACAGTTATTTGAATAAATGGTGTTTACGGAGATGCATCTTGGAATGCATTTTTTATACATACGGAGATGCCTCTCTAGATACAATTTTAACGTAAAAGGGGCGTCTCTTCAATTTGGTATGAGAAATGACTAAAATAGGTATGTCTAGAGATGCATCTTTGGATACTAGGGACATTCTAGACTTTTCATGTTGATGTGGGATAATACCTAAAGGTGGAAAGAGTATCCCTCAAAAATCAAAGTCTGAGTATGGCCCGTAATATGTCATAGAGTTATGTTTAGATCTGAGTTTTCTGAGACTATTTATTTAAGAGAACAAATAAAAACAACCTATGACATTGTTCATAAGGTATTTTCAACTTATTTTCATAAGTTCTCTAAGATTAATCAAGTTTTATTTTTGTATTTTAATTTAAAATATATAATACAATAATAATAATAATAATAATAATAATAATAATAATAATAATAATAATAATAATAATAATAATAATAATAATAATAATAATAATAATAATAATAATAATAATAATAATAATAATAATAATAATAATAATAATAATATAATTATTCATATTTATTCTAATAGGTGAGCTTGACTTAAAAGATTTTTTTATGACTTAAGATATATCATTTCCAATTAAATTGACTTATTAAAAAGCTTAAGTTTTTTATATATTTTTTAAAAAGTGTGGTATTAAGCATATGTAAACTAAGTAAGTGGCGAAAGAAGAAAAACTATGAAGTCTTAGCAAAAACTTAAAAACCACAAATTTATATTGTATATAAATATATAAATAGTCATCAATCAAAATACCATTAACAAAGGTAAAGATACATCGGCAAAAGAGAAGCATGAACATACCAAACCCAATACGTCTCACAAAATATATAGCTTATTTCATTAATGATGAAATACAGTAACTTGAAGGGAATTTACTAAATATTATTATTTTATAAACATAATACAAAACATCATTTACATTATAGAATAGCGTCGCATATAACTATATTATACAGAATAAATCTATCCCGATAACATATTTATGAAAATAAAATATTTGTGTTGGTGCAAGGTAATGAAATGGAAGAAGAAGAATGAACAATGAATG
Organism: Vicia faba; assembly: GCA_948472305.1. Taxonomy (NCBI): domain Eukaryota; kingdom Viridiplantae; phylum Streptophyta; class Magnoliopsida; order Fabales; family Fabaceae; genus Vicia; species Vicia faba. Next base: position 1,441,541,320 of record OX451741.1, on the reverse strand, counting down.
ATAACAAAGAAGACTACTATTGTATATTCAAAAGAGGAATGAATGAGTTACAATATTGATAGCTTAGGTAGTATATTTATACTAAAATAGAAAATGCCAAAAGGCCCTAATAAAGAATAAGCATTGGGAATTGTAGACATTAACTAAATTACATTTTCAATACCATCCTTTAATTTAGATATTCTATCAGAAACTAACAACACCAATTTCATCTCTCAAATGAAGAAATTGATTTGTTTTAATTGCCTTTGTCAGAAGATATGCAAGTTGTTTCTGAGTGCTACAGTGCAGAACTTCTAACACTCCATTCTGCACTTGACTTCTGAGAAAGTGATACTTCGTCTCAATATGATTGCTTCTTCCATGTAGCACTAGATTCTTGGCAAGATCACTTGCAGACTTATTATCAATCATCAGCTTCAGAGGTTCCTCAACTTCAACCTTCAGATCATGCAGGAGATTCAGAAGCCAAACTTCTTGACAAGCAGCTACAGCACCCGCGATATACTCAACTTCACATGTTGACAGAGCCACGACAGGTTGTTTCTTAGAACTCCAGGAGATGGGACCTCCCAGAAATTTAAACAAGTATCCAGAAGTACTTCTCCTGTCCACTCTGTCTCCGCACCAGTCAGAATCAGAATAACTTACTAATTCTGACTCTGACTTTCTTTCAGAAGGAAACAATATTCCATATCTCAGAGTTCCCTTGATATATCTCAGAATTATGATAGAAGCTTGGAAATGAGACCACTTAGGATTACTCATGAATCTGCTGACCAATCCAACTGCATAACAAATGTCAGGTCTAGTATTACATAAATACCTTAGAGAATAAACCAATTGTTTAAAGGTTGTAGAATCAACAGAATCACTATCAGAGTCAGAATCCAATTTTTGATTGGTTTTTGATGGTGTCACAGCAACCTTGCAATTCTGTAGCTTAAATCTCTTCAGAAGTTCTTGTTCGTACTTCATCTAATGTAAAATGATCCCTTTCTCAGAGTATATAAATTCCATCTCTAGAAAGAAACTCATATTTCCAAGATTTGTCATCTCAAATGCATTCATCATAACTTTCTTGAACTCAGCTATCTCTCATTCAGAACTTCCTGTGAGTAATATGTCATCAACATACAAATAGACCAGAATCATATTACCTTCTAAAGTGTGCTGAACATAAACACCATACTCCATCTCACACTTTTGAAACCCTTGTTCCTTGAAAAACGAATCAATCTTCAAGTTCCAAGCTCTGGGCGCTTGCTTCAGTCCATACAGAGCTTTATTTAACTTGTATACCATCCCTTCCTGATTCTTTTTCACAAATCCAGGAGGTTGTGACACATAAACTTCTTCCTATAATGGACCGTTTAGAAATGCAGACTTCACATCCAGATGCATTAAAGGCCAATTTTTGTTTGCAACTAAAGCAATCATTAGTCTTATTGTTTCATGCCTAGCTACAAGCGTAAACACCTCAAAGTAATCTAGCCCAGGTTTCTGAAGAAAACCTCTAGCTACTAGTCTAGCTTTGTGCTTGCCAATGGAACCATCTGGCTTAAGTTTCAACTTAAAACCCCATTTAACGCTGATGGCTTTTTTCATATCTGAAAGTTTAGTCAATTTCCAAGTTTTTTTCCTTTCTATCGCCTCAAGTTCTTCTTTCATGGCATTAAGCCATTCTTTCTTCTTGAGCGCTTCTCCAATGCCCACTGGTTCTGAATCTACTAACATGGCACACTGAACGACTTCTCCTTCAGAATCAACTTCATTATCCTGCAACATGTCAAAATCTGCAAACCTCCTTGGTTTTTGTTTGATTCTTTGTGGTCTTTGAATTTATTTTGAAGCTGCACCAGAACTACTACTCTCAGAGTTACCACCTTCAGAGTTTTCCCTTCCAGAACTATGATTACCACTAGATTCTGGATCATCATCAGCATTTGGATCAGAATCAGATCCATTTCCTGAATCTTCTTCTGACTCATCTTCAGAATCTTCAGGATCTTCAGAATCATATTCATCTTCTGAACTTTATACAACATCTTCATAGGCTAACTCTGGTGTTGGTACTACACCAGAATCTAATTGAGATTTGTTCCAATCCCATTTTTCAGACTCTTTCACCACAACGTCTCTACTGACTTCAACCTTATTAGTTTCTGGAGAATAAAGCTTATACGCACTTGTACTGTGGTACCCCACCAGTAACATTACTTTGCTTCTATCATCCAGTTTTTGTCTTCTAGCTTCTGGAACGTGTTTGTAACAGACAGAGCCAAACACCTTCAGATGACTGACACTCTGCTTATCTCCAGTCCATTTCTCTAAAGGAACAACTTCCTTTAGTTTCTTCATTGGACACCTGTTCAGAATATATGCTGATGTGGCAACAGCTTCTCCCCATAGCACGTGAGGTAGCTTTTTCTCTTTCAGCATGCTTCTGGTCATATCAAGCAAAGTTCTGTTTCTTCTTTCAGCAAAACGGTTGTGCTGAGGAGTATATGGAGCAGTAACCTCATGTTCTATTCCATTCTCCTCACAGTACTTCTGGAACATTGTAGAGTTATACTCACCTCCACCATCCGTTCTCAGAATTCTTAACTTCTGACCACTCTGCTTCTCAGCCTTCACCTTGAATTTCTGGAACTCAGTAAACACTTCATGCTTGAACTTGATGAGTGTTACCCATGTCATTCTTGTGAACTCATCCACAAAAGACACAAAATAATTGTTTCCTCCAAGTTAAGGTACTGGAAATGGCCCACACACATCATAATGTACTACTCCCAGAGCATGCTTCGCTCTGGGGGCTACTTCTGATGTAAATGGCAATCTAGGTTGCTTGCCTTTCATGCATATCTCACATGACTTCTCAGGCTTCACAATCTTCGAAATACCATGTATAAGCTTCTTAGAACATAGATGCCCTAAGCTTCTATAGTTCAAATGTCCCAACCTCTTATGCCACAACTTATTGTTACCTTCAGTGACTTCTGCACTAAGACACGTTGCTTCAGCTGTTTCTACATTTACCTTGAATGTTATGTTGCCTCCTTGTTCAGACTTCATAATTAACTTCTAATTGGAATCATACAACATCAGAAGATTGTTTTTCATAACAATTGAGAAACCTTTCTCAATCAGCTGACCTACGCTCATCATATTGCTTCTAATACCAGGAACATACCAAACGTCTTTGATCAAAATGTATTTCCCATTCTTCACTCTAACTCTGACATCTCCCATACCTTCTGCATTAAGGTACTTATCGTCAGCACATCTGATCTTTGTTCTCCTTCTAGAGTCAAAGTCTTTCAGCCATTCTTTGTTTCCAGTCAAATGATTTGAACAACCAGTGTCCATATACCACCAATCTTTTGAGTATTTTCCATCAGAATCAGAAGCCATTAGAAGTACAGGTTCAGCATCAGAGTTTCTTTTAGCCATATATGCTTCTTGTGATTTCCTTTCCTTGTTTGACCTACAATCTCTGGCAAAATGGCCAAATTGTTTACAGGAGTAACATTGAACCTTCCGTTTGTCATACCTCTCCTTTCCTTTATGATATTTCTTATCATCAGAAGTTAAGGCTTATGACTTCTGGAATCTATCACCACGTCTATTCTGCTTCTGGTCTTTCTCGATAAAAGAAACCTTCAGAGCTTGATTAGCTTCCCTCTCAAAAGTTCTCTCAGACAGACGTAACTCATGTGCTTCTAAGCTGCTTTGCAATTCTTCTATTCTCATAGTTTCCAGATTTTTAGAGTGTTTAATAGAAACAACAATGTAATCAAACTGAGGAGTAAGCGACCTCAGAATTTTCTCTATGATTACCTGTTCAGTCAGAGTTTCTCCACACGCCTTTATCTCGTTAGTGATCAAAATCACTTTGGAGATATATTTTGAAACTTTCTCACTGCTCTTCATGTTCAGGTTCTCATATTGCTTTCGTAGGGATTGAAGCTTTACCTTCTTTACTGATGCGTCACCACCGTAATATCTGACCAGTAAATCCCACGCCCCTTTAGATGTTGATGAATCAGCAATCTTCTCGAACACACTTTCATCCACACACTGATGGATATAGAACAGAGCTTTCTGGTCCCTCTTCCTCATCAACCTCTCAGCAGTTCTCTATTCTTCTGAGCATCTGCTGCAGCTGGTACATAACCATCTGTAACCAGATCCAGAATATCTTGTGCACCAAACAGTACACGCATTTGTATCATCCATTTGTTCCAATTTTTGCCATTAAAACTGGAAGTTTGGTGTTCAAACTACCGTCTCCACTCATTTTAAACCTTGCACGGATTTTTCAGATCTTCAAACACACTATTTCCCAACCCACATAATCAAATTCTGTTCATATTTTGTTCAAGATTTCAACAGAAAATCAGTGAACCAAAATCAAACACACAGCTCACAAACACTCGTGTTTCCCAGGAAAAACAGAACCAAATGTTCTAGATACCAATTTGATGGTGCAATGTAATGAAATGGAGAAGAAGAATGAGCAATGAATGATAACAAAGAGGACTACTATTGTATATTCAAAAGAGGAATGAATGAGTTACAATATTGATAGCCTAGGTAGCATATTTATACTAAAATAGAAAATGCCAAAAGGCTCTAATAAAGAATAAGCATTGGGAATTGTAGACATTAACTAAATTACATTTCCAATAATTTGCAACTACATAAAACAATGCAAGAGCAAACAAGTAATACATCACGGTATATACTTTATCATCAAGGCAGAAAACAAAAACTCTTGAGGAGAGGAAGAAGCCAACATTTATAGCAAAAATAAATTTGAAATGTTCGTCAACAGAATAAAAATGGTGAATTTAGTGGAAAAGCAAAGCACCTCAAGTGTGAATACGCGTCCATCACGAGCATCGGGAAATTATACAGACAAAAGTTTCTTATATCCTTTGATAGAAACACTACAAAATTTGACAAGATACAAGTCAAGAAACTTCACATTCACATACTACTACAACAAGATTATGATGACAAACAAATTGCCAATAATGAGTAGTTGTTAAAAACAGGCCAACCTTCCTGAATTGTTAAGGTTAATGCCACCAAGGGTCAAGTTTACTTCATTTCCCTTCTGAGAAACAACATTCTAGAAATAGAAAAATTATTGGGAAATATACTTAGGCAAGTACAACATTTCACACACTCAAAAAAGCAGGCCTACATTTTGAATTGCAGGAACATGTATTTTAATAAGAATGCTTGTGTTCAGGCATTGAAAACAAAAAGGCTTAAATACACTTTTAGTCCCTTTATTTTTATGTTTTTTAAGTTTTGGTCTCCTATTTTAAAAGACAACTTTCTGTCTCTATATACCATTTTTATATCATTTTAGTTCGAAGATGTATCTCCGAATACACTCAAACGTAAATTTGCAGATGTATTTCCGAAGTCAATTTTTGTCCTTAAAAAATCAAACAATCCTTCATTTCTTAAGAAAATTGGTTCGGAGATGCATATTCGAATCATGTGTGGAGATAATTCAGAGATGCATCTTTGAATTATTGTCTGTGTGATTTTTCTAAAATCATTTTTCTAAGATTATGGTATTTTCAATCCAAAGTAATTTTAATTTGATTAAAATTGTCGTTATTTGTTTCAACTATTAATAAAAAACGACTGTTATAGAACCATGTAATGCTTTAATAAAATCGAATATAATACTACAACAATTATTCTCCAAGCTGATGAAAAATAAACAAAATACAATCAAATGCATATTCTACTGTGTATGTCTAATCCTAACACCTTGGTTCCTCCTCTGCCTACGGTAAGCCACGACACTTTGTGCCTCAGAAAGAATGAACCGTGCTAGGACGACCGCTTCATCTTCACCTCTCGTAAACGCTTCGGACTCGATGCCCACACATGTAAGCCGCATAATGGTCTAACAGTGTGATAACACATCAACGACATGGTCGTAACTGACCTGCTCATTCTCCAGGATCTCCTCATGAGCAAGCCTAGGTGGACGTCCAGGAGCGTCGTGTGTCATGTAAGGGTGTGACACGTTATAGAACCATGTCATGTAACCATCAACATAACTCCATTGAGATGTGGTCTAATGAGTTCGATACTCCATCGATACCAGATGACTCTCGAAATCCGCGAGAATGTCATCCAGCTCTTTGCAGACAATAGTGATAGGAACAGTCTGGAGGGGCTCTCTCAAAATGATTTGCACGTACCTAAACTATTGCATTCACCGCTCGAGCAGATACCTGCACATGATGTTGGTCACATATGTCAACCATCCAGAGTATAAGGAAATGGGGTCAAATGGAACTCTGACTCGATGAGTACCGTATGACCTCCATTTTACGTCTTCATGTTGAATCTGGTCAATATACACACGGTACGGTAAGATATAATCATTTCCTTCGTTAGGGATAAATCGACAAGCATATGGCCAATCATGAGTATAAAATAGGTCACGTTTAAACTCGTGGATGCGGTCATAGTGAACAAGGATTCATCCCTGAAAGTAATAAGAAATAAAGTATTAGTAACAAGTGTGAAAAGTGTGAAAAAATTAGTTTGTAACTTAATAGTGGGATTTGGAAATTACCGTAAGTAGGGTGCATGAGTCTGTCATCTGCTTTGTCGTCCATTTGCAACCTTCGTTCAGGTTGGAGTACAGGTAAACCAAGCATGTTTCCCTCCAATTCTACTCGTGAATAGACTCCAAATCGATGAAATATTTGAGGTAGGCCACATCCACGTGGTTTACACTCTTGTCAACAAATATGGACGTGCCAACTAAGAATAGGAAGAAGCACGTCATGGCACACTCCCTATGATAAGTAACCCAGAAATCGTCGGCGTTTGGGTGTTCGGACGTGTCCAATTTTTTTCATACAATTCCACCAACCAAGCAAACTTGACATGTGCATCTTTGGTGCTTCTACACTGCTCAAAGGCTTCATCATATTCAGCTCCTAAATAATTCACCATCATATCAATTGCTTCAGTTTTGTTGATCTTAGAATAATCAAGCAACCTTTTTCTGATGGGAAGGTTAGGAGATATGCTACATCATCTAGTGTAATAGTCATCTCCCGAATAGGGAGGTGGAAAGATGAAGTTTCACTATGCCATCTCTCAGCAAATGCAGACTACATGCCATGGATGATGTTGGTGTACCCGAAAGAACAAATACCTGCAAGCCCGGAGTTTTGAAGTAGATATTAGAACCAGACTTCTACGGACTGATAAAGACTGTGAATCTTTCTTACATGATTCACAAATTTGAGAAAGTTACGCTCCTGTTGTAAATAACATGTAACATGATCCATGTAGTAAAATTTGAATAAAAAATAAAAAATAGAGGAAGCTCAAAAATATACCTTTCCTTTCCATACATGTGGAGCCACATGCTCCCCAAAGTATATGAGTAAAGACGTGTATGTGGGTCCTCCTGGAAACGGGTCTACAAGGGAGGCATCCTCAGAAACTGGGATATAGGGTGCAATTGGAACATCCTCATCATGGGTCGCACGACTGTTAGATTTCGACCCTATGAAAGTCAACTCCTAAAGACTGGCGCCTCCTTATCATGAGGCAGAGGAGCAGGATGACTCTAGCCTGCTCGTGCTGACTAACCCTCTCGCGACAAGCAAAGGCAATTAGGGTGAGTCGCCCGAGTTGCATTCTTTCTTGATTTCTAGATGTATCATGAAAAAAACATAACAAATTATGAGGAAGAAACAAGTTCGGATATGCATCTTCCAACACCATGCTCTAGTTCAGACATGCATATCTGGAAGGAAAAAAAACCTTGTTCTACTTTAATGGTAAAAGTGCTTCTGAAACTGCCCTAGCATCCAAACACATCCAAATCATATAAATAGAATCTCCAAACTTGAACAGTAACCTATTTGAGCTATCTAATGCATTAAAATTAACATTACTGAGCTAATACATTAATCAAAAATCAAAATAAGTTAAATGAGAAACTTACTCAAAATTGTGTTGGTGAGGGATTAAAGTGCTATGATGTTGAATGCAACAGGTAGAAGGAGTTAGGAATGGTAAGAAACAAGTAAATGTAGCTTCAAAACTTGATCTTGAATGGAAATTTGAAATGGGTAGAATTGGTAGAGAGAAAGTTATTTTTCTAAAAATGGGAGAAGAGGGAGGATCTGGCACGAGTAATTAAAGTAAAGGTGCATCTTCAAATTAGTTTTTTGAATTAAAATAAAGGTTTATTCGAAAATGCATCTTCGAATACACCCTTAAAAATAACTTTGGTTGTGCGTCTCTGAATTTTATTATAAAAAAATGATTTTTAATAATGTCCAAATATACATCTCCAAAAATAGAGAACACTTTGAAAATTTCACAAAGAACTTTAGAGAATGTAAGAGTAGAATAAGAAATTTCCTTAAATCCTAGACAGTGCATACACTCTCTCCCTCCAATGCGTCCAATAATGTGAATACAAAGTTAATCATGTGTAAGTTTGTGTTATGTATTCTTTTATTGGTCCTAATGAGAAATTTAATTTTAAAGTTGACCACGTATAGAGAATGTAAGAGTAAAATAAGAAATTGCCTTAAATCCTAGACAGTGCATACACTCTCTCTCTCCAATGCGTCCAATAATATGAATACAAAGTTAATCGTGTGTAAGTTTGTGTTATGTATTCTTTTATTGGTCCTAATGAGAAATTTAATTTTAAAGTTGACCACGTACTTTGTTTACAAACTCATTGCTAATCATGAATGTGAATTTCTCTTTATATTTAGGATTGGTGAGTTTAACTTCTAAAAATTCAAAAATATCTTTCAGATATGCATATTGTGAATTTGAGATATTTGATTATTTTAGATATACATATTCGAACGAACCTATATACGAACCTATATATTTCATTTTTAAAGAGATTTCAGATATGCATAACCGAAATCATTTGTTATCATAAATTTCTTTTGATTTTATTTTGAAAATATATTTATTTATAATATAGTTATAATATAACTAAATTGAATTATTATTAATAAAGAATAACTTAAATTTATAATTAAAAATTAAATATTAAAGTAAATTTATGATATGAAATTAAACAATGAATGCAATAATTAAATTTTTAATTATAAGGGTGAAATGTAATTTTCTTTTAATTTTTATTTAAAATTATGAATATTTTTTTATAAAAATATAAAAAATGTTTTTTAATTATAACTTTAAAAGTTAAATTTAATTAAATAACACTTTTTAATTTTTATTATAAAATAGATAATTAATTATTATGTTTAATTAAAAATTTTATGTAAATAAATAATTTTTTTTCATTTCTAACACACTAAAAATTTATAAAATTTATGTAAATAATTGATAAAGTAATATAATTAATATAATTGATATTTTTAATAGTAGAATTGATACATCTTGATTCTAATTGTTGGAATACTTAAGATATGTATATCCGAAAACTCTTTAAAATAAAATATTTATCCAAAAACACCTCTAAAAAATTAAAATTGAGATATTTCAAATATATATATCCGAAAATACTTTAAAAATGAAATATTGGATTAAGCCTGAAAGAAATTTCCGATATGAATAATGTTTTTTCATGACACTTCAACATGTCTTTTTCATAAACCTTTTCATTTCAGATCACTTGAACATGCCACGTCACACTTTAATAATTCACTATGATATATAAAAATCAAACCTTAAAATGAAAAGTTCAATTTCAACACAATATAAGTTTATGCACCCTTCAAAACTCCTGCTATTTATGTATCTTTCACTTAACAATTTAAATTTTAGGAGACCTACTTTAGGAATTCAATTATTTCATTTGAATATAATCTGTGCAAGTTTTTCACAAGAAAACCGTAGCTATTTCACCAATATGAATGAATTCATTTAATGGCAGAAATGGGAACTGAGTTTACAATCAAGGGTGAAACGAAATTACATACCATTATGGTCAATGATGAATTGATAAATCCCACAGAATTTCAAACTTACGTTATTCCCCGCATCTTTGACAAGGATAATTGGTCTTTGGGAGAATTTGCCTCTGTTCATTCATAAACTGTGTCGATCTGTTATCATCCTAACAATGAATGGGGATCCTAGTATCTCAATTATGATTTAAAAAGCAAGTATAACTCATTAGTTTCATACAAGGGTTCCACTACCAAAAAAATTACTAAAATTTGTATCAACAAGATAGATGCAAGGAAAGTTGAATTGAACTAAACCCATCTTCTTGTATCATGTTGCTCTAGACAGAAGATTAGTAAAAAGAATAATTTGTTGCATGCTGGTAAAAGGCATGGAAAATAGAACTGGTAGCTGGTGCCAAGGAAGAAAGATCATAATGCTTCGATGCAATTTGAAGGAAACCTCACATGATATACAATATGCAATAAGGAACCACTTAGGAATCTCTTAATCATATGAGTCCTCCTCAGCTTTACTATTTTTTCCATTATTCTTCTGGATTATTATCTTCTTTTGCTTGGGTTACACCAACTTCTGCTGGCCGAATAACACGGTCATGAAGCAAATATCCTGCCTGCAAACATGAAGGTTGGATTACATTTATTTATGTTTTAAATCTCATAAATAAACCTATGGAATAAAATCATGAATCAGGCTAACTTTGTTCCAACATTCAATGAAGCAAAACCTCTGATCCAACGGATATTTTAGAGACAACCATAAATGGCAAGTATCAGCATGATTCATTGAGATGATAAAACCAAGAGCTTGTCACAAATGGTGACACTGATCAACTTGTACTTGTCGCATTGCAAATTGAAGAGCATCAAGCCATAAACAAAATAAACTTCAGTAAGACGTTTCATTTGAAGAGGATGAAAGTATGCTATTCTTTGTGGTGGTTTTGAGAGGTCAAGATTGCAAGACTTTTCAAAGGGAGGTGATGGATAATGAATTCGTAAGAATTTCCTAAACTATAGAAGTATAGCTACAGTGAAAAAGAAAAGGCAGAAGTATGAAAACAAAAATTGTATTAATATGAACATGAGTCATTCATACACCCCATAAATTTTGGAATATTCTTGCAACATAGACCAAAATATCACATTACAGTTTTAATGACTGAAACAAATTTTAAATTTGGCAAGCCAAAAATCAAAGTCCTTCCGTAAGCAACTATGTAAATTAAAATTACCTTCAGCACAGCCGCAACAGTGCCTGAGGGCTTGGAATCATCAGGGATTTGGAAGACCGCGTTATGCCTATGAGGATCAAAGGGCTCATTTGTAGGGTCAAATTTTTCTACACCAAATTTTTTAAGTACCTGTAAGTAACAACAGTACCTTCAAAACAAGAGCCTGAAGCAATATATAGTTCACAAATTTTCATTTTTTTTAAGCATATGATGATGAATTTTGAAAAATGGGATAAATAATATCATGATAAGGTCATAACTATGAAAGATGTTGTTGATATGACAGCACAGAAAGATGCCAAGGTGTTTTTACCCAAATTTCACACAGAATCCATCTAACCAATCAAATTTCAAAGGTAAGCCATTCAACATATTTACAATCTTTCTGCTGCAACTCAGAACCAAAAAAATCCATTTTGTTTTCAAAACAAAAATGGGAGATAGTTAAAAAATCATAATAAGAAGATCATATCCAAGATGTTTCAAATTTCAAAATGCAACTTACTTTGGAAAAGAAACCAATATAATTCCCTAATCTCACAGATCCTAACGAACCATGAAACAGAGCTTCAGAACCCTCTCCCAGTCCCTCCCCGATAAACCTTATCGTCACAAACACGCAATAAATCTAAGCAAAACCATAAATGAGAAGCATAGCAGCAATAGCTAAAAGCAGATTCTGAAAGAAAACCTCAACCGCAAAACAAATAAAATAAAGACTAGATGCTAAATTGGTTATTATTTAATTATACAGATAGAACACTCTACCTCTGAAAGTTGTTTCTCAGTCATTTCAACACCTTCCAAAAGTGTCTTCAGGAGTTTCATCGCTTCAGTAGAGTCAGTCGATGTATCAATTTTTGAAAAGCTTTCCTTTACAACTGATGAAGCTCTTCCCAGGTTATCCGCAACATCAAGTAAACTCTTTGCAAAATTCTATAGCACATTCAAATAACTCATCAGCAAAAAAGATTAAAAGTAGTTTATTTGGAACAAAAAACTCAAACTTAAACCTGTATGGCAAATTTCTTTGAATTCTCTGCTTCACGCCTAGTCCTGTCCATTACATTCTCCATCTCTGCGTAAGTACGCAGAAATTTTTCCTGTATTTTTTCAATCTCTTTTTGCTTCAATTTTAAAAGTTCTTCCTTCTCAGCTACACGTATAATCAAATCATCCCTGGATAGACTTGATTCACTCTCTGAATCTGAATCTGAATCAGAAAATGCAGTCCGTTTAATACCACTCCTTCTTCTTTTGACAGTTCGAGATTGAGAATCTGAAATAGATCCCGATTCTTCTATTTGATCCGCATGCTTGGCTTGTCCGGGCTGATCATTTTCCTTTGCATCTTCACTTGTTTTTGCATGGTCGTCATTTGAGGAATCACCATTATGCACACCATTCCCATTTTTCCCTTTTGTTTCAGTTGAGGTTGATGAAGAAAATCCAAATTTTGGAGCTGATGAATTTATAGATGGACATAAGAAATTGACTTGAACTGGAATTAGCTGGAACAATAAAAGTGTATGCTAAACTAAATGAGAATTTTAGAATGTATCCATAGTTTTTTCGAAGAACAATTTAAAGATAATTGGTCCAAAACTATAGAACAATAGTAATTAGTAACAACAACTATATAAATAACCTCCATGGCATCACAACCTCATATATATAGAAGACACTAACTAAAACCAGTTTTGCATCTAAAAGTTATAAACATTACCCACAACCCCAAAATAAACCCATGAAAATGGGGATTGGGAAACAAATCAGAAGTGAGGACTTATATTTTAGTAAAATTAGAGCTCAACCACAATGTTGTTCATTAGGAAATACAGAAGTTATTTATGTGTGTCAGGCTATAGATTTCTTTTGAATAAAACACTCATTTAACATTAGCAATTTAGCAAGTTCAAGCTGCAACAAAAGCAGAATTAAAATAAAATCTTCCTCCACTCAAGACATCCAGAAAACATAACACCTTTACTAATAACATGTTTGGTTTGGCTTTTGGAAGAGCCATAAGCAATTCTAGAGGATTAGAATTGATTCTGGAGTGATTTTGAGGTGTTTGGATTTTCTAAAGTAATTGATTCTGCCTCCAAAATTGATTCTACTTTAACTAAAATTCGTAGCTTCTGAGTTTAAATGTGATTTACATACCGCATTTTTACATAAATGTATTCAAACATAAATCAATTATGCTAAACTCATTTATGTTAAAATTAATTCTACCAAACTCAATTCTATCAAAATCAATAGTGTGTAAACAAAAATTATAAGAATTAGTATAGAAACTATCTAATTGTCAAAATGTGAGCAAAAATGTGAAACCCTAGCAAAACCCTGCGGCGTGAAAAAGAAGAAGGAAAATGAAAATTGATGAGCAAGTGTAGAAATTGACCTTATTGGTAAGTTGAGGAATAATGAAGGAATGGCGTTGATTGGAGAAGTCGTGGAAGTGTTGAGAGGTTCGCGGAGAAGAGATAAGCGAGATTCGGGAAATGATTCTTGAGATGCGGAAAAACATTGCTGAAGAATGATGAATGAAGAAAGAATAAGCGAGAGTTCGTAAATTGAAAATGGAAGGGTTTATGAGAAATATGTGACTGGGGGAAATTAGTTTTTGTTTATGGATTATATTGTTCGTAAATTTTCATTTCATTATGAGAAATTTTCATTTTTTTTTAGAAAATGTAAATGTGTTCGCTTGATATTAGGGATGACAATAGGGTGGGATTAGGCGTGACAAAACGGGTTCGATTTGTTGGGTACGTCGGTTTTATCCGCACTTTAGTGTGAGACGGGTCAAGAATTTAGGTTCTCATTCTCTAATGTGACCGTCCTGTCCCGCCCCGTTTTCTTCGTGGGTTTTTGGGACATGATTATTAGCATAAAATTTTGTATTTTTAGGTCTAAAAGGTGCAGTGTCTGCGGGCTTTCTCCGTCCCGCACTCACTTTTTGCGTGACGGACCTAGGTTTTAGGCCTTCGTCCTCAACTATGTCTGCCTCGTCCTGTTTTTTTTGCGGGCTTTTGCGGGGCGGGCATGCCCGTTTGCCACCCCTAGGTGGGACGGAGCTGGGAATATATTCTCATCTCAATACTCGCCTTTAAATTTACTTCTCATTCTTGTATCAGATCCTCGTCATAGAGGGATTTTGTCCCCCATCTCCGTCTCAACGGATCCCTACGGATTCCCACGATTTATGCAGATATCTATAAATAAAAAAATTTATTTATTATTTTTAACTAAAGTAATAGAAAAATTCAAAAAGTAACCACAGGAAATTAGTAAAGTAATCATCTACGATAAATATATTATTTTAACAATATTTAATCTTGAGATTTATGAAAACAAAATTTTCAAACTTTAAAAAAGTTTAAATAGTCATTTAGATCTCTCATTTACTAACATTACATATGTATTTTACATTTGTTTATAAAATAAGTTATTTGAAATGATAAATAAAGCTATATAGAAATGTTAAATTATATATTAATTAACGATATTATGGAATTCTACTGCGGGGCGGGACTCCATGGGGTAGGGATATATTCGTCACCCCCATCCCCAAAGTTCCTTCAGGAGAACTATATTCCTTATCCTCGTTCCTACAGGAGAAAATTCCCCATCTTTGGAGTCCCAAACGGAGAATCTCCGCATGGATTTCCACTAACAAGTGCAAATTGACATCCCTAACTTGATATTACCCATAGCGATAACATTACACGGTTGAATCTTGAAAAATAAACCAAGGCAATATTAAGAAAAAGGGAAATGAAGAGGTTGTTTTTTTTATAAGCGGCTTTGTATTAAATAGTATAAGGGATGCTAACCCAATATAAAAACAAATTAAAGGAGAACTAACTTCAAAGGCTAAAAAGCCTTACAAAACTACACCCCTACCAACACCAAAGAATTGGCAAATCACATGGCTTTATCAATATCTAAACTTTTTTTAGTGAAGATCAAAAACCAATTACAACCAAAGGATTTAATACGATTAAGAATATCCTCAATGTCATACCCTAATTTTTTACCTAAGATCCCACTTCCTTTTGCAGCATTGCATAACATCAAGAGATCGTTTCATTCATCTTTGCATCACTAACAAAATACAAAAAAAAAAAAAATTATTGTGCTTGCTTATTGTTTAAGACAGGGTTTTTGAATCAAGAAAAATTGGAAGTACACGTGTTGATCAATTAGGGTGTTGACTTAGTCCTCAAGATTCAAGCTTCACTTTCATTCATGGTGATCAAGTGATTCCCTCCATCAAATATTCAAGTTTGTATATCACATCAAATCAAAATCATCAAGACTCAAAGCATTGTATACATCAATTAGGGTTTTAACCATAGTCAATTAATTGTTGACTTTTGGCCCAGAGTATGATATCATGACTTGAATTATGATTCAAGGAGTTCAAATGCATCCCTATGACCTAATTGTGTAACTCAAATGATTCAAGAAGATGCAAATTGATGATAGTTAAATTTATGTGGATCAATTGATAAAAAGTCAACTATCAGCAAAAGTCAAAGTTTTAATTTTGACTTTTTTGGTCAAACATGGACCTCAAGAATCAAAAATCATGAAAATGTGGTCAATAGCTGAATTTGACCAAGTGGAATCACAAAATTGGAGGTAACTTACAAAAAGGGTAAAGTTGAAGATGTTGAAAATTTCACTAAGTGTCAAAAAAATTGTGTTCAAGTACATGACTTTTCAAGCTTGTAACTTCTTCCTCAAACAATATTTTTTCATGCCTAAAGGACGTACTTCAAGATAATAATACATACTTCAATATTGTAGAAGGAATGAACCAAAAAGATCATGAAAATTGAAATATATGAGTTGATCAAGAAGTCATCTCAAAGTTGTTAAAATGATCAAATACTTAGAAATTTCTCTAAGTGTTTTTCAACTTGAAACTCCAATTTTGTTGGCCAGTTTTCTCATTAATTTAAGTTGATTCAAGCCAAGTGATAAACATGAAAGTTGTATAGGATGCTCTCATATTTTCAATGGTAACAAGAGCATTAATTTATCATACTTGAGCAAGGAGTTTCGAAGAGATGAAGTAGCCATGGCAGAGAGGTTTTACAAGGCAGATTTTTGGTTCAAAATTCATGTCAAACCTAAGCCAAACCATGAGATATTTCTTTTCAACCTATGTTACTTCTAAATCTCCACATACTTGATTATTTATACAAACTCTAAGTGCATTACACAAGTGCTTGATGCATTATCCAAGTTTCATTCCATTTGTGTACAGAAGTTACCACTTACATTTTGATAAAGGTCACTTTAATCACATTGTCAATGTATTGAGTCCATACCTTGTTTCTTTGATCTCACTTTAACAACTTGTTTAGAAGAAAAGTCTTATTATGAATAAAACAATCATTAACATTAGCAACTTAGCAAGTTCAAGCTGCAACAAAAGCATAATTGAAATAAAATCTTCCTCAACTTAACACATCCATAAAACATAACACATTTACTAATAGCATGTTTGGTTTGACTTTTGAAAGAGTCAAAAGAAATTCTAGAGGTGTAGAATTTATTCTTGAGTGATTTTGAGGTGTTTGGATATTCTACAATAGAGTTGATTCTGCCTTCAAAATTTCAACGTGATTTCTACACTGAAATTTGTTGTTCAACTCATTTTTACATAAATGTATCCAAACATAAATCAAATAAGCTAAACACATTTCTGTTAAAATTAGTTCTATCAAAATCAATTATGTCAAATTCAATTGTGTGTAAACAAAAACTATAAGAATTAGTATAGAAACTATCTAGTTGTGAAGTTATGAGCAAAAACGTTAAACCCTAGCAAAACCATACGGCGTGAAAAAATAGGGAAAATGAAAATTGATGAGTAAGTGTAGAAATGAACCTTGTTGGTAAGTTAAGGAGTAATGAAGGAATGTCGTTGATTGGACAAGTGGTGGAAGTGTTGCTGAGAGGTTCGCGTAGAAGAGATAAGCGAGATTTGGGAAATGATTTTTGAGATACAGAAAAACATTGCTGAAGAATGATGAATGAAGAAAGAATAAGCGAGAGTTCATAAATTGAAAATGGAAGGGTTTATGAGAAATGTGTGAATGGAAATTAGTTTTTTTTAATTAACTATATTTTCCTTCAATTTTCATTATAATTTTCTTTTGTTTTTTAGAAAATGTGTTCACTTGAAATTACCCAGAGCGATAACGTTACACGGTTCAATCTTGAAAGAAAAAAAGCAATATTAAGAAAAAGGGAAATGAAGAGGGTGTATTTTTTGAAGGTGGATAAAACACTTATAAGAGGGGGGGGGGGGGGTTGAATAAGTTTCTCTTTTTATTTTTCTTAAAGGCACAACAATAATGGAAAGACAAGGTTATTTTTATTCTGGTTCGTTTGAACTCAAACTACTCCAGTCCACCCGCCAAGGTGATTTCGCCTTTCTCAACAAGGACTTAATCCACTATAATCAACTGATTACAATCACACAACAACTGTTGTGGCTAACAATGCACAAGTAACCTTACAAGTGACTCACACCATTAAGACTTAAACTAGTCCTAGTCTACTTGAGAATTCTGACCAACCTTGGTCTCTCAAGGAACAATTACAAGATATAAATCTTTATAGATAGTGAAACAAAGTTTACTTCTAAGAAAGCTATATCACAACTGTGATTTTTCACTAAGAATATTTTAGCACAAAGTGTATGAATAATGAATTTATGAGCCCAGAATCTTTCACGTAGCTTTTGCTTCTTTTTGAATTTGTTCAGTTCTATTCAGAACTTCAATTGTTCAGCCTTTCAGCATTTCATTTAAGCAGTGGTTCGGTAGATGGATTGCAATTAATGTTCTTCTATATATAGCATGAAGAAACATGACCGTTGTTGCCTTCAAATGGAGAGCATTAAATGTTTGTGTGTTTCCTTGCACTATTCCATTTTCCAATGCACTAGCGTAGACACTTGAGTGCATGTAGCCGTCTTTGCATTAAATGAGAAAACGACACTATGTAAGAACATGTCTCCTGAAGCTTTGATAAGACTTGTTAGCTTCTATATTCATTCAGAACTTGGCTTCACGTCTTGTATTCAGAACATGCTTTCATATCTTCTAAACAATGCTTTGCTTGCTAAGTACTTATGATCAGCGCTTGCTTTCAAATATCTTCTGAACAACACTTACTTTCAAAGAGCTTCTGAACAGCACTTGATTTCAAATAGCTTCTGAACAACACTTGCTTTCAAAGAGCTTCTGAACAGCACTTGCTTTCAAATATCTTCTGAACAGCACTTGCTTTCAAATATCTTCTGAAACATAGCTTACACAGAAACTTGCTAAGCGTTAGAAGATGTGATTAAATAATTATATTACCAGAGTCAGCATCAGAACTTGAGTTAAAGCAAATGGTTCTTTCATCAAAAGAACTTCTTCATTTATATTCAGCTCTGTTGTACCCCAAAATTTGCCCTCCCATATTCCTCAAGACATGTCAAGAATGATCTTCAAATTGCTCAAAATGGCTCAAGGGTTGTACAATCAAATCACCTCCTAAGGCAGTCAATTCAAAATTAGGGTTTTGGTTCTTTCAAGGAATTTGGGGTTTTCAATGGTTCAATCAAGTCTCATAGGCCTATATACATTCTAAAGCACCTACATGCCAAGTTTCAAGACTCACAGTGCCAATTTGCACAGTCAAAAGCTCCATTTGATCTACAGTCAACTGCAAGGGCAAAATGGTCATTTTGCAGTCAAAAGTCAGATTTTTTGTCAACATTCTCATTTTGAAGGATAATTCATCATTTGATCAAGGGTTGATCATGATTCATCAAGGATTGCTCAAAATTCATCAAGATTCAAAAGTTGCTAAATTAGGGTTTTATAGGAAAAGTCAACTCAACTTTGACCAAGAATAACTTTCTCATACTTTATGATAAATGACCCATCCAAAGCTCATTTTTAATAGTATGCAATTTTCTACAATCCATCTTCACACCCCAAGATCATAAGATGCACTCACAAGAAGTTATAAATTTGGACATTATAGGTCATTTTTGAAAGTCAACAAAAACACTTTTTTTCCAAAGCTTATAACTTGATAATGGAAGATCAAAATGAGATGAGACCAAAAGGTTTGATTAGAGTACATCTCAAGGTTTCTAAAAAGTCCAAGAACACCTCCAAAAGTTCAAAATTGAAAAAGTTATGCATTGTTGAAGTTGGGCATTTTTCCAAAATTGCCAAAAGTCAATTATCCTCAAAACTTCAATTTTTGACAAAAGGGCCCACTTTTTTCCACTTGATTCAGTCTTGTCAAGCCACACACGTGTCCCATGCTTAATTTCATGACCAAAGATTTATTTTTCTATTTTATTTCATTTTTATTGATTTAATTCATTATTAATCAATATTAAATCAAATAAAATTCAAAAATTATTGAAAAGGGATCTTTGTGATTTGTACAGCTTGCAAACATCATGTGACACCTAATAAAATTCGTGCCTTGGCTTTTTGTGCACAAAATCTCAGATTTGGCCATATTTGGAAAGTTTGTTAATGGTGATCAAAGTGCAAACCTAATTCTTGAATATACATGGATTAAAGCCCAACTCTTGACCTAGAATCATTGCCTTATATGCAAGCAAGCCTCCTAAACCTAATACACGACCTAAGAACTGCTAAAACGGCCAGAGCAAATTGCAAAAATGCTTGGAAAAAGTGGAGATCAAAATCTTGGTTAAGGGACGATTCAATCAGAAACCTTCACGTAGCTCTCTAGCCTGATATCCTGTGAAGCAAAAGCAATCAAAGCCAGACCTCCAGACCCCCTGTATCGCACTGTAAGTCGCTCGAAAATCCGCCCTGGACATGGAATCGTGATCTTCTATTCTTGCATCTTTTTGACAAAACGTTGGCATATTATTGATCCTTGCATAATTTCTAACATGACTGCAATATTCAATTTTATTTTTATGCCCTATGTGATGATACCCGTGCCTAGGGTTTGTTTGTTTCGTTTTTAGGCATTTGCATTACAGGTAAAATTAAGGCAAGTAATGGTTATAGGCACGCTCAGGGGACAGAGACGATCACAACCATGGTCTTGGAGTGGATTTTTGCAGCCTAGGGACGATTTTAGGAGTGAGCCACGGAACTTCCTGTGGATAAAAATCCGCAGGTAATAAAACCAGAGTTTGGGGAAGAAGACGACCACACGTCGCTCTCCCATTGGCCAGTTTAAATCTTAAGCGCGTTTTTTTTTATTTTTTCAGCATAATAATTGTTTTGTCCATATATCCTTTGTTTTGCATTTTACTAACGAATGAGACAACTTGGCTGAGTGGTTGGGGAAAGCGTGCAAAGTCCATTGGGACCTGGGTTCGAATCCCAGGTCCCCTAATATTTGTTATAACTTTTCTCCAGGTGTTCTAATGCAATGCTCACAAGATGGTCCACCATACGCTGCTAAGATCCAGGCGCCAGATGGCCTCCTGACCAAATCTGAAGGCTAGGATTGGAGGACTACCATGTGTCCAAGTCAACCAGTGCGTGGAAGATCCAGAAAAGTCAAAGAGGCTGAAGCGTTTGGGCCTAGAAATTGCTGACTCTACCTCCAAAATTGGGTCCAACACCCCCTTTCATGAGTTTATTTCTCTTCTTTTCTTTTATTTTTTCTTTCATTTAATTATTTTTATTATTATTATTTTAATTAACCAATTAACAAATTAACCCCTTTTTTATAAAAAAATTCAGAAAACATAAAAAATATAATATTTTTCTTTATTAAATTTAATTAGTTTATTTTGTAAATAAATATTAATATAATTTGTTTAGTTTTAATTAGGCATAATATTAATACTTTTGCAATAAATTAAAATTGGTGTAGAATTAGGTTTTTAATATAGTTAATCATTTTATTTTTTAATTTCCTTAAAACATTCATAAACCCCAAAAATATTTCTCTTTTTATTTAATTAATTAATTAGTTTAGGTTTAATTTAATTAAATGCAAGAAATAACAAAAAAAAAATCTCTTTCTTTCCTAAAAAGGGTCAAAACCCTAAAAACTCTCCGATTCAGTTTTTCTCGCGTATGATTATTTTTTATTCATATTTTGATCCATATAATTGTAATTGCTTCGAGGATGTAATAGTTTTAATTAGGACTTTTTATCGCTTTTATTTACTTTTCCGCATTTATTTTCAAGGGTTTGTTTTTGGCGATGTAAATACCCGACGCCTTGTAATAGCTTAGTTTTATTTTCCGCAACTACTAAATGCTAGATGTATGCTAACTAGGCTATGCATGACAAGATCTATCTTAAATTAAAATCAACCGTATCTCACCATGACATGTAAAGATAACATAACTGAAAATTGACACACTTGCACATGCCACTCTTAGGGTACGCCTCACTTGGTTGCCTCGACGTGGTCATTGAGTATAGGATGTTTTAGAGGTCGTCCTTCTGTCTAAAGATCATAGTTGCCTCGAAACGGTTGCCTCGGATAAAATGATCTAAGACATTAGGGTTACCGTTAAGGCGTCCTAACATTGCTTTAGTGACCACATGTCCCTTAATCGAATTGACTCGAAAACTCCAACGGTGCTACCTACTCCTCAATAGTGGGATAGCACTGTCTAAAGGACATTTACACAACTTAATTCCCTTTTGAGTAGGTAGAGGTTCTCGGGTACTTGCTCTTTCAAAACAAAACAAAGTTTTCGCACTTACACTTTTCAAACGAAGTTTTCAACAACACTTCATACACTCTTGAGGACAGAAACAAGAGTTAAATCGAAGTTTTCAAACAAAACTCTTTTTTTTTAAAACCCACAAACACAAGAAAAGCAAAACTTTTGAAAACATAGTGAGCAAGTACCTAAGATCCCGTGGATAACCATAGATAGAAAGGGTGCTAACACCTTCCCTTTCTATAATCTACCTCCCGAACCCGAGAAACATCTCGAAAAGGAATTTTTCTGTGCTTTTGTCCTTTCCTTGTTGGATAAAATAAAAGACGGTGGCGACTCTTGCTTACCGCGACATTTTGCGAAATGCAAACGCGAACCAGCATTCAAAAACAGTAAGTTCTATTTCCACCGATCACAGAACTGGCGACTCTGCTGGGGATTTTATAAGTGAGGTGTACCTTAGGATTAGATCACTTGTGTTTTCAATTGTATTGCTTTGTATGCTTTAAAATTTTGTGGGCTTGTATTGGAGTTTTATAGATCCTAACCCGGATCTGGGGGTACCCTTTTTTAGGTAAGTAGCAATAAACTGTGAGGGATCTGTCCGGCGTAGACCAACACGGATGAAGCAGTAGCTACGTTG
Organism: Vicia faba; assembly: GCA_948472305.1. NCBI lineage: Eukaryota > Viridiplantae > Streptophyta > Magnoliopsida > Fabales > Fabaceae > Vicia > Vicia faba. Next base: position 1,441,518,759 of record OX451741.1, on the reverse strand, counting down.
GTGTGACACCTTGGTATGTACCGATATCTCTTGTGTTGGAACGAGGAGAATATGGGTCTTCTAAGGAGTCATTAAGAACCAACTGACCTTAGAACCTTAAATTGACCAACTTGGCCATAGAACAGTAGCAGCATGCTACGCTCATTGAGACTAAACTCTCGCGATGGTTCTGGCCGCAAGAAAAGGTTGCCAAACTGGAATTATGACCGATTAAGGGTAGTCAGTGATATTGAGATCCTCTAGAACCCGGTTACTATTTCTAGGACAGGTCTTAACCAACTGGAACTGAAAGAGGGTAGTACCTAAACTTCATGCCAGCCTGAAATCTAAGGGCTCTTTTGTGTGACTTATGTGCCTTTACCATGTTTACCTTTCGTGAATACTTGTGGTGTGCCTTTACCATGACATCATAACATCATAACATTGCATACATCCTGCATAAGGACTAACCCATTTCAAAGACAAGAAGGTTTCATCTTTGCTCTGTTTTGCAGGACATCATGATGCCCATGCGTAGGAATACTATTCGGCTCAACTTTGTTCAACCACCTACTTTGCTTAAAGAATTGGTTGACATGATTCCAAACACTACTTCCTTCATCAAGAGGCATGGTTCTCTTCTCGCTTTAGTCACCTCAAAGTGGGACCAACAAATGATGAGTGTCCTGGTCCAGTTTTATGATCCGCTATACCATTGCTTCACCTTTCAAGACTTCCAACTGGTCCCTACCCTGGAAGAATTCTCTGAGTTTCTTGGCATCTCTGTTTTGGAGCAGACTCCATTTACTGGTTGGGAAAAGACTCTCAGGCCTGAAGAGATTGCTGCAGCCCTTCACTTGACCAAAGAAGAAGTAATGGCTAATTGGGAGACTAGAAGTGGAGTTAAGGGTTTTTTGGCTAAGTTTCTGGTTGGCAAAGCTAATTGTTTCTGGAATGACTTAGACTTCAAAGCGTACGAGGACATTCTGGCTCTCTTAATCTATGGTCTGGTATTGTTTCCAAATCCTGACACCTTTGTTGATGTTAATTCCATTAGGATCTTCATCTCTCGGAACCCTGTACCCACTCTCTTGGGTGATATCCTTCATCAGCTCTATGCTCGTACCGCTCGAAAGCGCGGAACTTTGATGTGCTGTGCTCCTTTATTATCGAGGTGGTTTATTTCGCACCTCCCTAAATTTGTACTGAAGAACAGAGAAGGAAGAGGTTGGGCTCATAGGATAATGTCTCTTACTGATAATGACATTATTTGGACTCTCAGAGGCTTAGATGAGGTGGCCATCATTGATCGTTGTGGAGAGTATCCTAATGTTCCATTGATCGGAACCCGTGGAGGAATCTCTTATAACCCATGTTTAGCTCTCCGTCAGTTTGGAAGAGCCAGAAGAGAAGGGCCTCATGAGATGTTGATACCTCATATCGTCTTTGATTTTCAGGTAGATAGCGACAAGCTACGTCGTAGATTCATCAGGGCTTGGGATAGAGTTCACAAATCTGACCCACTTGAGTTGGGACCAAAGACTTCTCTGCCAATGGAGTCATATTTCAGATGGGTCCGCATTCGTGCCCAGAGGTTAGGTATGTCGTACGAAGCTGTCAGGCCTATTACTCTTGAAGCTGCTGATAAAGAAGGGGTTCCTCCAACTATTCTCCATCCTCATATGCCCACTGATGTTGGCACACTGAAGAGGTCTTGGGCGCAACTGCAAGAAGAACGAGATTCTTATCGGGAAAGGTTCAATGAACAAGAACAGAAGATCCAGAAGCTGACTAAGCAACTGGATAACGAGCGGATCCTGAATGATTATATTCGCACTGAGAAGAAGAGGCCATGGGAACATTGATGGACCTTTGAGGATTTCTTTTATGGTTTATTTACTTTTCAGTATTTCCATTCTTGTAACGCCTAAGGGCAATTTGTTGAACAATTTAAATTCCGAAGTTAAATCTAATAAAGTGTGTTTCCTTTCTTGTCTACAAATTTGAATCCCGATTGTCTTTGAAAACATAAATCATACGCATTTCATCGCATGCACTGCATAAACAGGTACCCTTTTACAGGTCACTTATCTTCTTCGCTGTTTATTTCAGCAATCATCATGTCCACTGAACCTTCCACTGAGCAAGCTATCAAGGTCCTCCAGGCCCAGAATGCCCAGTTCCAAGAGTTGGTTATGAGCCTAGCCCAGGGTCAACAGGATTTGAAGACTCTGATTCTGAAAGAGAGGAAGAAGAAGAAGAAGAAGAGGACCGTCCTGTTCAACACTGGACGCAGGTTTGGAAATGGACTGCAGAATGAGGTTGATCTGACCACCTCATATGTAGGGAAAGACAGCCCACAAGAGAGAAGGGTTCCTAGCCCCGTAGTCTCCGACAACGAGACGGATTATGATGAAGAACAGTATCCTCCTGCTGAGGATAGGTACAAACAGTTGGAGGACCTCTTGAGCGCTATGGAGATACAGAATGTGCCCGGGATGGACTTCGGAGACCTAGGTTTATCCTCTGGGGTGGTGATTCCCAATAAATTCAAGGCACATGCCTTTGCCAAGTATGACGGAGCCTCCTGCCCAAAGTTGCACCTCCGGTCATATGTAAGGAAGATCCAGCCTTACACAGCTGATAAGAATTTGTGGATCCATTTCTTTCAGGACAGTCTTTCAGGGACTCAGCTTAAGTGGTTCTATCAGCTGGATGGAGCCAGTATCCGCAACTGGGAAGATTTGGCTACTACGTTCTATAAGCAGTATCAGTATAATTCTGACCTCGCTCCTACGCGTACCCAACTCCAGGGTATGTCAATAGGGACGGGTGAAGGATTTAAAGAGTATGCTCAAAAGTGGAGAGACCTTGCTGGAAGGGTGCAGCCACCTTTAACTGATCGTGAACTTGTTGATATGTTTTTGGGGACCCTGTCTGGTCCATTCTTTAACCATTTGATTGGAAACTCTTCAGCCGGGTTTACAGACCTTATCTTGACTGGTGAGAGGATTGAAGCTGGTATCAAGGCTGGGAAGATACAGAAGGGGGCCTCATCGAGCACTGAGAAGAAGCCGCTCAAGAAAGAGTCCAGTGATGTCTACAATTCAAGGAGATAGAATAGGTCTGAACACCGCCAAGCTGTCAACGCGGTGGTAATTTCAAAACCTGCTGGTGCTCCTCAGCATCACAACCAACAAAGGGGCGAGAGACCTCGAAGGCAGTTCACTCGTCTCAATATGACCTTGTCTCAGATATTGCCGCAGTTACTGACGACCAATCTGGTGACTCTAAAAGAAGCTCCGAAGATTTCAAACACAACATCCCCAAAGTACAATCCTAACGCCCGCTGTGCTTATCACTCTGACATCCCGGGGCATAATACGGATGATTGTTGGGCTTTGAAGAATAAGGTTCAGGACCTAATCGATGCAAAGGAGATTGAGTTCGAGGCACCCGAGAGGCCCAATGTTGTGACTGCTCCCATGCCCAAACATGGAGTAAATGCTGTAGAGGAAGACTTGTTTGTAGCCTCTGTGGATGACATTGTTACCCCGCTGATGACCGTCAAGAGGGACCTATTGCTAGCCAGTTTATTTCCGGGATGTAGTGAAGGTTGCCATCTGTGTTCCGTTTCACCTACTGGTTGCCCATCTTTGAACTCAGGCATCCAAAACCTGATGGATAATAAGGAGATTCTGTTTGAGAAGATTGTTGTTCCTGCCACCCCTGCTGAAGAAGTTTCCATTGTTACCATTTTCAACAATTCTCCCAAGGCTCCCTCGAGGAAGCCTGTCAGAATTACGCCTGTTCAGAAGATTGCACCCATAATCATCACTGTTCCGGGGCCTATTCCCTACACCTCTGACAAAACTGTCCCTTGGCACTATGGGGCAGATGTTTATGTTCTTGGAGTAAAGCAAGAGTTTGATACTAATATCGGCGTCAGCAACATTACCGGGCCTGCTAAAGTCACCCGCAGTGGTAGACTTTTCTCACCTGATATTGCTCCACCAACTGTCCGGAGACCTATTGTCATCACACCTGCAAGTATGCCAAATGCCATTCCTGATCAAGTTCTTAGTCCTACCCCTATCGCCGAGTCATCTGACACTCGGGGCAAAGGGATCGCCACTGATATGCCTGCCCAGACGGAGGCACCAAAGACCCTCAATGTTGAAGCTTCCAAACAGGAGATGGAAGAGATTCTGAAGATCATCAAGAAGAGTGATTATAATGTAGTTGAGCAGCTGGGGCAAACCCCATCCAAGATTTCTATGTTATCATTGTTGTTGTGTTCAGAGGCCCATGCCAAGGCTCTGATTACCTTCCTGAAGACGGCCCACGTGCCACAAGAGACATCAGCTGATCAGTTTACCGATTGTGTGGCCAATTTAACTGCTGATAATGGTTTGGGTTTCTCCGACGCTGATCTGACTGCTAAAGGGAAGAGCCATAACGATGCCCTGCATGTCTCTATTGAATGTATGGGCACTACTCTTGCACATGTGTTGGTTGACACTGGTTCCTCATTGAACGTCTTGCCCAAGAAAGCTCTAGACAGGTTGGATTGCAAAGGGTTGGAGCTAAAGCCAAGTAACATTGTTGTCCGGGCCTTTGATGGGTCTAAAAGGATGGTGCATGGTGAAGTCGATATTCCAATTAGAGTTGGGTATCAGGTCTTCAATTCTACATTCTACGTGATGGACATTCGGCCATCCTATTCTTGTTTGCTAGGTCGTCCATGGATCCATAAAGCTGGAGCTGTGACCTCCACACTCCATCAAAAGCTAAAGTACCCAGTCAAAGGAAAGATTGTGACAGTACAGGGGGAGGAAGAGTACATGGTCAGCCACCTCAACTCGTTCCGATACATAGAGATGGATGGGGAGTTCATTGAGACTCCATTCCAACACTTTGAAGAGGTTCCGCAGACACTGGCATCAGCTGAGGCTGTGGTTGAAGATTCTCCTTTGAAGATGGCTTCCTTAAAGGATGCCCGGGCTGTTATTGAGAAGGGTGAGTATGCAAATTGGGGCCTGTGATACGGTGGGAGAACTGACTTGAGGTTTTGCGTTTGTATTCGCAAATGTTGCGGTTAGCAAGAGTCGCCACCGACTTTTTATTTTATCCTAAGGAAAGGTTAAAAAGCACAGCAAAAACCTTTTGAGATGTTTTCTTGGGTTCGGGGAGTAGATTATAGAAAGGGAAGGTATTAGCACCCTTTCTATCCATGGTTATCCATGGGCTCTTAGTTTACTTGCTTAGATCACTTGCCTTTTGTTTTCAATTGTTTTAAATGGTGCTTGAGTGTGTGGGTTTGAAAATATTTTGAAAAGAGGCCAATGTGGTGGCAACCTTTGTAATGATCCATGTGGGGATGTATACAAAGATGTATGTCTTTTGAAAAGGTTTTCATTTGTTTTTGAAAATTGTTTTGAAAGTGTTGTGTGATTTTTGAAATTAGGCAAGTGTTTTGTTTTGCAAGTTTGATTCAAGTAACTAAGAGGTTATCTACTCCTAAATTTCTCAAAAGATCATTGTTATACTTTTAACCCTTTTAACAAGTTTGCTCCACCATTGTATTTGGTGGGCAACCTTGTGTTAGGATGTGAGAGGGACAGGCGCGGGTCATCGTTTAGGCCATAATTGCAACGGCGTTAAATGTCTTTAGGCAATTTTCTTTAAGGGACTTGATCATTTGTTTTTGTTTGTTTTGAAAAAAGCTTTGTCGAGGGACTATGATCATTCAAACTGTTTGCTTTGCCCAAAGAAATTCAACATGCAATATGGCCCTTTTATTTGAAGGCAACAAGTGGAAAACCCTAGGGGGTGCAAGTGTGATTTGTGTGTCCATTTTCATGCTTGTTTATCTTGTATTAGGTCAAACTATTTTTTATCGTTTTCGCATACAAACCCTAATTCTAACATGTTATCATTAGAAAGCAATAAAGTGCGAAATTAAAATTACTAAGCTATTACAAAACCAAATATGGGAAGGGGGGTACAAATGTTCAAATGGGGATATTGACAAGAATTTAAATCTAAATTATTACATCATTTGAATATTTGCAATTTAAATAAATTGTATAATTATTAAATAAAAATGCAAGATGCACAAAAAAATGTTTTGTATATGTATGAAAAATATTATTTATGTAAAAGAGAAAAGAAAATAAAAATGTATTATTTTTTTGGGGTATTTTGAACTTAGGGTAAAAACCCTAATTTTTAAAGAAAAAATGTATTATTTTCTAATTTAATACAAATATTTATTTGTTATTTATAAAAAATAAAATAATAATGAAGTATATTATGAAGAAAAAAAGTATTTTTGTATCAAGTATTAATAAAGTGAAAAATTCAAGTATTTTCATATTTTATCTTAAGTATATTAATAAACATATATATACATATATTAATTTCTTAAATGTGCATTATACACAAAATAAATATTTATTTAATATTTTAATAAAATAAATAAAAGAGTATTTTTGTGTGAAATATTTTCAGAAGGTAAATAAAAATAAAAATGTATTTACACTATTTTTCTATTTATTCTAATAATTGTATATATATATTTTATGCATAAATAAAGAAACAAATCAAATAAATATGCCATAAATTCAGAAAATGATGGAAAAAATATTTTTAATTTTTTAATGCCATGAGAAAAAATAAACAAAGTCAACCAAAAAAGAAAAAGTCAAAAATGTTAAAAAATGAACCAATGGGCTCAGGGGGGTGTGAATTAAAAAAGATGGTGTGAAAAGCAAAATAATCACAGGCCCAGCCCACTCCACTCCTTCTTCAACCTTCAGCACAAAATATTTGAAAAAACGCGCGCCATGTTCAGTTCCTTCTAACTCTTGATTCCTGGCTTTTTAGCAAAAACTCATAACACAAGAAATGCTCAGCATGAAGAGACGGTTCTAACCATATAAAGAACTTGACCTATCTCTCTAAGATGAGGGAGAATTTCTCCTCCCCCAAATCCTAACCTAATTTTTCTACCATTTTCAAACTCCAAATTCTCTCTACTCAGGCAAAAGAAATGAAATGTAAAGATATGTACATGTTCAGGGCTATGAGTAGGACCTTGTTTCTTCACAAACTTAAGACTAAAGATGCATGATAAGAGAGATACGAGTTCAAAGTTTTACCTGTGCAGTTGAACTTCTATGTGGAGAATGAGGGACTTTCAGTGCAATGTAATGATTGGGAAAGCTTCCTTGAGGTCCAGGGATGCTTTTTCAATGCTCACTTTGTCTTGAACCTTCTTGTATCAAGCTGCAGAACTTCAACTGCAAAAGGAGAAATTAAAAATGGTGGAAACTGTTAGAGTGATTACAGGTCAGGTTTTAGGCCATGGTTAGTTTGCATATGTTGTATGGAAGGTGTATGAATTGATTTTGGTGAGAATGCTCGAGGGAAGTGGGAGTTTGCACTCAATCTGCAGGGGCTCCCCTGTTTGTGCAGTTTCAAGGTGATTAGAGCAATGGGAGTGTTTCAGATGGCAAAGGCTCGTGTGTTAGCTTGTATTTTGTCTATGGACTGTGTTTGATAACTTCTCTCTTGTGTTTTTTAGCTGAGATGAGATGTGTGATAGGTTATGCAATGTTACTTGAAAATGAAGCAAGCAATGGTCACTTTTGGTTTTAGGCCAGTAGGGGCCTCTAATCCTGCTGCATAATCTTCTCTTGATCAGAGCAACTTGTCCATAATCTTGTGCCAAGAGGATTTTGCTTGTACTTGCTTGGATTTCAAATTGACATAAAGCTAGCTTTTGACAAAAATGGATAAAGCACTTTATCTAGTTTAGGATTAAACCATTATGCAATGTTAGAACACAAAGAACATGACCTTAACACATTGAATATGCATTAAATTATTGAGTATGAAATGGTTCAAGGACCTGTAATCAAGCATAAAGCAAGCTAAGTTCAGATTTGCAAAGTTATGAATATGTTTTGATGAAGAACAAAAGTGAATTTTTGCCAACTTGTGAAATTCGAATCTCTCAAGTTATGAGGTTGTTTGATGAGTTCTTGGACATTTTGGAAAGCTTGGAATGTGTACTACAATCCATCTTTGAAATGCAAATCAAGATTTCATGTGGAAGGGTATGAAAAGTGGCCTTGAAGTAGGGTAGAAAACCTTGTCAAAATAGGTCAAATTTCACTAAGTTAAAAGATGGTTTAGTGTCCTTATTCAAAATATTATAACTTGAGATACAAGCTTCAAATGAGAAAACTTTGTGAATCAAAGTTGTAGATTATGCAACAAGCTACAACTTTCATGTTTTGACTTTTGTTTGAATCCAAATGGATCATGGTGAAAAGATGGGGCAAAGTTGGGAAAAAATTAGGGTTTTTCATAACTTAGAAAAATTCTAAGTTATGAAAAATTCCATTTTCAAACCCTAATTTGCATTTTGTGATTTCTTGGTGAACAAGTTTCATGATTTGGCATGTTTTGATGAAAAATGAATCTTGACTCTTGATTTTGACCAAAAAGTCAAAGTTTGACTTTTCAGTATACAGTCAAAATTGATCAATTGACTGGGAAATTCAACTATCAATCTTGTGTACTTGAGATCTTTTGAGCTTGATGAACATGTCAAGATAATTCCATTGAGTCCTTGAGTCCATATGTGAGCTTGGTTTGCCATTGGCTAGGTCAAACAGTCAAAAATTGCCTTTGTGCAGTCAAAACCCTAAAAATGACCATTTTGCCCTTTTGGTGATCTGATCAAATTTCTTGTGGAATTGTGATCCAAACTTGATCAAATGGTCCATATGAATTCATAATGTTGATGTGGATCAAATTTCATGAGATTTGACTGCCAATTGGCCACAGTTGACTTTTTCCCCAATACAGCTGATTTCTAGGTCAACTGTCCAATTGACTGGGTAAAACTTGGAATCAAGACTTGAAACCTGGCATGGGTAAACTTGGGAGTCCAACATGAAGCATGAAAGTCATCTTAGGCATTTTAGGTCAAAACATCCTTGGGCAAACACAAACCCTGATTTGAGTCCATAGTGCAAGGAGAAGCTTTGAGTAGAGGAAACCCTAACTGTATCTTGATCTTCAAAGGTCTTGTGATGAGAAAATGTTTGGGAAATGGGAGGACAAATTTTGGGGTACAACAGTTGCCCCTGTTCAATCTTCTTGGACCTGAAGAGTTAGATTGGCAAGTTTGCCTTTCGTGACTCGAGGGTAAAAGGAGATTGGACACTAGAGTGCCCAGAAATTTGTACTCGCATGCTGGAGTCTCAACAATGTGGTGTCGGGAATGGGCTTATAGATGCCATTTGGAGAGATGGTGGATAGGGAGATGGGCTTTTAGATGCCATCTGGAGAAGTGACGGAACCTTGTCGGGAATGGGCTTATAGATGCCATTTGGAATTGTCGGTCGCATAAGAGATTCCTTTGCGAGAAATTTGTGTATTTGAGGAAGGAGGATGTTTTCCTGGCTTGTTACAGGTGTTTGATCTTCAGTCTCCTTATGCAGATATGCCCTGGCTAGATACAGGTATCAAATCTACAATCGGTTGCTCACAGATGTGCCCTGGCTGGATACAGGAGTCGAATCAGGAAATAGTCGTTTAATAGATGTGCCCTGGCTGGATACAGGAATCGAATCTTCGAACTCTTCAGACGTGCCCTGGCTAGATACAGGAGTCGAGTCTGGAAACATGGTCAACAGATATGCCCTGGCTGGATACAGGAATCGAATCTGGAGCTGTTATAGTTGATAGATGTGCCCTGGCTGGATACAGGAATCGAATCTTCGAACTCTTTTAGACGTGCCCTGGCTAGATACAGGAATCGAGTCTAGAAACTGATCACTCTCAGATGTGCCCTGGCTAGATACAGGTATCGAATCTGGAATTGTGACAGTTGAAGGTAGTCATTTTTGAGATTGTCTTTTTTCCTGAAAAGGCAAAAACGTAAGTTGTATGCAATGTCATGATGTATGATATGCATGATATCATGATGTTCAACATGAGATGTTGTATGCGTTTCATCATGTATGTAAGCAAGATGTAAAATGTTTATGAACGTAATTTCGTCTTGGGAAAATAAATCCTTGACGAACGGCCGGAGAATTGCTCTGTGGAAGAGATATTTGGCCGAAGTTTTGATAAGAGGCCTGCTGAGGATTTTAACGATGGATTCCGCTGAGGATAATGATGATAAACTCCGCTGGGGAACTCCAAAGATAAACTCTGCTTGGGAATACCAAAGATAGACTTCGCTGGGGATTGAAGGAACTTTGCCGAGAGCGATCTTCCGTGGCTTTTAGTTGAGGATAACCCAGTTATAAGTCCTTGTGAGGAAATAACTCTAAATAAAACTCGGGCGAGACGTCCGTTCTTCGCAGGGGATAAGCTTGCAGAATCTACTGGGGAATGTTGTGCTTTTTCGGGATCGACGGGTAATCAACTCCACTTGGGGAAAGTATTGTCGCGTCCTGTTTTACTCTGCGGGGAATTGAGATAATTTGGCCACATTCTTCAGTTGAACCTACCTTGGTGCCTTGGCGGACAAAACAATCAGACTGCATTAGACAACTCCACATTGCCCCTGTCTTTGATGTCACCTGTAATTAACCTCTTGTTTCATATGCAAACATTTATGAATCAGCAATTTAATGTCAAATGCATATATCAAAAATGAACATTGGACGTTCTTCGCAAGACAAAACAAAAAAAGGAAAACAATGGTAATTTGTATGAACAAGTGAAGTTGTATTGATTTAAACTTTGCCTGTGAATAGGCGTTTTTGTACAAGAGGCTGACATCCTAGTAAGAGGACATCGCCAAATAGTATAGAGTTTACAATTTGAAAAAGGAAACAAAACAGCTATGTGAACAATCCCACTGGGTTCCAACTCTGCTATCGCCTTTATGTCTTCGAACGTCTCATCGCTTTGCTGCCTAATTTGAAGATGAAGCTGATTGGTCAATGCCGGAATCTGGAGCCAGATAGTTGATGCCGAATTCCGGATGCGAAGTGATCCAATGAGACATAGTGTTACACTTTTATCCCTAACTTTTGCCTGGACCGCCCTTTCGGGTTTTCAGTCCACCGGGATACCCATTTTTGCCCAAGCTGCCCTTTCAGGTTTTCGACTTGCCGAGTGTACAGATTTTTATTCATTTCATCCCTTATTTTTGCCCGAACCCTTTTGGTTCGCCAGGAAGCCCTTATTTTTGCCTAGGTATGTCAACCTAGCGGGTCTCTTATTTATGCGTAGTATTTTTTCACTATGTCTGCATTGGCGGGGTGAGGAAGGTCGTCACCATCCATGGTGGTTAGGATCATGGCTCCTCCTGAGAACACACGTTTAACCACAAATGGCCCTTCGTAAGTAGGGGTCCATTTGCCTCGGGGATCACTTTGAGGAAGAATGATGCGCTTGATTACCAGGTCCCCGACTTGATATTCTTGCGGTCTGACTTTCTTGTTAAATGCCCTGATCATCCGTTTCTGATACGTTTGACCATGACAGATAGCAGTGAGCCTCTTTTCGTCAATCAGATTTAATTGATCAAGTCGAGTCTGGATCCAATCATCTTCATTCAAGTCTGCATCCTTCATTATCCGGAGAGAGGGTATCTGGATCTCGATTGGCAAGACCGCCTCCATGCCATAGACCAAGGAGAAGGGAGTTGCCCCGGTTGATGTCCTTGCTGAGGTGCGGTACCCATGAAGAGCGAACGGTAACATCTCGTGCCAATCTTTATAGGTCACTGTCATCTTCTGCACAATTTTCTTGATATTTTTATTGGCTGCCTCTACAGCCCCATTCATCTTCGGCCGGTAGGGGGAAGAATTGTGGTGCTGTATCTTGAATTGTTCACAGAGTTCAGTGATCATTTTGTTATTGAGATTGGTACCATTATCCGTAATGATTCTTTCTGGGACGCCGTACCGACAGATCAGATTATGCCGGATGAAACGTGCCACGACGCTCTTGGTTACTGTGGCGTAGGAAGCTGCCTCAACCCACTTTGTGAAGTAATCGATCGCCACCAAGATGAAACGATGCCCGTTGGATGCCGTCGGTCGGATCTCACCGATCATATTGATCCCCCACATTGCGAAAGGCCAAGGTGCCGTCAGGACATTCAAAGGAACCGGAGGGATATGCACCTTGTCAGCATAGATCTGGCATTTATGACAAGTGCGGGAGTGTTGGTAACAATCGGCTTCCATTGTGGACCAGAAATATCCTGCCCGAAGGATTTTCTTAGCCATGGTGTGTCCACTGGAATGTGTTCCAAAGGTACCTTCATGCAGTTCCATCATGATTTTCTCCGCTTCAGCCTTATCCACACAACGTAACAGGGTTGAATCATAATTCCGTTTGTAGAGAATGTCGTTGCTGAGGAAGAATTTTGCAGCAAACCTTCTCATGAACTTCTTATCATTGACGGATGCACCTTCAGGGTATTCCTGGGCTTCCAAGTACCTCTTTACCTCGTGATACCAGGGTTTTTCAGTCACCTTCTCAGCCTCGAGCTCACAGCAGTATGCCGGTTCATCCAACTTCCAGATAATGATTCGGGGAGCCTCATTGTCCCATTTAACTTTGAACATTGAAGACATCGTGGCTAGTGCGTCCGCTAGCTGATTTTCCTCTCTGGGGAAATGCTCAAAAGTTATCTCTTCAAAGTGAGGGAGCAAGGTCGACACATACTCTTTGTAAGGAATAAGATTCGGGTGTTTCGTATCCCACTCGCCCTTGATCTGATTGATCACGAGAGCGGAATCTCCGAAGACACTTAGGAATTTTATCCTTAAGTCGATTGCAGCTTGTAAACCCATGATTCATGCCTCATATTCTGCCATATTGTTGGTGCAGCTGAAACATAATCGGGCGGTGAGGGGAGTATGAGTTCCTTTGGGAGATATGATTACAGCGCCGACGCCGTTACCCAAAGCATTGGAGGCTCCATCAAAATGCATAGACCATCGGGATCCTTCCTCAGGTCCTTCATCCGGTCCAGGCACTTCACAGTCAGTTACCACCATGATGTCTTCGTCCGGAAAATCAAAGTTCAATGATTGGTAATCGTCCACAGGTTGGTGTGCCAAATGATCTGCCAGTACACTTCCCTTAATTGCTTTCTGAGTTGTATACTGGATGTCATATTCTGTCAAGATCATTTGCCATCTCGCTATTCTTCCAGACAGAGCGGGCTTTTCAAATATGTACTTGATGGGATCCATCTTTGAAATCAATAAGGTAGTGTGAGTCAGCATATACTGTCTCAGCCGGCGAGCAGCCCATACAAGAGCGCAGCAAGTTTTCTCAAGCAGTGAGTAACGAGACTCACAGTCGGTAAACTTTTTGCTCAAGTAATAAATAGCGTGCTCTTTTCGGCCAGACTCGTCATGCTGCCCCAGCACACACCCCATTGAATTATCAAGCACTGTCAAGTATAGTATCAGAGGTCTTCCTTCCACCGGTGGCATAAGAATGGGTGGCTCTTGGAGATATTCCTTTATCCTTTCAAAGGCGGCCTAACATTCATCATTCCAGCGTACTACTTGATCTTTCTTCAGCAATTTGAAGATTGGCTCACAAGTAGCAGTCAGATGTGAGATGAATCGGGCAATGTAATTCAGTCGTCCTAGGAAACCTCTGACTTCTTTCTCTGTTTTTGGAGTCGGCATCTCCTGAATAGCTTTAACCTTGGCAGGATCCACCTGAATACCTTTATCACTTACAATGAAACCTAGCAACTTTCCGGATCTTACCCCAAAGGTGCATTTGTTGGGATTCAACCTCAGCTTGTATAACTTGAGTCGGTCAAACAACTTCCTCAGATGGTCAAGGTGCTCCTCCTCAGTTTGAGACCTCGCTATCATGTCATCAACGTATACTTCAATCTCATGATGGATCATATCATGAAATAAAGCAACCATGGCACGTTGATAGGTTTCCCCAGCATTTTTCAATCCGAATGGCATGACCTTATAACAGAAGGTGCCCCACTGAGTCACAAAGGTAGTCTTCTCCATATCTTCCGGAGCCATCTTAATCTGATTATACCCTGAAAAACCATCCATGAAGGAGAACACCTTGTGTTGAGCTGTATTGTCAACAAGGACATCGATGTGAGGTAGGGGGAAGTCATCCTTGGGGCTGGCCCTGTTCAGATCCCTGTAGTCGACACACATTCTAACTTTACCGTCCTTCTTCGGCACTGGCACAACATTGGCAACCCACTGAGGGTAAGAAGTCACTGCGAGGAAACCGGCATCAAACTGCTTCATAACCTCGGCCTTGATCTTTTCAGACATCTCTGGACGCATCCGTCGAACTTTTTGCTTTACCGGAGGGCAATCTTCCTTGGTTGGCAGATGGTGAACTACAATGTCGGCATCCAAACCAGGCATATCTTCATAGGACCAAGCAAAAATCTCCATGTAGTCTTGTAGCATCTGGATCAATCGTTGCTTCACGCTGAGCTCTAGATTGGCACCAATCTTGACCTCTTTCCTATCTGTCTCAGTACCCAAGTTAATTGTTTCCACAGGCTCTTCATGTGGTTGAATAGCCCTCTCTTGCTGGAGTAGCAGTCTTACGAGTTCACCAGGCACTTCGCAACCATCTTCACCTTCGTCTTCGGCCAAGTTGATCGGATTTTCGAAGTCATAACTGGCGGTAACAGAGCTGTTACCAGTGAGATCCAGAGTAGATTGAAACCTGTATAAGTGAGTGTGTGTAAATACAGCTGTTTTGCAATATATATAACACAGGAAGGAAAAGAGCAAAAGATTTGAAATGCAACAAACGTCCAATGTTTTGATTGATGATATATGAAAATGTCATACAAAAAGCCCTCACAAATGGAGCTACGATGCCCCGGGTAGGACACCGAGCCAACAAAGTTTTAACATATTGTTTGTTACAAATTGGAAATCAAAAGAAATCAATTACTGCGTGACAAATGTGATAGGGGTAAAATCCTTTGCCGTCCATTTGCTCGGTCCGTCGCTGGCAGTCGGGTAGATCCAACTATCAAACTCTGCTTCCTCCACATCTTCCTCAATAGCGTTCACCCTTGAGCTGGAAATAAACACCGGAGCCTTTCCAATCTTCTCTTTGCGCACCGCCTTCTGAGCCTCTGTAGTAAAGCCTAGCCCAAACTTGTCGTTCTTCTGAGTGAAGTCAGGAAGCTGACCCCAGTGTGCACAATTGCCTTTCTGAACCACAGCCCGGGCATCCCTTAGGGAAGCCATCTTCAAGGAATCATTCTCTTCGGCTATTGTCTCTGCAGCGGCTGAAATTGGATGCACCTCCTCGAAATGCTGGAAGGGGGTTTCAATGAACTCTCCGTCCATCTCAATGTACCTGAAGGAATTCAAATGGCTCACCATATACTCCTCTTCTCCTTGCACAGTGACGATCTTCCCCCTGACGGGATACTTCAGCTTCTGGTGCAAGGTGGAGGTCACTGCCCCAGCTTTATGGATCCAAGGTCGACCCAACAGACAAGAGTACGATGGACGTATATCCATCACATAAAAGGTAGAGTCAAACACTTGAGAGCCCACACGAATAGGGATGTTAACCTCTCCATGAACCATCCTTTTTGAACCATCAAAGGCCCTGACGATGATATTGCTGGGTTTCAACTCCAGGCCTTCATAATCCAGACGATCTAAAGCCTTTTTCGGTAGAACATTCAAGGAAGAACCAGTATCCACCAATACATGTGCCAGATTAGTGCCCCTGCATTCAATAGAGACATGCAGGGCATCATTGTGGTCTCTCCCTTTCGCGGTCAGGTCAGCATCTGAAAATCCCAAGCCGTTGTCTGCTGTTAGATTAGCTATGCAATCGGTGAACTGGACTGCAGACGTCTCCTGCGGCACATGGGCCGTCTTGAGAAATGAGATCAAGGCCTTAGCATGGGCCTCGGAGCATAGCAATAAGGAGAGCAGGGAGATCTTGGAGGGCGTATGCCCCAACTGCTCGACAACATTAAAATCACTTTTCTTTATTATTTTCAGAATCTCCTCCATTTCTTGTCGGGAGGCCTCAGCATTTATGGGTATTGGTGCCTCCATCCGGGCAGGCTCTTCTTCAATCCCTTTGCCCCGAGCATTTGATGACTCGGCAGCAGGGGACACAATTTGATCAGCAACAGGACCAGGTAAACTTGTAGGTTTTATGAGGAGGGGTCTTCGAATAGCGGGCGGTGCAATGTCAGGCGAGAAGAGCCTGCCACTGCGGGTGACCTTGGCTGGACCAGTGATATCGCAGATACTGGCACTAGCGTCGAATTCTTGTTTGATTCCATTTACATACACGTCTGCCCCATAATGCCAGGGGACAGCTTTATCAGATACGTAGGAGAGGGGCCCCGGAACAGTAATGATCACAGGCGCAACTGTCATGATTTGAATAGGCTTCTTCGGGGGAGCCTTGATTGGATTTTTGAAGATGGTAATCACAGAAACTTCTTTCATCGGAACCAATTGAACAGCAGTCTTTTTGAATAGAATCTCCTTGCTATCCATTAGGCCTTGGATGCCTAACCTCAGCAAGGGACAATCAGATAGGGAAATAGCACAGAACAGGCAACCTTCACCGCAACCCGGAAATAAACCGGCCCGCAGTAGGTTCTTCTTAACAGTCTTCAGAGGGGTAACAACTTCATCTACCGAAACAGCGTACATTTCTTCTTCGATGGCATTTACCCTATGCTGGGGCATAGGAGCCGTTACAACATTTGGTCTCTCCGGCGCTTCAAACTGAATTTCTTTTGCGTCGATCAGATCTTGCACTTTGTTTCTCAAGGCCCAGCAATCATCAGTAGTGTGCCCGGGACTATCAGAATGATAAGCACACCGGGCATTTGGGTTGTATTTAGGAGACGCAGTGTTGACGTCCTTAGGAGCTTCTTTGAGGGTCACCAGGTTGGTGGATAACAGTTGGGGTAAAATTTGAGATAATGTCATACTCAGTCGGGTATACTGCCTCTTGGGCCTTTCGCTTCTTTGTTGATTGTACTGCTGAGGAGCAGCAACAGGTTTGGAGATGACCAAAGCATTGACGGCTTGGCGATTTTCGGGCTTGACTTGTCTTCTAGGACCATAGACGGCACTTGCTTCTTTCTTAAACGGCCTCTTCTCAGCACTTGTAGAGGCAGCCTTCTGTATCTTGCCTGACCTGATGCCAGCTTCAATTCTTTCTCCTGTTAATATCAAATTTGTAAATCCAGCGGAGGAGTTACCAACCAAATGATTGAAAAACGGACCAGACAACGTCCCCAGAAACATATCAACCAGTTCTCGATCAGTCAATGGAGGCTGCACCCTGCCAGCCAAATCTCTCCATTTTTGAGCGTACTCTTTGAACCCTTCACCCGTCCCTAGAGACATACCCTGAAGTTGGGTACGCGTAGGAGCGAGATCAGAATTGTATTGGTATTGTTTGTAGAATGCGGTTGCCAAATCTTCCCAGTGTCGGATGCTAGCTCCATCCAATTGGTAGAACCATTCAAGTTGTGACCCTGAGAGGCTATCTTGGAAGAAGTGAATCCAGAGGTTCTTATCCGCCGTGTAAGGTTGGATTTTCCTTACGTACGACCTTAGATGTAGCTTTGGGCAGGAGACCCCATCATACTTGGCGAAGGCGGGCGCCTTAAACTTGTGTGGAATGACTACCCCAGAAGATAACCCCAAATCTCCGAAATCCAGTCCTGGCACGTTCTGAATTTCCATGGCGCTCAAGCGGTCCTCCAATTGTTTGTATCTGTCAGCAGCAGGTGGGTATTGTTCGTCATTATAGTCCGTCTCGTTGTCGGAGACTGCGGGACTAGGAGCTCCTCCCCCTTGGGGACTATTTTTCTCAGCAGAAGAAGTAGTTGGATCAGCTTCATTGTGGAGTGTGTTCCCAAATCTGCGTCCGGCGTTGAACAATGCAGTCCTCTTTTTCTTCTTCTTCTTCTTCAGGAGTAGAGTCTTCAACTCTTGCTGACCTTGGGCTAGGCTTAGGACCATCTCTTGAAACTGTGCACTTTGGGCCTGAAGGGCCTTGATTGCTTGCTCACTGGATGATTCGGGATTCATGATGACTGTGCAAACAAACAGCGAAGAAGATTAAGCAACCTGTGAAATAGGGTACCTGCTATGCATATGGTGCAATGGAATGCGTATGTTTTATGTTTTCAAAGACAAACAAGATTCAACTTTGTAGACAAAAAAGGGAAACACACTTCATTAGATTAAAAATTTTTAATTGTTCAACAATTTGCCCTTAGGCATTACAGGAATGAAAAATACGGAAAAGGAAATAAAACTACAAAAGGAAATAATCAAAGCTCATCAATGCTCCCATGTCCTCCTCTTTTCAGTGCTGATGTAGTTGTTCAGGACCCGTTCTTCTTCCAACTGCTTAGTCAGCCTCTGGACCTTCCGTTCCTGCTCGTTGAACTTCTCCCGATAGAAATCTCGTTCTTCCTTTAGCTGCGCCCAAGATCTCTTCATGGTGTCAAAATCAGTAGGTATCTGAGGAGGGAGGACAGTTGGAGGAACCCCATCTTCAACAGGAGACTCAAGAATGAGAGGTCTGACAGCTTCGTAGGGCATACCCAACTTCTGAGCACGGATGCGGACCCATTTGCAATAGGGCTTCAATGGCAGAGAAGTCTTTGGTCCTAACTCATGTGGGTCAACTTTGTGAATTCTGTCCCAAGCTCTAATGAATCCCTGGCGTAGTTTGTCACTGTCTGCCTGAAACTCAAAGTGGAAGTGAGGAACCAGCATCTCATGAGGCCCATCCCCTCTGGCTCTTCCAAACTGACGGAGAGCTAAACACGGATTGTAAGAGATTCCTCCTTGGATACCAATCAACGGGACATTAGGGTATTCTCCGCAACGGTCGATAACAGCTACCTCATCCAAACCTCTGAGAGTCCAAGTGATATCCTTATCTGTGAGAGACATTAACCTCCGAGCCCAACCTTTTCCTTCTTCATTCTTCAACACGAACTTAGGAAGGTGCGAAATAAACCACCTTACTAGCAAAGGAGCACAACACCACGGAGTTCCCCGTTTTCGAGCAGTACGAGCATAGAGTTGTTGTAGAATATCACCCAAAAGAGTGGGTACCGGATTCCGAGACATGAAGATCCTTATGACATGGATACTGATAAAGGTGTCAGGGTTGGGAAACAGCACCAGACCATAGATCAAAAGAGCTAGAACATCCTCATATGCCTTGAAGTCCAAGTCATTCCAGAAATCATTAGCCTTGCCAACCAGAAATTTGACCAAAAAGCCCTTGACCCCATTTCTAGTTTCCCAGTTGGACAATACCTCTTCTTTGGTCAAGGGGAGAATTGCAGTAATCTCTTCAGGCCTAGGAGTCTTTTCGAAACCAGTGAAGGGAGTTTGTTCCAAGACAGGAATCCCCAGCAAATAAGAAAATTCTTCCAGGGTAGGAACCAGCTGGAAGTCTTGAAAGGTGAAACAGTGATACAGAGGGTCATAAAACTGGGTCAGAACACTTATCAGTTGTTGGTCCCATTTTGCAGTGACTAAACTGAGAAGAGAACCATGCCTCTGAATGAAGGAAGTGGTATTTGGAATTCTGCTAACCAACTCATCAAGCAACTCAGGTGAACGAACAAAGTTGAACCGGATAGTATTCCTTCGCACAGGCATCATAATGTCCTACAAAACAGAGCAAAGATGAAACCTCTTTTGTCTTTGAAATGGGTTAGCCTTTTATACAGGATGCATGCAATGGTATGATGGAATGATGCTATGATGAAACACACCACAAATATTCACATAGACAGATAAGGCACACAAGTCACACAAGACACCCTTAGGTTTCAGGCCAGCATGAGTTTCAGGCATTACCCTCTTTTGGTTTTGTTGGTAAAAACCTGTCCTATCAAAAGTAACCGGGTTCTAGAGGATCTCAAATCATTGGCTACCCTCAATCGGTCATAACTCCAGCATCGCAATCTTTTCTCGCGGCCAGAACCATCTCGAGAGTTTAGCCTCAATGAGTGTAGCATACTGCTACTGTCCTAATAGCCAAGTTGGTCAATTTAGGGTTCTAAGGTCGGTTGGTGTTTAATGACCCCTTAGAAGACCTATATTCTCCCCGTTACAACACAAGGGATATAGGTACAGACTAAGATGCCACACCAACGTAGCCACTGCTTCACCCATGTCGGTCTACGCCGGAAAGGTCCCTCACAGATTATGCTACCTAAAAAGGATACATCCCAGATCCGGGTTAGGATCTATGAAACTCCGATGCAAAGCCCACAAATATAAAAGCAAACAAAGCAAACAATTGAAAACAAAGGTGATCTAAACCCTAAGGTTACTCCACTTTTAGAAGTTCTCCCCAGCAGAGTCGCCAGTTCTGTGATACGGTGGGAGAACTGACTTGAGGTTTTGCGTTTGTATTCGCAAATGTTGCGGTTAGCAAGAGTCGCCACCGACTTTTTATTTTATCCTAAGGAAAGGTTAAAAAGCACAGCAAAAACCTTTTGAGATGTTTTCTTGGGTTCGGGGAGTAGATTATAGAAAGGGAAGGTATTAGCACCCTTTCTATCCATGGTTATCCATGGGCTCTTAGTTTACTTGCTTAGATCACTTGCCTTTTGTTTTCAATTGTTTTAAATGGTGCTTGAGTGTGTGGGTTTGAAAATATTTTGAAAAGAGGCCAATGTGGTGGCAACCTTTGTAATGATCCATGTGGGGATGTATACAAAGATGTATGTCTTTTGAAAAGGTTTTCATTTGTTTTTGAAAATTGTTTTGAAAGTGTTGTGTGATTTTTGAAATTAGGCAAGTGTTTTGTTTTGCAAGTTTGATTCAAGTAACTAAGAGGTTATCTACTCCTAAATTTCTCAAAAGATCATTGTTATACTTTTAACCCTTTTAACAAGTTTGCTCCACCATTGTATTTGGTGGGCAACCTTGTGTTAGGATGTGAGAGGGACAGGCGCGGGTCATCGTTTAGGCCATAATTGCAACGGCGTTAAATGTCTTTAGGCAATTTTCTTTAAGGGACTTGATCATTTGTTTTTGTTTGTTTTGAAAAAAGCTTTGTCGAGGGACTATGATCATTCAAACTGTTTGCTTTGCCCAAAGAAATTCAACATGCAATATGGCCCTTTTATTTGAAGGCAACAAGTGGAAAACCCTAGGGGGTGCAAGTGTGATTTGTGTGTCCATTTTCATGCTTGTTTATCTTGTATTAGGTCAAACTATTTTTTATCGTTTTCGCATACAAACCCTAATTCTAACATGTTATCATTAGAAAGCAATAAAGTGCGAAATTAAAATTACTAAGCTATTACAAAACCAAATATGGGAAGGGGGGTACAAATGTTCAAATGGGGATATTGACAAGAATTTAAATCTAAATTATTACATCATTTGAATATTTGCAATTTAAATAAATTGTATAATTATTAAATAAAAATGCAAGATGCACAAAAAAATGTTTTGTATATGTATGAAAAATATTATTTATGTAAAAGAGAAAAGAAAATAAAAATGTATTATTTTTTTGGGGTATTTTGAACTTAGGGTAAAAACCCTAATTTTTAAAGAAAAAATGTATTATTTTCTAATTTAATACAAATATTTATTTGTTATTTATAAAAAATAAAATAATAATGAAGTATATTATGAAGAAAAAAAGTATTTTTGTATCAAGTATTAATAAAGTGAAAAATTCAAGTATTTTCATATTTTATCTTAAGTATATTAATAAACATATATATACATATATTAATTTCTTAAATGTGCATTATACACAAAATAAATATTTATTTAATATTTTAATAAAATAAATAAAAGAGTATTTTTGTGTGAAATATTTTCAGAAGGTAAATAAAAATAAAAATGTATTTACACTATTTTTCTATTTATTCTAATAATTGTATATATATATATTTTATGCATAAATAAAGAAACAAATCAAATAAATATGCCATAAATTCAGAAAATGATGGAAAAAATATTTTTAATTTTTTAATGCCATGAGAAAAAATAAACAAAGTCAACCAAAAAAGAAAAAGTCAAAAATGTTAAAAAATGAACCAATGGGCTCAGGGGGGTGTGAATTAAAAAAGATGGTGTGAAAAGCAAAATAATCACAGGCCCAGCCCACTCCACTCCTTCTTCAACCTTCAGCACAAAATATTTGAAAAAACGCGCGCCATGTTCAGTTCCTTCTAACTCTTGATTCCTGGCTTTTTAGCAAAAACTCATAACACAAGAAATGCTCAGCATGAAGAGACGGTTCTAACCATATAAAGAACTTGACTTATCTCTCTAAGATGAGGGAGAATTTCTCCTCCCCCAAATCCTAACCTAATTTTTCTACCATTTTCAAGCTCCAAATTCTCTCTACTCAGGCAAAAGAAATGAAATGTAAAGATATGTACATGTTCAGGGCTATGAGTAGGACCTTGTTTCTTCACAAACTTAAGACTAAAGATGCATGATAAGAGAGATACGAGTTCAAAGTTTTACCTGTGCAGTTGAACTTCTATGTGGAGAATGAGGGACTTTCAGTGCAATGTAATGATTGGGAAAGCTTCCTTGAGGTCCAGGGATGCTTTTTCAATGCTCACTTTGTCTTGAACCTTCTTGTATCAAGCTGCAGAACTTCAACTGCAAAAGGAGAAATTAAAAATGGTGGAAACTGTTAGAGTGATTACAGGTCAGGTTTTAGGCCATGGTTAGTTTGCATATGTTGTATGGAAGGTGTATGAATTGATTTTGGTGAGAATGCTCGAGGGAAGTGGGAGTTTGCACTCAATCTGCAGGGGCTCCCCTGTTTGTGCAGTTTCAAGGTGATTAGAGCAATGGGAGTGTTTCAGATGGCAAAGGCTCGTGTGTTAGCTTGGATTTTGTCTATGGACTGTGTTTGATAACTTCTCTCTTGTGTTTTTTAGCTGAGATGAGATGTGTGATAGGTTATGCAATGTTACTTGAAAATGAAGCAAGCAATGGTCACTTTTGGTTTTAGGCCAGTAGGGGCCTCTAATCCTGCTGCATAATCTTCTCTTGATCAGAGCAACTTGTCCATAATCTTGTGCCAAGAGGATTTTGCTTGTACTTGCTTGGATTTCAAATTGACATAAAGCTAGCTTTTGACAAAAATGGATAAAGCACTTTATCTAGTTTAGGATTAAACCATTATGCAATGTTAGAACACAAAGAACATGACCTTAACACATTTAATATGCATTAAATTATTGAGTATGAAATGGTTCAAGGACCTGTAATCAAGCATAAAGCAAGCTAAGTTCAGATTTGCAAAGTTATGAATATGTTTTGATGAAGAACAAAAGTGAATTTTTGCCAACTTGTGAAATTCGAATCTCTCAAGTTATGAGGTTGTTTGATGCGTTCTTGGACATTTTGGAAAGCTTGGAATGTGTACTACAATCCATCTTTGAAATGCAAATCAAGATTTCAAGTGGAAGGGTATGAAAAGTGGCCTTGAAGTAGGGTAGAAAACCTTGTCAAAATAGGTCAAATTTCACTAAGTTAAAAGATGGTTTAGTGCCCTTATTCAAAATATTATAACTTGAGATACAAGCTTCAAATGAGAAAACTTTGTGAATCAAAGTTGTAGATTATGCAACAAGCTACAACTTTCATGTTTTGACTTTTGTTTGAATCCAAATGGATCATGGTGAAAAGATGGGGCAAAGTTGGGAAAAAATTAGGGTTTTTCATAACTTAGAAAAATTCTAAGTTATGAAAAATTCCATTTTCAAACCCTAATTTGCATTTTGTGATTTCTTGGTGAACAAGTTTCATGATTTGGCATGTTTTGATGAAAAATGAATCTTGACTCTTGATTTTGACCAAAAAGTCAAAGTTTGACTTTTCAGTATACAGTCAAAATTGATCAATTGACTGGGAAATTCAACTATCAATCTTGTGTACTTGAGATCTTTTGAGCTTGATGAACATGTCAAGATAATTCCATTGAGTCCTTGAGTCCATATGTGAGCTTGGTTTGCCATTGGCTAGGTCAAACAGTCAAAAATTGCCTTTGTGCAGTCAAAACCCTAAAAATGACCATTTTGCCCTTTTGGTGATCTGATCAAATTTCTTGTGGAATTGTGATCCAAACTTGATCAAATGGTCCATATGAATTCATAATGTTGATGTGGATCAAATTTCATGAGATTTGACTGCCAATTGGCCACAGTTGACTTTTTCCCCAATACAGCTGATTTCTAGGTCAACTGTCCAATTGACTGGGTAAAACTTGGAATCAAGACTTGAAACCTGGCATGGGTAAACTTGGGAGTCCAACATGAAGCATGAAAGTCATCTTAGGCATTTTAGGTCAAAACATCCTTGGGCAAACACAAACCCTGATTTGAGTCCATAGTGCAAGGAGAAGCTTTGAGTAGAGGAAACCCTAACTGTATCTTGATCTTCAAAGGTCTTGTGATGAGAAAATGTTGGGGAAATGGGAGGGCAAATTTTGGGGTACAACAGGGCCGACTTCCTGATTTCACTCAGAAGACTAACAAGTTTGGTTTGGGTTTCACTGCAGAAGCTCAAAGGGTTGTTCGTAGTGCAAAGATTGGAAGGCCTCATGTGTTCATCAGCAACTCGGGAGTAAATGCCATCGAAGATGACATGGAGGAATCTGAATTCGACAGCTGGATCTACCCTACGACCAACGGTGGACCAAACAACTGGACGGCAAAGGACTTCGTCCCTATTACTTTTGTTACTCAGTAATGAGCTCTTTTTTTTTTGAATTTGTAACAAACAATGTTTTGAAACTTTATGGCCCGGTGTCTTACCCGGGGCACCATGGCTTCATTTGTGAGGGCTTTTGTGTGCCATTTTCATATATCATTAATAAAAGCATTGGGCGTTTTTTGCATTTCAAATCTTGCGCTCCTTGTCTTTCTTTATTATATATTGCAAAACATCTATTTACACACACTCACATATACAGGTCCCAATCCACTCTGGATCTCACTGGTAACGACTCTGCTACTGCCAGTTATGACTTTGAAAATCCGATCAACTTAGCCGAAGACGAAGGTGAAGATGATTGCGAAGTGCCTGGCGAACTTGCAAGACTGTTACTCCAGGAAGAGAGGGACATTCAGCCACATGAAGAGCCAGTGGAAACAGTGAATCTGGGTACTGAGACAGACAAAAAGGAAGTCAAGATCGGTGCAAATCTGGAGCTTAGTGTGAAACAACAGTTGATTCAGATGCTGCATGACTACGTGGAAATCTTTGCCTGGTCTTACGAAGATATGCCTGGGTTGGATACCAATATTGTGGTTCATCGCCTGCCTACCAAGGAAGAATGCCCTCCGGTAAAACAGAAGGTTCGCCGTATGCGCCCAGAGATGTCTGAGAAAATCAAGGCTGAGGTTATGAAACAATTTGACGCCGGTTTTCTAGCAGTAACTTCTTACCCTCAGTGGGTTGCCAATGTGGTTCCAGTGCCGAAGAAAGATGGTAAGGTCAGAATGTGTGTTGACTACAGGGATTTGAACAGGGCGAGCCCTAAGGATGACTTCCCTCTGCCTCACATCGACGTTCTGGTTGACAACACTGCTCAGCATAAGGTATTCTCCTTCATGGAAGGTTTCTCCAGTTATAATTAGATAAAGATGGCTCCCGAAGACATGGAGAAGACCACTTTTGTTACTCAGTGGGGTACCTTTTGTTACAAGGTCATGCCTTTTGGGTTGAAAAATGTTGGGGCAACGTATCAGCGTGCCATGGTTGCTCTGTTTCATGATATGATCAATCATGAGATTGAAGTATACGTCGACGATATGATTGCAAGGTCCCAAACTGAGGAGGAACACCTTGACCATCTACAGAAGCTGTTTGACCGATTGAAGTTATACAAGCTGAGATTAAATCTGAACAAGTGCACCTTCGGGGTGAGGTCTGGAAAACTACTAGGTTTCGTCGTAAGCGACAAAGGTATTCAAGTGGACCCTGCCAAAGTGAAAGCCATACAAGAGATGCCAGTTCCCAAGACAGAGAAATAGGTTAGAGGCTTTCTAGGACGGTTGAACTACATTGCCTGATTCATCTCGCATCTAACTGCTACTTGTGAGCCGATCTTCAAGCTACTAAAGAAAGATCAAGTGGTACGTTGGAACGATGAATGCCAGGCCGCGTTCGAAAGAATCAAAGAGTATCTCCAGGAGCCACCTATTCTTATACCACAAGTTGAAGGGAGACCTCTGATCTTATACTTGACAGTACTTGACAACTCAATGGGGTGTGTGCTGGGTCAGCATGACGAGTCTGGCCGAAAAGAGCATGCTATTTATTACCTTAGCAAAAAGTTCACCGACTGTGAGACCCGATACTCACTGCTCGAGAAAACTTGTTGTGCTTTGGTATGGGCTGCTCGCCGGCTAAGACAGTATATGTTGACTCACACTACTCTGTTGATTTCAAAGATGGATCCAATCAAGTATATCTTCGAAAAGTCTGCCTTGTCCGGAAGAATAGCAAGATGGCAAATGATCTTGACTGAATATGACATCCAGTACACGACTTAAAAAGCAATCAAGGGAAGTGTATTGGCAGACCATTTGGCACATCAGGCAGTGGGTGATTATCAGTCTATGAACTTTGAATTTCCAAACGAGAATATCATGGTAGTGACTGATTGCGAGATACCTGGACCGGATGAAGGGCCTGAGGAAGGATCCTGATGGTCTATGCACTTTGATGGAGCCTCAAACGCGTTGGGTAACGGTATTGGCACTGTGATCATATCTCCTAAGGGCTCTCATACTCCGCTCACCGCCCGACTATGTTTCAACTGCACCAACAACATGGCGGAGTATGAGGCATGCATCATGGGTCTTCGAGCTGCAATTGACCTAAGGATCAAGTTTCTGAGTGTCTTCGTAGATTCTGCTCTCGTGATCAGTCAGATCAAAGGCGAGTGGGATACGAAACACCCAAATCTTGTTCCTTACAAGGAGTATGTGTTGACGTTGCTTCCCCACTTCGAGGAAATAACCTTTGAACACTTCCCAAGAGAGGAAAATCAGTTGGCGGACGCGTTAGCTACGATGTCTTCTATGTTCAAAGTCAAGTGGGACAACGAGGCTCCCCGGATCATTATTTGGAAATTGGATGAACCTGCACATTGCTGTGATCTTGAGACCGAAGAGGTAACCGAAAAACCTTGGTATCATGAAGTAAAGAGATACCTTGAAGCTCAAGAATACCCCGAGGGTGCATCCGTTAATGACAAGAAGTTTCTGAGAAGGTTCGCGGCAAAGTTCTTCATCAGCAATGGCATTCTTTACAAACGTAACCATGATTCAACCTTACTGCGTTGTGTGGATAAGATTGAAGCAGAAGAGATCATGGCAGAGCTGCATGAAGGTACCTTCGGAACTCATTCCAGTGGACATACCATGGCAAAGAAAATCCTTCGGGCAGGATATTACTGGTCAACAATGGAAGCCGACTGTTATCAGCATTCTCGGACATGTCACAAGTGCCAGATCTATGCTGATAAGGTGCACATTCCTCCAGTTCCTTTGAACGTCTTGACAGCACCTTGGCCTTTTGCAATGTGGGGCATTGATATGATCGGCGAGATCCGACCTACGGCATCCAACGGGCATCGTTTCATCCTGGTAGCGATTGATATCTTTACGAAGTGGGTTGAAGCAGCTTCCTTTGCCACCGTAACCAAGAACGTCGTGGCACGGTTCATTCGGCACAACCTGATTTGTCGATACGGTGTACCAGAGAGGATCATTACGGATAATGGTACCAATCTAAACAACAAGATGATCACTGAGCTCTGCGAGCAATTCAAGATACAGCACCACAACTCTTCTCCCTACCGACCGAAGATGAATGGGGCTGTAGAAGCAGCTAATAAAAACATTAAGAAGATTGTGCAGAATATGACAGTGACCTATAAAGACTGGCACGAGATGTTACCATTTGCTCTTCATGGGTACCGTACCTCAGCACGGACGTCAACAGGGGAAACACCCTATTCCTTGGTATATGGCATGGAGGCAGTCCTGCCCATTGAAGTTCAGATACCCTCTCTCTGGATCATGAAGGATGCAGGTTTAAGTGAAGACGACTGGATCCAGACCCAGCTTGATCAACTAAACCTAATCAACGAAAAGAGACCCACTGTTATTTGTCATGGTCAGACGTACCAAAAATGGATGATCAAATAAATTAAAAGAAAGTCAGACGACAAGAGTATCAAGTCGGGGACCTGGTAATCAAGCGCATCATTCTACCTCAAGGTGATCCCAGGGGCAAATGGACCCCTATATACGAAGGGCCATTTGTTGTTAAGAACATCTTCTCAGGAGGAGCGATGATTCTAACCACCATGGATGGTGACGACCTTCCTCACCCCGTCAATGCAGACATAGTAAAAAGATACTACGCATAATCAAAGACCCGCTAGGTTGACTGGCCTAGGCAAAAATAAGGGCTTCCCGGCGAACCAAAAGGGTTCGGGTAAAAATAAGGGATGAAAATACAAAAATCTGTACACCCGGCAAGTCGAAAACCTGAAAAGGCGACTTGGGCAAAAAATGGGTATCCCAGTGGACTGAAAATCCGAAAGGGCGGTCCAGGAAAAAGTTAGGGATAAGCGTAACACTATGTCTCATTGGATCACCCTGCATCCAGACTTTGGTATCAACTATCAGGCTTGGACGGCACCAATCAATCAGATTCATCTCCAACTAAGCAGCAAAGTGATGAGATGCTTGAAGATATAAAGGCGATAGCAGAGTTGGAACCCAGTGGGACTATTCACATAGTTGTTTTGTTTTCTCTTCACAAATTGTATAAATCCTATTTGTTCGGCGGTGTTCTCTTACCAGGACGTCAGCCTCTTGTACAAAAAACGCCTATTTACAGGCAAACTTCAAAATCAATACAAGCTCATTTTTCAGACAAATTGCAAATTGTTTTTTCCTTTATCTGTTTTGTTTTGCAAAGAACGTCCAATGTTCAATTTTGATATATGCATTTGACATTAATTGCTGCTCATAAATATTTGCATGCAAAACAAAGGACTAATTACGGGTGATATCAGAAGTAGGGGCAATAAGAATTGTCTAAGAGGTCTAGTTGCTCTGTCCACCAAGGTACCAAGGTAGGTTCAGCTGAAGAATATGACCAAGATACCTTCACTCCCCGCAGAGTAAGACAGAAAGGGAAGCTCTCCCCACTGAGACTTGCAACTACGAAGGATTCAGCAAATACTCTCCCCCAAGCAGAGTCAGTCTACCGTCAGTCCCAAAAAGGCTCGGTATTCCCAGAAGGTCTTAATATTCCCCAGTGGAGTATAAAGATATTATCCAACAAGCATAAAGAGCATCCCCGACAGTCTTAATATTCCTCGACAGAGTATAAGAATGTTCCCCGGCGGAATACAAGATACCCCCAGTGGAGCCATTTCCCAGCGCAGTCTAAAAAAGCTTCCCCGCCAGAGTTGAATCATCTTCCCCAGTAGATTCTGGAAGCTTGTCCCCCGCAGAATACAAATGCATCTTCTCAGCCAAATTCAGAGGTTATTCCCACAAGAGTCTAACTGGGTTATCCTCAGCAAGTTGCAACTGAAAGATCATCCCCAACGAAGTTCTTTCTATCCCCAGCGGAGTTCATCATCAAAATCCCCGACAGAGCTTATCAACGGAATCCCCAGCGGAGTTATCATTAAAATCTCAGCAAAGTATCTCTTCCCCACAGAGTAATTCCCTGCAGAGTAATCTCTTCACCATGTTTATTCCCCAACAGAGTTATTTTCTCCTACAGGTTTATTCTCGCAATCATCTTCGATCATCATCCCCAGCGGAAACGAAGAACTCAACTCTATTCTCCAGCAGCTCCGGGATTTATTTTCCCCAGCTAAAACATCACATTTCCATACATAAAAATACATTCATAAACATTTCACATTTCATACCTCCTATTTACATACATGATAAAGTGCATACGACACGATCTCATTTATTTTTGAGAACATCATGACATCATGCATTTCATACAACATGACGTTGCATACAGCTAACGTTTTACCTTTTTCAGGAAAAGGTCAATCAAAAGATGGCTACCATCAACCTTTCTTAAGTTCCAGATTAATACCTGTAACAAGCCAGGAAAATTCTATGGACGACTGATTGTAGGTTAATACCTGTAACAAGCCAGGAAAACCATCTACACAAAGAGATTGAAGATTAACACATGTAACAAGCCAGGAAGATCTTCATTTCTCAGGTCAGAGATCAATACATGTAACTAGCCAGGACAACTATCTCCTCGACCAACCTTTCTTAAGTTCCAGATCAATACCTGTAACAAGCCAGGAAAATTCTGTGGACGACTGATTGTAGGTTAATACCTGAAACCAGCCAGGAAAACCACCTACACGAAGAGATTGAAAGTTAATACCTGTAACAAGCCAGGAAAACTATTTTTATTTCTCAAGTCAGAGATCAATACCTGTAACCAGCCAGGACAACTATCTCATCGGCCAACCTTTTCAAGTTCCAGATCAATACCTGTAACAAGCCAGGAAAATTCTGTGGACGACTGATTGTAGGTTAATACCTGAAACCAGACAGGACAATTATCTACTTGACTATCATGAAGCAACCCTACACCAGTTCCTTCTCTCTTTCAGATGTAGTTTTTACACGGACTCACCATCAGGCAACCCTACACCGGTTCCTTCTCTTTCAGATGCAGTTTCACACGGACTCATCATCAGGCAACCCTACACAGGTTCCTTCTTTCAAATTACAAAGTTACAATTCAACAAACAATCTCCAGATGGCATCTATAAGCCCATCCTTCTACCAACAATCTCCAAATGGCATCTGTAAGCCCATTCCAGACACCACATACTACATCATGCGAGTGCAAATTTCTGGGCACTTCAGTGTTCAATCATCTTCCACCTTCGAATCACGAAAGGCACACAAGCCAATCTACATCCTCAGGTTTAAGAAGATTGAATAGGGGCAACTGTTGTACCCCAAAATTTTCCCTCCCATATTCCTCAAGACATGTCAAGAATGATCTTCAAATTGCTCAAAATGGCTCAAGGGTTGTACAATCAAATCACCTCCTAAGGCAGTAAATTCAAAATTAGGGTTTTGGTTCTTTCAAGGAATTTGGGGTTTTCAATGGTTCAATCAAGTCTCATAGGCCTATATACATTCTCAAGCACCTACATGCCAAGTTTCAAGACTCACAGTGCCAATTTGCACAGTCAAAAGCTCCATTTGATCTACAGTCAACTGCAAGGGCAAAATGGTCATTTTGCAGTCAAAAGTCAGATTTTTTGTCAACATTCTCATTTTGAAGGATAATTCATCATTTGATAAAGGGTTGATCATGATTCATCAAGGATTGCTCAAAATTCATCAAGATTCAAAAGTTGCTAAATTAGGGTTTTGTAGGAAAAGTCAACTCAACTTTGACCAAGCATAACTTTCTCATACTTTATGAGAAATGACCCATCCAAAGCTCATTTTGAATAGGAT
Organism: Vicia faba; assembly: GCA_948472305.1. Lineage (NCBI taxonomy): Eukaryota > Viridiplantae > Streptophyta > Magnoliopsida > Fabales > Fabaceae > Vicia > Vicia faba. Next base: position 1,441,487,192 of record OX451741.1, on the reverse strand, counting down.
GAAATTTCCTACAATCCATATTCACACTCCAATATCATAAGATGCACTCACAAGAAGTTATAAATTTGGACATTATAGGTCATTTTTGAAAGTCAACAAAAACACTTTTTTTCCAAAGCTTATAACTTGATAATGGAAGATCAAAATGAGATGAGACCAAAAGGGTTGATTAGGGGACATCTCAAGGTTTCTAAAAAGTCCAAGAACACCTCCAAAAGTTCAAAATTGAAAAGGTTATGCATTGTTGAAGTTGGGCATTTTTCCAAAATTGCCAAAAGTCAACTATCCTCAAAACTTCAATTTTTGACAAAAGGGCCCACTTTTTTCCACTTGATTCAGTCTTGTCATACCACACACGTGTCCCATGATTAATTTCATGACCAAACATTTACTTTTCTATTTTATTTCATTTTTATTGATTTAATTCATTATTAATCAATATTAAATCAAATAAAATCCAAAAATTATTGAAAAGGGATCTTTGTGATTTGTACAGCTTGCAAACATCATGTGACACCTAATAAAATTCGTGCCTTGGCTTTTTGTGCACAAAATCTCAGATTTGGCCATATTTGGAAAGTTTGTTAATGGTGATCAAAGTGCAAACCTAATTCTTGAATATACATGGATTAAAACCCAACTCTTGACCTAGAATCATTGCCTTATATGCAAGCAAGCCTCCTAAACCTAATACACGACCTAAGAACTGCTAAAACGGCCAGAGCAAATTGCAAAAATCCTTGGAAAAAGTGGAGATCAAAATCTTGGTTAAGGGACGATTCAATCAGAAACCTTCACGTAGCTCTCTAGCCTGATATCCTGTGAAGCAAAAGCAATCAAAGCCAGACCTCCAGACCCCCTGTATCGCACTGTAAGTCGCTCGAAGCTCCACCCTGGACATGGAATCGTGATCTTCTATTCTTGCATCTTTTTGACAACACGTTGGCATATTATTGATCCTTGCATAATTTCTAACATGATTGCAATATTCAATTTTATTTTTATGCCCTATATGATGATACCCGTGCCTAGGGTTTGTTTGTTTCGTTTTTAGGCATTTGCATTACAGGTAAAATTAAGGCAAGTAATGGTTATAGGCACGCTCAGGGGACAGAGACGATCACAACCATGGTCTTGGAGTGGATTTTTGCAGCCTAGGGACGATTTTAGGAGTGAGCCACGGAACTTCCTGCGGATAAAAATCCGCAGGTAATAAAACCAGAGTTTGGGGAAGAAGACGACCACACGTCGCTCTCCCATTGGCCAGTTTAAATCTTAAGCGTGTTTTTTTTTGTTGTTTTTTTAGCATAATAATTGTTTTGTCCATATATCCTTTGTTTTGCATTTTACTAACGAATGAGACAACTTGGCTGAGTGGTTGGGGAAAGCGTGCAAAGTCCATTGGGACCTGGGTTCGAATCCCAGGTCCCCCAATATTTGTTATAACTTTTCTCCAGGTGTTCTAATGCAACGCTCACAAGATGGTCCACCATACGCTGCTAAGATCCAGGCGCCAAATGGCCTCCTGACCAAATCTGAAGGCTAGGATTGGACGACTACCATGTGTCCAAGTCAACCAGTGCGTGGAAGATCCAGAAAAGTCAAAGAGGCTGAAACGTTTGGGCCTGGAAATTGCTGACTCTACCTCCAAAATTGGGCCCAACACCCCCTTTCATGAGTTTATTTCTCTTCTTTTATTTTATTTTTTCTTTCATTTAATTATTTTTATTATTATTATTTTAATTAACCAATTAACAAATTAACCCCTTTTTTATAAAAAATTCAGAAAACATAAAAAATATAATATTTTTCTTTATTAAATTTAATTAGTTTATTTTGTAAATAAATATTAATATAATTTGTTTAGTTTTAATTAGGCATAATATTAATACTTTTGCAATAAACTAAAATTGGTGTAGAATTAGGTTTTTAATATAGTTAATCATTTTATTTTTTAATTTCCTTAAAACATTCAAAAAACCCAAAAATATTTCTCTTTTTATTTAATTAATTAATTAGTTTAGGTTTAATTTAATTAAATGCAAGAAATAACAAAAAAAAAATCTCTTTCTTTCCTAAAAAGGGTCAAAACCCTAAAAACTCTCTGATTCAATTTTTCTCGCGTATGATTATTTTTTATTCATATTTTGATCCATATAATTGTAATTGCTCCGAGGATGTAATAGTTTTAATTAGGACTTTTTATCGCTTTTATTTACTTTTCCGCATTTATTTTCAAGGGTTTGTTTTTGGCGATGTAAATACCCGACGCCTTGTAATAGCTTAGTTTTATTTTCCGCAACTACTAAATGCTAGATGTATGCTAACTAGGCTATGCATGACAAGATCTATCTTAAATTAAAATCAACCGTAGCTCACCATGACATGTAAAGATAACATAACTGAAAATTGACACACTTGCACATGCCACTCCTAGGGTACGCCTCACTTTGTTGCCTCGATGTGGTCATTGAGTATAGGATATTTTAGAGGTCGTCCTCCTGTCTAAAGATCATAGTTGCCTCGAAACGGTTGCCTCGGATAAAATGATCTAAGACATTAGGGTTACCGCTAAGGCGTCCTAACATTGCTTTAGTGACCACATGTCCCTTAATCGAATTGACCCGAAAACTCCAACAACAGTGCTACCTACTCCTCAATAGTGGGATAGCACTGTCTAAAGGACATTTACACAGATTAATTCCCTTTTGAGTAGGTAGAGGTTCTCAGGTACTTGCTCTTTCAAAACAAAACAAAGTTTTCGTACTTACACTTTTCAAACAAAGTTTTCAACAACACTTCATACACTCTTGAGGACAGAAACAAGAGTTAAATCGAAGTTTTCAAACAAAACTCTTTTTTTTAAAACCCACAAACACAAGAAAAGCAAAACTTTTGAAAACATAGTGAGCAAGTACCTAAGAGCCCGTGGATAACCACAGATAGAAAGGGTGCTAACACCTTCCCTTTCTATAATCTACCTCCCGAACCCGAGAAACATCTCGAAAAGGAATTTTTCTGTGCTTTTGTCCTTTCTTTGTTGGATAAAATAAAAGACGGTGGTGACTCTTGCTTACCGTGACATTTTGCGAAACGCAAACGCGAACCAACATTCAAAAACAGTCAGTTCTATTTCCACCGATCACAAGCTCAGCACTTCAAGATGCTTCTGTTAGAACATTATCAAAGACAACGTCAGCATCAGCACTTGCGCTAAAACAAATAGTTCTTTCATCAAAGAACTTCTTCATTTATTTTCAGCTCATCACATCAAGATGCTTCTGTCAGAACATTATCTGAAACAGTTAAATACATTCATCAGAGTATCAAATATATAAAATATATTTTATTGTTATCATCAAAACTTTGAGATATGATCAGAATCAGTCCTGTCCTAACAATCTCCCCCTTTTTGATGATGACAAAAATATATTCAAATATAGAAACAGATTTGAATAAGAGATAGGAATCTCCCCCTGAAATAAATATTTCTATTAAGATAAACTTCCTGAGAATTTTCATCAGAGCTTTGGAATTTTTCTTCTGATATTTCTTCATCAGGTTCTCTTGAAGATAATGTTCATTTGAAATAAACTTTCAGAGTTTAAATGATACCTGCAAAGTTCTTAAAAGCATAGAAAGAAATCTTGTATTTTGTTATAATATTTGACTTAGTCCCATAACTGTTAATCAGAGATTAGATCAAAATACTCATTTTCTCCCCCCTTTTGGCATAATCAAAAAGTAAATGAAAAATAGTTGAAGAGCGTAAAAACTTTATTAATAAAAGATTCATAGGTTCAACAAAACAACAAATGAGAAAGTTTTTTTTTGTTTTTTTTTTACAAAAGTATTTATATGAAGACTTTTCATAAATAGGTTTTGTAAAAAATGACTTAGCATTTAATGAAAATGAAAAGTGAGGGGAAATTGTTAGATTTTAATCAAATCAAAACAGTTACCTAGAACTGCGTCATTATCTTAGCATGCGTGACCTTTCAGAAACACACCAAGTGTTCATCTTCTGAAGATTGCATGGGACAACTGTTTGATCTAATGAACTTCTGAGCTATACTTGAATTGAAACGTTAGAACATTTCAGAACATTACATATATCTTCTGATGTAATATCTCTTCTAACTTCTGAAGAGTTGTTAATCAGAGCATTCACAATAGAATATTCTGAAGTCAAGCATAGAAGATAAATACAGTTTTATTCAGGACATAATTCCATACAAATATTTTTCAAAATGAATTTAAATTTATCTTCTGAAAGAGGTTTGGTAAAAATATCAGCCCATTGATGGTCTGTTTTTACAAAGTTTAGATTTAAAATTCCCTTCTGAATATAGTCCCTGATAAAATGGTATTTAAATTCAATGTGTTTAGATTTAGAATGTAAAATAGGATTTTTAGAAAGACATATAGCAGAAGTATTGTCACAGAAGATAGGAATCTTACTTTCATAAAGATTAAAAACTTCTAGCTGACTTTTCATCCAAACCATCTGAGAACTACATCCAGCAGAAGATATATACTCAGCTTTTGTGGTTGAAAATGCAATTGTTGCTTGCTTCTTGTTGTACCACGAGATAAGATTGTCACCCAGAAACGGGCAGCTTCTAGAGGTGCTCTTTCTTTCAATTTTATCTCCAGCAAAGTCAACATCACAATAACCTACTAATCTGTAATCTTGTGATCTTCTGTAACACAAACCCAGATTAGTAGTACCTTTCAGATACCTCAGAATTCTCTTAAGAGCAATTAAGTGAGATTCTCTAGGATTTGATTGGAATCTAGCACATAAACACACGCTGAATAATATATCAGGTCTAGATGCAGTCAGATAGAGAAGGGATCCAATCATACCTCTGTAGAGCTTATGATCTACCTTCATACTTACCTCATCTTTTCCCAGAATGCATGTTGGATGCATAAGTGTCTTAGCATCTTTGCTTTCTGACATCTGAAATTTCTTCAGAAGTTCTTTAACATACTTCGTCTGATGTATGTAAGTACCTTCTGGAGTCTGGTTGATTTGAATTCCCAAAAAGAGCTTCAATTCTCCCATCATGCTCATTTCAAATTATGCTAGCATGATCTCAGCAAATTCTTTTTCAAGGGAGATATTAGAGGTTCTAAAGATTATATCATCAACATAAATTTGACAAATTAAAATATCATTTTTAAATGTCTTTCTGAAAAGAGTTGTGTCCACTTTCCCTCTGGTAAAATCTTTTTCTAAAAGAAAATTACTCAGACGATCATACCAAGCTTTGGGAGCTTGTTTTAAACCGTACAAAGACTTTTTTAATTTAAAAACATGTTCTGAATGTTTTGAATCATTAAAGTCAGGAGGTTGATGGACATAAACTTCTTCTTCTATATAGCCATTTAAAAATTCACTTTTAACATCCATTTGATATAATGAAATGTTATTTTGAACAGCAAAAGAAATTAATAATCTAATAGACTCTAACCTGGCGACTAGGGCAAAGGTTTCATTATAATCAATTCCTTCTTGTTGACTATAACCCTATGCAACTAGTCGTGCTTTGTTTCTGATCACCTCTCCTTGCTCGTTCAGTTTGTTTCTGAAAACCCATTGGGTTCCTATAATGTTGAATCCTTTGGGTCTTGGAACTAGATCCCATACATCGTTTCTAGAAAATTGATTGAGTTCCTCTTGCATTGCTAAGATCCAATCATTGTCTTCCATAGCTTCATCAATAGAAGTTGGCTCAATCAGAGATACCAATCCAAACAATGATTCTTCATTGATTCTGAGAGAGGATCTTGTTCTGATGGGATCTTCTTTTCTCCCAATGATCACGTCTTCTTTATGAGCTGAAGAGATTCTAGGAAACCTTTTTTGAGTGGTTTGTTCAGAGATTCTGAGATTTTCCAGAGCATTGTCAAGAGGGTGATCTTCTGAGTCTTCCTTTGCTTTTGAGTCTCTCTTTTGTTCTGAGTCTCTCTTTGCTTCTGAGTCTTTCTTTGCTTATGAAGTTTCAGAGTTTGAGGGATGATCTTCTGTACCTACAGAAATATCAATTTGCTTTGGCTGTTGTTGGCCAAGCTTGTCATCAAACCTGACTTTGATTGATTCTTCAACAATCAGAGTTTCTGTGTTGTATACTCTATAGCCTTTTGAGCGTTCAGAATATCCAAGCAGAGAACACTTTTGTGCTTTAGAATCAAACTTGTTCAAATTTTCTTTAGTGTTCAGAATAAAACAAGTACATCCAAAAGGATGGAAATAAGAAATGTTGGGTTTTCTGTTTTTCCATAATTCATAGGGAGTCTTTTCAAGAATAGGTCTTATAGAGATTCTATTCTGAATATAACATGTTGTGTTCACAGCTTCTGCCCAAAAGTGATTTGCTATATTAGTTTCATTGATCATGGTTCTGGCCATTTCTTGTAATGTTCTATTCTTTCGTTCTACAACTCCATTTTGCTGGGGAGTTCTAGGACAAGAGAAATTATGAACAATGTCATTTTCTTTAAAATATTTTTCAAAATAATGGTTTTCAAATTCACCACCATGATCACTTCTGACTTTTATAATTCTAAAATCTTTTTCGTTTTGCACTTGGTTACAGAAGTCAACGAACACAGAATGTGACTCATCCTTGTGTTTTAAAAACTTGACCCAAGTCCATCTGTTGAAGTCATCAACAATGACCAATCCATACTTATTTCCTCTGATGGATGCAGTTTTAACTGGCCCAAACAGATTAATATGAAATAGTTCTAATGGCCTAGAGGAAGAAACAACATTTTTGGATTTAAAGGAAGGTTTTGAAAATTTTCCTTTTTGACATGCTTCGCACAGAGCTTCTGAGTTGTACTTCAGATTGGGAAGTCCTCTGACTAAATTTAATTTATTTAGTTGAGAGATTTTTCTTAAGCTGACATGTCCCAATCTTTTGTGCCATACCCATTGCTCATCGCTAACAGACAAAAGGCATTTAACATTATGAGATTTAAGATCTGATAAATCAATTTTGTATATGTTGTTCTTTCTCTTGCCAGAAAAGAGGATTGATCCATCTTTTTGACTGACAGCTTTACAGGAATTTTGATTGAAGATAATGTCATAACCATTGTCACTCAATTGACTTATGGACAGCAAGTTATGCACTAATCCTTCTACTAATAAAACATTAGAGATAGAAGGAAGGTTACCGTTTCCAATGGTTCCAGAACCAATAATCTTCCCTTTCTGATTACCTCCAAACTTTACGTCTCCTCCAGCTTTAAATTCCAAGTTTTGGAACATGGACTTTTTTCCCGTCATGTGTCGTGAGCACCCAGAGTCCAGGTACCATGACTGGTGTCTCAATTGAGCTGTTAAGGACATCTGCAACAAATATTATTTTATCCTTAGGTACCCATATCTTTTTGGGTCCTCTTGGGTTAGAGTATTTCAAGTTCTATTTGAACTTTTGGTTAGCATAAGAGTTTCCAGAATGTGATGTATATTTTATATCATGTGTGTGTCCAAACTTGAACTGTTTGTTCAGAGGTTTATAAGAGAAAGTCATCTTAGCAACAGGTTTTGGAATATATGTTTCCTTCCCTTTTGGAGGTTCATATCAAATTCCTCTTATGTTTTTCCCACTAACTCCATAGCTCATTGAAGCCATTTTGCTTCTATCTATGCTCTTAGCAAGAAAAGTTTGAAAGCTATAGTCATGTTCTTTCAGAATATCTTTAGAACTTGATACATAATCTGAACTAGAAAATTTTTGAACATTTTGAATTTCTTTTTTAAGTTTAAAATTGTTTTCTTTGAGTTTAGATTTTTCTGTTTCATGTTTCTCAAGATCATATGCAAGACTCTTCTTGAGTTTCTTGTATTTGATTTTGAGCTTACTATAGTTTTCTAGAAGTTCTGATATACTTTCAGCAAGTTCATCTCTAGAAAATTCAGAAAATACCTCTCTTGGTTCTGACTCACAATCTGAGTCATCTGCTGTGGTAGCCATCAGAGCTAGGTTGACGTTCTCATCTTCAGAATCAGATTCATCTTCAGAGGATTCTGAATCATCCCAGGTTGCCATCATCCCTTTCTTTTTACCAAACCTTTTCTTTGGTTTTTCTCTCTGAATTTTTGGACAATCACTCTTGTAGTGTCTAGGTTCTTTGCATTCAAAACATATTAATTCTCTTATGTTTGACTTTTTGTGTCCAGAAGATTCTGGTTTATCTTCTGACTTCTTGAAGTTCCTAAACTTCTTCTGTCTGTGCTTCCATAGATGATTGATCCTTCTGGAGAGCAAGGATAGTTCGTCTTCTTCTGACGCAGATTCTTCAGAGTTTTCCTCTTCAGCCTGAAAAGCGTTAGTATTATATTTCTTAATAGATTTAAGGGCAAGAGACTTACCTTTCTTCTGAGGCTCGTGCTCATCAAGTTCTATCTCATGACTTCTGAGAGCGCTGATGAGTTCTTTAAGAGACACGTTGTTCAGATCTTTTGATATTTTGAAAGCAGTGACCATAGGTGCCCATCTTCTGGGTAAGTTTTTGATGATCTTTTTAACGTGATCTGCTTTAGTGTATCCCTTGTTCAAAACTCTCAGACCAGCAATCAGAGTTTGAAACCTTGAGAACATTGCTTATATAAATTCAGTTTCTTCTACTCTGAAGGCTTCATACTTCTGGACGAGAGCCAGAGCTTTAGACTCCTTCACTTGATTGTTTCCTTCATGAGTCATTTTGAGTGACTCAAACATATCATGTGTTGTATCTTTATTAGTGATTTTTTCATATTCTATTTTAGAGATAGCATTTAGAAAAATATTTCTAGCTCTATGATGATTTTTGAAATAAGCTTTTTGTTGTCTGTCCATATTTTCCCTATCAATCTTGTTTCCTTCTGAGTCAGTAGGATGTTTGTAACCATCCAAGACTATATCCCATAAATCACTATCATGACCTAGAAATAAAATTTCTAGTCTATCTTTCCAATAATCAAAATCTTCTCCATCAAATACATGAGGTTTGTTGTAACTATTGTTGTTTTGCTCAGTAGCCATTTGTGTTTTCTTCTGGATCTTTTCCTGACACGGTTAAGTGTTGAGCTCAGAGTCAAGCTCTGATACCAATTGAAGGTGGAGAAACCACTTAGAAGGGGGGGGGGGGGGGGGGTTGAATAAGTTTCTCTTTTTCTTTTTCTTAAAGGCACAACAATAATGGAAAGACAAGGTTATTTTTTTCCTGGTTCGTTTGAACTCAAACTACTCCAGTCCACCCGCCAAGGTGATTTCGCCTTTCTCAACAAAGACTTAATCCACTATAATCAACCGATTACAATCACACAACAAATGTTGTGACTAACAATGCATAAGTAACCTTACAAGTGACTCACATCACTAAGACTTAAACTAGTCCTAGTCTACTTGATAATTCTGACTAACCTTGGTCTCTCAAGGAACAATTACAAGATATAAATCTTTACAGATAGTGAAACAAAGTTTGCTTCTAAGAAAGTTATATCACAACTGTGATTTTTCACTAAGAATATTTTAGCACAAAGTGTATGAATAATGAATTTGTGAGCCCAGAATCTTTCACGTAGATTTTGCTTCTTTTTGAATTTGTTCAGTTCTATTCAGAACTTCAATTGTTCAGCCTTTCAGCGTTTCAGTTAAGCAGTGGTTCGGTAGATGGCTTTTAATTAATGTTCTTCTATATATAGCATGAAGAAACATGATCGTTGTTGCCTTCAAATGGAGAGCATTAAATGTTTGCGTGTTTCATTGCACTATTCCATTTTCCAATGCACTAGCGTAGACACTTGAGTGCATGTAGCCGTCTTTGCATTAAATGAGCAAACGGAACTATGTAAGAACATGTCTCCTGAAGCTTTGACAAGACTTGTTAGCTTCTATATTCATTCAAAACTTGGATTCACGTCTTGTATTCAGAATATGCTTGCATATCTTCTAAACAATGCTTTGCTTGCTAAGTACTTCTGATTAGCGCTTGCTTTCAAATATCTTCTGAACAACACTTGCTTTCAAAGAGCTTATGAACAACACTTGCTTTCAAATAGCTTCTGAACAACACTTGCTTTCAAATATCTTTTGAACAGCACTTGCTTTCAAAGAGCTTCTAAACAAAACTTGCTTTCAAATAGCTTCTGAACAGCACTTGCTTTCAAATATCTTCTGAAACATAGCTTACACAGAAACTTGCTAAGCGTCAGAAGATGTAATTAAATAATTATATTACCAGAGTCAACATCAACACTTGAGTTAAAGCAAATGGTTCTTTCATCAAAAGAACGTCTTCATTTATATTCAGCTTAGCACTTCAAGATGCTTCTGTCAGAACATTATCAGAGACAGCATCAGCATCAACACTTGCGCTAAAACAAATAGTTCTTTCATCAAAGAACTTCTTCATTTATTTTCAGCTCAGCACATCAAGATGCTTCTGTCAGAACATTATCTGAAACAGTTAAATACGTTCATCAGAGTATCAAATATATAAAATATATTTTATTGTTATCATCAAAACTCTGAGATATGATCAGAACCAATCTTGTTCTAACATTTTTTATAAGCGACTTTATATTAAATTGTATAAGACTATGTACAATAGTTCATGGATTCAACACCCTTCTTTTATTACTTTTTACACTCCACATTATCTTCTCTCTCTTCCACCTAATAATTCAACATTCATTCAACTTTTACTCACTACAATGGTTTCGTCTGATAAAATTCAACACCCTACCACACCACTTTTATTTCATATTCTTATTTTCTTTTATGTATTTGTTTTTGTGATTATATATTAATAACAATTATCGATTGAAATTAAATTAAAATAATTAAGAGTTAAATAATTTATTTTTATTTTTTCAAATTTAATAACTTATTTGAATTTTATTCTAATTTTATATTTTAGTAGATTTTGGGTATTAAAAGGGTTATTGTTGGGATCTATTTCACTAAAAAAATTATTAGAGCTACAAACAAGAGTTTACTGAATGCTAAATAGAAAATTAGAGAGAAATTTTTTGATTTTTTTGTGTCTAAATCTAATGAATCAAGTCTCTATTTATAGAGAAAAAATGATGAATTTTGGTGGAAAAATAAAAAGAAATAAGAAATTAATTTATTATAAAATAATTGGTTCCAAATAATTAAGGTGAGATAAAAATCTAAACAATAACAACAATCAATAAAATTTTACAAAATATTATATGGGACCCCCACTTCCTCGTCATTCAACATATTGAATATTTTCAATATCAATTAATCCACATCATTTTCAACACTTCATTCAACACTCCATTGCAACCATTCAACTATTGAATAATTTTTTCAACACCCTCATTATAAGTGGTCTAAGGGGTGTAAGGGCTAATTTGTTTCAGCTTTAAAAAAATGGATTTTTTCTTTGTATTTTTTAAAATAGATTTTACAAAATCATTTTTCAAAATATTACAAGTTTTTTTATATTCGTTTTTTGTAAATTGAAACACTAAGTTTGACATTCTATAACACAAACATGTGTTATTGAATATCAAAATATAGTCAAAATCGTATTTTTTTTTAAAGTTGTATTTCAAAAATGATTTTTATGAAAATCTATTTGAAATAGCTTCAAAATTAAGTGATTTTTAAAATCTTGATATCCAAAAAAAGTTTCAATAAGAAGATAAAATACCTAAAATAACATTTTAAGAATAACTATTCAAACTAAATTTTTATTTGAAACTTTTATGAAAAGTTTCTTTGTAAATCTTTTACACAAAATCATGTAACACTATAAAAATTATTTTTTTTAAAAAGCCAAAACAAACGGGCCATTAATCTAATCCAAAAATAGATTAAAGGAGAACTAATTCCCAATGCCAAAAAACCTTACAAAACTACACCCCTATCAACACCAAAGGATTGGAAAACCACGTGGCTTTATTAATATCTAAATCTTTTTTAGCTAAGATCGAAAACTAATTCCAACCAAAGTATTTAATATGATTAAGAATAACCCCAATAACTCAATCCTTGTTATTGAAAACAATATTATTTCTGCTCCACCGAATGCACCGATAAACCAATAACCAAAGAACATAGAAAAATAGGCATGAACAAGACAAGAGAGTCTACAGTAAACCTGATTCACAAAAAGTTGATCTAAACCAATAGTACCAACATCAACCACATCACCACACAAACATTACCTCCCACGCACGCTTCACACCACTGAATCTAAAGAAAAGATGATTCAAATCTTCTCCATGCTGAATACACATCGAACAAATAATGGAACTGACATCATGAATCACACATCTCCTAAAGAGCTCCACTCTGTTTGGCAAACAGTTTAGAATAAAACGCCAACCAAAAATATTTACTTTACCCGAAACTTTCGCCTTCCAAATGTTACTAAGGACCTTTAATTGCTCTTCATCCAAGACAATCCCAATAGGTTTCAAACCGTGCAACCTGCGATAACTATTTCTAATCGAGAAATCGTCATGATTACGCCATCAAACAACCTAATTAGCACAATACTGAGAGGGAGCAATATTCATCAATAAAGAATACAAACCTAATCAATCGTCTTGCAACGCCCCTGACCCTTCAAGAGTATTAACACCATACAATTTTTAAGTCACATATTTGTAAAAAAATTATAAACAAAAACAATTTGACATTATTATATATAAAATAAATTTAAATGTAACTAGATTGTTATTAAAAAATGTATATTTAATTTTTAAATGGTAAGAAAATGAAATCCAGTGACAGAATTAGTCACATTTCATAGTCAATCTCTTTTCAAGTTAGCCCATCCATTTTCAATTGAACTAACCTTCCTTAGGAAAATAATTGTTGATTTATAAATATTAACAATTTATTTACATTGATTTAAATTTTAATAACCTTATCGTTAAATATTCTTTCTTTAAAAAGTTTTCCTACTTTCCTTAATATAAGTTAATATAACTGGCAAATAAAAAGTACTCCTTTTTTCTATAAACATTTTTTAATTATTAAAAACGAGCTAATTTATAATATAAGAAAGATTAGATGTTCTAGAAACATCATTTCTACCTCTTATAATATTTTCTTACACATTCTCATTTGGAGGATAAATGTGCTTCAATTTTTTCATTTCCTACCTATTTATGTTAAAAGGTTTGGAATGAACATTTTATGGAGAAAAACAAGTGTGAGTTGAAAGTGTTGAGAAATAAGTGTGGTGAAGTCCTACATTGATTGATTAGAAAAGTGAAGACTTGATCATTTATAAGTAAGAAAACTCACATTTCTATCTCCTTAAGGTTTTGGATAAGTATATGGTGTGTCTCTCACAAAAGTACGTTGCTCATAATGAAAGGTCCGAACGTAAATGCTCTATCATGTTAACCTCTGAATTGATGACCCAATAGTGGTATCATGAGTCATTGGTTTGAGTGAAGGACCGACTCAGTTGTATTTAAACTCCTTTCTACATAGTGGTGGTGTGAGGCATGTCCTGTTAAAAAAGTCTCAACAGCAGTACAAGTGTATCTGGACGGAAAGAGCTTCCACTTGAGGGGGAGCATTGTTGATAAACTCACACTTGAGAGGAACTATTAAGAAAAACAAATGTGAGTTAGAAGTATTAAGAAATAAGTGTGGGGAAGTTCCACATTGATTAAAAAAGTGGAGACTTGAACATTTATAAGTTAGAGAACCCACACTCATGTCACCTTAAGATTTTGGGCGAGTTTGTGGTGTGTCTCTTACAAAAGGTTATTGCTCATAAAGAAAGTTCCTAACATAAATGTTTCCTTATGTTAACCCTAAAATTTATAACCTAACACTTTTTACCTATTTGTTAAATACCAAGACAGTTGCCTCACATTGTTCCAGTTTATCATTTTCTTTCTGGTTGGAAACCAACTTTCTATGTCAAATCAATCAACAATTTTCCCATCATTGATTTTTAATCTCAATCTTCCAAATCTTCAAAAACATAAGGACAATATCCTACCTTATCTACATCTCTCCTCATCCCCTACCCTTACTCATCTTCCTCATACTTTTTTCTTTAATCGATTGAAAATAGGCTACATCTCTCCTTATTCTCTACCCTCACTCATCTTTCACATCCATGTTTTTCTTCAACTGATTTTAGAAATCAACTTTGAAACCATTACAATCTTTAATTCTATAAAAGAGGTAAAACATTCTAAAAATTCCATTTTAATGGTTTTAAAACCCTAATGACTTCATTATTACTCTTACCTTATATCTCTGATCATGGCAAGGCCCTTTGAGATGGTAAAAGACACCAATGACATAAAAGAGCTTCATAAACTTGTTGTGAAAGTCCACCATAAATGATATGTATTTTGCAATATCAAGGAGCACTTATAGCTAATTTTTATTCATAAAGATGTAAGGAACTTGTATCCTTTTAACTGCTTTTATTTTTCAAAGTTATAGTATTGTGTGTTCATATTGCATCTTTCGTTGTTTTTTCTTTTTTCTTTTAATTTGTATATGTTTTTGTAATAAGACTTCCATTTTGAATCATAGCTTCAAATCTAAAAATTTCGAAATATTGCTTCAAACCATTTATCCTACTTATCAATTTCTATGAATCTTACTTTTATTTATGTTGAGGATAACCCGATTTTTGTACAATACTAGCATTCTACAATCTTTCATCTATAATTGTGGTTTTATTGTTGTAGATAGAGAAAAGATTATGGAAGAGCATTTGATGGAAGAGCTTTTTGATCAGTGTCATTGCCACCACGGCCACCAGCTTTCCCAGGACGAGTTGTCCCATAGCTAGGTTAAAAAAACTTGAGAAAGTTGTTGATGCATTAAAACACCTCAATTGGACTGTGGAAAAAATATAGTTGTGGGCTCAACTACATTTTTAACAAGGTTTTTTTCTGTCTAATCACATTTATCATATTATGTGGCTTAAATTTAAATTTCTCAATTATAAAGTAAATTTGTTCTACTTCTATGCATGGCCTAGAAGTAAATTTCTTGAGAGAAGCCTATTTGATATTGCCTATATGTTGGAATTAATTTTTCTTTCAGATTTTGTTTTTCTTCAATTTATGTTTATGAAGAACTTAATCTCAATTTATATTTTTTATAGATGAATGTTAGTGCTATTAGTTTTAATACATATTTGTTACAATCAAGTATAAAAAGTGATTATACTTTGTTATTTTGGTGTTTAAGTTTTAATTTTCTATCAGCTCACCATATTTATCTCTTAGTATTATTATACAGTTATATATTACCATAATCAACTTCCAATGTTAGAACTAATACTTTTAATAAAGTTACTTGAGTATCAGGTCGTCTTGGCTATATAGAGCTATATCATACTACTCTTGTCTTATTTGCATAGATTTACTTGAGTGTTATCTGTTTTTGTTTAGTTTACTATTTATTAGGCCCAACAAAACTTGTTTTGACTTGGCCCAAAAACATATTAATTCTGGGGCTACTTTGTACACCATATGGGGTTCTAGTTCATCACAATGAAAAATCACAAATGTTTCTAGATTATAGATATTCCTCTTTGAACATACCTATATTATACACACTTTACGCTTTCGTGAGTGAACCACCCCATTTTGTCCAAAAAATATGTCTGGAGATGCATCTCTATATCCATAATTGGATGAATCTGGAGGTGCATCTCCGAAATATCCCTTATTTAAAAAGTTAGTGACTTTTTTTGGAGATCCATCTTTGTAATACACTTTGTTTGCTTAAACAACAAATCAGTAATAGAACAAATGCAAAATTTGAAGAAAAACATATATTAACATCAAAATATGTAAAATTATATAGATAATTATTAACATACATTTAACATTATATTTCATTAGGATGTTGCAACATTATTAGAATATCTTAAATCGATCTTGTAATCGTCACATCCACTTCAATCGGCCTCTTTATTTTGTATTAGTGAAATATACTCCACATAACCCTTAAATATTCATTTATCTCTAGCTCAAACTTGTTGAACTGAATCTTCTCTTCATTGACAATCAAGGATGAACAGTACTTGAGTTTCACAATCTTTGATTGTATGAGTATTATAATAAATTATCCAATATGGATTTCAGATCTACAAGATATGTGTACTATGTGACCATAAATTCAAGTGAGGCATTCGCGTCGTTGAAATAGACAAATGCGACATGCCAATATATGTTCATTTCAGTGTGATGTAATTTTGATTAAAAAATGAGATGAGAGGCTCATATTTATACAAGTTTTAGATCAATATGGACCTTAGAAACCCATCATATTGCATATGATATTCTGGATATACATTTCCGGACATATCCTATTTTTTCTGAAATAAGGGTTTATATGGAGATACATTTCCAAATTACCCTTTGTTTGGTATTTTTTCAATAAAAAATATTTAAAGTAAGAAGGCGACTACTTTATGGAATTGTCACTCTCAGTTGGTTTGACCTTTTTAGGGACACCCTTTATTTTAACTAGCTCCAAGGATGGTTTCGAATTTTATAGTTTTTGGATATGAAATCTTCTTGGCTACTATTTGATGTGCTGCTTCATGTTATCATCAACTTTCATAAATCTCTCATGGATCAATTTCCTTTCAGTCTTGATAGATATATTTGATTTACATCCTTCATCACACCATCATCGTCAAGTCATAGCCTTTTCCAGTGAGTGTAAGTCTCATCCATATGTATCCGTGTAGCAAACTTTATTTTCTTTGCAATTAAACAAGCACATGGAAGACCATACATTTTCCTAAGTGTAAAGCCATACTTTGAACTATCTAAACTTGTTTTCTTTACTCGCTTGGATTCGTGATAAACAAAATTCAATCCTGCTTGAGAGATGTTGCCAACCTATTATGAATAAATAATGTTATCTTTGAATTAGTGTTCTAATACACTAATGCTCATATATATCTCATTATGTTATTTTCAGATCAATTGGTTCACAAAGCCCCAACCTCTACAAAAATCACATTTATTGTTTCACAAACAATTTTTCAGTGTAGCATGTGCAGATCCAACTATGATAGTTATTGTATTTCCAAACTTCCTAGCTTGATCAGTCTAAGCACATACAGTCTTCTCATTCACCTAGTCTAGAATTGTACTCTCAACATATTTCAGGAAATCTAGACATCTCGTACACATCCTCCTAAAATGCATTATAGATTCTGCATATAACTCTCTCTATGAATCTATTACGCTTTCCAACACCACATCGACTTTGACTATTTTCCCATCTTCACCCTTGAATTGTTTGGTCCCTAATACAGGTTTAAGTATGCTTTTCACATTTTTGGTTAAGTGATACCTATCAAGTAATGCATAAGATGTAGGAAACACCTTTGCTACCTAATTCATTAGTGTGGTATCACGATCAGTTACAATGACCTTTGGCACATTTTCTTGGCCCTTTAACATAGTCTTGTATACTTCCAAAGCCCATGTAACATTGTCATCTTTTTCGCTTTAAAAAATGCAAAATCGGTTGAAAAAGACATCTTCATCGTAGTAAGGCCAACAATATCCAGAATTAGAAGCCTATACTTGTTAGTTTGTATGTGAATTAATTATGATAACAGTGGAAATGTCTTGAACAACTTGATGGAATCAGAATGAGTCAAAAATATATCTCGTACAATGACTCCGTCCTAACACATTATGTACCTAGAAATATATTGATCATCATTCAGAAGCTTCAACTGTTGTTGCATTTCAGTTCTTGATCCTCTTATCTCCTTGTTGTTTACGACATGAACATTGTATATTTACTTGATATTTGAGACATTTTGAAATATTTTCCATTTCAACATTGCAAGTATGCTTTTGGGAGACACCATATTTAATGTCATGTCTAAAATAATTTCTTTCTCCTTGGGATTAAGGCGACATACAATGGGATGACCTATAACTTGTGAAACAAGTCATAATTATGTATACCAAAAACCATATTAAATTTTCATGTATTATTCGCCTTACATTATCCATGCGCCTTAAAAGCACACTCACACTTTCTCGGTCTGGTGTTATTCCGTTTCGACTTCTGAATAGGTTATTGGTATATGCCACTTCTTTCGCATCTCATTGTAACAAACACATGTCTTATATCAAAACCATTATCAGACCTCCCGATTACAATGTCGATCCCAAGTTTGGTAGCCTCTGTATGAATCCATTAGAGCATATATTCACGTTGTAAAACTCCTTGTACTGGTTAAAAAGTACAAGTGTGTGTTCCTTCTACAAGGGTAATGGGACTCATAGGCCTTTGTAGGTATATTACGTTGTATGGTAGTTAGGTCTTGCCTACGGCGGAGAGAAGCCCCGTATAATAGTGTTTTACAGTGGTTTTAGTAATCCTGCTCACGTGAGGTGAGAGGCTTTGTGGATGATCGATATGATTAGGTGTAAAATTTTGAGTGTGTGATCATATGAGTTATAATCTTGCTAAATACTATGCTTTTGGGTGTAATGTTTTGTCCCCTCTCCCCTTTAGTGGAGAGATATTTATAGAGGCCTTTTTGGGTCATGGTTTAGAGTTAGTGGGAGGTTATGCCTTAGCTCAATGACCAAGGAAGTGGTCAAGGAAAGATAGTATTCCTAGAATCATAGAGGAAATGGTTTCCCATTTGACTGACTCTTTGAATTAAGTATCTTAACCTAAGTCCAATATGGAACCTTTCTTCCCTCGTTGGGCTAACAGGTGCTAGCCAGTGGGTGATCATTTTTGAGCTAGAAGGTGCTAGCTTGTGGGCGACCAGGTCTAGCCCTGGGGGCTCTCCCCCTTCTTTGAGCTAACATGTGCTAGCCCGTGGTAACCACTTTTGGGCTAGCAAGTGCTAGCCCATGGGTGACTAGGTGCTAACCTTGGGGGCTCGCCTCCTTTTTTGGGTTCTAGCCCTCATTTGGGTGCTAGCCCTTTTTGGGCACTCCTTATTACGATCCGATAAAATATGACATTACACTCCTATTTAGATGTAAATTATTCATGAACATTTATCTCGACAACAATCAGTTTAACATCCACCTTGACATTAACATGTTTAACATCATCTTCGACGTCACATGGTTTAACATAATCCACCACTTCATTTAGTTTAACATCCACATACACTGTAGCTTTAGGGAAATATTAGGGTGCATCATATCTACAACCAAGCATATCAGAAAAACATATTTAATATTCAAATTTAAAACAATCCATAAGTGAATATCATAGCACATGCAACCTACTCCATAAATGCATCTCCGAACTCAACATTCATATTTACGCAACTAAAATCAGATTAATGCAAGAAATGAGGAATGAAATACATGTTCTTTACCTTAAATTGTAATTTCTTTTGCTCATTTTGATGTGATAAAACACAAGAATGTTGTTATGAGTGCAAGAGTTGATTGAAAATTGAATGAAGTTTTTTAAGAGTTTTGATAGAAAAGTGGTGTTTTATCATGAAAAAGAACATGCAAAGGTAGTGTTTTATTAAATTTTCTGCTTAAAATTTTCGGAATTGCGTCTCTGTAATTGTCACTGAGTCGAATAAACTAACTCTATCAACTTAAGACAATATCGAAGATTCATCTCCAAATTATCTTTTACTATAAACGAAATGTGACTCACTTGCAATATTTTTTTATACGTATTGAGTGCGTTTAAAGATGCATTTTCAAAATATACAAATTATAAAAACAAATTTCCAGTGTTCATGAAGTGAATAAAATAATCCTTTTACTTTTTAATAGTTTAAAAATAATTTAAAATTTTCATATTATAATTTTAAAAAGTGGTGGAGGTAGATGATAAGAGCTCTTCTGGCAGATCCATTTCAACCATGACCATAACCCATTTCAACCATGACCACCACTGATATTATTTTATTAAAAAACAATTATAATATTTAATTATTATTTTAAAGTAATTAAAAAATCAAATTTTTTATAATAGATATCATCTTTTTATTTCAAATAAGTTAATTACTATTAGAAAATTATTTATTTTTTAAAATAATATAAAAACAATTTTATGAAATAAATAAATACTATAATAATGATTATAGTCGTCATCACTTTTCTTCTTTTTCTTCCTCTCTCAAAGAGGAATGTTTTATAATCAATTTTGATCTAAAATCACCTCTCTAAATCGTTTTTGTTTCTCTATTAGTTAAATAAGTGATGCTCATATATATTTAGTGTTTCTTTTGTATTTTTTGTGATTTCGTAGGTCGTTGTTTGTTTTGATTTTTCGTATTTGTATGGTGTATTTTGATTTTTCATCTTTGTGCGGGGTATTTTGTTTTTCTGTCTTTGAACGATGTTCATTTGTTTCAGGTTGAAAGATTGATTTCGTTCTAGTGCAGATTCAATTAATGACTTTGACGTCATTAACGCTACAGATTCGGAAGTATGAATTATTTCAGACATCTTAATACAATCATATTTGTAGGCTTTTGTGAGTTTGTTCGCATATTCGTCCTTTTTGTTTTTTGTGATTTTGAATTTGTATTACAACGATATATACTCTATCAATTTGAATGAATGAACATCATTTATTTTTAATAAAAAAATACTTTTCGTCAAAAATAAGTTTCAAATTATTAAAAATATTTTTTAAAATAATTATAACAATATTTTAATAAATAATATCTATTTTAAATTTTTTGGTTAGATTACATTCATCCAAATTATATGATTCATTTAAAAAAATTTCCAGTTAAATTATGTTATTTGCTGAATTTTAATTTCTTTTTATTAGACTAGATTCATTAATAATATCAAATTAGTGGAATACATGTGCGTTTGCGTTACGTGCATTTGAACTCAAAACTAAATTTAAACCAAAATAAAATATTTAATAATAATTAGTATATTATATAAAAACACAAATAAAATTAAAATGTAATAATAGAAAAAATTAATGGTGGTATTGACTTTTATAAATACTATTTCAATAAATGTGTTGAAAACATTAATATATTTTTTTTATTATAACTTTTATAAATGACGAAATTGACTTTTAAAAATGTTATTATTTTTAATGGTTATTGAAAAAGAAATTAATTGAATGTTTAATTAATGAAAAACATTTTGATCATTAATTTTATGTTCTTGTTAATATTCAATATTTTGATCAATAACTTCATGTTTCCATTAATATTTAATATTTTGATCAGCATTTTCACGTTTCTATCAATATTTAATATTTAATATTTTGATCATCAATTTCATATTCCCGTTAATATTCGATAGTTTAATCAACAATTTCATGTTCCTTTTAATATTCAATATTTGAAATCATAATTGCGATCAATGTTTAAATGTTAAATATGTAAACTTGTAGAAATATTCATATTACCGACTATCTTGGCTAAACCAATTTGTGTTATGTTCCGTGCACACACACAATTAGTTTTCTTATTTGATAAAATTTTTATTATATGGAACTTTCTTTTCGTCAAGCTTAATCTTTGGAAGAGTCATATGGTACACGCATTTGTTCCTAAAATATAATAAAAATAAAATAAACTTTTTAAAAAGAGATAATATATATATATATATATATATATATATATATATATATATATATATATATATATATATATATATATATATATATATATATATATATATATATATATATATATATATATATATTATTGTTTTGGAATTATTGTCAAAAATATTTAAACCAAAAGTAAAGTTGTTCTATTATTATTCAATATTTTAATCTTAAACTTTATGTTAACGTTAATATTCAATAGTTTGATCATAACTTCATGTTCCCGTTAATATTCAATATTTTAATTAGTAATTTCACATTTCCGTTAATATTCAATAGTTTGATTAATATTCAATAGTTTGATCAATAACTTCATGTTACCATTAATATTCAATATTTTGATCAATAACTTTATGATCTCGTTAATATTCAATTTTTGATCAGTAATGTTCCTGTTAATATTAATATTTTGATCAGTAATTTAATATTCCCGTTAATGTTCAATATTTTGATCAATAACTTCATTTTCCTATTAATATTAAATATTTTTATGACTAACTTTATGTTGTCCTTAATATTAAATATTTTGATCAATAACTTCAAGTTCTCGTTAATATTTAATCTTTCGATTAGTAACTTCATATTTTTGTTAATATTCAATAGTTTGATTAATAACGTCATGTTTCCGTAAATATTCAATATTTGAATTAGTAAATTCATATTTTTGTTATTATTCAATACTTTTATCAGTAACTTCATGTTTCCGTTAATATTCAATATTTTGACCAATAGTTTAATATTTCCATTAGTATTCAATATTTTGATTAGTAATTTCATGTTCCCGTTAATATTTAATATTTTGATTAATAACTTTATGTTTCCGTTAATATTTAATATTTTGATTAATAACTTTATGTTTTCGTTAATATTTAATATTTTGATCAATAACTTTATATTCTTGTTAATATTCAATTTTTTGATCAATAACTTCATATTTCAATTAATATTTAATATTTTGATCATATTTTAAAAACAAAGATATATTTTTAAAATAAAAATAAAATTGTTTTACCAAAATTTTTTTACATCAATTTTTTTATAAACTCAATTCTGTTACATAAACATAAAAAAAGGAGAAAAAAAAGGACCGTAGAGATGGAGAAAGAAAAAAAAAATTTATTATTTGAAAATAAAGATTTTGTCTCTTAAATAAAGAGAATTTCTTATAAAAAAATAAAGAGAATTGTAAATTAAATTAAAATAGGTTATGTTGTTAGTGACACACAAGAAAGAAGAAAAGTTTGTCGTCAGCACGACTATTGAGTTTTCAATTAAAAATAAAATAAATTAGTAATCTTATTAAAAAAATTATTAAAAAAAATTATTAGTATTTTTTATGATAATAAATAAATAAAATTGATTAAATATGTCATAAAAATCAAAATTTTCAAACTTAAACTCTCCATGCAGCGCACGCACATATAATTTTTTTTTCTATTAAAGTGCATTAAATTGAATTACTAAGAAAGCTTTTGAAGAAAATGAAGAGAGAAAATATTTATTTTATAATTAATACTAACTTGTGTTCTAAGAGTAAAAATTTAGAGTTAAAAAAATACAAAAACATCCTTCTAAATAAGAGATTGTCTTATTTAGAAATAAATAGTAAAATAGAGATGAAAAAAATTTTAAAATAATTTTGATTAAAAAAACATTATGTTTATTAATCATATACTCATTTATTGTATATGTCAATTTTAAATTTATAAATTTATTATTTAATTGTGTCACACAAATTTATAAGTTTACTTTATATGTCAAAAATTATTTTAATAAAGTTAAGTTATAGAAAAATGCAAAAGCATCTGTTATGGGATATTTATTTTAAAATAAATAGTAAGATAATAATGGATAATAATATAATTAAAATTAATTTTGATGAAAAATATATTTTATTAATTATATGTAAATTTAACATGTATTAACTTTGAATTTAATAATTTAGTATAAATACACTAAATTAATAAATTTAATAAAGTTTTAATGTTCAAATGTAACGGTAATTCATTCATTAAGTAGAGTTAATAAGGTATGCATAAATATATTGTAAATATAATTTTATCCAGAAAATGGTAAATATAATAAAAAAAACATTTAAATTTAATTGTTATATATTAATCATTTGATGTTAAAAGTTTCTTTCTCTATTAAAATGCATTAAACTGACTTAGTATCAATGATACTTTAAATGACAACATTTTTCCCTCCATTAAATTATTAACGATGCTTTTAAAGGAAATGAAGAGATAAAATATTTAATTTATGAATAATGCTAAATTGTGTTTAAAGGGTACAAATAAAGAGATAAATATACAAAATATTTAAATTTAATGCATTGACTGAGAGGTTTCATGTCTCTATGGTTAATCTTGGAGTGGCCAGAGTTGACAAAATAATATGAAACTAAATGGTTAATTCTAATGATTGATTAAAATCTAACAACTAAAACAACTAACCTAATATCTAAAGAAATTGTTCTTTAAATATGAAACAAAGTCAATAGGGGTATGAAGCAATTTCAAGAGCAGAGGTATGGATTTTTTTCACAACAGGGGTATGTTTTAATCAATAGCTTATGTGAAAAAGTGATTTGCATGATTATCTGCTAAACTTAGCAAGCATGCGATTCCTTATGATAAAACGATAATTTTGTACCAATCACTTTCACCCGGCAATTCTGCAGAATGACAATGCTCCATACAGAGATTATAGCCCGATGTAAAAATATCACTCGCCTATACCAAAAAATGAAACACACGCTTAAACTACGATTAAGTGAAAAATATAAAAACAAACTACGATTACAGTTGACTACAAACATCTATGAAGAATATCTACATCGTCAATTTGGAAATGCATGTCGGTGTAAACTTATTGCAAGAAATACGAATAACTTACATTCCAGCAAGATGTGGCCTGAAAAAAACCTCTAATGTCTAAAATTGTACTATTGAAATTGTAAACAATCCATCTCCTGCAGCTTGAAATGATGCTTGTGTTTTTTTTCTCAATAGCTCTGCTTCATAATCAAGAGAAGCATAGCATAGATTTTGCTACAATCCTAGAAAAATTATAACGAAATAAATAGAATTATATAATTGAAAACTAAATAGAAACAACCATCGGCTAGACATTACTTATATAAAGTTTGATATTCCAAATATTGACAGTAAGAGAGAACTGGTAAAGATTAATTATCATAAACAAAATGATCGTTTAGAATTTAGGAGGTAAGAAATCACCTGTGTAAATTGAAGCTTCACGAGCAGCCACTTACAAGTTTGAAGTGTTAGCCACGAGTGTCGCATGCTTCATGACAAATACTTTACATTCATCAGGTAAAAAGTCCATTAGAACCTGGACAAACATTAACATTACAACTATCAGGAAATTAATACACTATCAATCAGTATTGCATACAGCTTGATCAAGTGTTAACACTTAAAACCACTCGGTCATAATCTGTAAATTATTATTCATCATCACAAGATGTATATTAAAGAACAAACTTAAGCGCTCCGTAGCATCAAATTTAATATTGAGGATGTATTCAGAAATCCCACCCTTCTAACGTTATACCAATATGATTAAAAGATTTGTCTATGTTAGAAATAATCCATAAAAATAATCGATCCAGTTAACTGCGATCAGTTTAACAAAGTATGTAAAAACACTTATATTTCCAAGTGTGGTGAAATAAGTGGAAAATAGCAGGCCAACATCTCTGTCATCGTCATTGCAGTCTTTATAGCTTAGTTTCGTCGATCGTTGTCTCATCCCGCGAAAGATCATCCTTATTGTCATTCTTCGTTGCCAGAGAATGACTTTCCAATAGACAGAAATCAAACTGCGCTCAAGTTAAATCACGAGCTACTCACGGAAAATCATGAATAAACAAAAAAATAGATTTGTGATAAACTTGCATAATGTATGATGATTACTTATCTTTTTCCGACGGAGACAGCATTGTGCCACATTTTGATTTGGATGTGCAAAATAAAAACAAAATGTGTTGCTCACGATGTCGCGCGCGTAGGTAGAATAGAAGTAACAATAGAGTTTTTCGGAACATCATTCTCAAATTTCGGCTGGCTACTGATAAATAGTTAGAAAATATAATATGATTTAGATTAAAAAATATATTAAGGATCAATATATTGCACATATTACAAAATACAAATAATACATTCTAAATATTTCACATTTCTAAACTATATAAATTAGAAATGGAAAACCTCCATTGACATATTTAACCGGAGTTTCGTTGCAAGTAGAGTATTCATCACTTGAAACAAGTAAGAAAATAACATGTGAATTCATAATCACAACTTTTAATCATAGTAACTTAGGCTTTCAATGATGATCACTTTGATGAACAAGTTTTTCAGGTATTGTTGTTTGTATAGCTCTTGATTTGTGGTGATTTTGTACAGTGATGTTTCTGTGATTTTTGCTGATTATGTTTTGTTTGTTTTTTCCTAGCTTCATGTTGTGGATGCTACCAACACAAAATAGTTTTTTATTATATGTTTGTGTATGTTGTAGTAACTTGCTTTGTTTATTAAGGTTTACTTTTCTGTTGATTTTTTTTTATTCCTTGCTCAATTTTTGTTCTCTTTTTCTAAATTTGTTGTTATTGTGTGTGATTGTCTCTCTGTATGTTTAGTTCATTACTATCAAACAAAATTTGTGATTTTTATGTAGACCACAAAAAAAGACGAAAACAACACTTATCTACATCTTGGTATAGTACTCATTAGTATTTTAGATGCAAAAAAACAAAAATAAAAAACAGACATGGAGAATCCATGTCAATTATATCAATAACGCATAAACAAGAACCACAAAAGTCCTGTGAAATTGTCTCTTAATCATCTAGCATCAGCAGAAGTGAAAGAGTCAGCAAATCCATTAGGCCTCACTGCAATACTTCCTTTATTGTCTTCAGGGCTAGCAGTTGAAGTACTATAGCTAAACTCACTTTTTTCTGCATCCTTCCAAATTTTCAACATGTGAGGAAGTGGTTGAGTATCGTCAACAGCAGAATAGGAATCGAGTTCATTGGAAACCGGTCGCCATTTCTCCACTACTGCTGATAGTACTTTGACATCATGACTCATATCTGGCCTATGATATGCTTCCCTAGCAGTGCAATGTCCAGCAAGTTCTGCTACAATAGTTATACTGTCACATGTTTCTTCATTTTGTTCCAAAGTTGGATCAATAGCAGCCATAAGCTTTTCATTGTTCGATTTAACTCACCAAAACCATTCGGTCAAGCATCGGATTTCCAATTAAAAAAACTAAAAAAAAATCAGTTTATATGCAATGTTATATAATAATGATTCATTTATATATAACATGTAAAATAGAAGAAAAAATAATCTTATTTATAAAGGGTTAATTTTGTTTTTTTTATCCATCTTCTATCAGAGTGGATCATCTTCTATCCATTTGTGTCATAGTTGAAGCAGAGTTGACCATCTTATATCTATCTGTGTCATAGTTGAAGCAGAGTTGACCATCCTCTATCTATTTGTGTTATAGTTGAAGCAGAGTTGACCATCTTCTATCGATCTGTGTCATATTTGAAGCAGAGTTGACCATCTTCTATCCATCTGTGTCATAGTTGACAATCATTTATCCATCTGTAACATAGCTGAAGCAGAGTTGACAATCTTCTATCCATATGTAACATGGTTCACACATAGTTGACCATCACCATAAGAATCTCTCACATGGTTTAGACATAGTTGACCATCATCATATGAATCTTTCACATGGTTCACAAATAGTTTATCAACATCATATGGATCTCTCACATGATTCACACATAATTGACCATCTTTTATCCATCTGTAACATGGTTCACATATAGTTGATCATCTTCTATCCATCTGTAACATGGTTCACACATAGTTGACCATCTTCTATCTATATGTAACATGGTTCACACATATTTGACCATCTTCTATCCATCTGTGCCATAATTGAAGCATAATTGACTATCTTTTATCCATTTGTGACATAGTTGAAGCAGAGTTTGAAGGTGTGAGAAATACAAGAAAGGGGGTTTGAATTGGGTTTCACCAAATAAAATCTTTTCGTTGGTGACAGAACAAGTTAGCTTAGAACAAAATAGTAAATAAACACAATGATTTCTATCCTGGTTTGCTGTAAACTAAGCTACTCCAGTCCACCCCCTCAAGGATGATTTCGCCTTTAACAATGACTTAATCCACTATAACCAAACTAATTACAAAACAACCCACAATAAGTCTGATCAATCTTATTGACACCCCCAATAAGTTTGACGATTCTTACTGTAAATCCACTCAAGCCGCAACAGGAGTCTTCTTGAGATCAGACCTTCACTTAGTCTCTCAAGGTATCATTTAACAACAGTTGAGTACTTCCAGTGTATTACAAATTTGCTTCTTGTAAGCAGATTACACAGACTTTTCAGTACAATGAAGAACATCTAAGTGTTATACTGCAAGATACGAGCAACAACTCCTTGCTTATTTACAAAATTATACACAGATGATATCTCTATAGAGTTTGCACAGTGCTTTGGTGTAGTTTTGTTGAGCTTAATTTGAATCGATAGATTTGTCGTTGTAGTGTTGTTTCTTACTTTTCTGCAACTTCCAAGTCTTCCTTTTATAACTTGTAAAAGAGATCCGTTGAAAGGGTAGACAGGTAAATCATAAATCTAGTTGTTGGTTCTCAACGGTTATAATGAGAGTAGTCACTGTCAAATACAAAAAAAATTGTTTTTGCGCGTATAGGTTACAAACACTTTATATACCTTTTGTACACTATCACACATTAATCTTATTTTATAGTGCAAATGCTTAGTCATATTTGAATCTTGAACTTTGTTATACTTCCACGACGCCAGAGTTTAATATTTTTGTGCCATAAATTAACTTAAGAAACCAAATATAATAACACAAGTAAAGCTAAGGGACTAACTTGTAATATTTTTTAGCTAATGGACTAAAGTGGCATATTAAATTAATTTAAGGATCTAAAATATGTATTAAGCTTAAAAATGATTATAATATTCAATTATTATTTTAAAGTAATTTAAAAAATCAATTTTTTTATAATAAATATGATCTTTTTATTTCAAATTAATTAATTAATTTTAAGAAAATTGTGTATTTTTTAAAATAAGAAATTATTTTTTCATCAGAAAATAAGTTTCAAATTATTAAAAATATTTTTAAAATAATTAATAACAATATTTTAACAATTAATATCTATTTTTAATTTTTTGGTTAGATTAGATTCATCCAAGTTATATGAATTTAAAAAAAAATATATTTTTTCAGTTAAATTATGTGATTCATTGAATTTTAGATATTTTTTATTAGATTAGATTCATTCAAATTATCAAACGAATGGATTGGATTAAATTCAATTATGTTGTGTAGTAAATGGATGTACAATTGAATGAATCGTATATTAATTCATCAAATTGTCACCTCTACTAAAAGAAAAATTGTAGAGCCTTCACAATAGTCCAACTAAATCTTATAAGATTACCTAGACATGAAAATTGACACGGTTATTTAATATTAGTGTTTTTTATAACTTAGTGTGTGTTTGAATCGCCGTAGACATAATTAATTGTGATAGAATTAAATCTAATAGAATTGATTTTAATATAATTGAGTTTAAGATAATTAATTTATGTTTGAATATATTTGTATAAAGTGAGTTGAACAACAAATTTCGGTGTAAAAATTACGTTTAAATTCATATATAAATTTCGACTTTAAGTAGAATCAATTCTGAAAGTCGAATTAATTCTATATTAGAAGAATCAAACACCTCAAAATCAATTCTTCGCAATTACTTTTGCACTGTGTTTTCTATTTCACTATTTTCTCTTGCACTATCATTTTTTAAAAGAAAAAACAGTTTTCCAAAAGTGCAATCAAACAATCCCTTAAAATTTTTCACTTTCAGTATAATTTGAGAACATTTAAATCCTTCAAAGCTTAACTCAATTGCTTAACAAGTTTGTGTTTGTGCACTTTAATCATAATTTCCAACTTCATTTTTTCTTAGTTTTCTCTGGAATCATATATTAAGATCATTCAAGAATAAACAAAACACACTAAATGTCTACCTATGAATCTATCTATTACATTTCCCAAAATGTCATAGGAAGAAGTATGAACTGTTGTAAACCATTGTTACCAGTCTCTTTATCATCATTGAGATCCTTTTCCATTAGAAGAATGAAATGGTTGAAACCATTGTTTCCAAGGTGCATCCTTCTGTTGTTCCAACCATGACAAGAAAGCACTATCCAATAAACAGAACAAGTTTACATACAGAAGCTGGTACTTGACAGGAACATACCGAAAATTGAAAATCTGCACAATTGGCCACACACCACCTTCTAACACCAACGCTGGGAAATAATTCCTCTTCAAGTCTTCCTTCACCTCAGGAATCGTCTTCCCGGCTGATAATCCCATGTAAGTGAAGAAGACAAATAGATGTATCGGACCGAAAATCAGGCCGTCCATTGCAACTTTAGTCGCTACGGATTGCGCAGTCTTTGGCATTAGCTTAAGCTTATGGTTTATGAATTTGTCTAATCCTTCATACCTACAAGACATTAAGGTTGGTTCAACGGAAGAAGAAATCATTACGCAACAATATAGAACATCTGAATCGAGTCTCAAATGGCCTGATAGCAGATGATCCAACAGATCTTAAATAATGATTGAGAAGCGTCGAAACCATTAATTGTGTTATAAACAATTTTAATCAATTCCAATCAACATCCATAACACATGTCTAAAGTAAAAAAAGCAGTTCAAGAGATAATACCAGAAGTGTCCAACGGGTCCAACAAAACCAACTCCAAACATACTTGTAACAGCCACACGTCTCCAATCGATCACGAATTTAGTATCAGCTTCCTGCACAACAACAATTATCATATTAGATAGCGACAGACAGAGAAAGAGCTGTGAAGGCGGTAGCTACCACATACAGTTAGAGATAATTGTTTTTTAGCAGCAGCAGTGTGAGTGATGTACTGAGCAGTGATATCTCCAACAGCCCAAAGAGCACCAGAGGTAGTGACTTGGGTCTTCACTGGATGAACTGACAGAGTTTTCTGATACCAGTTCCATGCCTTCAAAATCATCGCCATCTTCTGACAGCACTGGATTCTGGTTTGGAAAATGATTCGGGACGTGGCCGGGATATTGCCTCTTATCCCACTAATCTCTAGTAATTTTGCTTTGCGTATCAAGGGTTTCACTTTTTTTTCTACACTTTAAACCAAATCTCACAACATTTTTTTAATAAGAAAAATAATTAGGGTGTTAACCAAGCATTTGATTTCAATGGTAAAGGTGTTTATGTTAAGGATGCAACTCCCAAAAAATAATTAGGGTGTTTTATTTATTCAAATAAAAATAAATATTTTTTTAAATTAAATTACACTTTTGTTTTTTCTATTTTTCCCAACTTAAGATATCAATCCTTCTATTTTTTTTTAAATAAATTTTGGTCTTACATATTCAGTTTTCAACCCAAAAGTGTTGATGTGTACTAATTTTTAATACGTGATATTATTTGACTATTTCGCATAATTTTATTAATATCTTTATTTATTAATTAAATTAAAAATAATTTTAATGATTTAATGTTGTGTGTATCTTTATGTTTTCTCTTTCAAAAACAAAAAATATTTCTCTCATTTATTTTTCTTATCAAATTTTTGTTTATGCAAAGATTAGAGGGAGGATTATGAAAACGAAATACTCAAATTGATGAACGGTATGCTTTCAATTAAAACTTTATTGACGATGTAAGACATTGTTTCAACTCCTAAACACTGGAGAAATAAGGAAGTTAATTCCTCGTCCACACCTTTGAGACTAGAAGTTGAAGTTTCTTTCTATACGAAAAAACCCACAATCTTAATCTGGGGATGGGTAGTTCTCAGTTAATTTAACTATGCATTCAAATAAAAGAGAATAATGCAAGACACCTTTCAATAAAGGTTGCAAATACAAACTTTCTTTCGCACACATCAAAGAAGTGTCAAATATGTCTTTCAAATCAAAAGCTAATGATGGTTCGCCGTAATTATTAAGTCAGACAGTCACTATATTTCAAAAAAAGAAAAGAATAGAATGAAAAAATCAAAAGAAAAACTCCGCTAAGTCAAAACCTATGAAGGAGTCTTAGGCAAAAACGGGGGCACCATATTGAATGTAATCTCAAATGAAACAATTCAGGTAAAAGTTAGGGATAACAAAGACAAATTGAGTAGGCAAAAGTCCTCATTGGAAACAAAATATTGTGACTATAAAAAAGAAGAAGTGACTGCCATCTCAAAAATCTCTTGGTCTCTGAGCCATCATCATTACTATCATCAGTACAATTCTGAAATCTCTTGAAACCTGAATGCATAGTCTGAGTTAACTGAACGTAGGACTGAAGATCATCACAAAGATGGGGTGGGCACCAATAAATTTTGAGCCTTATATCCTTTTATTTTCAGAACCGTAAACCAGACCACGCTACAATACTCAAAAGACCTAATTGAAGCAAGGTTTCTTTTGAAAGCATACTACAACAAGGTTGCGTAAACTGACTCCAAAAAGATTTTTGTTAATCACTTATTTTGGTATCATACATTTGCATCATCTTTTACTGTGAATGTCTAAACCATCGTGTTTTGACCAGTGATCTATTTGCTATACATCAATAAGATCATTCCGAAAATGATTTTGATTTCAAACTTTTTGCATGAACTTTGCATTAAAATTATCATTTTTTGAAATGAACAAACTTTCCTCATCAAGGAAGTTCAAACAGTTGAGAAACTTGGTCAGTGATCCTATCAGGGGCAAGTATCCTTCAGATCCTGTTGTGAATTAGTTCAAGATTTGTTGCTCCGTGTAATTTATTCGCACAATTGGTTAACCAAAGATCTCTTTCAACACTCATATTGGGGAAAGCCTTCATAACTTTTGTTTCAAGACCCGAAGCCATGATCAATTTATCCCTAGCAATAACCAAACTGAATCTATGATCAATTTATCCTCAGCAGTCAGCTAATTGGGGGCAGTCTTCTTCAAGAGAATCCCCAAGCAACTCTTCAGTCCTTCCTCCAAGGATCATCAACTTGATACACTTTACAAATGTGACAGAGACGTGTTCAACATTTTCCCTAAATAGAGTTGGCAGTGTTCCATGTGTTGAGGAATCAGAGTCTCAATCTTACCTCACAAAGAGTCTATCTCCCTTGTCATAAATGTCTGCAACACATACATAGATAGTTCATATATCATGCATAGAAAAATTCATATACCATGCATAACTCGAAGTTTGTTTCATGCTCATTTGCATTTCTCAAGGTCTTGTTGTTATCAATATCTTACTTTATGGTCACAGTTCAACTTACTGGGCACCTACTAAAGCATATGTTTGTCCATCTGTTTCTCTTTTCCGTCCAACTCTAATCTTGGATGTGTTGTTTCTCTTTTCTGTCCCATGCTAATCTTGGATGTGTTTTTTTTCTCTTCTCCGTCCAATGCTAATCTTGGATGGGTTGTTTCTTTTTCCATCCAATGTTAATCTTGGATAGATTGTTTCTTTTTTTGTCCAATGCTAATCTTGGATGTATTTTTTCTTTTCTGTCTGATGATAATCTTGAATGTCACGTTTCTTATTTTCATCTGTGAGTGCAACTTCACTATTAGATGTTTTGCATGATATCAAAACTAGTAAAGCTAGAATTTTAGTATGGTGTACGATATCCTTATGTCTTGTGGCACTCTCTTGCATTAGAGGTCTTAGGAATCATTTAAAACAACTTTAAAATTGTCCCAATCATGAAAATTTAGTTTTTGCACAAAATCAACACTTATGTGTCGACTTGAAATTTGTATTAGTCGACACATAAATTCTACATTTCTTCATTTTATTAAAAGCTTCAGTATGTTTCAACACAAACAATTTTCAGGTCGACACATACGACTTATGCATCGATACATAGGATTTTTGAGTTAGCACATGTATTGTATTATTAAAGCTTTTAGCCACTATTTTGCATGTGTCAACACATAAACTTTTCAAGTCGACACATACTATTTTGTGGGTCATTTTTTCATTTCTAAACTACCCTCTTTTACCTAAAAAGAGTCCAAGTATAAATATATCATTCATGCATCATTCCAACTTGGTGAAACCATAAACGTTAGCCTATTTCTCTCATCATTTTCAACCTACAATCTATGCATACATACTGACATTATATTGTAGCGATGTTCTGTTGGGGTTCCATCTAAACGAGTTTTTAGGGGTTTTCATCCAAGAAAAAACATCGGGTTTATCCTCCAAGATCATTGGTTGATTTGGGGATTTTCGTGCAAGATCGTTCGAGAAGGAATCGTCCATGTGAATCACCTTGGAGTGTTTGAAATCTTTGCAAGGAACTTTGGAGTGTTTGAAATCTTTTCAAGGAAGTAGCAAGTATTGGATGATGGAATTAAAGATCTTGTGTTGATAGAGTGAAATCGAATTTACTCGAGTGAAATCTCTTGGAGTGTTTGAAATCTTTGCAAAGATCCTTGGAGTGTTTAAAATCTTTGCAAAAAAGTAGTTTAAGCGGCGAATTGTTTGCATCTATCGGTCTTGGTCTTGTTGAAGATCAAAAGGAGAGAAGGGGTTGAATCAACATCAAACAGTTATGGTTTGTAGTATTTCTCTTGAACGCTTCTCTTGTAACCATACTTTTGCAAAGTAAGAATTATCCTAATTCCATTAGAATTAGGCGCAGACGTACCCACATGCAAGGACGAAAGTGGAGAACTATGTAGACAAATCCTTGTGTCTCTTTTCTTTTATTGATTTACTTGCTTTAATTTTCATGCATAAATTTGTTAAATAGCATTGAGTAATTTATCGACACGTATGAATTTTCGAAACTGTTTTTGTTTTGAATTGTGTGTAGGGTTGCTTATAATCACTTTTGATTATAAGTTCTTTTTCATATCAACATAATACAAAGGAAAATTTTGAAACTTTGATTTCATGCCAAGTGTTTGACAAATTGTTTAACTTGTTTAACTCAAAGGAAAATTGCAATGTTCTATCTCTTACTTTCATTTACTCTACATATGCAATTTATTGAATGTGTTGTTTGATTGATTGATTCATATAGAACTTTTCTTTGATTGATAAAGCTTAAATTGCTTTGTTGTTTAGCTTATAATCACTTTGATTGTAAGTGCTTTTTCATATCAATAAAGCTCAAAGGATATTTTGAAAAATTGATTGCGTGCCATATGTTCGATAAATTATCAAGTTATGTTCCATATGGCTCGTGCACATCTGAGTTTCTAATAACTAGGTTTGTTTAGACTACTATATTGATCTAGGCCAAAAACCTTCTACTCAACATTGTTTTTCAAATAAGTTTTAAATAATCATTTTGAAAGGTAATTTTTATTTGGGGATCTATTCACCCCCCTCTAGATTTGATGTTGTAGTCTAACAAGTGGTATCAGAGTCTGGTTAATTCGGTGCTTCAAAACTCTTATTAGAGAATGACATACGAACCTAAAAGGGATTACAAAACCATCAAAATATTTTTGGAAGAAAACTATAGTTATTGGAAAGCTTGTATGCACATTCATGTTAATTCATATGACAAGGATATGTGTCATGCTATTACTCAAAACAATGCTAATGGCGTTGTCACATCTAAGCAGGAAGCACTATGGAATAATAATGATAAGAAAAATTAATTAAATATCTTTAATTGTTTGAACACACTTGGTAATCTTATTTCCAATGAAATTGCTACTAACAAGGTTGTGAGATGTCTTATTAGGAATTGGAAACCAAAGGTCTCCGCGATCAAGGAAGCCTTACAACACTTGATCTCAATATATTGTTTGGTAAGTTTGAAGAACATGAGCAAGAACTTACTTTCTTAGACAAGCATGTGAAAAATCTTGAGAAGAAAAAGAAAAAGGATAAAGACACGAATAAGGAGGAAAGTGAAGGTAGATAAAACACAAGAAATGTGGGTTTAAATTGTGTTCACAGAAAACATTTCCCATTAAAATTTTAAGCACTTAAATGATAATATCAATAAAGATAATGAAGATAAAGGCCACAAGTATTTTATCTAGGTTTGTCGTTAACTAGGCTACTCATGTCCACCATCGCAATGATGCTTTCGCCTTATCCGAGGACTTAATCTACTATAACCAAACTGATTCCAATCGCACGGGCAATCGCCAGTGACTAACACACAATAACACGTTCAAGGATCCAACCAGATATAATGTTCATTAACCCAATAGAACTTGATCCCTCAAGATCTCCTACCAGGATTTTTCTTGCAATGATATCCATCGGGAATCTCACAAGAGTCTGACCTTCACTCGGCCCTCTTTGAGATATGACTACCATTGACCCAATAGAATCTGATTCCTTAGAATATCCTATCAAGATTTCCCATAATAACCAGTAGCCATTATCTTCTTGAGATCAGACCTTCACTCAGTCTCTCAAGGAACTAATCAACAACAGTTGATGGGGTTTCTTGTGTTTACGTGAATGCTTTTTCTAAGCAGATACACAAGTGTTTTGATGACATATTGTTTTGCACTTCTTTGAGCAACAACTCAAGTACTAAAACAATTTACATGAAGATATATGAACATAAACACTATTCGAGCAACAACTCTAGTGTTCATTACAAAGTTCTACAAAGATGTAAATGATCAGAAGTTGAGTATCATCTTGTAGTGTTCTTATTCTTATTCTTTGTTGAGCAAGATACGAGCAACAACTCCTTTCTTCTTCTGAGATCTACCAAGATGTATTTTATTAGAAGTTGAATAACATCTTGTAGTATTATTCTTTCTTTTCTCTCTTCTTCTTGGTGGTCTTCAGTATGTATAGTGATGCGTCCGCAAGTGCAAGGAAATATCGAAGTAATGTAAAAGATTGTCGAACCCATAGAGACGAATGTTAACCTACTGTAATCTATCATCGCTTTGTAAATCTAAGGCTAATGGAATAATTGATTTAGGGGAAACTAAGAACTAAAACTGAAATAAAATAAATATTAAGATAAATATAAGAAAAGAGAGACCGAAATGTGTATTTCACATACCTCAGGGACTCTAACTCGTTGGCTTATACTTCATCAGCCTCTGAATCTGAATCATGTATATAAACCTGATTCTTCTTCAAGGATTTCATCTTTTCCACAAATGTTTTCCCTGTCAAGGATGCTCCACTTGATGTTCTAACATTTGTTACAATGTTGAACACAACCTTCTTTGGATCACTGCTCTTATTCTTGTTGGATTCCAGCACATAAACCTTCTTAATACCAACATCTCTAGAATTCTTGATCATGTTGAAATGCAACAAATGAGGATGTTGAGGTAGACAATATATTAAAGACAAGGAGAGTTACTTTGACTGTAAGAAAACCTTGTTTGTAACAATTATGCAGTCAAGGTAAACATTGTTGGAAGGAGATAAAATCTTTTTGAGCAACAGTGCATCTATCACAATAGGAGAAAGACACGTTCTTGTTCAACTTTTTCTCTTTTCAAAAACTTTGAATGTTGACAATGTTACAGAATTTGAAATGACATTTTTCATGCCATTGAAAAATGCTTTTTCTGAGACTGCACACTTCACAAGGATAGTAGGTAGAACTGTCCAAACATTTTCCACATAAACTTTTTTAGAAGTACAATTCCAAAAATACCCCTCATATTCTCAATGTAACTTGCACCTCAAGTTATGAGAATACTTCCTAGAGATTCTCAGATGTACCAGGTTTAGGAGAGTTAAACCCTGCTTGTAACAAAACCCTTGACACAATGTTGACTTAAATCCATGACTTTATTCTGTAAACAGAACAAAATCCTTGAGTATCTTGATTGTATTGGCCTGTCACACTACAATGTTATGATATTCAGGTTGACATTGTACTTTCTTAGTGATCAGCCTAATTGAAATCACATATTTCTCCAGCAATGTACCTAATCTTCAGAATATATCTGGACTCAATTAATTATAATCTAAGAAACCATATTGTTTTTTAAAACAAGAATATCCTCCAATAATACAATTTTCTTCTGACTTGGCCCAAAAGCTTTTACTCCAAGATTCTTCAACATCAGATATTACACCTTTGAAACAACTGATGATCACCGACTAAAGTAAGCTTCAAATAATAAACTCCTTTTTAAACAATTTGTTTCCTTAAGAGCTTTCTCATTTAATGCATCCTAGCCTTTTAGATTTTTCCACAATCTTTAGAGTGTCAAACTGCTGAAATGATGTTCCAACATCTGATTGAGCATAAATTCCCTTCTCAATGAACACGTCATTAATTCTAGTCCTGATAACATCACTAAAAGTAATTCTCTCAATAAAGTAACTCAGAAACATACCTTATTCTCATTCAATAAATATGTAAGAACCTTTGAAGACTTCATAGATAACATATTTACTTTTCTTATAGATCACAAAAGAAAAGCATATAAATGTCACTATACTCCAGGATACCTACCTTGCATTGGACTAAGAAGCCATAAAATAGGTTCTAGAATTTATGCAAATGTCTGATGTTGCACCTTCTGGTGTGACATCTTGACTTCTTCTTTCTTGAACACCAAGTAAAAGGATAAACAATTAATACTTGTGGATTCCACAAATAGAAATTGTTTTTAAATAATTAAAGAACTCCAAACATCTCATTAGAGATACAACATTCTTCCTTGATGACATGTACCTCCAGACCTTGATCATACAAATAGTCATTAGTCCTTTGGTAAGAAGACCCCTTAACAAAACCTTTATTATTCATCCTACATTCTTTAGATACCCAATGTCCTTAAACTTTCTTTTTTAGCATCAACAACAAAGTAATAGTCGATTAGAACGAGACTTAAACAAACTACCAGAAACACTCTTACTGTAGTTAAGTGTATTGAACAGTTAGTGTCAAAATACCAATCATCTTAGTTGGAG
Source organism: Vicia faba (assembly GCA_948472305.1). Taxonomy (NCBI): domain Eukaryota; kingdom Viridiplantae; phylum Streptophyta; class Magnoliopsida; order Fabales; family Fabaceae; genus Vicia; species Vicia faba. Next base: position 1,441,448,538 of record OX451741.1, on the reverse strand, counting down.
ATATAAGAAAGGTATGAGAGATCAGACAATTATCACCTCCCCTGAGTATTAACCACTGCTTGGTTAAATAATACTGAACATGACCTTTGAGAAAGTAACCAAAACCATTAAGGTCAACTTTCACAGAAAATATTTCTTCAGTGCCAGTATACCCTTTAGCATGAGTAGTATGATGTCTAGCACAATGTTGAGACATTAAGGTTAACATCCTTGACTCAACTTTACTTTTGATGAAAACAACCTTTTGTCACTTGAGTTTTCTCTTTGCTTAATAAAAGCTTGAAAATCTAATCCCTTCTAGCCTTCCAATTTACTTTCCAATTAAGGAACTCCCTTCAATCAGAACTGAACTCACCTTACATACTTGATCATGATATTAAGTTTTAAGGATGACAACCCTTCCAATTCTCTTAAGACATAAGATCAAAAATAAACCATCTCTATTTCTATATGGTTGACAATCCTTTTTATTCTAGCCATATAGAACTTTGATTAAAATAGTCAGCACGTCATGAGATAGATCTTCAAAACAGAAATCTTAATTAGAAATCCGTCTTCCAGTCAAACCAGTAACCTCCTTACCATATACATGATCAGGAATACTTTCCTAATTAAACCAAGAGAGAGAAAATCCACACAGTTGCTCCTTGAGATAGGTAAGGCAATCTGTTCCACACGAAATCCAAGGTCTTCCCACCCAAGCTATTGAATGTTTGACAAATTGGATTTGATTCTAGCTCCATCGTGTCTTGAGCATCACAAATTTGATGATGTTAGTACAAATGTTCTGAACATGTGGTCCATACATCTTTTCCATTCTTCTCAAAAATTGATTGGATTGCCTTCCAAGAAACATGATTGCAATAAGAAAACCTTTATTAGAGACCATAAAATAAGCTCACGTGAAGTTGAAAGAAAAAATAAATTACTCTTATCTTTCTTCAATGGCTTGTCCCTTTCATGTCAAACCTCTAGAGTGGAGACTTGAGATTCTTCTTCTTGATCAGCCTCACATCTGAACATTTATCTTTCAAACACACTTAGATGTGCCTTTATGAGTGGACTTGAGAAATTAACCAAGTATCTTTGGCCACAATAAAGGTGATATAAAGCCTTCTAAAACACCAGGATTCTTCCAACCTGATAAACTTCATAGTTCTACAGTCCAATGATTACGAAAATGATATCACTCTAGATTTCCTAAAATACACATAGTACCAGAAATATATCTCCCTGAAACTCACTCAATAGACCAGGACGCCTGCTCTGATACCAAATGAAATTTTGGTACAGTCAACACACATATATCTCAACATCAGAATAATGTTAAGACAAATGTTACAACATATGGTAACAGACCAAATCAACTAAGTTATAAGTGATACAGAAAAAAACTGCAGAATGATAAATAACACATAGAGTTGTTAACCTAGTTCGGTGCAACATCACCTATTCTGGGGACTATCAATCCAGGAAGGAAGTCCACTATCAACAGTATTAGTTCAAAGCTAAACAATCATAGTTTACAACTTCTCGCCTAATCCCTACCCAATGTAACTTCTACCCAGACACCTCCTAAATATGAGAAATCTCCATCTCACTTCCTAAATCACCTCAGTAATATTTAATAGTCTCAATCTCAGTGACTGTAACAAATACAACCCAATTTAGAAGATTACACTTCAAATACAAAACCTTAAACTCTTGCTTAAAAGCTTCGAGTGAGGATAATAACTTGACTAACAGTCAAGTAACAATCAGTCGACCACATAGTATCAAAAGATACATGGGTGGCTTACAAACTACACAAGAGACTCTCAAAACCTAAGACTTATGCTTCCCCTAATTTTATAATTATTGAAAAACTTAAATTACATTAGGTTAGGATTTCCCTTTAAATACAACTCTGCAGTCCATGGGCTTCAATATTTTGAGTTCAGTAGTCTTTTGGTCCATAAGTTGAGTGATGCACCAATTATGTAGCAAATCTCCTTCAATCTTGGAACAACCAATACATAAATTTTTCTAAATTGTCTCAAGACCCAATTTAGTAACTAATGTACAGCTGGAGATACAAATCTTTTCCAAAACAAATCTTTTTGACCTGCGAGAATATCTGAAATATATCCAAAGGAAATATAACAGAATCAAATTAAATATGTCAAGATTTTAAATACAGCAACTCCTGCCTGCTATCAGAACAAGATGTCACAACATCTGGTCAGAACCAGGTTTTAACAAAAGTTGTCAATCCTAAAACCATGGTAGTAACATGCCTTCTTATGGGGAATCTAGTTTGCACAGAGAAGTAATAAACAAAGTGTAGTCGTTCAATCAAGTGATGAAGCTAAATTTAGAGCAATGACACAAGGAATCTGTGAATTATTTTGGATGAAACAAATGTACAAGACTTGAGATACAATGTGAAGACTCCATGAAGTTGTTTTTGCGATAATAAATCAGTCATTAGTATTGCACTTAATCCTATTAAAGATGACATGACAAAACACATTGAGATTTGATTTGCATTTCATCAAAGAAAAGTTAAATATTAAATTGATAATTACAACCTACATTCATTTTAGGAAACAACTGACAGATATGTTATATCAAACGAATAATTCAACTAACTTACTTGTAAATTTAAAATGATTGATATCAATTCAACAACTTGAAAGAGTGTTGTAAATATTAAACTATAAATAACAAATTATAATATTAGTACGAAGCTCATTAAAATGTTTTTTTTTTTTTCCGGATTATTTCATATTTTTAATTATAATTTTAATATATGAAATACTTTTCAACAAAAAAATTTTAAACAGTATATACAATAAAACATAAAACATACTATATACGAATATGGTTGTTTTTTAGTAATTTATTATTTGTAATATCTTCTGTTTTTGTATTTTAAAAATGTATACTAAGTGCTGGTGTGGCGTGGCATAATCCGCTTCACAAGTGATTTTGTTATTGTTTTTTCTCACGACAGCCTCATAAAAAGTACCCTTAAATCTCTTTGCGATAAATATCTGTGGATAAGAATCTCCAATGTATGCCACACACACGAAACACTCACAAGTAATGTTCTTCACTAATCACATTACATGCACCACCATAACTTTAGCAATTGGTTCCTAACTATGCATATTCATCTCTCCCCAGAACCTTCCTTCAACTACTCAACTGATGTATGCAGCATTAACTATATTTTTGTTTCTAGTTTCTAATGCTTGCAATGAGTTAGTTTTGTGAAGTTGATTCTTGTTGATTATGTTTTGTAGTTTTGAATGAGACGTGTCTTTATGATGATGATGATTGGAATATAGCTAGTCTTGCAGCCAGAACCTGATTCTGGCAAGGGTAGAAAAGAAGCAGCAATCAAGAGAGATTTCTGATCAATTCTATTCATTGCCATGGATAGCAGCCAGAAGGTAGCCCTAATGAGTAATGAAAATGCTAAACATTTATCAGTCATGGTACTGTAATCTTTTTTACTTTTTTTTTTTTTTGTAATGAAAATATCAGAAAATCATCTGTATAGTGTTGCATAAGGAGTTTAGATACTATGATATTACTTAGAGTCTCAGGTTGGAATCCTAATAGGTGTTAAGAGACTATACCGAACTTTGCTCTGACTTTAAATGGGTCTGTGCTAGTGGATGGTGAAATTGGTCTCTTTGAATTAGTCGGTTTCAGGACCGGATACCCAAGTTTTCAAAAAAGAAGTTACTCACTATTTTAGAATCTGAGTTGGGTTTAACTGAACCTTACAAAATCGATTTATAAGTTGAGGGATGACTCCCACTTTTGAGCTTCTTTTCCGGATATAACATCCAATGCAAGACTTTCAACATACATATCATTCATCGATGACCATGATCGTTACCATGTTCTCTCAGGTCCTAGAATAATTTGAGGTTATATAAATATAGTCAAGTGTATATACCAAAATACTGTTATTCATGACCGTCTTTGAGAGCGTACAAGACAGGCTACTACACGGGACTTAAAATTTGTCACGGTTAAAGCGTTGTTAAATAGGACCTCATAAAATCTTTGTCACAATTAAAACGGAGTTAAATATGGCCTCTAATTGTTTTGTCATAGTTGAACCGTGACTAACTTACACATGGCCTTCAAAACATAAGACGGCTCTGTCATTAGTGCATTGTTCCAAGCTATTTTGAATTTCGTATGATTACATACATAATCATCTACAATATCTTAGGGATGAAAAGTTCAGTTGTCCTAAATGATGGCCTAAAAGATTATTTGATCTTTGATTTTTGCATTGGATCCCGATGAGTGATCATGTGTTAAAGATGATAATTAAAATGTAAGGAAACATTTCCTATAATTTTCATGTTTTGGCAATTCTGAAACAGGAGCCGAAAAAGTACAAGAACGATCAATCAAAATTAAGCTCTACTCCAGAAGAAACAGGCGATCAATCCCGCTGTCTCATCTGTATGGAGAGCAATAGTTGTGGAAGAGTTATTTCAAGAACAAAACTGATGAATACTTTGATTGGAAAACGGAAACCGCAAGAAGCTGTGACCGTCTTCAATAGTCTGGCTGAAGAAGGACATAGGCCAACTATCATAACATACACAACACTTGTGGCTGCGCTAACACGTCTAAAGCGTTTCAAGTCTATTCCGTCGCTTCTTTCAAAAGTTGAAGAAAATGGAATGAGGCCAGATTCTATACTCTTCAATGCCATGATCAATGCTTTTTCTGATTCTGGTAAGGTACACGAAGCTATGAAAATCTTTCGGAAAATGAAGGAATACGGATGCAAACCAACAACTAGTACTTTTAATACTCTCATTAAAGGATTCGGAGTCATTGGAAAGCCTTATGAAGCCATGAAATTGCTAGAGATGATGTATCAGGACGGAAACGTGAAACCGAACGAGAGAACGTATAATATTCTCATCCAAGCTTGGTGTACCAAGCATGATTTGGAAGAGGCGTGGGATGTTCTGCAAAAAATGGTGGACTCCGGTCTGCAACCTGACGTGGTCACATACAACACGCTGGCGAGAGCGTATGCTCAGAATGGTGAGACATTTGAAGCTGAAAGGTTGATATTTAAAATGCAGCAGTATGATAACAAAGTGAGGCCTAATGAACGAACTTGCGGTATCATAATAAACGGTTATTGTAAGGAAGGTAACATGGAAGGAGCCTTGAGATTTTTATACAAAATGAAAGAGCTTGGAGTGCATCCAAATCCCGTAGTTTTCAACTCCCTTATCAAAGGATATTTAGACATTACAGACACAGATGGAGTCGACGAGGTAAGTTCTTATATCGTTTAATTTTCATAAAGTCGATAGTTCCATGTATTGTGATCGAAATAGTAACCTACGAATTGAAATTTGGTCAGGCATTGACATTGATGGAAGAATTCGGGATCAAACCAGATGTAGTGACGTATAGCACCATCATGAATGCATGGAGTTCATCCGGGCTTATGGACAATTGCGAAGAGATATTCGATGACATGGTGAAGGCTGAGATAGAACCTGACATCCAAGCTTATAGTATACTTGCTAAAGGCTATGTACGCTCCAGGCAGCCAGATAAAGCCGAGGCTCTACTGACTTCGATGACCAAGTACGGTTTACAACCAAATGTTGTGATCTTCACTACTATCATTAGCGGATGGTGCGCCGCTGGAAAAATGGACCGTGCTGTTAGACTTTACGAGAAAATGCAGGAAATGGGAATTCCGTTGAATTTGAAAGCTTATGAAACTTTAATATGGGGGTATGGAGAAGCAAAGCAACCTTGGAAAGCAGAAGAGTTACTTGTTACTATGGAAGAAAGTGGTGTAGTTCCTGAAATGTCCACTATCGAGCTGGTTGCTTATGCTTGGCGTGCCATCGGTTTCTTTGAAGATGCAAATAGAATTCTCAATGGCTTACAAGAAAAATCTGAGTATGATGAAAATTTCGATAGTGAAAAGATACCGGGGCAGAACATGGAAAGAATTTATACGAAACAGAAACTCGGTGCTTCTCAGCCTAATAATCTACTGCAAATGCCTGGTATAGTGGCAAGTCAACCAGAAAGAACCACTAATAACGGCAACATAAAAAGCCAAATGATAGTTAAAACATATAAAACGACGCGGAATGCTAACGTTTCGATGGTTTTTGTTCGTGCGAATTCATACGGAGTACAGCCATTGATTGTAAGTAGGCATCAAATTCATAATCAGATCATTAGGCCTTTACTTGATTGTTGTAGATTAGTGTCGATACATTGTTGATATAACTTTATGGTTTGGTTATCTCATTGACTTGTGATGAAACACAATCATTTTGAATATATTTATTTGCTTCCATGATAATGAATTCTGATATAAGGAAGAAAAAAATTATTATCATTGCAAACACACCCTTGAACATAAAGGAAATTCTAAAAAGAGAATGAAACTAAGGAACCATATTACATCTTGTGAATGTTAACAACATTGCAGTGTTTTTTGATGTCTTGTATAAATGCATTGATTTTCGAGCGACATTTTCTGCATATCGGACATTCAAGAAGAACTATCGCTTTCGTCAAGGTACTCTTAATGTTACTTAATACTTTACTTAATTAAAAATGTTTTGGGATGAATTTGAGAATTATCGTCCTCTTCCTTGCTGTAAATGCTTGTTTGCCTGTTCCTGTGGTGTTGTTGATTCTACTAAAACCTACCGTGAACAAGACTATGTGATTAGGTTCTTGAAAGGATTGAATGAGCGGTATGCACATTCGAAATCCCAGATAATGATGAAGAATCCTCTGCCTAATATTGATAGGGTCTTTTCATTGATTATTCAACAAGAATCTGAATTGAATTCATCCATTCCCATAGAATCTATCGATTCAACAGCTACAACATTACTTGCTAATGATCAAGGCCTTTCTAATGGCAAGGGATATCAATTCAACAAAGGGAAAAAGTTTCATCCTCTAAAAGGCGCAAATTGAGTTTGTACTCATTGTGGAAGAACAAATCACACAATGGATACATGTTTCTTGAAGAATGGTCATCCATCTGGATTTAAGAAAAAAGGGAAAAGTCAGAATCTTCCACAAAGTTCTTCACAATATAAGGCTAACAATGTTTTCTACAATGCTCATGCTCCTACAGAAGACTCGCCTTGCTCCTCATTTGGTTTTACTCAAGAAGAGATTCAAAGTATTTATGTCTTGCTCCAACAATCCAAACCTAATCCTACTGTAAACTCCATCACCACCTCTCCTCTTGCCATGAACTCTCATTCTTCCTCAAGCACGGGTAATAGACCTAACATTTGGATATTAGACACAGGTGTAACCAAACATATTACTTTTACTCTTGATTCTTTTACCTCGTTCTTGTTTCTATAGCTTTACCTAATGGTTCTCATATGAATGCTTGTATATATGATATAATATGGTGGGAGAATTGACTTGGATGTTTTACGTTTTATCGTAATTGTTGCGGATAGCAAGAGTCGCCACCGACTTTTCTTTTATCCAATAAAGGAAATGATGAAAAGAACAAGAAAGACCTTTGAGAATTTTTCTTGAGTTCGAGGATAGGTTATGAAAAGGGAAGGTGTTAGCACATTTTTCATCCGTAGTTATCTACGGGTTCTTAGTTGCTAGCTCACTTTGAAATGTTTTGTTTGAAATGTGTTTGTGATGGGTTTTGAAAGTATTTTTGAAAAGTACTTTCGTTTAGGCGAGTTTTGTAATGATTCTCGTCTCTATAAGAATGTATACAAAGTGTTGACTTTTGAAAATATTTTATTTGAAAGTGTTGGTGTATTTTGAAAGATGTTGTTTTGAAAATGGTTGTGAGCAAACAACTATGAACGTTCTACCTACTCAAAGAGTCTTATTTATTTTCCTCTTCCTTTAGATATTGTTATCTTACCATTGATTGATAAGAAGCCTTATCATTGGATGTGAAGGGACGGGCGTGGGTCGTCGTATAGTCATAGAAGACAACTTATGAGACGCTTTAACAATTTTCGTAAGGGACTTAAGATCGTTTTACCGAAGGCGACGTAGAAGGGTCATCGAGGGACTACGATCTTTTTAATCGAGGGTATTTGCTAATGCGTCCCATATTCGAGGGACATTACTGTTTTTCCGAGGCAACAAGCAAGGTTATCCTAGAGGTGCGTGTGTGAAAAGTGTGTTTGGTTAAAGTTAATTTGTCTTTGATTAGGGTTATTTAACGGTTGATTTTATGTCTTATCATACATGCCTAATTACTATACAGTATAAAAGAAAACAGTAAATTGCGGAAATTAAAATTCTACGCTATTACAGAGCTTTCGGGAATGGGGGATACAAATTTACAAATGGGGATGGATCGAATCGACAATGCGATTAAAAGTCTAAATAAGCAATCAATACAACCCAATCAAAATGAAAATAAAAAGGATAGTTAATTAAACTAAAACAAACTATTAAATAAAATTAATAAGCGAAATAATTAATAATATTAAAATAATGCTTTTGGTGTTTTGTTTGTGATTAAAACTTAAAAAAATAAAAATAAAATTCTATTCTATTACTTTTTTGAAATTTTATTTATCATGAAGAATTTAAACAATTTAAAAGAATGTTAACTAAAAAAATGTTATTTTAACTAAATTATTCACAAAATTCCTAACTAAACTAATTAAGAAAAATTAAATAATTTAAAATTATATTTTTTATTTAATTGAATTAAAACTAGAGATTAATCAAATTAAATCTAAACCAAATAAAGTTATTAACTTAAAATTCTAATTTACTAAATTAAACATAAACTAAGCTCACTATAAAATTAAATTTAAATTAAATAAAGTTATTAAAATGATTCTAAACTAACTTAAAATTCTAATTTACTAAATTAAGTCTAAACTAAACTAATTATAAAATTACTAAATTAAAAATAAATTAAATTAATTATACAAATACCAATTTAAATCTAAACTACATCGATAATAAATTTACTAATCTACATCTAAACTAAATTAGCTACTAAAATAAATATCATAAATAAAAAAAGGGTAATGAAACTGAAAATGGGGGTGTGAGAAACCAAAAACGGATTGGGCTTTTAAAATAAGAGAAACAAGGCCTAAATTCTAAACAAATTATATAAAAAATAATAATAAATAAATAAATAATTTTAAAAAAAAACTAGTAGGCTGGGTCGGACCGGGTCGGGCTTTAACCTGGGTCCAACCACCTTGTAATAGTGAGACGGGTTAGGGAACCCTAAAAATCAAAAACATTGAGGCAGCGCCTCTTCTTCCTAATCAGTTCACGATTTTTTTGTTGGTTCATCATTTTGCTTCTGTCTTCATCAATCGATCAAACGATAAACCCTCCCAACCCAATTTTCGATTCAACAAAACTCTCTCTCTGATCTGCGTTCATGACAAAACAACAACAACAAACTCTTTCCGCTTCTCTCGCGATTTAGTCCCTCTGCTTAAACTCAAATGTCGTTAAAGTTTGATTCACAACAGCAAATAAAACTCGAAGAATACAAAGATCAATCGTGCACAGATCAAATGTGAAAACAAATTTTAAAGGAAGAGAAAATAGTTACCGACGATGAGATTTTTTTGCCAAAAGTTTGTCAAGGTATGATGCTCAAACTTATTTCTTCCTCTTCGATTCTGTTTATGTGTTTCTGTTGTTGATCTATGATGTGTTTGCTTCTATTTCTACGCGTATTGAATGTTGCTGGTGTTTGGACAGGTTGCTTATGGATTTCGAAATTTGTTATTGTTGTTTTCTGTATTGCAGGTGATTCTGAGTTAAGGTTGGATTTTGGTTGAAGGTTGCGGTTTGTGAGGTTAACAGCGAAGGTTTTGGGAGAATGGTTAATGTTGTGTTTTGGTTAACAGTGAGGTTCACAGGGAAGTTTCTTCCATAAAACTTTCTCTTCTTTTTTTTTAAGTTTCTGAAGGGTTGGGATAGGGAAAATGATGATGAGGAGAATGGGTTTTTTTATGATATCTGGCTTTGCTGTCTTTTTTTTAACAACAATATTGTTCTGGTTTTATGGATGTTGGATCCTCCTCTTTTATTCTCTCCTTTGTTGTATTTATAAATGAATAAGATGCGATTTTAGGGGGGAAATATGAAAAGTTTGAACAATTTTGGCTGTTGTTTTTATACTTTTTCGATGTAGCTTCTGTTTTTCTTATTTGTATGCAATTGTTGGACTGGATGGATACAGCTTTTATAGGGCAGCATTGCAGTTTTTGGACTGTTTTACTGCGGCGTGTTTTTGACAGTGTTTTGACAGTATGTGCTGTTTTTGTTTTGATATGTTTTGTGCAGAAATTTGGACTGTTTTTGTTATACTTATGACAATTGTGATGTAATTATGAGTTTAGCTGTTATTTCTTCTCTATTTTTTCCTCTGAACCAATATCAATTGTGATTTGCAATGGATGAAATATTGCCCATGATTGACTTTAACTTGTAAATTCTGACTTTACGAAACCAAAATGGTTTATGAGGTTTTGAGCATGATTGAATGCAAACCCTTTATTTCTGATTCCTCTCACAAATCCTAATGATGAGATTAGGAGAAAATTTTGTTTGAAAACTTCTTGTTTAAACTTTATTATTTATGTGCTAATCATATCTTCCTTTTCTTTGATTTGTTTCATATGATGGTGTGGAAAAACGACAAGGCAAATTATAATAGGAAGTCATGGATAGGCTTGAAGGCAAATGGTGATGATGTCTTGAAGAAATGGGGCTTCCATGAAGCTTGAAGAATATCTCAAAGATTTTGGGATGATTTAAACATGTTTACGATTTAGGATTAGGCCTTGGATGTAAAGTCCCTTTAAAACTTGCATTTTGAAATTGATCTTTGAATCATAACTTGTAACTTGAAATTTGCAATTATAGCTTGAATAAAACGCGTGGCCTGGGTATCGAACCCCAGGCCCTTCGATCCTGCGCGCGCTGGGTCTTCCTAGGCTATGTCTGCACCAAATGTTAGCAAACGAAGAACATGACCTAGGTGCCAAACCCAGGCCGTTTGATCCTGTCTAGGATGGAAAATCGATTGTAACAACAAATATGGATGTATTATGCAAATACAAGGTTGGACAATTTACCTTCTCTTACCAGTAGATTGGACCTTCGATTTGGGTATTGGATGGATGTGAGCACTTTCGATCTGAGGGCTTCTGGGTGTGGGCACCTTCGATCTGAAGGACTGCTTTGGCTTGGAAAATTCTGGCAACCTTTGATAGATTTTTGGGCAGCCTCTTTCCAATGTGTTTTTCGTTCTCCTCTCTAGACAACACTTGTGATCTCTTTATATAGAGGGGGTAGAGGGGACAAGAAGGAAAAGGTGTAAACAACCTTGATTGTGTTTGAAAGTCATGAATAGGATTTTGTAACGTTGGCCAAACACATGGGATCGTGTCCCTTTTTTAATTTGCTATTGTGTAACTTACCTTCAAATGCCCTCCTTCGAATGGGCTTCTAGCCTCCTTCGAATGGGTCTTCTGAATGCATCTTCGAATGGACTTCTTATGCATGCTTCGAATGGGCCTTCTGAAGACTTCTTCGAATGAACCTCTTATGCATGCTTCGAATGGGTCCTCTGAAGGCTTCTTCGAATAGACCTTTTGGAATGCCAATCGAAGTGTTTGGCCATACCAATCGAAGGGCTTGGTTATCATGCCTGTCGAAGTTGTCTTTGTTTGAAATGATAAATCGAAGGATTCTTTGCCATGCCAATCGAAGGGCTTGGCCATGAGGCCAACCGAAAGCTTTTTTTTGGAATGTCAATCGAAAGGCCTAGCCACATGCCAATCGAAGGGCATGGGCATGAGGCCAATCGAAAGGCATTGTTCAGTAGCCAGTCGAAAAGACATTGTTAAGATGCCAATCGAAAGACACCTTATCAAAGGACACTTTGACCAACTTCTAAATTTGTTATTTTTTCTTCAAGCAAGTGTTTGTAGTCACCCATGTGAGAGAAGATCTTATAAAAAGTGAGAGGGCAAATTTTGGGGTACAACAATATGCAATGCAAGAAGTAAAGACTAGAAGCAAATCACAAAGAAATATATCTAAGGTACGGGGGTTAATTTATACAAAAAGAATGTATTAGCATCCTATGTATCTGTAGTACTCTACAAGAACCTTTTGTAATATTTGTTTTTTGGTTAAATTTTGATTGCTTGTAAAATGATTGTAGTGATGAGAAAAGAAATATATTTTAAAATATTTTTGTTTGTAAAGACATAATCTTATATCTTCATACCAATTAAGGATAAAAACCTCATAGTTCATGATAAAAATAACAAAAGAGTTTGTTGTGGTTGATTTTAGGATAACAGATATTCATCATCTTAAGGAGAATGTTCAACTAATACCACCACATGTATGAGAAGATGAATCTTGCATCATCATAATGGAATGGCTACTAACTTGGATATAAGATCAACAAGTTTCTACTGATTTCCTTATGTGGAAAGAATCAACATTTACTTCAATCATTACTATGAGGATAGGAGAATCATATCTCAACTATGAAGAGGATTTATATTTAATCCCTTTGAGAAAATGTTTTAAATTGAAAAGCTAAGTGGAAAAAAGATTCGAGTGAGGTTGAATCACTTTTAGTCTTTTGGAATTGTTTAATATGGTTAAATGTATTGGAGCATTTATTAAAGAAGAAAGTTTGAAAATGCAATGACACAAAGTCAAGGTTTTTATATGAAAGTGGTTCAAGTTTGAAAATGAGTTTTTGGGGTTAAAAGGTTTTAGAGCACATAAGAATACATAGGGTAAACATATAAGGGGTACACCTAAGGCAGTGTATATGCACATGACTTATAAAGTCAATAAAACTATTCATTTTCCTTGGATTTGGCACAAGTATTAACACAAATGAAGTATAAACACTTAGCATTAACAAAAAGGGAAAACACACATCATAAAGGGGTGAGAACAAAATCACAAAGGTAACATGGCTTTAAAAAGTCTAAAAAGTTCACAAAAGTTTAAAAAAGAAAATACCAAGATTTAACCAAACTAAAACAAACTTTTTTTTTATTTTTCAATACTTAATGTGTTAAACAAAGATAAACACAAAATCAAGGCTTTGAACAAATAAAACTAAAATGTTTTTGGTGTTTTAAATATGTTAAAATAACAATAAAAGACACGCGCTTCAAATAGACAAAAAAAGTTGAGTTTTTTCATGGATTGACAAAATATAGACATAAATGAAAAAGCATGCAAAAAATTAAGCCAAAAGAAGTTGACTTGCTCATGGAAAATCAATTGGGAAGCCGAAGGAAAGTGTTGGAAATAAATGGATAAAAACAACAAAAAATCAAAATTTGCTTCAGGAAATCGATTACCACAAATGGGGAAATTGATTTGCCCTTTGAAAATTGCACAAACCAGTGGCACTGGAAAACAAAATCTAATGATGGAAATCGATTACCCTGTTTTAGGAAATCAATTTCCTGAGCGAAAAATGCAGTTTTCTGTTTTCAAAATAACACATTCCCTCAAACTCAAACTTTAAAAAACGGCAACTCTCTCATTTCTTAACCAAATGCAAAAGTATAAAGATCAAAGTTGCTTAGAATTTTACATGAATTTCAAATATGTAGACATGAAAAACTAATATGGACTATAGCTTATGATTTTTTGATAAAACCAAAAAAAGAGCTAAAACTTCAAGATGCAATTAAGTGTCAAACAACAACAATAATGCATATTTTCATAGGGCTTCAGATCACAACAATCATATGAACATTAATGGATCAACAATGAATGTAAATGATAGCCTAAACTAGGAGTTCAAATTTCAATATTTTTGCCAAATGAAGTGAGTCTGTAGCCTCTTTAAATGATGTTCCAGCAGCAAAATAATGATTCTACTAGCTTCCTTGAACCTCCCTGGGGCTATTGATATGTTTACTTTGCTTTGAATTATACCCAAACTCTTTACCCAAGTCAATGTGCAAGCTTCAAATTTTGGAAGTGGTTATGGTGATGGAGTGGCTATAGGTATGCAAAAAGGTTATGGATGAGTTATTTGATGTATGGAAAGTGTTTGAATGATTTGTTTTCAAATAACTTACAAGGATTGGGAATTTGGTGTTTGAGGTTGAAGGATGTGTTGTACCCCAAAATTTGCCCTCCCATATTCTTCAAAGTTTTGACAAGCATCATCTTCAAATGCTTCAAGATCTCTCAAGGGCTACACAGTCAACCACCCTCCTAAAGCCAGTCAAACTAGGGTTTTGGTTCTTGCAAGGAACTTGAGGTTTTCAAGGGCTCAATCAAGTCCAATATGCTCATACACATTGTCAAGCACCTACATGTCAAGTTTCAAGGCTCACAAGGTCAAGTTGCACAGTCAAAAGTCCCATTTGCTCAACAGTCAACTGTAGGGGCAAAATGGTCATTTGGCAGTCAAAAGTCAAAATTTTTGGTCAACATCTTATTTTGAAGCCACAATCATCATTTGATCAATTCTTGATCATGATTTCACAAGAATGGCTCAAAAATCATCAAGGTGTCAAAAGTTTCTATTTTTGGACAGCTGAAAAGTCAACTGTAACTTGACCAAGGCATAACTTTTTCATGGTTCATCAGAAAAATCCAATCCAATGCTCATCTTGAAGGGGAAGACACTTCCTAAAATTCATCTTCACATTCCAAGTCCAAGAAATGCTCTCACAAAAAGTTATCAATTTCAACATTATAGGTCATTTTCAAAAGTCAACAAAAAGGCACTTTAAGTCAAAGACCATAACCTGAGATTGGTAAATCAAAATGACATGGGATCAAAGACATTGGTTAGAGGACTTCAAGACCTTTCCAAAATGTCAAAGAACATGTTCATAGATTTAAAATTGAGCAAGATATGCATTGGAGAAGTTGGGAAATTTTTGTGAAATGGCCAAAGTCAATTATCCTTGAAACTTCATTTTTGACAAAAGGGCCCCACTTTTTCCACTTGTTTCAGCTTGGCCATGCTTCCCACGTGTCCCACAATTTATTTCAAGATTTAAAATTAATTTTTCCATTTTTATTTAATTTTATTTGATTTAATTCATTTTAAATCTTTTAAAATCAAATAAAAATCAAAGAAATTAATGGAGGGATATATTTTGTGATGATTAGCTTTGATACACCTTAAAACACATTCCAAATTCGTGCAAGGGCCTATTCCAAGCAAGAATTCAAATTTGACACAAAAATGGAAAGTTGTTTCAATGGAGTTCATGGCATAATCTTAAACATGAATGCAAAGGCTTAATGACCATTATTTGGATTGATACACATTTCATTACTATATATACAAGCCTTCCCAACCTCATTCAAAAAATAGTGTGTGCAGAAACGGCCAAGAGCAAAACCAAAAATTATTCAAAAAGTGAGAGTTCTAAAACATAGTTGCGAGCATCTTCAGATCAAAACAAGCACGTGGTTCTATTCCTTGCCACACCTTGAAGCTAAAGCAACCTTTGCCAAGTCCTGAGGCTCATACCGCGTTGTAAGTTCTTCCCAGGTCCCCTATAATTTCCATGTCATTTTTTTCATTACTTTCATGTGCAGATTCTCAAAGGAGGAACACCATAAACCTCATATCCCAGCGCTCCAAGTGTCATCAACGCAGATCCAAAGGACAAAAAGTGTAGCACACCATACTCTGGAGTCAAGCGTGCTGCAGGCAATCATGAAAGTCAAACGTGGCTTAGATTTCAGTGGGCTTGGATTGCTTCAATAAACCTCCTATTTAGCCCACACCCCCTTGGTTTTTACTTTCTTTTTTTATTTTGTTTTGTCATTTTCTCTTATTTTTAATTGCTAACCTTTTAATTATTTTTATTATTAACAATTAACTTAATTAACGCATTTTCATAAAAAACCAAAAAATATAATTAACATTATTATTATTATTATTTTATTTTGTAAATAAATATTAACCAAAATAGTTTAATTAGGCAATTTTAATTTCTTTTCTTAAATAATTAAAATAAATCTAGAATTAGGTAAAAGTTAACTTTTAATTTTATTTCATTTCTTTTATTTCATAAAAACATAAAAAACAAAAAATATTTCTTTTTAATTAAATTAATTAATTAGTCATTAATTAGCTTTAATTTCATTTTAATTACAAAAAAAGCCAAAAAATCAATTTCTTTTCTTAAAAGGGTCAACACCCTTAGACGTTCCCGATTAATTTATTCGTGCGCATTTACTCTATTTGATTATTATGTAATTGCCTCCAAGAATATAATAGTTAAATAGGTTTATCGCTTTATTTAATTTCCGTACTCATTTACTAAAAAACGGGTCTTTGTAATTTTTGGCGATGTATAGACCCGCGCCTTGTAATAGCGTAGGATTTACGTTTCCGCAATTTACTTTCCGCACCCCTTAACTGTTAACTTGCATGAAAGAATGTATGTAAATAAAAACAACCCGTAGCTCACTAATTAACCAGACAAACATTAACCGAATACAACACACAAATACACACACCACTTCTAGGGTACGCCTCACTTGTTGCCTTCAAAACGTGGTCGTCAAGTATAGGATGTCTTAGCGGTCCTTATGTCCATGATGAAGTTGCCTCGAAACAGTTGCCTCGAAACAGTTGCCTCGAAACAGTTGCCTCGAAATGGTTGCCTCGGATTAAAAAAAAGGATCAAGGACATAAGGGTAGCCTCTAAGGTGTCTTACTGTTGCTTCGGTGACCACACTGTCCCTACAATCGAATTGACCCGAATACCTCCAACGGTGGTGCTACCTACCTCTCAATGGTGGGATGGCACTACCTAAAGGACACTTACACAGCTTAATTCCTTAGGGTAGGTAGATGACTCATAGATACTTGCTCTTTTCAAAAACAAAACAAAATACTTTTCACACCTTACACTTTCAAAAAGCTTTCAAAACAAATTTTTCAAACACTCTTGAGGACAGATACAAGAGTTATTCAGAAATCCTTCAAAGAAACTTTTTCAAACCCACTCACATTTTGAAAAGCAAACATTTTGAAAACATAAGAGCAAGTATCTAAGAGCCCATGGATAATCATGGATAGAAATGGTGCTAACACCTTCCCTTTCTATAAATCTACCTCCCGAACCGAGAAACGTTCTCATAAGGAATTTTGTTGTGCTTTTGTCCTGTCCATATTGGAGAAAATAAAAGACGGCGGTGACTCTTGCTTCCGCGACATTTCGCGAACCAGCATTAAACAGTCAGTTCTAAATCCACCGATCACAGAACTGGCGACTCTGCTGGGGATACTGTAAAGTGAGGTGTACCTTAGGATAGCTCATACTTGTGTTTTCAATTGTCTGAATTTTTTGCTTTATTATTGTGGGTACTGTCTTGGGAGTTCTATAGATCCTAACCCGGATCTGGGGAATACCTTCTTAGAAAGTAGCAACAAGACTGTGAGGGAACTGTGTGGGGTATACCGACACGGTTGAAGCAGTCTGCTACGTTGATGTGGCACTTTGGTGAGTACCGGTAACCCTTGAGTCAAGTCAAGGAGAGTACGGGGCCGCCACGTGGTGTCGTGAAGCATCAACTGACCTTGGGAACCTTAATTGAACCATCTTGGCCTCTTTAGGGTAGTGAGATAACTGACTTTGGTGTAGTCCGAAGTTGGTTGATACTTGATACTACACTCAGTTGAGGGTTGTTTTCTTGGGATATTTTGATCGCCAGTTCAGTGGCTAAATCGAAACGATGAACACAGAAAACAATCCAATGATATTGGGATCCTTAGAACCCGGTTACTTTGATAGGACAGGTTTGAGCCCACCAACTTCAAGAGGGTAGTACCCCAAACTTCATGCTGGCCTAAACTCTAAGGGTTGTCTTGTGTGACTTGTGTGCCTTCATAGTTGAACTGCTTGCATACTTGTTATCTAACAACACGAGTTCCTTGCAGGTTTTGTTTACAGTCCTTAATTGGGACTCATTACATGGCCTACTTACATCACTCCATGCATAGCATAACATCATACCATTGCATACATCCTACATAAGGACTAATCCATTTCAAGGATCTTAAGGGTTTGTGATGCAGGTCATGATGAATCAACTGTCTAGCAAGGGGCAAAGGGGATTTATTTTCCTCTAGCCAAGGTTGTTCAGAGATCAAAACATGGTGACTTGAGTCAGGGGCTATGACCCACTCGATATGGTGAGCCTTGACTCTTGAAGAAGGACTCTCAACAATATGCAGTTCCTTCAATCAAGCCACCAGATTCAAATTCTAACAAGCTTCTTTATTTATCCCGCGAGGTACTTGAAAACATTGCATGCATATCATACATATCATTGCATTACAGGTACACTTGTTGCAGGTCACTTACCTTCTTCGCTGTTTATTTCAGCAGTCATCATGAATCCTGAATCATCCAATGGACAAGCTATCAAGGCCCTCCAGGCCCATAATGCCAAGTTCCAGGAGTTGATTATGAGCCTAGCCCAGGGTCAAAAGGAATTGAAGACTCTGATTCAGAAGAAGAAGAACAAGAGGACTGTTTTGTTCAACCCTAGACGCAAATCTGGGAACACACTGCAGAATGAAGCTGAGAGGACTACTCCATCTGTGGGGGAAGGCATTCACCAAGAGAGAGAGGTTCCTATCCTTGTGGTCTCTGACACCGAGACAGACTTCAATGATGAACAATACCCCCTGCTGAAGACAGGTACAAACAGCTGGAGGACCGGTTAAATGCTATGGATATCCAACGTGTGTCTGGGTTGGACTTTGGGGACCTAGGTTTATCTTCTGGGGTGGTGATCCCTCACAAGTTCAAGGCACCTGCCTTTGTAAAGTACGACGGGGTTTTCTGTCCTAAGCTGCACCTTCATTCATACGCAAGGAAGATCCAGCCCTACACGGCAGACAAGAATCTATGGATCCATTTCTTCCAGGAGAGTCTTTCAGGGACTCAGCTCGATTGGTTCTATCAGTTGGATGGAACCAGTATTCGTAACTGGGAGGACTTGGCAACTGATTTTTATAAGCAGTATCAGTATAATTCCGACCTCGCTCCCACGCGTACCCAACTCCAGGGTATGTCACTTGGGACGAGTGAAGGTTTTAAGGAGTATGCGCAAAGGTGGAGAGATCTGGCTGGAAGGGTGCATCCGCCCTTGACTGACCGTGAGCTCGTTGACATGTTCTTGGGGACCCTGTCTGGTCCCTTCTTCAACCATCTGATTGGAAATTCTTCTGCTGGGTTTACAGATTTGATCTTGACCGGGGAGAGGATCGAAGCTGGCATCAAGGCTGGAAAGATTCAAGAAGCTGCACCTTCTGATACTCACAAAAAGCCTTACACTGGGAAGAAAGAGGCCAATGATGCGTACAGCCAAAAGGGTCGCCATGATCAACATGTAGGGGCAGTCCAGATCCCTAATCCTAGGCCTGCTCAACAAGGACAGGGGCATCAACGTAAGGAGATCGCACCCAAGAGACAATTCACTAAAATCAACATGTCACTGGATCAAGCGCTACAACAAATGTTGAAGGCAGGGCTGATTACCTTGAGGGCTCCTCTCCGGAATCCAAACACCTCTGCTCCCAACTACCATCCTAATGAGAGGTGCGCATACCACTCCGATAGCCTGGGTCATACTACGGACAACTGCTGGCCTTTGAAGAACAAGATTAAAGACATGATCGATGCCGGAGAGATTCAGTTTGAAGCGTCAGAGACTCCAAACCTAATCAATGCTCCTTTGCCCAATCATTGAAGGCTTTTGTTTATTTGAATTTCCGAGTTGTAATTTTTTGCTTATACAAACAATTAATGTCATAGCAAACTCTTTTATTTCACTAATGCACTGCATATGTCTGTTTTTGAATTAATCCAATTATTTTCATTATATTCAAATTGCTTTCATTTTTTGATGATCAACTCTCAATTAATAATTCTAAGCCTCTTGAGGGAGGATGACGAAAATGATACCATAATCTACAGTATGCTTTTGAACAGACCCCGCTGATGAGGTACAGGCATTGTTTCAATTCCTAAACACTGGAGTTATAAGGAAGATAATCCCTCGTTACCCCCTTTGTTGAGCCAAAGAAGTAGGAGTTTTATTTTCACAAAAAAATTAAACCCTTAATCATAACCTGGGGCAGGGTAGTTCTCTCAGTTGATCCAAGTGCCCAATAAATGGCACCAAAAAAGTCCTTACAAAACAAAAGACAATGATGGTCCCAATAATCATAAGGACGGGCAGTCATTATCTCCCAAAAAGAAAAGCCCATTAAGTCAAAACCTATGAAGGAGACTTACAAAACTGGGGTATCCCGTTGACTGTGATCATGAAAGAAACAGTTCAGGCAAAAAACAGAGATAACGAAATCAAAAAAGAAAGAGGTCCTACAAACCCTCAACCAAAAAGGAATGACTGCCTATTCCCAATAAACTGTCAATATCCGAACCATCACTGGAATATCCGAGCAAAGACTCAAACAAGGTCTAACGCACGATCAACTGAGTTTAGGTTTGAAGAACATCACGAAGAGCGGGTGAGTACAAATATAATTTGAGCCTTTTCCTTTGTTTCTTAAACCGTAAACCAGGCCACGTTACAACCCTTAAAAGTCCTAGCTGAAGCATGGGTTAGTTCGAAAGCATACTGTTACGAAAGGTATCCTGACTCCTTAAGGCTTGCGGTAAAATAACGAGTTGACATCACAGTTTACAAAATTCACTTGTTTTTACTAAAAAAATACATTTGCAAAAAAAAACTTCGAGACAGACATACGCTTTGCATTCTTAAAATAATATTGTTTGCATATGACTATTTGTTCAACAGTAGAGAAATTCGCACGAAGAATATCTAGTGAACAAAAGCACTCCAATCAAGGGGCAGAGCATGATCATTGTCCATCATCTGGGGCAGTCCAGTCAAGATTCAGAGAATCTCTCAAACGCCTAATAGCCCGGGGCAAATCTCCGTCTGAGTCACTTGGGGCATTGGTCATAAATTCCAGCGACGAATATTGCATGATCAAACATCTCCTGATGGCATGGCAACACAACACAACAACAGGGGCACCTCCCTACTTCCTGAGAGCGCAGGCATAGTCGAAAAAATATTGCGCATAATCAAAGACCCGCTAGGTTGACACACCTAGGCAAAAATAAGGGCTTCCCGGCGAACCAAAAAGGTTCGGGCAAAAATAAGGGATGAAATGAAGAAATCTGTACACCCGGCAAGTTGAAAACCTGAAAAGGCGGCTTGGGCAAAAATGGGTATCCTGGTGGACTGAAAACCCGAAAGGGCGGTCCAGGCAAAAGTTAGGGATTAAAGCGTACGATTATGTCCTGGCATCTTGTCACTTGCCTACCAGAAGAAGATTTGTCAAATCGGCAGTCCTCCAGCACCTCTACAGGTACCTTCTTCCACAGAAGCTGGGGCAATAAGAGTTGCCCAAACTGTACAGTTGCTTTCCTCCAGGTACAAGTTAGATTCAGTTGAAGAATTTGACCAAGATACCTCCACTCCCCGGGAGTAAGACAAGGTTCAACAATACTCTCCCCAAGCAGAGTTGGTCTCCCGTCAGCCCTAACAAGGCACTGTATCTCCAGCAAATCAGCAATACTCTCCCCAAGCAGAGTTAGCCTACAGTCAGCCTTATGGAAGTTGGATATCCCCAGAAGATCTCAATATTCCCCAGCGGAGTATGCAGATATTCCTAAGCAAGCATCCCCGGCAGTCTTAATATAAGATTGTTCCCTGGCGGAATACAGACATCTAGTGGGGCCATGCCTCAATACAGTCCAAAAGTCTCCCCAGGAAAGTTGAATCAATCTCCCCAGTAGACTCTGGAAGCTTATCCCCAGTAGATTCTGGAAGCTTATCCTCTGCAGAGCACGAACGCATCTCCCTGGCTTTATTCAAAGGTTATTCCCCACCAGAGCTTATAACTGGGTTATCCTCAGCCAATTACCACGGGAAGATCGTCCTCGGAGAAGTTCTTCCTATCCCCCAGCGGAGTTCATCAAATCCCCAACAAAGCTCATCAACAGTATCCCCAGCGGAGTTATCATCAAACCTCAGCGAAGTATCTCTTCCCCGCAGAGTAATTCCCCTCAGAGTAATCTCTCCAACAAGTTTATTCCCCAACGGAGTCATCTTCTCCTACCGGTTTATTCTTGCAACCATCATCCCCAGCGGAAACAAAGAACTTTGTTCTTCAACATCAGCCCAGGATTCAACTTCCCGGCATTCGTCAAGGATTTATTTTCCTAGACGAAAATACATTCATAAACATATCACCTTTCATACATCTTGCTTACATACACAATGCATGCACATACGCATCATATCACACAATCTCATTTCTCCCTGAGAACATCATGACATCATGCATTGCACAACTGATGTTTTACCTTTCCAGGAAAAAGGTCAATCCAAAGACGATTATTATCAACTATTGCAAATTCCAGATTCGATACCTGCATCTAGCCAGGGCATATTTGTGAGCGATTGATTGTAGATTCGATACCTGTATCTAGCCAGGTCATATCTACATTAAAGAGATTAAAGAGATAGCTCAGAAATGCTCCTGATATGGATGCTATTCTTTTGCTTATTCAAGAGATTTCCTTTCAGATATAGCTGGGAAATGCTCCAGAGATGGATGTTGTTCTTTTGATTATTCAGAGATAGCGAAGAGATGCTCCGGACCCGGATGCTATTCTTTCGCTTATTCAGATTTTCTCTCCAGTAATAGCTTAGAGATGCTCCATCCCGGATGTTATTCTATTGCTTATACAAAGATTCCTTTCAGAGATGGCCTAGAGATGCTCCAGATCCGGATGCTATTCTATTGCTTATTCAGATTTCCTTCTAGAGATAGTTCAGATGTGACCCAGGCATGGCGACGTTCTGATACTCATTCCAGATTTCCTTTCAGAGATAGCTTGGAAATGCTCCAGATGTGGATGCTGTTCTTTTGCTTACTCAAGACTCCTTCTAGAGATAGTTCAGATGTGACCCAGGCATGGCGACGTTCTGATACTCATTCCAGATTTCCTTTCAGAGATAGCTTGGAAATGATCCAGATATGGATGTTGTTCTTTTGCTTATTCAAGACTCCTTCTAGAGATAGTTCAGATGTGACCCAGGCATGGCGACGTTCTGATACTCATTCCAGATTTCCTTTCAGAGATAGCTTGGAAATGCTCCAGATATAGATGCTGTTCTTTTGCTTATTCAAGACTCCTTCTAGAGATAGTTCAGATGTGACCCAGGCATGGCGACGTTCTGATACTTATTCCATATTTCCTTTCAGAGATAGCTTGGAAATGCTCCAGATATGAATGCTGTTCTTTTGCTTATTCAAAACTCCTTCTAGAGATAGTTCAGATGTGACCCAGGCATGGCGACGTTCTGATACTTATTCCAGATTTCCTTTCAGAGATAGCTTGGAAATGCTCCAGATATGGATGCTATTCTTTTGCTTATTCGAGACTCCTCCTAGAGATAGTTCAGATGTGACCCAGGCATGGCGATGTTCTGATACTTATTCCAGATTTCCTTTGAAATATAGCTCAGAGATGCTCCTGACCCGGACGCTATTCTACTGCTTATTCAGATCCCAACTTCTAAAAGACAACCTAGAGATGCCCCATCCCGGAAGCTATTCTATTTCTTATTCAGATTCAACTATCCATTATAGTTCCAAATGGCATCTATAAGCCCATTTCCGACAAGGTTCTGTCACACCTCCAGATGGCATCTGTAAGCCCATCCTCCTATCCATCAGTCTCCAAATGGCATCTATAAGCCCATTCCCGCTATCACACTGCTGATACTCTACTATGTGAGTGCAAATTTCTGGGCACTCTAGTGTTCAATCATCTTCCACCCTCGGATCACGAAAGGCACACAAGCCAATCTACATCCTCGGGTCTAAGAAGATTGAACAGGGGAAACTGTTGTACCCCAAAATTTGCCCTCCCATATTCTTCAAAGTTTTGACAAGCATCATGTGATCGGTGGATCTGGAACTGACTGTTTAACGTTGGTTCGCGAAATGTCGCGGAAGCAAGAGTCGCCACCGTCTTTTATTTTCTCCAAACGGAAAGGACAAAAGCACAGAAAAATTCCTTAAAGAGATTGCTCTCGGTTCGGGAGGTAGGTTATAGAAAGGGAAGGTGTTAGCACCCTTTCTATCCATGGTTATCCATGGGCTCTTAGATACTTGCTCATTTGTGTTTTCAAAATTGTTTGTTTGCTTTTCAACTGTGGGTTTTAAAAAGTTTCTTTGAAAATTCCAGTTCGACTCTTGTATCGGTCCTCAAGAGTGTTTGAAAAATTGCTTTCGAAAGCTTTTTGAAAAGGTGTCGGTGTGAAAAGTATTTTTTGATTTGTTTTGAAATTAGCAAGTATCTACGAGAACCTACCTACCCTAAGGAATTCGTCTGTGTAAATGTCCTTTAAAGTAGTGCCATCCCACCATTGAGAGGTAGGTAGCACCACCGTTGGAGGTGTTCGGGTCAATTCGAGGTTCGGGACATGGTGATCACCAGAGCAATGGGAAGACACCTTAGAAGCCACCCTCATGCCAGGTTCCCGGATCATGAGGACTTACTAAGACATCCTCTACTCGACGATCACCTTTCGAGGCAAGGCAACAGTGAGGCGTACCCTAGGGGTGGTGTGTGATTTGTGTGTCGTTTTCATTTATTTTATCTTGTTCGTGTCACAGTGATCTATGCGTTTGTTTTTATTTTCGTCATTCATTCTTGCATGCATTTATTTAACAGTTAAAAAATTGCGGGAAATAAAAGTTCTAAACTATTACAAAGGCGCGGGTCCACATCGCCAAAATTTCTAGGACCCGATTTGACAGAAAGTAAATAATTAAAGTAAAGTGCGAAAGATTAAAATGTCCGAGTTTACAAGGCTTTGAGAGAGGTACATAAATATTAAAAGAAAAAGGAATAATTATGCGAATTGAATTAAATATTAGAAACGAGGGCGTTGGACCCTTTTTAACGAAATTAAATTAAATTGTTAAATTAATTAAATTAAAAAGAAAAAGAAATTATTTTTTGAGATTTTTGCATTTATGGTTTTAATGAGAAAGATTAATTGAAATTAAAATGTTAACCCTAATTCTAATTGTTTTTTTAGTCTATTAAGAAAGTATTAAAGTTAAACCTAAATTAACCTAATTAATTACATGGTAATTTAATTACAAAAATAAATAATATTTAATTATTAATAATGGTAAAAAAAAGGAATAAAAGTAATTAAAATAATTAAACCTAATTTTCTACAAAATTTTGAGTTAATTAAGAAAATGTTTGAATTAAACCTAATTTAATAGCTAAAATTAATGAACAATATTTATTTACAAAAAATATATTAATTAAATAAAAATACTTATTTTTGTCTTTTTCTGATTTTATATTGTTTTTATGTTTTTTATGAAAATATTAAATTAAATAAATTAATTAAAAAGGAAAATAATTGAATCAAATAAAAAAATAATGAAGAGAATATTGCAAACCTAGGGGGGTCTGTCCCCAAATTGAGAGGTATATTGTAGCAATTCTGGCCCACCTATATCAAGCCCTCTTTGACCTTTTCAGGACGCGTGTAGGTGCGTTGACTCAGGTTTACCATGTTCTTCAGATCATGGCCTTCTGATCGTCTCCATTGGCCAAGTGGCAAGCTAGATTTGAGAGATGCATGGTGGTCTTCAATACTGAAACTGCACAGAAGTATTAATGGAAAAACAATATGGAAAGGCGTGGGGACCTGGGATCGAACCCAGGTCCTGTTGGTTATCAATGTATATGCCTGCCAATCGTGCCACTTTACTTCTTTGTATATTAAATAACAAACAATGAATATAAAATAAACCAAAGCGTTAGTGACTTTTTTGCGTGAAATTTTGAATCAACCAATTACTGATGGCCACCTAATCATCTTCTTCATCGTTGTGTTTCTTTCCTGAAAATAAAAAGGGTTAGCGGGGGTTTTAAACCCCCCCAAAACAAGCTTGTTTTCAAAATAGCGAATAGGCCATATGGCCTCGTAAATTAGGCGCGAGGGTTCCATTGTTTTCGTCCAAACACACTGAATCCATTCATGGCATTATGATGTTCTAATTTTTTAGCTTCTAGAAACGCCCAATTTGGACCTCAAAGAACCCTAACCTGTATCAATGGTGGAATCGCATATAGCACATGAAAACTCAATTGAATTATGTAGTTAGCTTCAGAATTAGTCAAGGAACATAAATCAAACATCAAAAATTCTTAAAGAAGCATGTATCGAGATGCAAGAATGTAAAAAAATTTCTGTACAGGTCACCATCGTCCTCACGTTTCTTGGTGTTAGGATGAATGGTTTTGATTTGAAAACCTTCCTTGAAGCCTCAGGAAGGTGATGGAACAAGTCTCTTTGCTTGAATCGACCTGTAACCTAGCTTTCAGTTTCCAATTTTTTTGGCAAAAACTCAAGTTTCTCTATGCTTTTCTGGCGCAGCTGGGAAGTTATGAGGAGTAGGGTTTGCATCCATATATACATGTGAATGAATAGGGTTGAGAAAATTGATCAAAGAATCCTTGAATTGATGATACAATATTTGATTTTCCATGCTATTATTTTCAAATCTTTTCATGCACATTTGCTACCAAATCATGTCCAATTACCTTTGATTCTTTCCTAACCTGATTTGCACGAAATCTTGGAGATATTTTATGCACAAAAAGATTTAAAAACCTAAGTTTAGTATTTTCCACATATTTAATTTAATTAAATGAATTATTAATAATTAAAAATCCAAATAAATAAATAAAAATGATAAAAAACTTCCCTTTGAGCCAAATGGTCGTGCACATGCCTTGGATGATGAATTGTGGAAGAAAAAGAGGCCTATTAGCAATTTTAGGTCATTTGAAGTAATGTTGACTTTTCAAAATATCCAAAAATTTCCCAACTTCCACAAGGCATAACTTGCTCAATTTTTAAGCTTTGCTCATGTTCTTGGACATTTTGGAAAGGTCTTTGAGTCCTATAACCAATTCCTTTGGTCCCATGTCATTTTGATTTACCAATCCCAAGTTATGGCCTTTGACTTAAAGTCCCTTTTTGTTGACTTTTGAAAATGACCTATAATGTTGAAATTGATAACTTTTTGTGAGAGCATTTCTTGGACTTGAAGTGTGAAGAGGAGTTGTAGTAAATGTCTTTCTATTCAAAATGAGCTTTGGAGGGAATTTTTATGATAATCCATGTGAAAGTTATGCCCTGGTCAATTTACAGTTGACTTTTTCAACTGTCCAAATATGGAAACTTTTGCATCTTGATGATTTTTGAGCCAAGCTTTGAGAATCATGATCAAGCATTGATTAAATGATGTTTGTGGCTTCAAAATGAGATGTTGACCAAAAATTTGAACTTTTGACTGCCAAATGACCATTTTGCCCCTACAGTTGACTGTAGTGCAATTAAGGTTTTTGACTGTGCAATTTTGTGCTGTAAGTCTTAAAACTTGGCATGAGGATGCTTGACCATTTTTGTAGGCATGTGGGACTTGATTGGACCCTTGGAAACTTCATCTTCTTTGTCAGAACCAAAACCCTAATTTTGACTGTTAGGAGGCCCTTGAACTGTGCAACCCTTGGGGAATTTTGAAGCTTTGACTTGGCAAATTTTGAAGAATATGGGAGGGCAAATTTTGGGGTACAACAGTTGACCCTGTTCAATCTTCTTAAACCTGAGGATGCAGATTGGCTGACGTGCCTTTCGTAATCCGAAGGTGGAAGATGATTGAACACTAGAGTGCCCAGAAATTTGCGCTCACATAGTAGTGTGATGGGAATGGGCTTACAGATTCCATTTGGAGATTGATGGATGGGATGATGGGCTTATAGATGCCATGCTAAGAGATGATGGAAGGCGGATGGGCTTATAGATGCCATCTGTATGTTGATCGCGTAAGAGATTCCTTAGCGAGAATTTGCGTACCTGCACAAGAAGAATGATTACCTGACCCGTTACCGGAGCTGGTCTTCAGAGTCTTTGTATAGATGTGTCCTGACTGGTTACAGGAGCTGGATCTGGAGCTTCAAATGGTGATGAATGAACCAGGGATGGTTACTACCTCAACAGGAACGCTGAGAGAACCTTGGGATGATTACTACCTCCGCAGTATCGGGGAGAGAACCATAGGCGACTACAACCTCAACAGCAATCATTGAGAGAACCTTGGACGAATTCAACCTCAATAGCAATCGTTGAGCGGATCTTGGGATGATTACTACCTCCGCAGTATCGGGGAGAGAACCATAGGCGACTACAACCTCAACAGCAATCATTGAGAGAATCTTGGATAACTTCAACCTCAACAGCAATCGTTGAGAGAATCTTGGGATGATTACTACCTCCGCAGTATCGGGGAGAGAACCATAGGCGACTACAACCTCAACAACAATCATTGAGAGAATCTTGGATAACTTCAACCTCAACAGCAATCGTTGAGAGAATCTTGGGATGATTACTACCTCCGCAGTATCGGGGAGAGAACCATAGGCGACTACAACCTCAACGGCAATCATTGAGAGAATCTTGGATAACTTCAACCTCAACAGCAATCGTTGAGAGAATCTTGGGATGATTACTACCTCCGCAGTATCGGGGAGAGAACCATAGGCGACTACAACCTCAACAGCAATCATTGAGAGAATCTTGGGTATCTTCTACTAAGTCTTTATCAGGAAAATCTGTTTGGGGTCGATTTAACTGGACTAGAGAAGGCCTTGGACTGGATAAGAAACAGAAAATCTTAGGGTCGATTAACTGAACCGGTCTAGGTCTTGAAATGTCTTCAACTGGGTAAGAAACAGGGAGATCTTAGGGTCGATCTGACTGAACCAGAGAAGGCCTTTGACTGGATAAGAAATAGAGAAATCTTTGGAGTCGATTTAACTGAACCGGTCTAGGTCTTGAAATATGATTGAGAACTTAACTGAATATTTCCTGAAAGGTAAAGGTCAGTCATATGCAATGCGTGATATGGATCAAGCAATGATGTTCTCGACATAAATGAGATTTGTAAGATATGATGCGTATATGCATGCTATAATGATGTATGTGATGTTTATGAATGTATGTTTTCGTCTTAGGAAAATAAATCCTTGACGGGTGCCGGGACGTCACTCCTGGGCTGATGTTGAAGAATAGATTTGTTTCCACTGGGGATGATAGTTGCAAGAATTCTGGTGGAAGAAGATAACTCCGTTGGGGAATAAACTTGGCTAATGAAATGCTTTGCGGGGAGAAAAGTACTCTAGCGATCTTGCTGGGAAGCAATACTCTGTGGGGAGAGAGATACTTTGCTGGAGTTGTTGATACTAACTTGCTGGGGATACCCTGGTTGTGTTGGAAGTGTTAATAGACTTCGCTGGGGATAGGAAGACTTCGTCGAGGACGATCTTTCCGTGGCTTTTGGCTGAGGATAACCCAGTTATATCCTGGTAAGGAAGTAACTCTTTGAATAAAGCCGGGCGACGCGTTCGTGCTCTGCGAGGATAAGCTTCTAGAATCTACTGGGGATAAGCTTACTGCTTGGGGAGATGGATTCCAACTTTCCTGGGGGAGCTGGATTGGATTCTCTTGGGGAAGTTTTGAATTATACCGGGGAAGTGACTCCGCTGAATGTTTGGTATACCTCCGGAGAACAATCTTTAGGTCAAGACTGCCGGGGATGCTTGTTAAGAATGTCCGTATGATGTGCTGGGGAATGTTGGGATTTGCTGGAGGATACCCAACTTCCTTAAGGTTTGATAATATAACTCTGCTTGGGGAGAGTGTACTGACTTGCTGGCTTACTCTCTGGGGAGTTAGGATATCTGGTTGTATTCTTTAGCCGAACCCACCTTGGTACCTTGGAGGACCGAACAATTAGATTGCTCAGACAACTCTTTATTGCCCTTGTTTCTAATGTTACCTGTAATTAATCCTTTGTTTCGTATGAAAATATTTATGAGTTAGCAAACCATCGTCAATGCATATATCATAAATTGAACCTTGGACGTTCTTCGCAAAACAAAACAGAAAAGGAAAAATGATTGGCAATTTTAACTGAAAAGTGATTTTGTATTGATTTTTGAATTTGCCTGTAAATAGGCGTTTTATGTACAAGAGGCTGACGTCCTAGTAAGAGAACGCCGCCGAACAAAAGCGTTTATACAAATTTTGTACAAGAGAAAATAAAACAGCTGTGTGAAATGAATGATCCACTGGGTTTCAACTCTGCTATTGCCTTTATATCTCTGAGCGTCTCATCACTTGATGACCTTAGTTGAAGATGAAGCTGACTGATTGATGCCGTCTGAACTTGATGTAGATACCGGATTCTGGATGCAAAGTGATCCAATGAGACATAGTATTACGCTTTATCCCTAACTTTTGCCTGGACCGCCCTTTCGGGTTTTCAGTCCACCGGGATACCCATTTTTGCCCAAGCCGCCTTTTCAGGTTTTCGGCTTGCCGGGTGTACAAATTTTTTCATTTCATTCCTTCATTTTGCCCGAACCCTTTTGGTTCGCCGGGAAGCCCTAATTTTTGCCTAGGCATGTCAGCCTAGCGGGTCTTTTTCATGCGTAGTATCTTTTTACTATGTCTGCATTGGCGGGGTGAGGAAGGTCATCACCATCCATGTTGGTTAGAATCATGGCTCCTCCTGAGAACACATGTTTAACCACAAATGGCCCCTCATACGTAGGGGTCCATTTGCCCCTTGGATCACTCTGAGGAAGGATGATTCGCTTGATTACCAGATCCCCAACTTGATATTCCTGTGGTCTGACCTTTTTGTTAAATGCCCTGATCATCCGTTTCTGATACGTCTGACCATGACAGATAGCAGCAAGCCTCTTTTCATCAATAAGGTTTAGCTGATCAAGTCGTGTCTGGATCCAATCATCTTCGTTCAGATTTGCATCCTTCATTATCCGGAGAGAGGGTATTTGCACTTTGATCGGTAAGACTGCCTCCATGCCGTAAACCAAGGAGAAAGGAGTTGCCCCGGTTGACGTCCTGGCTGAGGTACGGTACCCATGTAGCGCGAACGGTAACATCTCGTGCCAATCTTTATAAGTCATTGTCATCTTCTGCACGATTTTCTTAATGTTCTTATTTGCTGCTTCTACAGCCCCATTCATCTTCGGTCTGTAAGGAGAAGAGTTATGGTGTTGTATTTTGAACTGCTCGCAGAGCTCAGTGATCATCTTGTTATTAAGATTGGTACCGTTGTCTGTAATGATTCTTTCAGGGACGCCGTATCGACAGATCAGGTTATGCCGAATGAACCGTGCCACAACCGTCTTGGTTACCGTAGCGTAGGAAGCTGCTTCAACCCACTTCGTGAAGTAATCGATCGCTACCAGGATGAAGCGATGCCCGTTAGATGCCGTAGGTTTAATCTCACCGATCATGTCTATACCCCACATTGCAAACGGCCAAGGCGCAGTCAGAACATTCAGGGGAACTGGAGGAACATGCACCTTGTCTGCATAAATCTGGCACTTATGGCATGTCCTGGAATGTTGGTAGCAGTCAGCTTCCATGGTGGACTAGTAATACCCTGCCCGAAGGATCTTCTTCGCCATAGTGTGTCCGTTGGAGTGTGTACCAAAGGTCCCTTCATGTAGCTCTTCCATGATCCTTTCTGCTTCAGTCTTATCCACACAACGCAGTAAGGTTGAATCATGGTTTCGCTTGTACAAGATGTCGTTGCTAAGGAAGAACTTTGCCGCGAACCTTCTCAGGAACTTCTTATCATTGACTGAGGCACCTTCAGGGTATTCCTGAGCTTCCAGATATCTCTTCACCTCATGGTACCAAGGCTTCTCAGTCACCAATTCAGTCTCGAGATCACAACAGTATGCCGGTTCGTCCAGTTTCCAGATGATGATCCGGGGAGCCTCATTGTCCCATTTGACCTTGAACATAGAAGACATTGTAGCTAACGCGTCCGCCAACTGATTCTCCTCTCTCGGGAAGTGTTCAAAGGTTATCTTTGTGAAGTGAGGGATCAAGGTTAACACACATTCTCTGTAAGGAATAAGATTCGGATGATTCGTATCCCACTCTCCTTTGATCTGATTGATCACGAGAGCGGAATCTCCGAAGACACTCAGGAATTTGATCCTTAGGTCGATCGCAGCTTGGAGACCCATGATGCACGCCTCATACTCCGCCATGTTGTTGGTACAGTTGAAACATAGTCGGGCAGTGAGTGGAGTATGAGTGCCTTGAGGTGATATGATTACAGCGCCGATGCCGTTACCCAAAGCATTGGAGGCTCCGTCAAAGTGCATAGACCATCGGGATCCTTCCTCAGGTCCTTCATCCGGTCCAGGTACTTCACAATCAGTCACAATCATGATGCTTTCGTCTGGAAACTCGAAGTTCATTGACTGATAGTCATCTACTGCCTGATGTGCCAAGTGGTCCGCCAATACACTTCCCTTGATGGCTTTCTGGGTCGTATACTGAATGTCGTATTCCGTCAAGATCATCTGCCATCTTGCAATTCTCCCAGACAGAGCGGGCTTTTCAAATATGTACTTTATAGGATCCATCTTTGAGACTAACAAGGTAATATGAGTCAGCATATACTGTCTCAGCCGGCGAGCAGCCCATTCCAAAGCGCAGCAAGTTTTCTCAAGCAGTGAGTATCGGGTCTCACAGTCGGTAAACTTTTTGCTAAGGTAATAAATGGCATGCTCTTTTCGGCCAGACTCGTCATGCTGCCCCAGCACACACCCCATTGAGTTGTCAAGCACTGTCAGATATAGTATCAGAGGTCTCCCTTCAACCGGTGGCATAAGGATGGGTGGTTCTTGGAGATACTCCTTGATTCTGTCAAAAGCAGCCTGACATTCATCATTCCAACGTACTACTTGATCTTTCTTCAGCAGCTTGAAGATTGGCTCACAGGTAGCAGTCAAGTGTGAGATGAACCGAGCAATGTAATTTAGGCGTCCTAAAAAGCCTCTGATTTCCTTCTCTGTCTTAGGAACTGGCATCTCTTGAATAGCTTTGACCTTAGCAGGGTCCACTTGAATACCCTTATCACTTACAACAAAGCCTAGCAATTTCCCAGATCTTACCCCGAAGGTGCACTTGTTCGGGTTCAACCTCAGCTTGTACAATTTCAACCGGTCAAACAATTTCTGCAGATGATCTAGGTGTTCTTCCTCAGTCTGGGACCTTGCGATCATGTCGTCAACATACACTTCTATCTCATGATGGATCCTGTCATGAAATAAGGCAACCATGGCACGTTGGTAAGTTGCCCCAGCGTTCTTCAGTCCGAAAGGCATGACCTTGTAGCAGAAGGTGCCCCACTGAGTAACAAAGGTAGTCTTTTCCATGTCTTCAGGAGCCATCTTGATCTGATTGTAACCTGAGAAACCATCCATGAAAGAGAACACCTTATGCTGAGCTGTATTGTCAACAAGGACATCAATGTGAGGTAGAGGGAAGTCATCCTTGGGGCTGACCCTGTTCAGATCCCTGTAATCGACGCACATTCTGACCTTACCGTCCTTCTTTGGTACCGGCACCACATTAGCAACCCACTGAGGGTAAGAAGTCACTGCAAGGAACCCGGCATCAAACTGTTTCATTACCTCGGCTTTGATCTTCTCAGACATCTCTGGGCGCATACGGCGGACCTTTTGCTTAACTGGAGGGCAGTCTTCCTTAGTAGGCAAGTGATGGACCACGATATCGGTATCCAAACCGGGCATATCTTCGTAGGACCAGGCAAAGATCTCCATATAATCATCTAGCATCTTAGTCAACCGTTGCTTCACGCTGAGCTCTAGGTTGGCACCAATCTTTACCTCTTTCCTGTCTGCTTCAGTACCCAAGTTTATTGTTTCCACTGGCTCTTCATGTGGTTGAATTGCCCTCTCTTCCTGAAGTAACAGTCTTGCAAGCTCGCCAGGTACTTCGCAATCATCTTCACCTTCGTCTTCGGCTAAGTTGATCGGATTTTCGAAGTCATAATTGGCAGTAGCAGAGTCGTTACCAGTGAGATCCCGAGTGGATTGAAACCTGTACGAGTGGGTGTGTGTAAATACAGCTGTTTTGAAATATATATAAAGGAAAGAAAGACAGAAAAGGAGCATAAGATTTGTAATGCGAGAAAACGTCCAAGATTTTCATTTATGACATATGAAATGACAATTTATATGCCCTCACAAATAAAGCCAACGGTGCCCCGGGTAAGACACCGGGCCATAGAGTTTAAGTGTTTATTACAAATAACAAAACAAAGAAGTTTATTACTGCGTAACAAAAGTAACAGGAGTATGGTCTTTGACAATCCAATTGGTCAATCCGCCTTCAGTCGTCGGATAGATCCAGCTATTGAACTCAGCTTCATCCACTTCATTATCCTCCCCAACAACATTCACTCCTGGATTTGTAATGAGCACAGGAGGTCTTCTGATCTTCGCCTTCCGTATAGCTTTCTGACCCTCTGCAGTAAAACCCAGTCCAAATTTTTCAGTTTTCTGTGTAAAGTCGGGAAGCCTGCCCCAGTTAGTACATTCACCTTTCTGAACCACAGCCCGGGCATCCTTTAGGGAAGCCATCTTCAAAGGAACGTCCTCTTCGACTGTTGTTTCTGCTGCTGCTGAAACTGGAAGCACCTCCTCGAAATGCTGAAAGGGGGTTTCAATAAACTCCCCGTCCATCTCAATGTATCTGAAGGAATTCAGATGGCTCACCATGTACTCCTCCTCTCCTTGTACAGTGACGATCTTCCCTCTGACGGGGTACTTCAGCTTCTGGTGCAAGGTAGAGGTCACTGCCCCAGCTTTATGGATCCAAGGTCGACCCAGTAGACAAGAGTACGATGGACGGATATCCATCACATCGAAAGTGGAATCGAACACCTGAGAGCCCACACGAATAGGAATGTCCACCTCTCCATGGACCATCCTTTTGGAACCGTCAAAGGCTCTGACGATAATATTGCTGGGTTTTAGTTCCATGCCTTCACAATCCAAACGGTCTAAGGCCTTCTTGGGTAGCACATTCAAGGAAGAGCCAGTGTCCACCAATACGTGCGCCAGAGTAGTGCCCCTGCATTCGATAGAGACATGCAGGGCATCATTGTGGTCCCTTCCCTTTGCAGTCAGGTCAGCATCTGAGAAACCCAAACTGTTGTCCGCTGTCAGATTTGCTACGCAATCAGTGAACTGGACTGCAGATGTCTCCTGTGGCACATGGGCCGTCTTGAGAAATGAAATCAGAGCCTTAGCATGGGCCTCTGAACACAGTAGCAAGGAGAGCATGGAGATCTTGGAGGGCGTATGCCCCAGCTGTTCCACAACATTGAAGTCGCTCTTCTTGATTATCTTTAGGATTTCCTCCATTTCTTGTTGGGAGGCCTCAGCATTTATAGGTATTGGTACCTCCATCCGGGCAGGCTCATCTTCAATTCCTTTGCCCCGAGCATTGGATGACTCGGCAGCAGGGGAAACAACTTGGTCAGAAATAGGAACAGGTACACTTGTAGGTGTTATTGTAAGGGGTCTTCGAACAGTTGGCGGTGCAATGTCAGGCGAGAAGAGCCTGCCACTGCGGGTAACCTTGGCTGGACCAGTGATATCGCAGATACTGGCGCCAGTGTTGAACTCTTGTTTGATTCCATTCACATACACATCTGCCTCATAGTGCCAGGGGACATCTTTATCAGATACGTAGGGGAGAGGCCCCGAAACAGTAATAACAATAGGTGCGACAGTCATGATTTGGACAGGCCTCTTCGGGAGAGCCTTGATTGGATTATTGAAGATGGTGACCACAGAAACTTCTTCTACCGGAACCAACTGAACAGCAGACTTCTTGAATAGAATCTCTTTGCTATCCATTAGGCTTTGGATGCCCAACTTCAGCAAAGGACAACCGGATAGAGAAACAGCACAGAACAGGCAACCCTTACTGCAACCCGGAAATAAACCGGCCATCAGTAGGTTCCTCTTGACAGTCTTCAAAGGAGTAGCTACATCATCCACAGAAACAGCGTATACCTCTTCATCAACAACATTTACTCCATGCTGGGGCATAGGAGCAGTAACCACATTCGGCCTCTCAGGCGCTTCAAACTGTATCTCTTTCGCGTCAATAAGGTCTTGCACCTTATTCCTTAATGCCCAACAGTCATCAGTGGAATGCCCCGGGCTATCGGAGTGATAAGCACAGCGGGAATTTAGGTTGTATTTAGGGGAAGCAATGTTTACAACCTTTGGCGCCTCTCTGACATTCACTAGATTGGTGGATAGTAACTGCGGCAAGATTTGGGATAGGGTCATGCTCAAACGGGTGAATTCTCTTCTAGGTCTTTCAGCCCTTTGAGGATTGGTTGGCCGAGGAGCGGCAGCAGGCTTAGCAATCATTACCGCACTGACAGATTGGCGGCGCTCAGATTTCTCTTGTCTTCTAGAGCCATATACAGTACTAGCCTCCTTTTTGAAGGGTTTCTTCTCTGAACTTGTAGATGCACCCTTCGGAATCTTACCAGACTTCAACTCGACCTCAATTCTCTCTCCAGTCAGAATAAGATCAGTAAACCCTGCAGATGAGTTACCGATAAGATGGTTGAAAAATGGCCCAGATAAGGTTCCCAAGAACATGTCTACCAACTCCCGATCAGTCAATGGAGGCTGCACCCTGCCAGCCAGATCCCTCCACTTCTGAGCGTACTCTTTAAAACCTTCACTTGAACCTAACGACATACCCTGGAGTTGGGTACACGTAGGGGCAAGGTCGGCATTATACTGATACTGCTTATAGAAAGCAGTAGCCAACTCCTCCCAGTTACGAACCTTGGTCCCATCCAGCTGATAGAACCATTCGAGATGAGTCCCTGAAAGACTCTCCTGGAAGAAGTGGATCCATAAGTTCTTGTCCACTGAGTACGGTTGAATCTTCCGCACATACGATCTGAGGTGTAGCTTGGGACAAGATGCCCCGTCATATTTGGTGAAAGATGGTGCTTTGAACTTATGAGGAATGATCACACCAGTAGACAAACCCAAATCTCCAAAATCCAGCCCAGGCATCTGTTGGATCTCCATAGCGTTCAGCCTGTCTTCCAACTGCTTATATCTGTCTTCTGCAGGAGGATATTGCTCTTCATCAAAATCAGTCTCGTTGTCGGAGACTACCGGACTTGGACCTTTTTCCCCTTGGGGGGTACCCTTGCCAATAGAAGAACCAGCCTCTTCATTTTGCAGAGTGTTGCCAAACCTTCGGCCCGAGTTGAAAAGAACAGTCCTTCTCTTCTTCTTCTTTTCCTTCTTCAGGAGCAGAGCCTTCAGCTCTTCTTGGCCCTGAGCCAAACCCATGATTAATTCCTGAAATTGCGCATTCTGCGCCTGAAGAGCTTTGATGGACATCTCAGTTGATGATGAGTCAGGATTCATGATGCTGAAATAAACAGCGAAGAACGGTAAGCAACCTGAAAAGAAGAAAACCTGCTATGCACATGATGAATGGAATGCGTATGATTTATGTTTTCAAAGACAATCGGGAATCAACTTTGTAAACAAAAAGGAACACACTTCATTAGATTCAACTTTGAAACTTAAATAATTCAACAGGTTGCCCTTAGGCGTTACATAGAAGGAAATACTGAAAAGGGAAATAAAACTGTAAAAGAACATCCAGAGCTCCTCTTTGATCCCATGGTCTCCTCTTCTCAATACGGATGTAAGCATTCAAAACTTGCTCATTCTCCAACTGCTTTGTCAGCTTCTGGATCTTCAATTCCTGCTCGTTGAACTTTTCCCGGTAAGAATCCCGTTCTTCTCGCAGTTGCGACCAAGACCTCTTTAATGTCTCATAATCAGTAGGTATCTGAGGAGGGAGGACAGTTGGAGGAACACCATCTTTGTCAGGACACTCAAGAATGATAGGTCTGACGGCTTCGTATGGCATACCTAACTTCTGAGCACGGATGCGAACCCATTTGTAGTAGGCTTCCATAGGTAAAGAAGTCTTTGGCCCTAACTCCTGTGGGTCAGCTTTATGAACTTTGTCCCAAACCTTGATGAACCTACGACGCAACTCGTCACTATCCACTTGAAACTCAAAACTGATGTGAGGCACCAACATCTCATGGGGGCCTGCTCTTCTGGCTCTTCCAAACTAACGGAGTGCTAGACATGTGTTGTACCCCAAAATTTGCCCTCCCATATTCTTCAAGAAATTGCCAAGTCAAGCTGCAAAATTCCCCAAGGGTTGCACAATGCAAGGGCCTCCTAAACAAGTCAAGATTAGGGTTTTGGTTCTGATCAAGAAAATGAAGTTTCCAAGGGTCCAATCAAGTCTCACATGCCTACAAATATGGTCAAGCATCCTCATACAAAATTTCAAGACTTTCAGCACAAAATTGCACAGTCAAAAACCCTAATTGCACTACAGTCAACTGTAGGGGCAAAATGGTCATTTGACAGTCAAAAGTTCAAATTTTTGGTCAACATCTCATTTTGAAGCCACAAACATCATTTGATCAATTCTTGATCATGATTCTCAAAGCTTGGCTCAAAAATCATCAAGATGCAAAAGTTTCCTTATTTGGACAGCTGAAAAAGTCAACTGTAAATTGACCAGGGCATAACTTTCACATGGATTATCAGAAAAATTCCATCCAAAGCTCATTTTGAAGAGAAAGACATTTCCTACAACTCATCTTCATACTCCAAGTCCAAGAAATGCTCTCACCAAAAGTTATCAATTTCAACATTATAGGTCATTTTCAAAAGTCAACAAAAAGGGACTTTAAGTCAAAGACCATAACTTGAGATTGGTAAATCAAAATGACATGGGACCAAGGACATTGTTTAGAGGACTTCAAGACCTTTCTAAAATGTCCAAGAACATGATCAAAGCTTAAAAATTGAGCAAGATATGCATTGGAGAAGTTGGGAAATTTTTGTGAAATGGCCAAAATCATTTATCCTTGAAATTTCATTTTTGACAAAAAGGGCCCACTTTTTCCACTTGAATTAACTTGGCCATGCTTCCCACGTGTCCCACCTTTTATTTCATATTTTTTAATTAATTTTTTCATTTTTAATTGATTTTATTGGATTTAATTAATTTTAAATCTTTTAAAATCAAAAGAAAATCAAAAAGCTTAATTAAATGGAATATTTGGCCTTAACTAACCTTGACTTATCATTATGCAACTTACCAAATTCGTGCAAAAGGCTAATTGAAGCAAGAATTCAAAAATGAGTCAAAAAAGGAAGCTTGGTTATGGAGGTTTATGGAGGATCTTGAAATTGAAAGCTTTGCATTAAGAGGCCATAATTCCTCTTGATTCACATGGCCTAATGCATATACAAGTGAGACAAAACGAAATTGAAAAGGGGATGCGCATAAACACTAAAAGAAAACTCACACTTTTGGCCAAAAAATTCAAAACTGAAAACAAGGCTAGAGGTGGATTCAAGGCAAAAGAGTTGTTCAAACACCTTCCTTAAGGATCACAGAACGTTTTCCAATCATTCATCAAGTCCCATACTCAAGAAAACACGAAATCACCATTGAAATTGGTAAGGAAAATTCCAGAATCGTTTTCCATCATTCATGCGCTTTTGACGTATTTTATTGTTGTTTTTGTGATTAGAATGATGTTTGCAAGCTACCTGCGTAATTTAATTGGAGTTTCATGCTAAAATGAAGGATCCACCATGAGAGCATATTAGGGTTCCATGGAAATTGATTTAGGGGTTTTCATATCAGGAACAATTGGAGCCTAAGATTGCCACCATTAAAATCAGGGCCTTCCACTGAGTGGATTCGAACCATCGCGCCCTATTTCTTTCCCACCACGGCCTAATCGCTATTTCTTGTAATGTCACTTTCTGGAACGGTGTAAAAACCGTTGCCTATGTTTTATTGTATTTTCAGGGAAAAAAACCAAGCGAAGGAGACGATGAAGTGGCCGGTTCTGGTTGGTCCATTTAAAATCGCGCGCTAAAAATCCACTAGCGTGTTGTTTTATATTTTATTGATTGTTGTTTATTTAATTAACAAAGAAACAAAATGGCTCAGTGGCAGGCACAAACATTGGCAAACTACAGGACCTGGGTTCGAGCCCCAGGTCCTCACCCCCTTTCATATTATTTTCCTTTTAATGTTCCTATGCAGGTTCAGCGCTGAAGGTTCACTATGCTCACAATTATCTGGCCATCCACGTGTCTATGGAGATGGATCACATGGCCACAATCAGAAGCGCACCATAGACCTGAGTCAAAGAAGCTACACGATGATGGAAAAGTCAAAAAGGCCTTTAAAACCTTGGGCCAAAATTGCTAAGGACTGACCTCCATTTGGGGACAACACCCACCCCCCTCTAGTTTGCTTCTTTTAACTTTTTATATCTTTTCTTTTCTTTATTTTAATTAATCTTTTTTAATGCTTTAATTTAATATTTTCATAATAAAAAAAAACACATAAAAAACAGAAAAGATAAAAAAAATAATAAATATTTTTATTCTAGTATTTTTTTGTAAATAAATCCTATAATTAATTTAGTTTTAGGTTGTTAATTTAATTCTTTTTTCTCAAAAAAACCAAAAATAATAAAAATAGACTTTTTAGCACTTTCCTTTTTTATTAATTATTTTATTATAAGTATCATTAACCATTAATTTTGTAATTAAATTATATAATCAATTTAGTTTTAATTTTAGGTTTTAACTTTAATGTATTTTTTTTAATAAATTAAAAAACAATTAGAACTAGGATTATTTGACTTTTAAATTCCAATTTAATTTTCTTTAATGTCATAAATACAAAAACATAAAAATAAGTCATTGCCTTTATTTAACTTAATTATTTTTAATAATTTTATTTTAACTCCTTTAAAGGGTCCAACGCCCTCGCATTCGATCATATTTTCCTTTTTCGCGCGTTTTATTTATTTCTTTTTGAATATAATGTACTAGTTCCAAAGCCCTGTAATAGTTAATTAGACATTTATTTTCTGCACTTTATTTTAAATCGGGTCTGGATTAATTTGGCGTTGTAGACCCGCGCCTTTGTAATAGCGTAGGACTTTTACCTTTTCTGCACTTTAAATTCCCGCACCTTTAACTGTTAAACAATAACATGAAAGAATGAATGCCCAAAAATAAAAATCAAAACGTAGATCACCAATGCATGACAAGACAAACAATAAACTGAAAATGGCACACAATTCACACACCACCCCTAGGGTACGCTTCAATGTTGCCTTGCCCCTCGAAAGGTGATCGTCGAGTAGAGGATGTCTTAGTAAGTCCTCATGATCCGGGAACCTGGCATGAGGGTAGCTTCTAAGGTGTCTTCCTATTACTCCGGTGATCACCATGTCCCGAACCTCGAATTGACCCGAACACCTCCAACGGTGGTGCTACCTACCTCTCAATGGTGGGATGGCACTACTTTAAAGGACATTTACACAGACGAATCCCTTAGGGTAGGTAGATTCTCATAGATACTTGATCTTTTCAAAAACAAACAAAATACTTTTCACACCTACACTTTCTAAAAGTTTTCAAACAAATTTTTCATACACTCTTGAGGACAGATACAAGAGTTACTTAGAGATTTTTCAAACGAAACTTTTTCAAAACCCACTCACCTTGAAAAGCAAACAAACACTTTTGAAAACACAATGAGCAAGTATCTAAGAGCCCATGGATAACCATGGATAGAAAGGGTGCTAACACCTTCCCTTTCTATAATCTACCTCCCGAACCGAGAGCAATCTCTATAAGGAATTTTTCTGTGCTTTTGTCCTTTCCATTTGGAGAAAATAAAAGACGGTGGCGACTCTTGCTTCCGCGACATTTCGCGAAACCAGCTATAAACAGTCAGTTCTAGATCCACCGATCACAGAACTGGCGACTCTGCTGGGGACTTAAACTTAAAGTGAGGTGTACCTTAGGGTTAGTTCATAACTGTGTTTTCAATTATATTGATTTGTTTGCTTTACTATTGTGGGTTGCATGGGAGTTACATAGATCCTAACCCGGATCTGGGGATACCCTGTTTAGGTAGCATAAGCTGTGAGGGACCTGTCCGGCGTAGACCGACACGGGTGAAACAGTGGCTACGTTGGTGTGGCACCTTGGTCTGTACCGATATCCCTTGTGTTGCAACGAGGAGAATATGGGTCTTCTAAGGAGTCATTAAGCACCAACAACCTTAGAACCTTAAATGACACAACTTGGCCTTTAGAATTGTAGCAGTATGCTACGCCCATTGAGGCTAAACTCTCGTGATGGTTCTGGCGACAAGAAAAGATTGCGATGCTGGAGTTATGACCGATTTAGGGTAGTCAATGATATTGGGATCCTCTAAGAACCCGGTTACTTTGATAGGACAGGTATGAACCAACAGACTGAAAGAGGGTAGTACCTAGACCTCATGCTGGCCTAAACTCTAAGGGTTTCTCTTGTGTGACTTGTGTGCCTTCGTACTTGAACTACTTGCATACTTATTATCTGACCCTTGAATTTCTTGCAGGTTTTGTTTATAGTCCTTAATTGGGACTCATAACAAAGTTTACTGAGTTTCTTGCAGGTTTTGGTTTGCAGTCCTTAATTGGGACTCATAACAGGGTTACTTACATTACCCCCATGCATAGCATGACATCATACCATTGCATACATCCTGCATAAGGACTAACCCATTCCAAGGATCTCAAGGGTCTGTGATGCAGGTCA
Organism: Vicia faba; assembly: GCA_948472305.1. Classification (NCBI taxonomy): domain Eukaryota; kingdom Viridiplantae; phylum Streptophyta; class Magnoliopsida; order Fabales; family Fabaceae; genus Vicia; species Vicia faba. The sequence continues at coordinate 1,441,405,708 of OX451741.1, read as the reverse complement.
TGATGAATCAAACCTCTAGCAAGGGGCAAAGAGGATTTATTTTCCTCTAGCCAAGGTTGTCAGAGGCTATGACCCACTTGATATGGTGAGCTCTGACTCTTGAAGAAGGTTCCCTTAACCAAGGTTGTTTGGAAATCAAAACCAGACATGATGACTAAGGTCAGGGGCTATGACCCACTGGATATGGTGAGCCTTTGACCCTTGAAGAAGGACTCTCAACAAATATGAAGTTCCTTCACTCAAACTACCGGACTCAAATGCTAACAAATTTTCTTGTTTACCCCGCGAGGTCCTTGAAAACATTACATGCATGTCATACTCATCATTGCATAACATGTATCCTTGTTGCGGGTCACTTACCCCTGTTCGCTGTTTATTTCAGCAATGGCTCCCCAACAAGATAACCAGGACCTTCACACTCAAGAGACCCAGTTCAAAGAAATTTTCCTAAGCCTATCCAAAGGGCAGGAAGAGTTAAGGACGCTCCTCATGGGGAATCTGGCCAAGAAAGGTTCCGAGGATGACAAGGACGAACGACTGAAACGTCTACAAGCTAAGGTAGATACATTGAAGACCCAGATGCTGGGGCAAAGGGCACTCATTCAAGGTTTAGCTCAGGAGCAAGGAGAGCTGAGGGCCATGATCAGTCAACTCCGCCAAGACAGATCCAACATGAAGCAACCAACCCAAGCCAGGGGCCAAGTCTTTGATCAGTCTCCAAGAGGACAAGAGTCTGGTATGGGGAAAAATAGACCTCTTCAAATTGCTACCACTTCACAAGTCCAACTACAACCTCGCCTGGAGCAAAGGGTTGATCAGAGTGAGCCAAACAAGCCCAGGAGGCAATTTACCCAGCTCAACACGTCGCTGTCTCGAGCCCTACAACACTTGTTGAGACTAAATCTGACTACATTAAGGGACCCTCCTAAGAATCAGAATACAGCGTCACCCAAGTATAATCCCAACGCCCGTTGCGCTTATCATTCCGACAGCCCGGGGCATGATACCAACGACTGTTGGTCTCTGAAGAACAAGATTCAGGACCTGATTGACGAAGGAGCAGTGAAATTCACCCAAGATGGTCAGGCCGAGTTCTTCTACTACCCCTGCAAGACTCACCATTTGAAGTGACAAATCCTGAGACTGGAAAACTTTTGTTCATTCGAATGTTCAAGTTGCAATTTTCTTTTGTTCAAACATTTACTCATGTTAAACATTGTTATTTCATTAATGCATCGCATATGTCTGTTCTGAAACAATATATTCGTATTCACTAAATGCAAATTATCTTCATATTTTTTCTGATGTCAACTCTCAATTAATAATTCTAAGCCTCTTGAGGGAGGATGACGAAAACGATACCACGATCTTTACAGTATGCTTTTGAACAGACCCCGCTGATGAGGTACAGGCATTGTTTCAATCCCTAAACACTGGAGTTATAAGGATGATAATCCCTCGTCAACCCCTCTGAGCCAAAGAAGTAGGAGTTTTTCTTTTCGAAATTTAAAACCCTTAATCATAACCTGGGGCAGGGTAGTTTCTCAGTTGATCCAAGTGCATAACGAATGGCACCAAAGAGGTCCTTACAAAAAAGAAGACAGTGATGGTTCCGAATAATCAATAAAGAAAGGCAGTCATTACTTCTCAAAAAAAAAAACCCATTAAGTCAAAACCCATGAAGGAGACTTACAAAACTGGGGCATCCCGCTGACTGTGATTCCAAAAAAGGAAACAGTTCAGGCAAAAAAAGAAAGGGATAACAAAAATCAAAAAAGAAAGAGGTCCTACAAACCCACAACAAAAAAAGGAATGACTGCCTATTCATAATCAATCATCAATATCTGAATCATCACCGGAAAATCAGAGCAAAGACTCAAACAAGGTCTAACGTATGATCAACTGAGTTTAGGTTTGGAGAACATCACGAAGAGCGGGTGGGTACAAATAATTTGAGCTTTTATCCTTTGTTTCTTAAACTGTGAACCAAGCCACGTTATAACCCTTAAAAGTCCTAGCTGAAGCATGGGTTAGTTCGAAAGCATACTGTTACGAAAGGTATCCTGACTCCTTAAGGCCTACGGTAAATACGGAGTTGACATCACGTTTACAAACATTCATTTGTTTTATGGAAAAAGAATGCATCTTCAAAATCTTCAAAACAGACATAGGCTTTGCATTTTTAACATAACTTTGTTTGCATATGACTTTTTGTTTGAACAGCATAGAAATTCGCACGACGAATGCCTAATAAACAGAAGTATTTCCAATCAGGGGGCATGACATGACCATGGTCCATCATCTGGGGCAGTCCAATCAAGATTCGGAGAATCTCTCAAAGGCCAAATAGCCAGGGGCAAATCTCCGCCTGAGTCACTTGGGGCATTCCAGCAATGAATCTTGCCTGATCAAACATCTTCGGGTGGCATGACAAAACACTTCTAACAGGGGCAACTCCCTACATTCTGAGAGCATGGACATAGTCGAAAAAATACTACGCACAATCAAAGACCCGCTAGGTTGACATACCTAGGCAAAAATAAAGGGCTTCCCGGCGAACCAAAAGGGTTCGGGCAAAATGAAGGGATGAAATGAAAAAATCTGAACACCCGGCAAGTCGAAAACCTGAAAAGGCAGCTTGGGCAAAAATAGGTATCCCGGTGGACTAAAAACCCGAAAGGGCGGTCCAGGCAAAAGTTAGGGATCAAAGCGTACGATTATGTCCTGTCATCTTGTCATCTGCCAACCTGAAGAAAGTTTGACCCTCAACAGTTATCAGCATCCCACAGGTGCCTCCCCCATAGAAACAGGGGCAATAACGAGTGGTCTAAGCAATCTAATTGTTCTGTCCTCCAAGGTATCAAGGTAGGTTCAGCTGAAGAACATAACCAGATAGCTTAATTCCCCAGAGAGTGAGCCAGCAACTCAGTACACTCTCCCCAAGCAAAGCTATTATCAACCTTAAGGAAGTTGGGTATCCTCCAGCAGATCTCAACATTCCCCAACAGCATATATGCACTCTTAACAGGCATCCCCGGCAGTCTTGGTCTAAAGATTGTTCCCCGGCGATATACCAAACATTCAGTGGAGTTACTTCCAATACATCTCAAAACTTCCCCCCGGAGAGTCCAATCAGGTTTCCCCAGGAAAGTTGGGATCCATCTCCCCAAGCAGTAAGCTTATCCCCAGTAGATTCTGGAAGTTTATCCTCGCAGAACACGAACGCGTCCCCCGACTTTATTCAAAGAGTTATTTCCTTACCAGGATATAACTGGGTTATCCTCAGCCAAAAGCCATGGAAAGAGCGTCGTCAACATAGTTCTTTCTTATCCCCAGCGAAGTTTATCAATACTTCCAACACAGCAAAGATGTCCCCAGCAAATTACTATCAACACTCAGCAAAGCATCTCTCTCCCCACAGAGTATTGCTCCCAGCAAGATCGTTAGAGTACTTTCCTCCCCGCAGAGTTATTCCATTCGCCAAGTTTATTCCTCAACGGAGTTATCTTCTCCTACCGGTATTCTTGCAATTATCATCCCCAGCGGAAGCAAAATCTATTCTCCAACATCAGCCCAGGATACGACTTCCTGGCACCCGTCAAGGATTTACTTTCCTAGACGAAAACATACATTCCTAAACATCACATACATCATTATAGCATGCATAGACGCATCATACGAATTTCATTTATGTTGAGAACATCATCGCTTGATCCATATCATGCATTGCATATGACTGACCTCTATCTTTCAGGAAAGATTCAGTTAAATTCTCAATCATATTTCAAGACCTAGACCGGTTCAGTTAATCGACTCCAAAGATTTCTTATCCAGTCCAAGGCATTCTCTAGTCCAGCTAAATCGACCCCAAACAGATTTTTCTGATGAAGACTTAGTAGAAGTTATCAAAGGTTTTTCTCAAACGTCCGCTGTTGAGATTATAATTTCCTATGGTTCTCTCCCTAATGTTGTGGAGATGATAATTCCAACCCAGGTTTTTCTCAAACGTCCGCTGTTGATATTATAATTTCCTATGGTTCTCTCCCTAATGTTGTGGAGATGATAATTCCAACCCAGGTTTTTCTCAAACGTCCGCTGTTGAGATTATAATTTCCTATGGTTCTCTCCCTAATGTTGTGGAGATGATAATTCCAACCCAGGTTTTTCTCAAACGTCCGCTGTTGAGATTATAATTTCCTATGGTTCTCTCCCTAATGTTGTGGAGATGATAATTCCAACCCAGGTTTTTCTCAAACATCCGCTGTTGAGATTATAATTTCCTATGGTTCTCTCCCTAATGTTGTGGAGATGATAATTCCAACCCAGGTTTTTCTCAAACGTCCGCTGTTGAGATTATAATTTCCTATGGTTCTCTCCCTAATGTTGTGGAGATGATAATTCCAACCCAGGTTTTTCTCAAACGTCCGCTGTTGAGATTATAATTTCCTATGGTTCTATCCCTAATGTTGTGGAGATGATAATTCCAACCCAGGTTTTTCTCAAACGTCCGCTGTTGAGATTATAATTTCCTATGGTTCTCTCCCCGATGCTGCGAAGATGATAATTCCAACCCAGGTTTTTCTCAAACGTCCGCTGTTGAGATTATAATTTCCTATGGTTCTCTCCCCATTGCTGCGGAGACGATAATTCCAACCCAGGTTTTTCTCAAACGTCCGCTTTTGAGATTATAATTGCCTATGGTTCTCTTCCCGATCATGCGGAGATGGTAATTCCCACCAAGATTCTCTCAACAATTGTTGTGGAAACTGAAGTTATCCAAGGTTCTCTCACCGTTCCTGTTGAGGTAGTAACCACCCCTGGTTCATTCATCACCATTTGAAGATCCAGATCCAGCTCCTGTAACCAGTCAGGACACATCTATACCAAGCATCTGAAGACCAGCTCCTGCAACATGTCAGGTACTCATTTTTCTTTTGCAGGTACGCAAGTCCTCGCTAAGGAATCTCTTACGCGATCGACACCCAGATGGCATCTATAAGCCCATCATCATATCCATCAATCTCCAAATGGCATCTATAAGCCCATTCCACCATCACTGCTATCATGTGAGCGCAAATTTCTGGGCACTCTAGTGTTCAATCATCTTCTACCCTCGGATTACGAAAGGCACGCCAGCCAATCTGCATCCTCAGGTCTAAGAAGATTGAACAGGGGCAACTGTTGTACCCCAAAATTTTCCCTCCCATATTCTTCAAGAAATTGCCAAGTCAAGCTGCAAAATTCCCCAAGGGTTGCACAATGCAAGGGCCTCCTAAACAAGTCAAGATTAGGGTTTTGGTTCTGATCAAGAAAATGAAGTTTCCAAGGGTCCAATCAAGTCTCACATGCCTACAAATATGGTCAAGCATCCTCATACAAAATTTCAAGACTTTCAGCATAAAATTGCACAGTCAAAAACCCTAATTGCACTACAGTCAACTGTAGGGGCAAAATGGTCATTTGACAGTCAAAAGTTCAAATTTTTGGTCAACATCTCATTTTGAAGCCACAAACATCATTTGATCAATGCTTGATCATGATTCTCAAAGCTTGGCTCAAAAATCATCAAGATGCAAAAGTTTCCTTATTTGGACAGTTGAAAAAGTCAACTGTAAATTGACCAGGGCATAACTTTCACATGGATTATCAGAAAAATTCCATCCAAAGCTCATTTTGAAGAGAAAGACATTTCCTACAACTCATCTTCATACTCCAAGTCCAAGAAATGCTCTCACCAAAAGTTATCAATTTCAACATTATAGGTCATTTTCAAAAGTCAACAAAAAGGGACTTTAAGTCAAAGACCATAACTTGAGATTGGTAAATCAAAATGACATGGGACCAAGGACATTGTTTAGAGGACTTCAAGACCTTTCTAAAATGTCCAAGAACATGATCAAAGCTTAAAAATTGAGCAAGATATGCATTGGAGAAGTTGGGAAATTTTTGTGAAATGGCCAAAATCATTTATCCTTGAAATTTCATTTTTGACAAAAAGGGCCCACTTTTTCCACTTGAATTAACTTGGCCATGATTCCCACGTGTCCCACCTTTTATTTCATATTTTTTAATTAATTTTTTCATTTTTAATTGATTTTATTGGATTTAATTAATTTTAAATCTTTTAAAATCAAAAGAAAATCAAAAAGCTTAATTAAATGGAATATTTGGCCTTAACTAACCTTGACTTATCATTATGCAACTTACCAAATTCGTGCAAAAGGCTAATTGAAGCAAGAATTCAAAAATGAGTCAAAAAAGGAAGCTTGGTTATGGAGGTTTATGGAGGATCTTGAAATTGAAAGCTTTGCATTAAGAGGCCATAATTCCTCTTGATTCACATGGCCTAATGCATATACAAGTGAGACAAAACGAAATTGGAAAGGGGCTGCGCATAAACACTAAAAGAAAACTCACACTTTTGGCCAAAAAATTCAAAACTGAAAACAAGGCTAGAGGTGGATTCAAGGCAAAAGAGTTGTTCAAACACCTTCCTTAAGGATCACAGAACGTTTTCCAATCATTCATCAAGTCCCATACTCAAGAAAACACGAAATCACCATTGAAATTGGTAAGGAAAATTCCAGAATCGTTTTCCATCATTCATGCGTTTTTGACGTATTTTATTGTTGTTTTTGTGATTAGAATGATGTTTGCAAGCTACCTGCGTAATTTAATTAGAGTTTCATGCTAAAATGAAGGATCCACCATGAGAGCATATTAGGGTTCCATGGAAATTGATTTAGGGGTTTTCATATCAGGAAAAATTGGAGCCTAAGATTGCCACCATTAAAATCAGGGCCTTCCACTGAGTGGATTCGAACCATCGCGCCCTATTTCTTTCCCACCACGGCCTAATCGCTATTTCTTATAATGTCACTTTCTGGAACGGTGTAAAAACCGTTGCCTATGTTTTATTGTATTTTCAGGAAAAAAAGCCAAGCGAAGGAGACGATGAAGTGGCCGGTTCTGGTTGGTCCATTTAAAATCGCGCGCTAAAAATCCACTAGCGTGTTGTTTTATATTTTATTGATTGTTGTTTATTTAATTAACAAAGAAACAAAATGGCTCAGTGGCAGGCACAAACATTGGCAAACTACAGGACCTGGGTTCGAGCCCCAGGTCCTCACCCCCTTTCATATTATTTTCCTTTTAATGTTCCTATGCAGGTTCAGCGCTGAAGGTTCACTATGCTCACAATTATCTGGCCATCCACGTGTCTATGGAGATGGATCACATGGCCACAATCAGAAGCGCACCATAGACCTGAGTCAAAGAAGCTACACGATGATGGAAAAGTCAAAAAGGCCTTTAAAACCTTGGGCCAAAATTGCTAAGGACTGACCTCCATTTGGGGACAACACCCACCCCCCTCCAGTTTGCTTCTTTTAACTTTTTATATCTTTTCTTTTCTTTATTTTAATTAATCTTTTTTAATGCATTAATTTAATATTTTCATAATAAAAAAAAACACATAAAAAACAGAAAAGATAAAAAAATAATAAATATTTTTATTCTAGTATTTTTTTGTAAATAAATCCTATAATTAATTTAGTTTTAGGTTGTTAATTTAATTTTTTTTTCTCAAAAAAACCAAAAATAATAAAAATAGACTTTTTAGCACTTTCCTTTTTTATTAATTATTTTATTATAAGTATCATTAACCATTAATTTTGTAATTAAATTATATAATCAATTTAGTTTTAATTTTAGGTTTTAACTTTAATGTATTTTTTTTAATAAATTAAAAAACAATTAGAACTAGGATTATTTGACTTTTAAATTCCAATTTAATTTTCTTTAATGTCATAAATACAAAAACATAAAAATAAGTCATTGCCTTTATTTAACTTAATTATTTTTAATAATTTTATTTTAACTCCTTTAAAGGGTCCAACGCCCTCGCATTCGATCATATTTTCCTTTTTCGCGCGTTTTATTTATTTCTTTTTGAATATAATGTACTTGTTCCAAAGCCCTGTAATAGTTAATTAGACATTTATTTTCTGCACTTTATTTTAAATCGGGTCTGGATTAATTTGGCGTTGTAGACCCGCGCCTTTGTAATAGCGTAGGACTTTTACCTTTTCCGCACTTTAAATTCCCGCACCTTTAACTGTTAAACAATAACATGAAAGAATGAATGCCCAAAAATAAAAATCAAAACGTAGATCACCAATGCATGACAAGACAAACAATAAACTGAAAATGGCACACAATTCACACACCACCCCTAGGGTACGCTTCACTGTTGCCTTGCCCCTCGAAAGGTGATCGTCGAGTAGAGGATGTCTTAGTAAGTCCTCATGATCCGGGAACCTGGCATGAGGGTAGCTTCTAAGGTGTCTTCCTATTACTCCGGTGATCACCATGTCCCGAACCTCGAATTGACCCGAACACCTCCAACGGTGGTGCTACCTACCTCTCAATGGTGGGATGGCACTACTTTAAAGGACATTTACACAGACGAATTCCTTAGGGTAGGTAGATTCTCATAGATACTTGATCTTTTCAAAAACAAACAAAATACTTTTCACACCTACACTTTCTAAAAGTTTTCAAACAAATTTTTCATACACTCTTGAGGACAGATACAAGAGTTACTTAGAGATTTTTCAAACGAAACTTTTTCAAAACCCACTCACCTTGAAAAGCAAACAAACACTTTTGAAAACACAATGAGCAAGTATCTAAGAGCCCATGGATAACCATGGATAGAAAGGGTGCTAACACCTTCCCTTTCTATAATCTACCTCCCGAACCGAGAGCAATCTCTATAAGGAATTTTTCTATGCTTTTGTCCTTTCCATTTGGAGAAAATAAAAGACGGTGGCGACTCTTGCTTCCGCGACATTTCGCGAAACCAGCTATAAACAGTCAGTTCCAGATCCACCGATCACAACATGGATTGTAAGAGATTCCTCCTTGGGTACCAATCAGAGGAACATTAGGGTACTCCCCGCATCGATCAATAATAGCTATCTCATCCAAACCTCTGCAAGTCCAAATGATGTCTTTATCGGTGAGAGACATTAACCTATGAGCCCAACCTCTTCCTTCTTGGTTCTTCAGTATGAACTTAGGGAGGTGCGAAATAAACCACCTCACCAACAAAGGGATACAACACCATAGAGTTCCTCGTCTTCGGGTAGTACGAGCATGAAGTTGTTGCAAGATGTCACCCAAGAGAGTGGGCACCAGATTCTGAGACATAAAGATCCTTATGGCAGTGACATTGATGAAGTTGTCAGGATTATGAAACAAGACTAACCCATAGATTAAGAGATCCAAGATGTCTTCATATGCCCTAAAGTCCAGGTCATTCCAGAAACTGTTGGCTTTACCAATCAGAAACTTGGCCAAGAAACCCTTGACTCCACTTCTAGTTACCCAGTTGTCCATTACCTCTTAATGTGTCAAGGGAAGAGCTGCAGCAACATCCTCAAGCCTGAGGGTCTTTTCCCAACCAGTAAAGGGAGTCTGATCCAAGATAGGGATACCAAGCAAATCAGAGAACTCTTCCAGGGTAGGGACCAGCTGGAAGTCTTGAAAGGTGAAGCACTGGTACAAAGGGTCATAGAACTGGGTCAGAACACTCATCAACTGTTGATCCCGCTTTGCAGTGACTAAACTGAGAAGAGAACCATGCCTCTGAATGAAGGAAGTGGTATTTGGAATTCTGCTAACCAACTCTTCAAGCAACTCAGGTGAGTGAACAAAGTTGAACCGGATAGTATTCCTTCGCACAGGCATCATGATGTCCTACAAAACAGAGCAAAGGTGAAACCCTCTTGTCTTTGAAATGGTCAGTCCTTATGCAGGATGCATGCAATGCTCATGATGTTATGATGTTATGATAAAGCACACCACAAATAGATACAAAGGCAAACATGGTAAGGCACATAAGTCACACAAGGCAAGCCCTTAAAGTTTAGGCCAGCATGAGGTCTAGGTACTACCCTCTTTCAGTTTGTTGGTTCATACCTGTCCTATTAAAGTAACCGGGTTCTTAGAGGATCCCAATATCATTGACTACGCTCAATCGGTCATAACTCCAGCATCGCAATCTTTTCTTGCGGCCAGAACCATCACGAGAGTTTAGCCTCAATGGGCGTAGCATACTACTACTGTTCTAATGGCCAAGTTGTGTCATTTAAGGTTCTAAGGTTGGTTGGTGCTTAATGACTCCTCAGAAGACCCATATTCTCCTCGTTGCAACACAAGGGATATCGGTACAGACCAAGGTGCCACACCAACGTAGCCACTGTTTCACCCGTGTCGGTCTACGCCGGACAGGTCCCTCACAGCTTATGCTACCTAAACAGGGTATCCCCAGATCCGGGTTAGGATCTATGTAACTCCCATGCAACCCACAAATTTAAAGCAGACAAGTCAATACAATTGAAAACACAGTTATGAACTAACCCTAAGGTACACCTCACTTTAAGTTTATATCCCCAGCAGAGTCGCCAGTTCTGTGATCGGTGGATCAGGAACTGACTGTTTAACGCTGGTTCGCGAAATGTCGCGGAAGCAAGAGTCGCCACCGTCTTCTATTTTCTCCAAACGGAAAGGACAAAAGCACAGAAAAATTCCTTAAAGAGATTGCTCTCGGTTCGGGAGGTAGGTTATAGAAAGGGAAGGTGTTAGCACCCTTTCTATCCATGGTTATCCATGGGCTCTTAGATACTTGCTCATTTGTGTTTTCAAAATTGTTTGTTTGCTTTTCAACTGTGGGTTTTAAAAATTTTCTTTGAAAATTCCAGTTCGACTCTTGTATCGGTCCTCAAGAGTGTTTGAAAAATTGCTTTCGAAAGCTTTTTGAAAAGGTGTCGGTGTGAAAAGTATTTTTTGATTTGTTTTGAAATTAGCAAGTATCTACGAGAACCTACCTACCCTAAGGAATTCGTCTGTGTAAATGTCCTTTAAAGTAGTGCCATCCCACCATTGAGAGGTAGGTAGCACCACCGTTGGAGGTGTTCGGGTCAATTCGAGGTTCGGGACATGGTGATCACCAGAGCAATGGGAAGACACCTTAGAAGCTACCCTCATGCCAGGTTCCCGGATCATGAGGACTTACTAAGACATCCTCTACTCGACGATCACCTTTCGAGGCAAGACAACAGTGAGGCGTACCCTATGGGTGGTGTGTGATTTGTGTGTCGTTTTCATTTATTTTATCTTGTTCGTGTCACAGTGATCTATGCGTTTGTTTTTATTTTCGTCATTCATTCTTGCATGCATTTATTTAACAGTTAAAAAATTGTGGGAAATAAAAGTTCTAAACTATTACAAAGGCGCGGGTCCACATCGCCAAAATTTCCAGGACCCGATTTGACAGAAAGTAAATAATTAAAGTAAAGTGCGAAAGATTAAAATGTCCGAGTTTACAAGGCTTTGGGAGAGGTACATAAATATTAAAAGAAAAAGGAATAATTATGCGAATTGAATTAAATATTAGAAACGAGGGCGTTGGACCCTTTTTAACGAAATTAAATTAAATTGTTAAATTAATTAAATTAAAAAGAAAAAGAAATTATTTTTTGAGATTTTTGCATTTATGGTTTTAATGAGAAAGATTAATTGAAATTAAAATGTTAACCCTAATTCTAATTGTTTTTTTAGTCTATTAAGAAAGTATTAAAGTTAAACCTAAATTAACCTAATTAATTACATGGTAATTTAATTACAAAAATAAATAATATTTAATTATTAATAATGGTAAAAAAAAGGAATAAAAGTAATTAAAATAATTAAACCTAATTTTCTACAAAATTTTGAGTTAATTAAGAAAATGTTTGAATTAAACCTAATTTAATAGCTAAAATTAATAAACAATATTTATTTACAAAAAATATATTAATTAAATAAAAATACTTATTTTTGTCTTTTTCTGATTTTATATTGTTTTTATGTTTTTTATGAAAATATTAAATTAAAGAAATTAATTAAAAAGGAAAATAATTGAATCAAATAAAAAAATAATGAAGAGAATATTGCAAACCTAGGGGGGTCTGTCCCCAAATTGAGAGGTATATTGTAGCAATTCTGGCCCACCTATATCAAGCCCTCTTTGACCTTTTCAGGACGCGTGTAGGTGCGTTGACTCAGGTTTACCATGTTCTTCAGATCATGGCCTTCTGATCGTCTCCATTGGCCAAGTGGCAAGCTAGATTTGAGAGATGCATGGTGGTCTTCAATACTGAAACTGCACAGAAGTATTAATGGAAAAACAATATGGAAAGGCGTGGGGACCTGGGATCGAACCCAGGTCCTGTTGGTTATCAATGTATATGCCTGCCAATCGTGCCACTTTACTTCTTTGTATATTAAATAACAAACAATGAATATAAAATAAACCAAAGCGTTAGTGACTTTTTCGCGCGAAATTTTGAATCAACCAATTACTGATGGCCACCTAATCATCTTCTTCATCGTTGTGTTTCTTTCCTGAAAATAAAAAGGGTTAGCGGGGGTTTTAAACCCCCCCAAAACAAGCTTGTTTTCAAAATAGCGAATAGGCCATATGGCCTCATAAATTAGGCGCGAGGGTTCCATTGTTTTCGTCCAAACACACTGAATCCATTCATGGCATTATGATGTTCTAATTTTATAGCTTCTAGAAACGCCCAATTTGGACCTCAAAGAACCCTAACCTGTATCAATGGTGGAATCGCATATAGCACATGAAAACTCAATTGAATTATGTAGTTAGCTTCAGAATTAGTCAAGGAACATAAATCAAACATCAAAAATTCTTAAAGATGCATGAATCGAGATGCAAGAATGTAAAAAAATTTCTGTACAGGTCACCATCGTCCTCACGTTTCTTGGTGTTAGGATGAATGGTTTTGATTTGAAAACCTTCCTTGAAGCCTCAGGAAGGTGATGGAACAAGTCTCTTTGCTTGAATCGACCTGTAACCTAGCTTTCAGTTTCCAATTTTTTTGGCAAAAACTCAAGTTTCTCTATGCTTTTCTGGCGCAGCTGGGAAGTTATGAGGAGTAGGGTTTGCATCCATATATACATGTGAATGAATAGGGTTGAGAAAATTGATCAAAGAATCCTTGAATTGATGATACAATATTTGATTTTCCATGCTATTATTTTCAAATCTTTTCATGCACATTTGCTACCAAATCATGTCCAATTACCTTTAATTCTTTCCTAACCTGATTTGCACGAAATCTTGGAGATATTTTATGCACAAAAATATTTAAAAACCTAAGTTTAGTATTTTCCACATATTTAATTTAATTAAATGAATTATTAATAATTAAAAATCCAAATAAATAAATAAAAATGATAAAAAACTTCCCTTTGGGCCAAATGGTCGTGCACATGCCTTGGATGATGAACTGTGGAAGAAAAAGAGGCCTATTAGCAATTTTAGGTCATTTGAAGTAATGTTGACTTTTCAAAATATCTAAACATTTCCCAACTTCCACAAGGCATAACTTGCTCAATTTTTAAGCTTTGCTCATGTTCTTGGACATTTTGCAAAGGTCTTTGAGTCCTCTAACCAATGCCTTTGGTCCCATGTCATTTTTATTTACCAATCCCAAGTTATGGCCTTTGACTTAAAGTCCCTTTTTGTTGACTTTTGAAAATGACCTATAATGTTGAAATTGATAACTTTTTGTGAGAGCATTTCTTGGACTTGAAGTGTGAAGAGGAGTTGTAGGAAATGTCTTTCTATTCAAAATGAGCTTTGGAGGGAATTTTTCTGATAATCCATGTGAAAGTTATGCCCTGGTCAATTTACAGTTGACTTTTTCAACTGTCCAAATATGGAAACTTTTGCATCTTGATGATTTTTGAGCCAAGCTTTGAGAATCATGATCAAGAATTGATCAAATGATGTTTGTGGCTTCAAAATGAGATGTTGACCAAAAATTTGAACTTTTGACTGCCAAATGACCATTTTGCCCCTACAGTTGACTGTAGTGCAATTAGGGTTTTTGACTGTGCAATTTTGTGCTGTAAGTCTTGAAACTTGGCATGAGGATGCTTGACCATTTTTGTAGGCATGTGGGACTTGATTGGACCCTTGGAAACTTCATCTTCTTTGTCAGAACCAAAACCCTAATTTTGACTGTTAGGAGGCCCTTGAACTGTGCAACCCTTGGGGAATTTTGAAGCTTTGACTTGGCAAATTTTGAAGAATATGGGAGGGAAAATTTTGGGGTACAACACATCATCTTCAAATGCTTCAAGATCTCTCAAGGGCTACACAGTCAACCACCCTCATAAAGCCAGTCAAACTAGGGTTTTGGTTCTTGCAAGGAACTTGAGGTTTTCAAGGGCTCAATCAAGTACCATATGCTCATACACATTGTCAAGCACCTACATGTCAAGTTTCAAGGCTCACAAGGTCAAGTTGCACATTCAAAAGTCCCATTTGCTCAACAGTCAACTGTAGGGGCAAAATGGTCATTTGGCAGTCAAAAGTCAAAATTTTTGGTCAACATCTTATTTTGAAGCCACAATCATCATTTGATTAATTCTTGATCATGATTTCACAAGAATGGCTCAAAAATCATCAAGGTGTCAAAAGTTTCTATTTTTGGACAGTTGAAAAGTCAACTGTAACTTGACCAAGGCATAACTTTTTCATGGTTCATCATAAAAATCCCATCCAATGCTCATCTTGAAGGGGAAGACATTTCCTACAATTCATCTTCACATTCCAAGTCCAAGAAATGCTCTCACAAAAAGTTATCAATTTCAACATTATAGGTCATTTTCAAAAGTCAACAAAAAGGCACTTTAAGTCAAAGACCATAACCTGAGATTGGTAAATCAAAATGACATGGGACCAAAGACATTGGTTAGAGGACTTCAAGACCTTTCCAAAATGTCAAAGAACATGTTCATAGCTTTAAAATTGAGCAAGATATGCATTGGAGAAGTTGGGAAATTTTTGTGAAATGGCCAAAGTCAATTATCCTTGAAACTTCATTTTTGACAAAAGGGCCCCACTTTTTCCACTTGTTTCAGCTTGGCCATGCTTCCCACGTGTCCCACAATTTATTTCAAGATTTAAAATTAATTTTTCCATTTTTATTTAATTTTATTTGATTTAATTCATTTAAAATCTTTTAAAATCAAATAAAAATCAAAGAAATTAATGGAGGGATATATTTTGTGATGATTAGCTTTGATACACCTTAAAACACATTCCAAATTCGTGCAAGGGCCTATTCCAAGCAAGAATTCAAATTTGACACAAAAATGGAAAGTTGTTTCAATGGAGTTCATGGCATAATCTTAAACATGAATGCAAAGGCTTAATGACCATTATTTGGATTGATACACATTTCATTACTATATATACAAGCCTTCCCAACCTCATTCAAAAAATAGTGTGTGCAGAAACGGCCAAGAGCAAAACCAAAAATTATTCAAAAAGTGAGAGTTCTAAAACATAGTTGCGAGCATCTTCAGATCAAAACAAGCACGTGGTTCTATTCCTTGCCACACCCTGAAGCTAAAGCAACCTTTGCCAAGTCCTGAGGCTCATACCGCGCTGTAAGTTCTTCCCAGGTCCCCTATAATTTCCATATCATTTTTTTCATTACTTTCATGTGCAGATTCTCAAAGGAGGAACACCATAAACCTCATATCCCAGCGCTCCAAGTGTCATCAACGCAGATCCAAAGGACAAAAAGTGTAGCACACCATACTCTGGAGTCAAGCATGCTGCAGGCAATCATGAAAGTCAAACGTGGCTTAGATTTCAGTGGGCTTGGATTGCTTCAATAAACCTCCTATTTAGCCCACACCCCCTTGGTTTTTACTTTCTTTTTTTATTTTGTTTTGTCATTTTCTCTTATTTTTAATTGCTAACCTTTTAATTATTTTTATTATTAACAATTAACTTAATTAACGCATTTTCATAAAAAACCAAAAAATAGAATTAATATTATTATTATTATTATTTTATTTTGTAAATAAATATTAACCAAAATAGTTTAATTAGGCAATTTTAATTCCTTTTCTTAAATAATTAAAATAAATCTAGAATTAGGTAAAAGTTAACTTTTAATTTTATTCCATTTCTTTTATTTCATAAAAACATAAAAAAACAAAAAATATTTCTTTTTAATTAAATTAATTAATTAGTCATTAATTAGCTTTAATTTCATTTTAATTACAAAAAAAGCCAAAAAATCAATTTCTTTTCTTAAAAGGGTCAACACCCTTAGACGTTCCCGATTAATTTATTCGTGCGCATTTACTCTATTTGATTATTATGTAATTGCCTCCAAGAATGTAATAGTTAAATAGGTTTATCGCTTTATTTAATTTCCGTACTCATTTACTAAAAAATGGGTCTTTGTAATTTTTGGCGATGTATAGACCCGCGCCTTGTAATAGCGTAGGATTTACGTTTCCGCAATTTACTTTCTGCACCCCTTAACTGTTAACTTGCATGAAAGAATCTATGTAAATAAAAACAACCGGTAGCTCACTAATTAACCAGACAAACATTAACCGAATACAACACACAAATACACACACCACTTCTAGGGTACGCCTCACTTGTTGCCTTCGAAACGTGGTCGTCAAGTATAGGATGTCTTAGCGGTCCTTATGTCCATGATCCAGTTGCCTCGAAACAGTTGCCTCGAAACAGTTGCCTCGAAATGGTTGCCTCGGATTAAAAAAAAGGATCAAGGACATAAGGGTAGCCTCTAAGGTGTCTTACTGTTGCTTCGGTGACCACACTGTCCCTACAATCGAATTGACCCGAATACCTCCAATGGTGGTGCTACCTACCTCTCAATGGTGGGATGGCACTACCTAAAGGACACTTACACAGCTTAATTCCTTAGGGTAGGTAGATGACTCATAGATACTTGCTCTTTTCAAAAACAAAACAAAATACTTTTCACACCTTACACTTTCAAAAAGCTTTCAAAACAAATTTTTCAAACACTCTTGAGGACAGATACAAGAGTTATTCAGAAATCTTTCAAATAAACTTTTTCAAACCCACTCACATTTTGAAAAGCAAACATTTTGAAAACATAAGAGCAAGTATCTAAGAGCCCATGGATAACCATGGATAGAAAGGGTGCTAACACCTTCCCTTTCTATAAATCTACCTCCCGAACCGAGAAACGTTCTCATAAGGAATTTTGTTGTGCTTTTGTCCTGTCCATATTGAAGAAAATAAAAGACGGCGATGACTCTTGCTTCCGCGACATTTCACGAACCAGCGTTAAACAGTCAGTTCTAAATCCACCGATCACAGAACTGGCGACTCTGCTGGGGATACTGTAAAGTGAGGTGTACCTTAGGATAGCTCATACTTGTGTTTTCAATTGTCTGAATTGTTTGCTTTATTATTGTGGGTACTGTCTTGGGAGTTCTATAGATCCTAACCCGGATCTGGGGAATACCTTCTTAGAAAGTAGCAACAAGACTGTGAGGGAACTGTGCGGGGTATACCGACACGGTTGAAGCAGTCTGCTACGTTGATGTGGCACTTTGGTGAGTACCGGTAACCCTTGAGTCAAGTCAAGGAGAGTACGGGGCCGCCGCGTGGTGTCGTGAAGCATCAATTGACCTTGGGAACCTTAATTGAACCATCTTGGCCTCTTTAGGGTAGTAAGATAACTGACTTTGGTGCAGTCCGAAGTTGGTTGATACTCGATACTACACTCAGTTGAGGGTTGTTTTCTTGGGATATTTTGATCGCCAATTCAGTGGCTAAATCGAAACGATGAACACAGAAAACAATCCAATGATATTGGGATCCTTAGAACCCGGTTACTTTGATAGGACAGGTTTGAGCCCACCAACTTCAAGAGGGTAGTACCCCAAACTTCATGCTGGCCTAAACTCTAAGGGCTGTCTTGTGTGACTTGTGTGCCTTCATACTTGAACTGCTTGCATACTTGTTATCTAACAACACGAGTTCCTTGCAGGTTTTGTTTACAGTCCTTAATTGGGACTCATTACAGGGCCTACTTACATCACTCCATGCATAGCATAACATCATACCATTGCATACATCCTACATAAGGACTAATCCATTTCAAGGATCTCAAGGGTTTGTGATGCAGGTCATGATGAATCAACTGTCTAGCAAGGGGAAAAGGGGATTTATTTTCCTCTAGCCAAGGTTGTTCAGAGATCAAAACATGGTGACTTGAGTCAGGGGCTATGACCCACTCGATATGGTGAGCCTTGACTCTTGAAGAAGGAATCTCAACAATATGCAGTTCCTTCAATCAAGCCACCGGATTCAAATTCTAACAAGCTTCTTTGTTTATCCCGCGAGGTCCTTAAAAACATTGCATGCATATCATACATATCATTGCATTACAGGTACACTTGTTGCAGGTCACTTACCTTCTTCGCTGTTTATTTCAGCAGTCATCATGAATCCTGAATCATCCAATGGACAAGCTATCAAGGCCCTCCAGGCCCATAATGCCCAGTTCCAGGAGTTGATTATGAGCCTAGCCCAGAGTCAAAAGGAATTGAAGACTCTGATTCAGAAGAAGAAGAACAAGAGGACTGTTTTGTTCAACCCTAGACGCAGATCTGGGAACACACTGCAGAATGAAGCTGAGAGGACTACTCCATCTGTGGGGGAAGGCATTCACCAAGGGAGAGAGGTTCCTAGCCCTGTGGTCTCTGACACCGAGACAGACTTCAATGATGAACAATACCCCCCTGCTGAAGACAGGTACAAACAGCTGGAGGACCGGTTAAATGCTATGGATATCCAACGTGTTCCTGGGTTGGACTTTGGGGACCTAGGTTTATCTTATGGGGTGGTGATCCCTCACAAGTTCAAGGCACCTGCCTTTGTAAAGTACGACGGGGTTTCCTGTCCTAAGCTGCACCTCCGTTCATACGCAAGGAAGATCCAGCCCTACACGGCAGACAAGAATCTATGGATCCATTTCTTCCAGGAGAGTCTTTCAGGGACTCAGCTCGATTGGTTCTATTAGTTGGATGGAACCAGTATTCGTAACTGGGAGGACTTGGCAACTGCTTTTTATAAGCAGTATCAGTATAATTCCGACCTCGCTCCCACGCGTACCCAACTCCAGGGTATGTCACTTGGGACGAGTGAAGGTTTTAAGGAGTATGCGCAAAGGTGGAGAGATCTGGCTGGAAGGGTGCAGCCGCCCTTGACTGACTGTGAGCTCGTTGACATGTTCTTAGGGACCCTGTCTGGTCCCTTCTTCAACCATCTGATTGGAAATTCTTCTGCTGGGTTTACAGATTTGATCTTGACCGGGGAGAGGATCGAAGCTGGCATCAAGGCTGGAAAGATTCAAGAAGTTGCACCTTCTGATACTCACAAAAGCCTTACACTGGGAAGAAATAGGCCAATGATGCGTACAACCAAAAGGGTCGCCATGATCAACATGTAGGGGCAGTCCAGATCCCTAATCCTAGGCCTGCTCAACAAGGACAGGGGCATCAACGTAAGGAGATCGCACCCAAGAGACAATTCACTAAAATCAACATGTCACTGGATCAAGCGCTACAGCAAATGTTGAAGGCAGGGCTGATTACCTTGAGGGCTCCTCTCCGGAATCCAAACACCTCTGCTCCCAACTACCATCCTAATGAGAGGTGCGCATACCACTCCGATAGCCCGGATCCACCGATCACAGGATGCAACAATGGTGGTTTTTGTATGAAAACTTGGTGTATTGAGACTTGAGATTTGGACCTATATTTATAGTGGATGCAATGAGTTTATGGAGAGGCTTTGGACTAATACAAATAATGGAGAGCTTGATTTAGTCTAAATTCAAACAAAAGTATCAAAAAATGCATTGTAACTTATGTGTATAAGAACAAAAATGCTATGACCCTCTTGGATGCTCTTTGATGGAGTGTTTGAGATGATTTATGTGAAGTATGATTAGATACAGATTCAGTTTGCAAGGCTCAAGAACAAATGCAAGATTTTGGAAAAATTCACTTTATGCTTTTAATCTTTTTATGGTGTGGGATTTGGACAATGCATGGACTCCATTAATAATGTAGTGTTAAAGTATTCAACACATCAGAAACTTTAAAGTTTAGAGGTATCAATGCAAGATTTGGTGGATCATGAGGTTAGGGCTTTGAGATTGCACATGAACTTGTCACAAAATGGACTTCTAATTCAGCCTTGGGATTCCATCTTCTTCTCTTTGATTCTTCTAGCTCAAGCATCATATTTTCATGCTCTTGGACATTTTGGAAAGCTTGAAACAATCCTCTACAACTTTCATGACTTTGTGAGTTCACATCTTCTTATTCATGCATTTTTTGGAGAGCATCTCCTATGACAAAGTTGAAGTATGAAATGTTATCTTCAATTTGATATTTGGAGCAAGAAAAATGGTTGCTCGATGAGGAGTTACAAGCTTGCAAAGTAGTGCATTTGAACACGAGAATTTTAAGGACTTATTGAAAATTTCAAAACCCCAATTTTTCATTTTTGATTCTTTTCTTGATTTAAACTTGATCAAACGACTTCATCAATTATATTTTCATGAAATTTAACTTTAGGAGCCCATATTTGACCAAAATTTTCAAAAGTCAAAGTTTGACTTTGGACAATTGACTTTTCACCAGATGAATTTTAAATCCTCTACAACCAACGAAATCTTGTGATTATGATATAATTGAGATGCTTTGAAGACCATAAGATGATGAAGTATTGAGTGATGCTCATTTGCAGACTTCGAATGCTAATTCCTGATTTTTCATAAATGAATGAGGGGCTTGAGTCACTGAGGGATACACATGTCTTTGATTAATCAGTTGTTTAATCCTCTTGCTCCAACACACAACTCTTGTACAAGAAACTGTGATCGGTGGAAATAGAACTGACTGTTTTTTAAGCTGGTTCGCGAAATGTCGCGGTAAGCAAGAGTCTCCACCGTCTTTTATGTTCTCCAATATGGAAAGGACAAAAGCACAACAAAATTCCTTCTTTGAGAATGTTTCTCGGTTCGGGAGGTAGATTTATAGAAAGGGAAGGTGTTAGCACCCTTTCTATCCGTGGTTATCCACGGGCTCTTAGGTACTTGCTCTTATGTTTTCAAAAATTTGTTTTCTTTTCAAGTGTGTGTGGGTTTTGAAAAAAAGTTTCGTTCGAAAAATTTCTAAGTAACTCTTGTATCTGTCCTCAAGAGTGTATGAAAAATTTGTTTGAAAACTTTTAGAAAGTGTAGGTGTGAAAAGTATTTTGTTTGTTTTTGAGAGAGCAAGTACCCATGAGAATCTACCCACTCTAAGGAATTAGGCTGTGTAAGAGTCCTTTAGATAGTGCTATCCCACCATTGAGAGGTAGGTAGCACCATCGTTGGAGTTATTCGGGTCAATTCGATTATCGAGACAGTGTGGTCACCGAAGCAATGGTAGGACACCTTAGGAGTAACCCTAATGTCCTAGATCCTTTGTATCCGAGGCAACTGTTTCGAGGAAACTGGATCTTTTGGACAGAAGGGCGACCTCTAAAACACCCTATACTTGACGACCACGTTCGAGGCAACCAGTGAGGCGTACCCTAGAAGTGGCATGTGCTTTGTGTGTTGTTTTCATGTTATGTTTATCTTGTACATGTTATTTGTGAGCTACGGATTCGTTTTATTTACATACATTCTTTCATGCATTGTTAACAGTTAGGAGTGCGGAAAATAAATTGCAGAAATGTAAATTCTACGCTATTACAAGGCGCGGGTCTATACATCGCCAAAAACAAAAACCCGTTTTGGTAAATAAATGCGAGAAATTAAATAAAACGGTAAAATTCCTATTTAACTATTACATATCTAGAGACAGTTACATACATAATCAAAATAAATAGATGCGCGCGAGAAGAAATTTAATCGGGAACGTCCTAAGGGTTTTGACCCTTTTAAGAAAAGAAATGAATTTTTTTGTCCTTTTTTGTGATTAAATGAAATTAAAATTAATAACTAATTAATTAATTTATTAAAAGAAAAATGTTTTTGTATTTTTATGTTTTTAATGAAATAAAATAAAAGGAAATAAAATTAAAAGTTAATAAAAACCTAATTCTAAATTTATTTTAGTTATTAAGAAAAAAAGGTTAAAGTTGCCTAATTAAAACTAATTCAATTTATTAGTATTTATTTACAAAAGTAAAATGAAATTAATAATAATAATAATATTAGTTCTTTTTTTTTTGATTTTTTATTGTGAAAGGGTTAAATAATTAATTTTGGTGATAATAATAATAATTAAAAAAAAGTTAATAACTAAATTAGAAAATATAAAAAGGAAAAGAAAAAGAATAAACCAAGGGAGGGGGTCTGGGCCCAATATGGAGGTGAAAATTGGAATTTGAGGCCCATTACTCATCCAGCCACGTTGACTCCTTGGATCAAGTGTTTGTTGGTTGACTGAGTGCATGGTGAGGATCACTTCCTGGCCTTTGGATGCATGCCTGTAGCCACCTGGCGCTTTGGATTTGTGAGGCGCATGATAAGCCTTCTTTAAAGCCTGCACACAAGTACGTAAGAAAGAATAATATGAGATTTTGAGGGGACCTGGGAAAACTTACAGCGCGGTATGATGGACCTTAGGACGTGGCAAGGGTTGCTTTAGCTTCAGAGTATGGCAAAGAAGAGAGTCACGTTCTCCTTTTGGCCTGAAAATACTTGCAACACTCCTTTTGATCTCACACTTTTTTTTTTTACACTTTTTGGATTTTGCTCTGGCCGTTTGTGCACACTCTAGGTTGTGAATGAGGCTTGCAAGGCTTGTATATATAGTAATGAGTGAGAATAAGTCACATTTAGGAGCCTTTAACCATTGCAATTAAGCTTTGGATTTTGTCTTAACCACCATTAAAGGCCTTTCAAAGCTTGTTCAAAATTTGAATTTTCATGTCTAAATGAGCTTAGCACGAAATTGGTAGGTTACAAATGCTTCATGAAGGCTATTCAAACCATAAGATACCATTTAATTAATTTGTTTAGATTTACTTGAATTATTATGGATTAAAATGAATTAAATCCATAAAAATTAAATAAAAATAGAAAAATAATTATTTGGTCTTGAAATTGATCATGGGACACGTGGGTGGCATGACAAGGATGAATCAAGTGGAAAAAAGTGGGCCCTTTTGTCAAAAATTGAAGTTTCAAGGATAGTTAACTTTTGCCATTTCACAAAAATTTCCCAACTTCTCCAATGCATATCTTGCTCAATTTTGATCATATGAACATGTTCTTGGACATTTTGGAAAGGTCTTGAAGTCCTCTAACCAATGCCTTTTGTCCCATGTCATTTTGATTTACCAATCTCAAGTTATGGTCTTTGACTTAAAGTGCCTTTTTGTTGACTTTTGAAAATGACCTATAATGTTGAAATTGATAACTTTTTGTGAGAGAATTTCTTGGACTTGGAATGTGAAGATGAGTTGTAGGAAATGTCATCCCCTTCAAAATGAGCATTGGATGGGATTTTTCTGATGAACCATGAAAAAGTTATGCCTTGGTCAAGTTACAGTTGACTTTTCAACTGCCTAAAAATAGAAACTCTTGACACCTTGATGATTTTTGAGCCATTCTTGTGAAATCATGGTCAAGATTTGACCAAATGATGATTGTGGCTTCAAAATAAGATGTTGACCAAAAATTTTGACTTTTGACTGCCAAATGACCAATTTGCCCCTGCAGTTGATTGTGAAGCAATTAGGGTTTTTGACTGTGCAACTTGACCTTGTGAGCCTTGAAACTTGGCATGTAGATGCTTGACAATGTTTATGGGCATGTGGGACTTGATTGAGCCCTTGAAAACCTCAACTTCCTTGCAAGAACCAAAACCCTAATTTGACTGGCTTAGGAGGGTGTTTAAACTGTGCAACCCTTGAGTAGACTTGAGCAAATTGAGATGATGCTTGTCAAAACTTTGAAGAATATGGGAGGGCAAATTTTGGGGTACAACAGTTGCCCCTATTCAATCTTCTTAGACCTGAGGATGTAGATTGGCTTGTGTGCCTTTCGTGATCCGAAGGTGGAAGATGATTGAACACTAGAGTACCCAGAAATTTGCACTCACATAGTGAGGTATCAGCAATGTGATGTCGGGAATGGGCTTACAGACGCCAATTGGAGAGATGGTGGATAGGAGGATGGGCTTATAGATGCCATCTGGAGATGTGACAGAACCTTGTCGGGAATGGGCTTATAGATGCCATTTGGAGACTGTTGATAGGTGGATGGGCTTATAGATGCCATCTGGAGATGGTCTGTTGAATTGTAATTTTTGTAAGTTGAAAGAGGGAACCTGTGTAGGGTTTCCTGATGATGAGCTCGTGTAAAACTGCATCTTGGAAAGAAGGACACCCGTGTAGGGTTGACTGATGATGAGCTCGTGTAAAACTGCATCTTTGGAGGAAGGAAACCTGTGTAGGGTTTACTGATAATGAGTCTGTATAAGACTGCATCTGAAGTGGAGAAGGAACCTGTGTAGGGTTACTTTGATGACGAGTCCGTGTAAAACCGCATCTAGAGCTGAGAAGGAAACCTGTGTAGGGTTTACTGATGACGAGTCCGTGTAAAACTACGTCTGGAGTTTGAGAAGGGAACCTGTGTGGGGTTACTTTGATGATGAGTCTGTGTAAAACTGCATCCTGGAAGAAGTAAAACCTGGGTAGGGTTTCTGATGACGAGTCCGTGTAAAACTGCATCTTTGGAGAGAGAGAACCTGTGTAGGGTTTCTTTGACGACGAGCCCGTGTAAAACTACGTCTGGAGAGAGAGGACCTGTGTAGGGTTTCTTTGGGATAAGTTCATGTAAAACTTCTGGATGAACCGGGGTAAGGTCATCTTGAGATAAGTCCGTGTAAGACTTCTGGAGGAACCGGGGTAAGGTTACTGCAGGATAAGTTCGTGTAAAACTTCTGGATGAACCGGGGTAAGGTCATCTTGAGATAATTCCGTGTAAGACTTCTGGAGGAACCGGGGTAAGGTTACTGCGGGATAAGTTTGTGTAAAACTTCTTGATGAACCGGGGTAAGGTCATCTTGAGATAAGTCCGTGTAAGACTTCTGGAGGAACCGGGGTAAGGTTACTTGTGGAGGGTGAGTCCGTGTAAGACTTCGTCTGAAAATTGAGAAGGAACCGGTGTAGGGTTTCCTGTTGATGAGCCCGTGTAAGACTTCTTCTGAAAGAAAAGGAACCGGTGTAGGGTTGCCTGAGGATGATCAAGTAGATAATTGTCCTGTTTGGTTTCGGATATTAACCCACGATCAGTCGTCCATAGAATTTTCCTGGCTTATTACCGGTGTTGATCTGGAACTGTAAAGGTAGATGGTAATCATCTGTTTATTGACTTTTTTTCTGAAAAGGCAAAGTATTAGTCATATGCAATGTCATGATGCATGAACTGCATGATTTTAAGATGTTCTAAAAAATAAATGAGATTTGTGTAGTATGATGCGTATGCATGCTATAATATATGAAGATGTGATATTTATGAATGTATTCTCGTCTGGGAAAATAAATCCTTGACGAATGCCGGGAGTTTGTTGAATCCTGGGCTGATGTTGAAGAGTGGAGCTCTTCGTTTTCGCTGGGGATGATGGTTGTAAGAATAAACCGGTAGGAGAAGATGACTCCGTTGGGGAATAAACTTGTTGAGGAGATTACTCTGCGGGGAATTACTCTGGGAAGAGATACCTTGCTGAGGTTTTGATGATAACTCTGCTGGGGATTCCGTTGATAAGCTCTGTTGGAAGATTTGATGAACTCCGCTGGGGATAGGAAGAGCTTCGCCGAGGACGATCTTTCTGTGGTAATTAGCTAAGGATAACCCAGTTATAAGTTATGGTGAGGAATAATCTTTGAATAAAGTCGGGGAGATGCGTTCGTACTCTGCAGGGATAAGCTTCCAGAATCTACTGGGGATGAGCTCCCAGAATCTACTGGGGAGATTGATTCAACTCTCCTGGGGAGACTTTTGAACTGTACTGGGGAATAGCTCCACTGGGGTGTCTGGTATTCCGCTGGGGAATAATCTTATATTAAGACGGCCGGGGATGCTTGCTTAGGAATATCTGTATACTCCGCTGGGGAATATTGAGATTTTCTGGGGATACCCAACTTCCTTAAGGCTGACAGTAGATTAACTCTGCTTGGGGAGAGTGTTGTTGACTTGCTGGAGATACTGTGCCTTTTCAGGGCTGATGAGAGACCAACTCTGCTCGGGAGAGAGTATTGCTGAATCTTATCTTACTCTGCGGGGAGTGAAGGTATCTTGGTCACGTTCTTCAGCTGAACATACCTTGGTACCTTGGCGGACAGAGCAACTAGATCGCTCGGACAACTCATTATTGCCCATGTTTCTGCGAAAGAAAAAAGACCTAGGAGGTGCTTGATAACTGCTGATTGATGAACCTTCTTCTGGTAGGTAAGTGACGAGATACCGGGACATAGTCGTACACTTTGATCCCTAACTTTTGCCTGGACCGCCTTTTCGGGTTTTCAGTCCACCGGGATACCCATTTTTTCCTAGGTGTGTTAACCTAGCGGGTCTTTGATTATGCGCAGTATTTTTTCGACTATGTCCGTGCTCTCAGGATGTAGGGAGGTGCCCCTGTCAGTAGTGTTGTGTTTCCCTACTACCAGAAGATCTTCCAATGCCCCAAGTGATCCAGATGGAGATTTGCCCCATGTTGATAGGCCTTTTGAGAGATTCCCCGAATCTTGACTTAACTGCCCCAGATGATGGACGATGATCATGCCATGCCCCTTGATTGGAAGTGCTTTTGTTCATTAGATATTCTTCGCGCGAATTTCTCTGTTGTTCGAACAAAAGGTCATATGCAAACAATGTTCTATTAAAAATGCAAAGCTTATGTCTGTCTTGAAGTTTTTGAAAATGCAGTTTTTCATAAAAACAAGTGAAATTTTTTGTAAACTGTGATGTCAACTCGTTATTTTACCGCAAGCCTTAAGGAGTCAGGATACCTTTGGTAACAGTGTGCTTTCGAACTAACCCATGCTTCAGATAGGACTTTTAGGGGTTGTAGCGTGGCTTGGTTCACGGTTTAAGAAACAAAGGATAAAGGCTCAAATTTTATTTGTACCCACCCGCTCTTCGTGATGTTCTTCAAACCTAAACTCAGTTGATCGTGCGTTAGACCTTGTTTGAGTCTTCGCTCTGACATAGCGATGGTTCGGATACTGATAGTTTATTTTGAATAGGCAGTCATTTTGTTGGGAGTCTGCAAGACCTCTTTCTTTTTTTGCTTTTATTATCCCTGTTTTTTGCCTGAACTGTTTCTTTGTGATTACAGTCAGCGGGATGCCCCAGTTTTGTAAGTCTCCTTCATAGGTTTTGACTTAATGGGCTTTTATTTCTGAGAGATAATGACTGCCTGTCTTTATGATTATTCGGAGCCATCACTGTCTTTTGTTTTGTAAGGATTCCTTTGGTGCCATTCGTTGTGCACTTGGATCAACTGAGAGAACTACCCTGCCCCAGGTTATGATTAAGGGTTTTAATTTTCGAAAAGAAAACTCCTACTTCTTTGGCTCAAAGGGGTTGACGAGGGATTATCATCCTTATAACTCCAGTGTTTAGGAATTGAAACAATGTCTGTACCTCATCAGCGGGGTCTGTTCAAAAGCATACTGTAGATTGTGGTATCGTTTTCGTCATCCTCCCTCAAGAGGCTTAGAATTTTCAGTCGAGAGTTGAACATCAGGAAAAAATAAAAGCAATTTTAAATATAGAGAACACAATTACTTCAAAACAGACATGTGTAATGCATTAATGAAATAATAGAGTTTGACATGATAATTGTTTGAATAAGCATAGAAAAATACAATATCATAATTTAAATGAACAAGAGTCTCTCAATCCTAGACATGTTTTGGCAAGGGAGCAGTGATCACATCGGGAGTCTCAGCAGGCTCGAATTCGATCTCCTTGGTGTCAATCATGTTCTGAATCTTGTATTTCAGCGTCCAAAAATCCTCAGTATCGTGCCCCGGGCTTCCGGAATGATAAGCACACCTCGCATCTGGGTTGTAGTTTGGAGAAGAGGTCTTGGGATTTGCAGGAGGGTTGATCACCGTAATCAGATTCATTTTCAACATGTGCTGCAATGCTTGTGACAATGGCATGTTGATGTTGGTGAATTGTCTTTTAGGCTCGTCTGGCCTTCGCTGATTTCCCTTTGACGATTGTCGGTGTGACGCAGAACCTGAGATCATGACTGCCCCTACGTGTTGGTCACGACGATCCTTCTGACTGTATGCAGCATTGACTCTTTCTTGAATGGTTTCTTCTCAGTTTTCGAGGAGTCACCCTTTTGTATCTTCCCAGACTTGATACTAGCTTCTATCCTCTCACCAGTTAAGATCAGATCTGTGAACCCAGCAGAAGAATTCCCAATCAGATGATTAAAGAATGAACCAGACAGGGTCCCCAAGAACATGTCAACGAGCTCACGATCAGTCAACGGTGGCTGCACCCTGCCAGCCAGGTCTCTCCACTTTTGCGCGTACTTCTTAAAACCTTCACCCGTCCCCAGTGACATACCCTGGAGTTGGATACGCGTAGGAGCAAGGTCGGCATTATACTGATACTGCTTATAAAAAGCAGTTGCCAAGTCCTCCCAGTTACGAATACTGGTTCCATCCAGCTGATAGAACCATTCGAGCTGAGTCCCTGAAAGACTTTCCTGGAAGAAATGGATCCATAGGTTCTTGTCTGCCGTGTAGGGCTGGATCTTCCTTGCGTATGAACGGAGGTGCAACTTAGGACAGGAAGCCCCGTCGTACTTCACAAAGGCAGGTGCCTTGAACTTGTGAGGGATCACCACCCCAAAAGATAAGCCTAGGTCTCCAAAGTCCAACCCGGGCACTTGTTGAATCTCCATAGCATTTAACCGGTCTTCCAGCTGTTTGTACCGGTCCTCAGCATGAGGGTACTGTTCATCATTGAAATCTGTCTCGCTGTCGGAGACCACATGACTAGGAACCTCTCTCCCTTGTGGGCTGTCTTTCCCAGCAGATGGGGTGGTCAGCTCAGCATCATTTTGTGATCCATTCCCAGATCTGCGTCTAGGGTTGAACAAAACAGTCCTTTTCTTCTTCTTCTTCAAAAGCAAAGTCTTCAATTCCTGTTGTCCTTGGGCTAAACTCATGACCAGCTCCTGAACTGGGCGTTTTGGGCCTGGAGGGCCTTGATAGCTTGTTCATTGGATGATTCAGGATTCATGCTGATGGCCGAAATAAACAGCGAAGAAGATTAAGCAACATGTAGAACAGAGTACCTGTAATGTAATGATATGTATGTATGCATGCGATGTTTTCAAGGATCTCGCGGGGTAAACAGAGAAACTTGTTAGAATTTGAATTTGGGTAGCTTGATTGAAGGAACTTCATGTTGTTGAGAGTCCTTCTTCAAGAGTCAAGGCTCACCATATCGAGTGGGTCATAGCCCCTGACTCAAGTTATCAACCTTGGCTAGAGGAAAATAAATCCCCTTTGCCCCTTGCTAGACATCATGACCTGCATCACAAACCCTTGAGATCCTTGAAATGGATTAGTCCTTATGTAGGATGTATGCAATGGTATGATGGCATGATGTTATGCTATGCGTGGAGTGATGTAAGTAGGCCCTGTAATGAGTCCCAATTAAGGACTGTAAATAAAAACCTGCAAGGAACTCGTGTTGTTAAGTAACAAGTATGCAAGTATTTCAAGTATGAAGGCACACAAGTCACACAGAAGAGCCCTTAGATCTTAGGCCAACATGAAGTTTGGGGTACTACCCTCTTGAAGTTGGTGGGCTTAAAACCTGTCCTATCAAAAGTAATCGGGTTCTAGAGGATCCCGATATCACTGACTACCCTCAATCGGTCATAACTCCAGCGTCACAATCTTTTCTTGCAGCCAGAACCATCGCGAGAGTTTAGCCTCAATGGGTGTAGCATACTGCTACTGTTCTATGGCCAAGTTGGGTCACATTAGGGTTCTAAGGTCGGTTGGTGCTTAATGACTCCTCAAAAGACCCATATTCTCCTCGTTGCAACACAAGGGATATCGGTACAGACCAAGGTGCCACACCAACGTAACCACTGCTTCACCCGTGTCGGTCTACGCCAGACAGGTCCCTCACAACTTATGCTACCTAAAAGGGTATCCCCAGATCCGGGTTAGGATCTATGAAACTCCGATGCAAAGCCCACAAACATAAAGCAATCAAAGCAAAGCAATTGAAAACATAAGTATGATCTAATCCTAAGGTACACCTCACTTTTATACTCCCCAGCAGAGTCGCCAGTTCAGTGATCGGTGGGAATAGAACTGACTGTTTGAAATGCTGGTTCGCGAAATGTCACGGTAAGCAAGAGTAGCCACCGTCTTTTATGTTCTCTAATATGGAAAGGACAAAAGCACAGCAAAATTCCTTCTTTGAGAATGTTTCTCGGTTCGGGAGGTAGATTTATAGAAAGGGAAGGTGTTAGAACCCTTTCTATCCGTGGTTATCCACGGGCTCTTAGGTACTTGCTCTTATGTTTTCAAAAATTTGTTTGCTTTTCAAGTGTGTGTGGGTTTTGAAAAAAAGTTTCGTTCGAAAAATTTCTAAGTAACTCTTGTATTTGTCCTCAAGAGTGTATGAAAAATTTGTTTGAAAACTTTTAGAAAGTGTAGGTGTGAAAAGTATTTTGTTTGTTTTTGAGAGAGCAAGTACCCATGAGAATCTACCCACTCTAAGGAATTAGGCTGTGTAAGAGTCCTTTAGATAGTGCTATCCTACCATTGAGAGGTAGGTAGCACCATCGTTGGAGTTATTCGGGTCAATTCGATTATCGGGACAGTGTGGTCACCGAAGCAATGGTAGGACACCTTAGGAGAAACCCTAATGTCCTAGATCCTTTGTATCCGAGGCAACCGTTTCGAGGCAACTGGATCTTTTGGACAGAAGGGCGACCTCTAAAACACCCTATACTTGACGACCACGTTCGAGGCAACCAGTGAGGCGTACCCTAGAAGTGGCATGTGCTTTGTGTGTTGTTTTCATGTTATGTTTATCTTGTACATGTTATTTGTGAGCTACGGATTGGTTTTATTTACATACATTCTTTCATGCATTGTTAACAGTTAGAAGTGCGGAAAT